>OU744814.1:5000-605000 GCA_916614155.1 Mesoligia furuncula
CCTAACCTAACCTAACCTAACCTAACCTAACCTAACCTAACCTAACCTAACCTAACCTAACCTAACCTAACCTAACCTAACCTAACCTAACCTAACCTAACCTAACCTAACCTAACCTAACCTAACCTAACCTAACCTAACCTAACCTAACCTAACCTAACCTAACCTAACCTAACCTAACCTAACCTAACCTAACCTAACCTAACCTAACCTAACCTAACCTAACCTAACCTAACCTAACCTAACCTAACCTAACCTAACCTAACCTAACCTAACCTAACCTAACCTAACCTAACCTAACCTAACCTAACCTAACCTAACCTAACCTAACCTAACCTAACCTAACCTAACCAGTTCCCCCCCAGCCCTCGCGGTGGTCGGATCGTTTTTAGAGTCGCTCCGCGCTTAAAAATTGAAAAAAGTGGTAAAAAGTGCTCCGATTTTAAAAAATTAAGTGTTGGCGTGTGGAGGAAAGTTGCCCCCATACCCCCAAGTTAAAACAAGAACCGGATTGCAGTGCTGTGCAGTGTAATAACTGAAAAACCCTCTTTTTAGAGGTTAAGTTTTTGAAAATAATACTATTTGACGAATTTACCACGAAACCAGATCGACGACCCTATGTTTTTCTTTTGAAAAACATAGCGGAGCAGTTCCATTTCCATTCCGGACTACTCAGAAGACTTCTCCGATCAGTATTTCCAGCGTAATTCAGGAAAAAGCAAAAAGCACGTGGTCTGAAAAACCTGAACGCGACACGTCAGCTGCTGGAAATTTTGCAGTATCCAAGAAACCCCTGAAAAAGGATGATTTCTGCAAGTACATGAATTTTTTGTTTTGTACTTTCGGTATTATTATTATTTAAAAACTCAAACTTTGGACATCTATAACTCCTGAAGCAATTAAAATTTTAAAAATCTCCAACTGCTATCTTTTGCGCGCTTATCAGAAGAGGACATACTGAAAAAACCAGATTTTTAGCTTTATTAGATTTAGCGTAGAAATTAAAAAACTAAAAATTTTGTATAAATATTAATTTCGACAAGAAAAATTTAAAATTTAAAAAATTTCATGTTACTGTCTTGTAGTGTATGATTTGTAGATTATTTAGGTATTTATTTCAAATTTTCCGATAAAAGGTTACCAAAGATATTAAAATTTTTAGTCATTTTTCATATTAAATAGAATTAAATAGAAATATTTAAATTTTGACAATAGAATTGACTTCTCTACGTGTATTGTGTTTAGTTTAAGCCCAAAGTTGCCCCAATAACTTTAAAAGTGGCGGAAATAGCTTTTTCAGCCATCTTGTTTCATTGGTTAAAATTTTCAACTGCGAATATCTTTAAAGTTATTGGGCGTAGAAGACCCGGATTTGCACATCTCGGGGCGGGAAAATAGTGTTGGGAACATAAGAAAATTGCTTTCAGGCGTTTTTCAGGCCTGAAAATTTTCAGCGCTGAAAGCCATCTTGACATACGCGGGAGGTCAGGGCAAGTCCCACATTTGAAACCGCAACTCTCTCCGATAAGCGGTTGCGGAGCTGCAGCCACTTGAAGTTGGCATCTGACAGTTGGGCGGCCATATTGGAAAACTTTGACCCTACGTAGCTCCGGACTCAGTGGTCGCAGAGAGTTGCCGTTTTAACATTTATGCTTGTGGTGACAAATCCTATCGTGCAAAATAGTTTTCAGGCGTTTCAGGGCTGAAAATTTTCAGGAATCTGGAGGCCATCTTGCGCGCGGGAGGGAGTCAGGGCAAGCCAGAAAAGTCCAAACTCGGGTGTTCTGCGACCAGTCAAAGCGGAGATATCACCTGTCAAAGATTGACTTTGACAGCTGCACCGCCATCTTTGAAAAAGTTTAAACATCCATATCTCCGCAACGGAGGGTTGTAGAGCGACAGGACTTGTTTTGCGAGGTTTCTCTGACTTTCGTCGTGCGAGTGGACTGGCTTTCAGTCGTTTTCAGGATAAAAAATTTTTTCAGCCTGAAAACCGTCTCGGTGGATAGGTCTTATTGAGCCAAGTGCGAGAAGCCCAAGCACGGCGATTTTTGGGCCAGCGGTTCCGGAGATAACCTCCTGTAACCACTTTTCGGCCGCCATCTTGGCAAAAAACCAAAATTTTTAGATTGGAATATCTCCGGAACCCCTTGGCGGAGTTGTACCGAGTTTGGGTTCATTAGAAAGGGCTTGGCGAGCTCTATCTGTCTCTATCATCGGACCGACTCTACATAGAGCCATTTTTGCAAAAAAGTCGAAAATAGTTTTTTGACGAACTATAACTAACCTGGGGCCTATATAGAGCTCTTGACCACTGCCCTAACAAATCTTGAGTCAGGCTAGGGTATTTGTAGAGACAGTATACAACTTGTTACAAATGTTCTCCAGACCAAAGTTTATGTAAATTATTGTTTCCTTTTGTTGTTTTTGTGTATTTTCTTTTCTTGCTTTCTTTTCCCGTCTATACCATCGTCTGCATTGCGTTGAACTGCCAAAGCACGCCGTTGACCTCCAAGTCGCGTACACCAACTGAAGAGAAAAGCAGGAAATCAGCATATAGACCAATACAATTGACTCAATTGAATCCAATTGACATTGCTAGGGTTATTATTTATACTTTTATTTATATATACACGCTATTTCAATTGACCTGGGTATCCCTTTACAATACCCAGCAGGTTCTGACGTTTAACTAGCTCCTGAGCAGAGTTCCTTGACAAATGATGATGGGGTTACGCACACCAGCTAAAAAGGCAAATCCCACGAAGAGTCCGGACCTGGGAAGGAACCAGGAAGATCGGGCTGGCCCGTCGGTGAGGCGCAGCATTGATAAGTTGGAGGCCGAGAGACCCAAAATGGTCCCACCCCCCAAAACACCATCGCCCCCGAATAAGTCTATCCGTCTGACATATCCTCCTAAACTGAAGTCAGTGACGACGCTCTCGCAAGAGGCAAAGCCCGAAGCAACGAAACGACACGAAAGCGTTGATGCGGCTAAAAAGGACACCAATATACAGATCTCCAAAAGTCCTCCGCGATCTGCAGAGAAAGAGCCACTAGAGTTGCAGGAGAATAAAACGCTACCAAAGCACGTGAAATCGACAGAGGTCCATATGCCGCCAATGTTACAGTACGCGGATCGGTCAGCGGAAGCAAGGGCCTGCTTGAACAAAGCCAAACTACACCTGAGCAGTTCAAGAAATACAAAAAATGAAATAAAGAACGTCATCATTGAAGTGCTGGATCGCCTGTTTCAGCTGGTCAAAGAAGCTGAAAGGGAATCCAAAACGAAAACCGTAGGAAGGTTTAAGGAAAACCTAGAGCCTAAAGCTGCCGCTATTGACGCTACCTTCTCAGTTAATACAGAGGAAAATTCACGCACAGCTAACCAAGAGACGAGCCGATTAATGGAGAAGATTGAGGAGCACTCCAAGCTGTTGCTGGAAAGCAACAAACAGATGGAGGAGCTCAAGGGTGTAATAGAGGCGCAGAAGGAAAGAGTGGATAGTGTGGAGACTCCTACATATGCGGGAGTGACCGCGGGTGGGAGCGGCGGCGCGCTGGGAAAGCGTACGCTGCACTCAATCGTGGTCACCTCCAGCAATGAGGAGCACTCGGGAGAAGAGGTTCTTGATAGGGTGAGAAAGGCAATAGATGCGAAAGAGGGATGGATAAAGGTGGAGAAGGTAAGAAAGGCGAAGGATAGAAAGGTGATTATGGGTTTTGAGACGACGGAAGAAAGAGACAAGGTGAAGGAAAGATTGAGGAAGAATGGAGCCAGTCTCACCGTTGAGGAGATGAAAAACAAGGATCCGTTGCTGATCCTCAGGGGCGTCCTATTGGTAAATACCGATGAGGACGTCCTTAAGGCATTCAGGAACCAGAACCAGGATGTTTTCCACGGCCTCAGCGGTGGGACGGGCAAGGTAGAGATAAAATATAGGAAAAGGGCTAGAAATCCGCTTACCGGCCACATTGTGCTTAGCGTTTCGCCAATTATTTGGAAAAGGGTTACTGCAAAGGGATATGTGCACATCGACCTCCAGCGCATCAGGGCCGAAGACCAGACCCCACTTATGCAGTGTACGCGCTGTCTGGGTTTTGGGCACAGCAAAAAATATTGCGAAGAGTCAGTAGACATGTGTAGCCACTGTGGCGGCCCCCACCTGAGAGCTGAATGCACGGACTGCATGGCAGGAATACCAGCAGCTTGCAGGAACTGCAAGAAAGCAAACAGCACCCAGACAGAACACAATGCCTTTAGCGCCGGTTGTCCGCAGCGTCAGAAATGGGATGACATAGCGCGAGCGACAGTAGCGTACTGCTAAGGGCACCCAGGGGGAACATCACGCTTACAAATTCGCACAGGCTAACCTCCAGCGAAAGAAACTTGCGACAAATGAGATGTTCTTAGAAGCAGGAAAACGGGGAATAGCGGCTGCGCTTATTCAAGAGCCTTACGTTGGCAGCCTCAAGACTGTGAAGAGCCAAAGAGGAGTTAGGATCTTCCAAAGCACTGATGTAAGAGAAGGGATTGTTAAGGCGGCAATTGCCGTCTTTGATAATGACATTAACGTAATACAATACCCGAAACTCACCACAAACAACATCTCTGTGGTGGGAATCCAAACCAGTGCTTGGGAGATCACACTCGTTTCACTCTATTTTGAGCCAGACAAGCCGATAGAGGCATATTTAGAACATCTCAAGAAAATTGAAATTGTCAATGGTTCCAAGCCACTGATCATTGGAGGAGACGTCAACGCGAAGAGCACGTGGTGGGGAAGCCCAGTCATCGATAATAGAGGCGAAGACGTGTGTGGAACTCTCGGAGAGCTAGGGCTCCACTTACTCAACACAGGGGAAATCCCGACTTTCGATACTATCAGAGGAGGACAGAGATACATGAGCTATGTCGACATCACAGCCTGCTCGACGAACATTCTTGGGTTGGTGGATGACTGGAGAGTAGATGAAGGTCTAACGAGTTCCGACCACAACGGCATAACTTTTAATATTAGATTACGGAAATCCAAAGGCATTAGAATAGAAAGAACGACAAGAATTTATAATACCAAAAAAGCCAACTGGGACGACTTTCATGAGAAACTCAACCAATTGGCAACAGAGTATAAAGTCACAAAATTGGAAATAGATAAGGTTAACAACATTGAACAAATAGACATAATAACAAATAACTTAACCAAAGCAATTAAAGAAGCATGCAATTTGTCAATGCCAACGAAAACCACAAAAGAAAATTTTACCTTGCCGTGGTGGTCGGAAAAGCTTGAGAGGCTAAAGAAACAGGTCACCACCAAGAAGCGAAGAATCCAGTGCGCTGCTCCTGTCCGAAGGTCGAAAGTCGTTGGAGAGTACCTGAAACAGAAAGAAGAGTATGAATTAGAGGAGGCAAAAGCTGCAACCGAGAGTTGGAAAGAGTTTTGCTGCAAGCAGGATAGGGAAGGTGTCTGGGAGGGAATCTATAGAGTAATAGGAAGGACTACACGTAGAGAAGAGGATTTGCCGATGGTGAAGGACGGAGAAGTATTAGACGCAAAGGGCTCCGTAAAATATATCGCGGAAACCTTTTACCCGGATGACTTGGTCGGTGCTGACGATGATTACCACAGCCACATCCGACTGAAAGCAGACCAAGTCAACGTAGAGGAGAACAGTGATGGCCACGACCCGCCCTTCACCATGGCAGAATTACAAACAGCCAGAGATTCCTTCAACCCCAAGAAAGCTCCGGGAATGGACGGCCTCACAGCCGACATTTGTAGCCGTGCCATTGGCAGTGCACCAGAGACATTCCTGGCCCTGCTGAACCAATGCCTGGAACATGGATACTTCCCACAACCTTGGAAGGAGGCTACGGTTGTGATACTAAGGAAACCGGGAAAAGGGGATTATACTAACCCGAAAGCATACAGACCAATCGGCTTGTTACCCGTTCTAGGAAAAATATTCGAGAAGATGCTGGTGGCCCGCCTCAGGTTTCACATTCTACCTAGGATGAGTACTCGCCAGTACGGATTTATGCCACAGAGGAGCACCGAAGACTCCCTCTATGCCCTTATGCAGCACATCCGCAAAAAGATACACGAAAAGAAGATTGTAGTACTTGTATCTCTAGACATAGAGGGAGCATTCGACAGCGCCTGGTGGCCGGCTATCAGAGTCCGACTGGCTGAGGAAGAGTGTCCGGTCAACCTGAGGAGGGTCGTTGACAGCTACTTGAGGGACAGAAGGGTCAGAGTCCGGTATGGCGGAGAGGAACATGCAAAAGGCACAAATAAAGGCTGTGTACAGGGCTCCATCGGAGGCCCCTTTTTCTGGAACCTGCTCCTGGACCCACTTTTGAGGACTCTGCAGAGGAGAGGGGACTATTCCCAGGCATTCGCGGACGATGTTGTTCTTGTCTTCGATGGTGACACAGCAATAGAAATCGAGCGGAAAGCCAACGCCGCCCTCGACCATGTTCGGGCGTGGGGTGTTAAAAACAAACTTAAATTTGCACCACAAAAAACCAATGCGATGGTCATTACAAAGAAGTTAAAGTATGATACCCCACGCCTGAGCATGGGCGGGATTGCCATAAACGTTTCCAATGAAATCAAGATTCTGGGTGTCACCATCGATGATAAGCTAACATTTAACACTCATGTGTCCAATGTGTGCCGCAGGGCCATAGGTGTTTATAAGCAACTATGTAGAGCGGCAAGGGTGAGCTGGGGACTAAATCCAGAGGTGATCAGGATCATTTACACAGCAACTGTAGAGCCGATCGTCCTGTACGCCGCCAGTGTATGGGCCCCAGCAGCAAGTAAGTTGGGAATTATAAAGCAGCTGGGTGTCGTGCAGCGCGGGATTGCACAGAAAATGTGCAAAGCCTACCGCACCGTCTCCCTGAACTCGGCACTGCTTCTGGCTGGGATGCTCCCTCTAGACCTCCGGGTCCGCGAGGCGGCCTCACTTTATGAGACCAGGAGAGGAGTACCCCAGGCAGTGCTAGGGGGCCGTGAGGTGGAGCGGGTGGCATCCGCTATGGAATCCCCGCATCCAGCTAGGCGTATCGACCTGGAGTTCGTAAGCCTGGCGGATCGTGAGCAAGTCGACGCCAGCGCAAACTTGGAAGTCAGGATTTTCACGGACGGGAGTAAAATAGACGGGCGCGTCGGGGCCGCACTTTCCATTTGGAGGGGCGACGCCGAGGCGCGTGCTATCAAACTGGCGCTGCCAGACTACTGCACGGTCTACCAGGCGGAACTCTTGGCGATATGCCGGGCAACCAGGGAAATCCAGAAGCATTCGGCATCCAGCTTCGGAGTGTACAGCGACTCCATGGCGGCCCTCCAGACAGTGAAAAACCACAGCTGCCTTCATCCCCTGGCGGTGGAAGCCAGGGATAATCTAGCAACAATATCCCACCAAGGCAAGGTGGTTAACTTGTTTTGGATAAAGGCCCATGCAGGGTTTGAAGGCAACGAGAGAGCGGATCAGCTGGCAAAGGAGGCCGCCATGAATAGCAAGAGGAGGCCCGACTACGACCTGTGTCCGGTTTCTTTCATCAAGCGTCACATTCGTACGGTGACGCTTGATGAATGGAATCAAAGATATACGGCGGGTCACACGGCCTCTGTAACAAAAATGTTTTTCCCGGACGCAGTGGCGGCGTACAGAACGGTCAAAAAGATTGAAATAAACCCGATGCTAACACAGATCCTGACGGGGCACGGTGGGTTCTCCGAATACTTGCATCGTTTCAAGTGTAAGGGGAACCCATCGTGCATCTGTGACCCCGGAGAAAATGAAACTGTCCCACACCTAATCTTGGACTGCCCGGTGTACGCGACGGAAAGGTACGAATTGGAGATGAAAATAGATAAAAAACTCGAGAGAGGTAGCATTAGGGAAATAATGTCGGGAAAAGAAAGCCAAACATTTTTAAACTATTGTATTAAAATCTGCTGTAATGTAATAGAAAGAAATAAAAATAAGTGAGATGTGTAAACTATGTTTCAAATATATTGTTACATATATTAATGTAAACATAGAAAATTAAGAATAAAAATAGTCTGTAAATCGGAATAAGTAGAAATAAGAATAGTATATATAAGATACATGTTAAATAAGAAAACAATTTGTACATAGGTTAAGAAACAAAGTTATTAAAGTACTGCCTTCTTACTTCATAAGAAATAAATAGAAATAAGAAGAATTTAAGAAACCAGTTGTACATAGGTCGAATATTAATAAAGTATTGCTCTGTTTTATTTTCCCAGAAATAAATAGATATAATAGAAATAAGAAAGAATATATAGAGTAGAGTAGTACAGAAAAGTAAAAATGGGAATCCCACCCATTGAATGAATGTGGATGGCAGTGAGAAAGAACCAGTATGTGGCATGAAAGTGCGAGAGGAATAACCGCGAGAACTGGAGTGTAAGAGAATAACGTAGAAAAGGTCTCCGACTCTAGTTGGAGGAGCTAGTTAAGAAAAAAAAAAAAAAAAAAAAAAAAAAAAAAAAAAAAAAAAAAAAAAAAAAAAAAAAAAAAAAAAAACCTAACCTAACCTAACCTAACCTAACCTAACCTAACCTAACCTAACCTAACCTAACCTAACCTAACCTAACCTAACCTAACCTAACCTAACCTAACCTAACCTAACCTAACCTAACCTAACCTAACCTAACCTAACCTAACCTAACCTAACCTAACCTAACCTAACCTAACCTAACCTAACCTAACCTAACCTAACCTAACCTAACCTAACCTAACCTAACCTAACCTAACCTAACCTAACCTAACCTAACCTAACCTTTTTTTTTTTTTTTTTTTTTTTTTTGCGCTGGGAAAAAATGCGTTACGCATACCCTCCCATCGGGGGATGGGGGGCTATGTGGGACTCCCCGGTCTGACCCGGTATACCCACTAAAACAACCCAGCGGCACTCCCGCTTCGTCCGAGTGGCGAAGGACTGGGAAACCGGCACAGCCTTAACGTCCAGTCCTCCGCCGACGATTGCCCCTCAGGGCGGGCCTCTCACGCCCCCCCCGTGGGGAGGGGGGAAGGGCCCGAGAATGACCGACGAAGGTGGCGATGGGTGCAATGCGGGAGATGGCGCCCCCGCGCCTGTCGCCCGCCCATCGCCACCATGAGGAGGGAGAGGATTGCGCCTTCTCCGACCCCTTCTTCGTCTGCGGAGCGGCACAGCGAGAGGGTCATCCTCCCGCGCGCGCTCCGCCTCCTCCTTTTGCGAGATTACGTCCTCGCAAAAGGAGGCAACCGCTGCACAGGCCCACTCGCTCTCCAGCATAGCGTTGACCACGCAGGGAAGCGAGAGGTCGCCCAGCACCACGACCTGGCGCGGCGCCGCCCTCCCTACGACTGCTGAGGATCTCGAGGAAATCCTCAAAGTCCGAGAGAGAGCGGTTCGGGGAGAAGTAGACCCCGACCAGGGCCATGTCTCCCCGCGCGGCGGCCACGTATCCCGGTCCCCTCTCTAAGAGCGAGAGGGGAGGGGAGTCTGTGGAAGACCGCGACACCAACGCCACCAAGCCGTCTCGGTCGCCCAGCCAACGGCCAGGGACCGAGTAAGGCTCGGCGACCACCGCCAAGTCGTTCGCCTGGAGTATGCGATGTTCGACCGCATCCATCAGTCGGACATCGCACCCCCCTCCGCAGCCACCGACGCAGGAACGACGGAGCTCTTGGCAGCAGCAGCAAACCCGGCCGGCGCCTGTGCTTTGCCCCGCTTAGGGGGAGGATTGCAGTTCCTCCCCTTCGTGACGTGGTCTGCCGGGCAGCCACTGGCGGCACACACCGCGCAGTGCGGCGTGGCGGCCTCGCAGGAGGCGGCTTTGTGGCCCTCCTTGCCGCAGCGGAAGCACGTGTCCGTCCTGTCAACAGTGGACGGACACAGGGCCCGGGTGTGTCCGATGCCGAAACACCGGAAACACCTCAGAGGCTGGTCCTCGAGTGCCCGGACTGCACCCGAGCTGAAACCGACTATGAGCCGTCCCTTGGCAAGGACGGCTCTGGCAGCGGCGACCGGGCACTCGAGGCGAATAGTGCCCATGCCGCCGCGGCCGGGTCTTATGTCCCGGCCTTGGACCGCCGCGACGCCACAGCCCCCTACCGCCGCGACCGCCGCCACCACCTCCTCCTTGGTGACGGAGTCGTCAAGTTCAGCCACCTCTATGGCCGCTGACTTGACCGGCCGGGCCACCTTGGCGGAATCCGCGATGACCTCCTGCAGCTTGGCTGCAAAGAGGTCAGCATGGGCACTCCCCTCTGCCCCCGGGAACTCGAAAATTCGAGCCCCGGCCTGAGTCCGCCGGCAAGACACACTGCCGATCCCCAGTTGGGCAGGATCGGCATTCGCACGCGCCCGCACCAAAATGGACGCGTACGTCTCCCCCCGGTCCGCAGCCTCCGCGGTGAGCGTCACCACGACTGCCGCGGATTTTGGAGGGACTAGTCGCCTCTTTCCCCTCTTTTCTTTCCCTTTCAACGTCCCCTTTCCCTTGCCGGTCGTCTGCTCTTGGCTGGGAGCGGTGGTGGCGGGGACGACAGGGACGGCCGTCGTCGACTTTTTACCCTTCCCCTTCCCCTTACGGACAACTTCCGTCCACTCGTTGGACGGGGTCGTGGAAGGGAGAAGGGCATCTTCCGCTTGGGAGGAGGACGGCCCCGGCTCGCGCTGCCTCGTATCCGCCGCAAGCGGCGGTCGGAGGCGTTTCTCCGGCAAGAGCCGGTCCTCTATTCCTGCTAAGCAGGCTCTTGTGAAGGCCCTCTCCTCCATTACGACCTTGCGGATGATGTCCTCAAGGTTGGAGGCGGGGCCTTCTGCCGCAGGGCTCGTCTTGGCCTGTTGTGGCCGGGCCGTGGCTTCTGCCAGCTTTTGATGAAGCTGGCTGACCTCCGACTGCAGGCGATCAACCTTCGCCTGCAGTTGCCGCGTCTCGTCGGTGGTCTTTCGCTGCACCAGCTCCGCGATGACACCGCGCATGCTGGCGGCCCTGCATTTCAGGGCCTTCTGCAATGTCCCCTTTAGGTTGGAGGACTTCGAGGCGACCTCCACGATCTCCCTCTCGTCCTCCTCCGCCATTCTTTCTAGCTCGGCCAGAGAATGGTCCGCGTAGAGTACGCGGGACGCACCGTACCCGGACTTGGCCCGGGCGGCGTGCGCCCGCTTCTCAGTGGCGGCAACCCGCTCCTCCAGCTCTTGCTGGAGCTGAGCTCGCCGAGCCAGGTCCAGCTGTCGTTGCGCGTTCGCCAGCCCAACGACATGGGTCTCCGCGGCCACCGTCGGCTTTTTAGCCTTCGGCAACCGCGTTGACCCCGAGGCCGAGGAGCCCTCGGACCCACCGGTCCGGTGGACTCGCTTCCGCGATCGGCAGTCGTCCGCGTCCGACACACTGATGAGTGAGTCGTTGTCGGACGACTCGTCCGCCCCTCCGAAGAAACTAGCCGCAGACGGCGCGCGGCTAGTCTCTGACGCTGAAGCGTCGGAGTGGCCCTGAGAAGGGCCTTTTGGTTGGCCCTGAGAAGGGCCTTTGGGTTGGCCCTGAGAAGGGCCTTTGGGTTGGCCCTGAGAAGGGCCTTTTTGTTTTAAAAATCGCCCGCAGGCGTCCCGCGCAGGACTCGACATTTCCCCGCAGGTTCGCAAACAAACAAGACAATAAAAATTAAAAACAAGTTGCGAATGCACAGTGCACTTTGGCCGTACCCAGTCTGCCACTCCGTTACGGTGGTCAGAACTGGGCCGTTTCCAGGGGACGCGACGTGGACGCAAGCACTGTGGGGTGGTCCCCCAACCTAACCTAACCTAACCTAACCTAACCTAACCTAACCTAACCTAACCTAACCTAACCTAACCTAACCTAACCTAACCTAACCTAACCTAACCTAACCTAACCTAACCTAACCTAACCTAACCTAACCTAACCTAACCTAACCTAACCTAACCTAACCTAACCTAACCTAACCTAACCTAACCTAACCTAACCTAACCTAACCTAACCTAACCTAACCTAACCTAACCTAACCTAACCTAACCTAACCTAACCTAACCTAACCAACAGGGTAGAGATAAAGTACCGGAGAAGGACAAGGAACCCTCACATTGGCCACATTATTGTCAGCGTCTCGCCTACCATCTGGCGACGAGCGGTGGAGATCGGGACCGTTCACATTGATCTTCAGCGCATCAGGGTCGAAGATCAGACCCCGTTGGTCCAATGCACCCGCTGCCTAGGCTTTGGGCACGGAAAACGGTACTGTAAAGAGCCTGCTGACCTGTGTGGCCACTGTGGTGGTCCCCACATGCGATCTGAGTGCCCAGACTGGCATTCGGGCTCACCACCTGCTTGCCGAAACTGTATAAAAGCCAAAATTGATCACGGCACGTCACACAATGCTTTTAGCCATGACTGCCCAGTTCGAGCTAAATGGGATGATATAGCAAGATCAACCGTGGCGTATTGCTAAAGGCACCATAATGGAAAACACTCACTACGGAGTCATACAGGCAAACCTCCAGCGTAAGAAATTAGCAACCAACGAGCTTCTAATAGAAGCCACGGAGCGTGGAACAGCGGTGGCACTTCTGCAGGAACCGTACGTGGGTGCAGCAAAAGTAATGAAGAGTTACAGGGGCGTAAGAATCTTCCAGAACACTGAAATAGGAGATGGGACTGTCAAGGCAGCAATAGCTGTCTTCAACAGTGACCTTATAGTAAAACAGTACCCAAAACTCACCACTAATAACATTGTCGTGGTGGGAATCCAGACCAGTGCCTGGGAGATCACGCTTGCCTCTTTTTACTTTGAGCCAGACCAGCCCATTGATCACTACTTGGAACACCTGAAACAAATAGAGAGAGTAGTCGCTCCCAAAAAACTCATCGTTGGAGGGGACGCCAATGCCAAAAGCATATGGTGGGGCAGCCCGACGGCAGACCTTAGGGGGGAAGAGGTCGCAGGAACTCTTGGCGAATTAAACCTAAACATACTAAACAGAGGGGAAATTCCGACCTTCGACACAATCCGAGGTGGAAAGCGGTACAGTAGTCACGTGGACATTACTGCTTGCTCCAATGACATCTTGGACATGATAGACGACTGGAGGGTAGACGAAGAACTAACGAGCTCGGATCACAACGGCATCACATTTAAAATCCTCTTGCAAAAATCCAAGGGCATCAAAGTTGAGCGAACCACGAGGAAATTTAACACTAAAAAAGCAAACTGGTCCAAATTTCATACGAAATTTAGCCAGTTGAAAATAGATGTTAAATTCACAGCAGCTGAGGTCGATAAAATCAGTAGCATAAAAGAAATCGAAACGGCAACAGACAACTTTACTAAAGCTATAGATCAAGCATGCACGGAATCAATACCAGCTAAAAAGGTTAAAGACGAACTTACCTTGCCGTGGTGGTCCGAGAAAATCGTCGAGATGAAGAAGACTGTCGCTACCCTGAAGCGTAGAATCCGCAGTGCCGCCGAGGTCCGGAAGTCGAAGGTCACGGAAGAGTACCTGAAAAAGAAACGAGAGTATGAGTTAGAGGAGGCCAAAGCTCAGATCGAGAGTTGGAAGGAATTTTGTGGGAAGCAGGATAGGGAGGGGGTATGGGAGGGGATAAACAGGGTGATAGGTAGGACGCAACGTAGAGAAGAGGACCTGCCACTGGAAAGGGACGGGGATGTGTTGGATGCGAGGGACTCCGTGAAGTTGCTAGCAGAAACTTTTTATCCGGAGGACCGCTCGGAATGCGACAACGCTCACCATCGATCCATCCGACTTAAGGCCAATAGCGTAAACTCTGGCGAACAAGATGACTCTTGCGACCCACCGTTCACGATGGCGGAATTGAAAAACTCGATGGATTCGTTCAACCCGAAGAAGGCACCGGGTTCTGACGGCTTTACCGCCGACATTTGCTGTCACGCCGTGGAGAATGACTCAGACCTTTTCTTAAAGTTGCTGAATAAATGCTTGGAACTTCATCACTTCCCCGTGGCCTGGAAAGAGGCAACTGTTGTTATCCTAAGGAAGCCTGGAAAAGAAAAATACTCGACTCCCAAATCGTATAGGCCGATTGGACTGCTGCCCATACTGGGAAAGATCTTCGAGAAGATGCTGGTGGCCCGCCTGAAGTTCCACCTGTTACCACGGATGAGTACCCGCCAGTACGGATTCATGCCACAGAGAAGCACGGAAGACTCCCTCTATGATCTTATGAAGCACGTTCAAAAGAAACTAGAACAAAAAAGAATAGTTACACTTGTATCATTGGACATAGAGGGAGCCTTTGATAGTGCCTGGTGGCCAGCAATAAGGGTCCGTCTGGCGGAGGAAAAGTGTCCAATCAATCTTAGGCGGGTCATAGACAGCTACCTTAGTGACCGAAAAGTATCAGTCAGGTACGGCGGGGAGGTATTCAGCAAAGGCACGAACAAGGGCTGTGTCCAGGGCTCAATTGGTGGCCCAATCCTATGGAACGTGATACTGGATCCCCTCCTAAAAGCACTAGAGAAGAAAGGGATTTATGTCCAGGCGTTCGCGGACGATATTCTCCTAGTTTTCGACGGAGATACCGCGCAAGAGGTGGAAGGATGTGCCAATGCCGCCCTCAGTCATGTTCTGGCGTGGGGTGTCGAGAGTAAACTTAAATTCGCACCACACAAAACAACAGCTATGGTCATAACGAGGAAACTCAAATACGACACACCACGCCTGAGCATGGGGGGGATCGGCATTGGCATCTCCAAGGAAATAAAACTTCTGGGTGTAACCATCGACGAAAAACTTACCTTCAACACCCACGTCTCCCTCGTCTGTAGAAAAGCAATCGCGATCTACAAACAGCTGTGTAGAGCTGCAAAGGTCAGTTGGGGGTTGCATCCAGAAGTTATACGGGTTATATATGTAGCGACCGTGGAGCCCATAATCCTCTACGCTGCTAGCGTCTGGGCACCAGCCGCGAAAAAGTTGGGCATCATCAAGCAACTCGGGACCGTACAGCGAGGAATCGCCCAGAAGATGTGCAGGGCATATCGCACGGTCTCCCTGAACTCAGCACTGGTGCTGTCTGGGATACTCCCCCTGGACCTCCGGGTTGGTGAGGCGGCATCGTTGTACGAAGCCAAGAGGGGGGTGCCCCAGACCTCACTGGGGGACAGGGAGATCGAGCGAATGGCCGCTGCGGTGGAGTCTCCTCACCCTGCGGCATGCGATGCCTTGTCATTTGGCAGCCTGGTAAACCAAGAACAGTTAAACAACAACAGTAAACTCGACGTCTGCATTTTTACGGATGGAAGCAAAATTGGAGGAGGGGTCGGCGCTGCACTGTCCATTTGGAAAAACGACGCCGAGACCAGAGCCCTCAAACTTACACTGCCGAACTACTGTACGGTTTACCAGGCTGAACTTCTGGCATTAGCAAGAGCGACCCGCGAAATAACCAAGCTGAAGGCGTCTTCCTTTGGGATTTTCAGCGACTCAATGGCGGCTCTTCAAACGATCACAAATCCCGGTTCGCTCCACCCTTTGGCGGTAGAAGCTAGGGATCATTTAAGATCTGCATCCCACCAAAACAAGTTAGTTAACTTGTTTTGGATTAAAGCTCATGTGGGGCTACTGGGAAATGAAAGAGCCGACCAGTTAGCAAAAGAGGCCGCTGAGAGCTCAAAGAGGAAACCCGACTACGATCGGTGCCCGGTCTCATTCATCAGGCGAACTATACGCATAGCGACGCTTGATGAGTGGGACCGTAGGTACAGTGCCAGTAATACCGCATCCGTTACAAAACTATTCTTACCGGATGTGCGGACGGCTTACGGTGTTGTTCGCAAGATGGGTACCGATGCCTTACTTACGCAGATAATGACGGGGCACGGTGGGTTCTCCGAGTACTTGCACCGATTCAAGCGCAAGGAGAGCCCATCGTGCATCTGCGATCCAGACGCAAGCGAAACAGTCCCACATATACTATTTGACTGCCCGCAATTTGAAAGACACCGGTTTAACGCTGGGAACATTTTGGGCATGGAAATTACAAAAGAAAACGCAAAAATAGTAATAAAAAATAAAAATGCCGAAATTTTCATAGACTACTGTAAGCATATTGTAAGAAAAGTCATTGATCGAAACAAAACCGCATAAGCAAATATGCTATCTTAATATAGTACAGTATATTGTAGATTAGCATAGAAATATAATTTGTTAATTAGTTTAAGAAGAATTAGAATAATTACAATGTTAATGTAAAATAGGATTCTTAAATGTGTTTAAAAAAGGAAAACCTCAAAAGTGTCGTCATTCCCCAATCTCTGTAAGGCTAGAATAAGTATAGAAATAAGCAACTTAATGTAATAATAGATAAATTGTTATAGAAAAATTTGAAAAATAAAAATCCTATCTTCCTGATTTTCCCAACGCACCCGAAAGGAAAGAATAAAGTAAAATAGAAAGTAATATTAAGATAGTTGGGAATCCCACCCACGAAAGTAAAAATGATGATGAATGAAAGAAAGAACAAGTATGAAGAATAAAAGTACGAGAAGCATACAAGCGAGAACTTGAATGAACGTGGAAAAACTAGAGTAGCAAGCATAGGCTCCGATAATGTTGGAGGTAGGAGATTTAAAAAAAAAAAAAAAAAAAAAAAAAAAAAAAAAAAAAAAAAAACCTAACCTAACCTAACCTAACCTAACCTAACCTAACCTAACCTTTTTTTTTTTTTTTTTTTTTTTTTTTTTGTCTCGGGGGGAAAATCCTCATGGACATCCTCCGCCCTGGGGAAGGCGGAGGGGCATGCCGGACTCTTACCGGCTAAAAACCACCCCGGTGTTCCCTTCCTGTACCTATTGCCGGGGGTACGGGTATCGCTTGCGCATTCATCCGCGCCCCCGGCAGGTATTGGCCCGTCAGATGTTTGTAGGCGGGCCCCGTCACCCTCTGCGGCCATCACCCGGTGGCCGCAGGAACTCCAACTAAGAGGCGCGCGCGGAACACTGCGCCGCCGCCTCGAGGCCTGTTTCTGATCGGGCGACAGACGCCCCTAGTCTGCCGCCCGCAGGCCACGCCCTATGGTGGCCGGAGATCGTCCGCCACCCTGCGACGCCCGGTGCGTCTGCTGCGGGCCGGGAGAGAGGTAACAGCTTCTCTCTCCCTTTCCGCCGCCTCCTTTGCCGACATTACGTCCTCACAGAAGGAGGCGACGGCCGTCCAGCCGCTCTCGCTCCCGACCATGCATGAAATGACGGCCGGAAGCGAGAGGTCGCCCGCAGCATCGACTGCCGCGACTAAGTCACGGCGCTGCATTGCCCAAGCTGGGCACTCCTCCAACGTGTGCAGCGCCGTGTCCTCGCGGCAGCTGTCACAGTGGTGACATTCGGGCGTCGGCTCCCGGCCTATCCGACACAAGTACTTACCGAAACACCCATGTCCGGTAAGCACCTGCGTCAGCCGAAAGCTGAGGGCGCCGTGGCGTCTCTCCAGCCACTCCTTCATCACGGGTCTTACCGCCGCTATCGCGGCGTGCCCTGCCGTGGGTCGCGCAAGTCGCTGCTCCCATTCCGCCACTAGGACCTGGCGGAGCTCTGCCCTGCGCACCTCAACTTGTCGAGGCACCAGGCGCTCGCCCCGCCCCACCGCTTCCTCGCGCCATGTATAGAGTGACGCGAGGAGTTCTGCCTCTAGGTCCCACGGCGGGGATCCGGCTAGGAGGCTCGCCGCCTCGAAGGAGATCGTACGGTATCCCCTTATTACCCTGACGGCCATCGCTCTTTGTGGCCTTCGTAGCAAGGCGATGTTGCGGGCCGTCAGGGCATCCGCCCACACTGGCGCAGCGTAAAGCGCCATGGACCGTACGATCCCTGTGTAGAGCCTCCGGCAGGAGGTATTTGGACCCCCCAAGTTGGGCAGCAAGCGCGAGAGCGCTGAAGCGGCGCCCAACAAACGGGGTGCGAGCCGCTGGAAGTGCGGCCCGAAGCTCCACCGACTGTCGAGGACGAGTCCTAAATACTTCATCGTCGACTCGACAGCTATGGAGACTCCTCCTACCACGATGTTTGAACCCGGAGGTGGCTTATTCCTCGGCCCGTGAAAACAGAGGGCCTCGGATTTGTGCA
Source organism: Mesoligia furuncula (assembly GCA_916614155.1). Classification (NCBI taxonomy): domain Eukaryota; kingdom Metazoa; phylum Arthropoda; class Insecta; order Lepidoptera; family Noctuidae; genus Mesoligia; species Mesoligia furuncula. Next base: position 23,148 of record OU744814.1, read on the forward strand.
AGGCCACCTCCAGGCCCAACCGCCGGATCCTACCCACGACATGCGCGACCCCGGCCGTCGCCAGTATGGCCGCCTGCCGGTATGTCTTCCCACGTGCTGTTACTAGCGTGTCGTCGGCGTAGCATGTCACGCCGACTCCGTGGAGAAGAGCACCGCGCAGAGCCCAGTCGTATCCTATGTTCCACAGGGGTGGCCCCAATACCGACCCCTGTGGAACACCGCACGACATCTCTCGCCTACCCCATCCTTCACGACCCGGGTAAACTACCGCTCTCTCTGACAAATAGGCCCCGATTATGCGGCGGAGGTAACCAGGCACCCCGTGATACCGGAGTGCCTCTCTGATAGTATTCCAGGGCAAGGTGTTGAATGCGTTGGCGATGTCGAGCGACACCGCCAAGACCACCTCACCCCGGGCGACTGCCTCCTCCGCCAGGACCCTCACGCGCATGATCGCATCCACTGTGGAGCGCCCCTGACGGAAACCAAATTGGTTGTCCGCTAGGTCCGGCCCCTCGTTGGTCATGTGCTGGACGAGGCGGTCGGCGATGATTCGCTCGAAGATCTTGCACACCTCGTCCAGAAGCACAATGGGCCGGTAGGCAGACGGTGAGTCTGCGGGGCGCCCCTCCTTCTTTAGCAGGACCAGCTTTCCGGTCTTCCACCGGCGTGGAAGCTGTCCCCGCTCCAAACATGCGCTTAAGAGTCCTTCTAGTCGGGGCCCGAGAGCCCTTAAGGCCAGGACCCATGCACGGCCTGGAATGCCGTCGGGCCCTGGGGCGGTGTTTTTAATGCGAGAAACCGCCACTCTCAACTCTACCCGGGTCACTTCGGGCACGTCGTCGTCGTCGTCTTCCGCGTTGGGCACATTCCAAGGCGGAACCATAGCAGGTGGTGTATGCTCTGGGCGTAAGGGAAATAGAGCGCTCACCACGTCCTCCAATAACTGTGGCTGGAGACTCCGGGTCAGTGGGGGCGCCCACTGGCGCATCTTGCCCCTCACTATACGGTAGGGGCGTCCCCACGGATCTCGGTCCAGAGTCTCCAGCAGTTCTTGGCGGGCCGATGTCTTTGCCCGCACGATAGCTAATTGGAGAGCGCTCTTCGCCTCCCTGTAGCTCTCGTATAGTTCCGCCTCGATGGCCACCGCTGACGGAGAGCGGCGGCGTCTTCTTCGGCACCTGGCATACTGGCGTCGCCTCTCAACGCAGACGATGCGCAAATGCGCAATTAGCTGCGACCACCAGTACACCTGGCGCCTGGATGGTATCGGCCGGACTCGGGGCATCGCAGCGTCGCAGATTTGCGACATGCTCTCCCGGAACCACTCCGCCTCCTCATCGATGTTGACAGGCCTGTCGGGAGCATCCAACCAGGCCTGCACGATAGAGGCCTCCAGGAGAGCCTCCCTGTCCAGCCGCTTTATAGCCCAACGCGGACCGTCTCCAACTCCCACCGAGGCTGCTTGGACCGGCCCGTCCGAGGTCTGGGTGGAGACACTGAATCGGATGTATCTGTGATCAGACAGCGTCTCCACGTCCTCCAATACGTGCCAGCCATGGACACGGCGCGCGAGAGCGGGGCTAGCGAACGTGAGGTCCACTATTGACCCGCCCCACTGTCGCACGCATGTCTGCACGCAACCTCGGTTCAGAAGAAGCAGGCCTTGCTCGACCGCCCACTCCTCCACCAACTCGCCCCGCACATCAGTTGTCGGGGAACCCCATGCCGCAGACTTGGCGTTGAAGTCCCCCAAGACGAGAACGGGACGAGGACGACTACGACTGACGACCGTGCCCAAATCCGAAATGACCTCCTCGAGGTCGGCGAGAGATAGGCTGGGGGCGAAATACACCCCCGCGACCATAATATCACCCCAAACTGCCGCGACATAGCCCCGCCCCCGGGTGACGGCCTCAAAGAGCGGGGTGTCCACGGCAGACCTTCTTATAAGCGCCACCGAACCGTTAGTGTCGCACACCCAGTCATCCCTGGGCGGCACAAAATACGGCTCGGCGACGACTGCCACATCGATTGACCACTGCGCCATGCTCTGGAGCAAGAGATCCCGAGCTCTGGCGCAGTGGTTTATGTTGGCTTGGAGGAGACATAGACGACCTGGGGCCATTATTGGGTGTCCATTTGAGTTGTCTCCTCCCCAGTCCCCGGCGGATCTACTGCCGCAACCGGTGGGTGAGCCGGTTGCGAGGAACCGGTTGCCTCTGTTAATGTATCCTGAGACGCCGGCGGATGAATCGGCTGTGTTTTGGTCCCGGATTTCCTCTTTGTGGGCCTGGCGCAGGCTTTAGTCCCGGTCCGATGATCGGCTGGCTTGCCGGATGCTGCACAGAGTACGCAGTGCGGCGCGGCTGTGCAAGAGCCAGCTTTATGATCCGGCTGACCGCAGCGGAAGCACAGTTGGCTGCGGTCGACCCCCGCGGTGCATCGTACACCCACGTGTCCCGGCTCGAGACAACGATAGCACCGCAAGGGCCTGGGCGTCAAGAGCGTCACCTGCGCCGAGACCCATCCTATCAGCAGTCTTCTGCCCTCCTTGAGTTTGTTAGCCGCCGCTACGGGACAACTTACTGACACTGTCCCGAGGCCAGAGACACCCCTGCGAATTGTGCCCGCCTTTACTTGTTCTGGCGGGCAGTTACCGGCCTTCGAAATGGCAGCGGCGACCTCATCACTGGTGACAGAGTCGTCCAGGCCCGAGATTCGCAAATCTGCACACTTAGTGGGCCTGGACACTCTGACGTCGTCGTTTCCGAGAGACGCCCTTAGCTTTTCAGCAAGGGCGTCTGCCTTGGGGGCACTTGTAGCCCCCGAGATTTCCAGTAATCTGGCTCCGGTAGCCGTAGGCTTGCACCGGAGGCCCGTTATGCCGAGATCATTCAATGAGATTTCGGCTTTCGCCTTTGAAAGGATCTCGGCATAAGTTAGGCCCCGCTCTTCCGCGCCTGGCTGCAGTGTCAGAACCACAGCCGTAGATCGCGGGGCACGGAGCCTCGCAGCCTGTGCTTGGGCCGCCGTCTTAGTTTTCTGGGCCTGTTGCCTGGCCTTGCGGCGCGCCTTATTTTTACTTTGTTTGGCGCCCGCAATTGTCCATTCCGCCTCCTTTTGTGAAGAGGCGGATTTAGGGTCGCGCTGGTCTGAGGATTGTGTCGGCGGCGCTGTTGAGGTAGCCGCTGCACCCGACTTGTTTATGTTCTTTTTATTCTTCTTCTTCTTCTTTTTATTCTTCTTCTTCCCATTCGCCTTGTCTTGAGATAAGACTATTGGGAGTGTCTTCTCCATTATAGTTATGGTAGAAGCCGCTTGTGCCTGTTGTTCGGCACGAGGCGCTGCGGCTTTGGCCGCATAAGATGACGCCGGTGCGCTGCGTTGGTCTGCAGCTAGGGGAGGGCGTAAGATCCTCCCCTCTAACACCGAGAATCGGGCGTTGAAACTCGCCAACTCCTGACGGACAAGGCGAGCCAACTCCGACTCTGGTGGTGGCTGCTGCTGTGTGGGCTGCTGCTGCTGTGGCTGCTGCTGCGGCTGTGGCAAGCCCAACTCCTTCCGGAGGTGCTCGCGGCGGAAGGACGCCATCTCCGCCTTGAGCTCCTCATACTCCTTGCGGAGTTCCGCCATTTGGGCCGCCAGCTTGGCATTTTGAGCCCTTAATAAGGACGCCTCTTCATTGGTGGTGCGGCTGAGTAGCACCTCCGCACTCTCCAGTATCGAGGCCGTAGCCTCTTTGAGTGCCTTCTGGCTTACGCCACTGAGGCCCTTGGACACTTTTTGCACCCTCTTGATGGCAGCCACAGCGTCAACCATTCTTTGGTTGAGGTCGGAGGCAGGTAGGTCTTCCGCCTCGACGACCATGTCGGAGGCAGCAGAAGACGACTCCGACAGGCGGGTGCTCCTCCCTTCCGTCACCCTTTTTGTCAGAGCCGCAATCTGCCGCTCATCCTCCGCTTGTTTGTCGGCGTCGGCTGCAGCCTTCTTGGCAGCCGCAACCTCGCGCCTGGACAAGCCGATGCCAACATACTTGCCTGTCGACACCGGCCTACCTCTCCCGCCTTTTTTGGCACCGACCTTGGCAGCCGGTACCGAAGTATCACTCAGGGCCGAATCCGACCCCGAGTCAGCACCACTTCGAGGGCGCTTGCTCGGGCGCTTTGAGCTTGTGCTCGCAGCGCTTGTGACGGTCATCAGACTCGACGCAGAGTCCGAGTCCGAGAGCACACCTCCAATCCTCTCTATAAGTACCCGAGGCACTTTTTCTCCTTCAACATCGTTTGTTTTTGTTTTTATAATTTTATCCATATAAATCCCACGAGAATGGAAGCAAATATTGGGGTCCTTCGCGGGCAGTGGCTCCATGCCCTTCAAAACGTAGCCCTATATACTGTTGGGGTCGGGAGGTACCAACAGGTGGGAGCGCTAACGACCGTCCTCCCAACGGCCATGCATCCCCTCGCCGCGCTCCCGAAACTTGGGATTGGGTGGTTTTTTATCTTAGAGGTGTCCTTCCTCTGGGCCAGGCGGTTAAGCCAAGCCCCCGGCGGCGGCATTAAACATGCCTCCGTCCGCTGTCCGGCCAACCCGACTCAGCGGACCCGCCGAAAGGTTTGTTCCTCGATGAACGAGGAGACAAACGAACGCCGCTTGGATGCGCCTGCACCTCAGCGGCAGCAGCCGCGTCCTTGCCTGGTCGACTATCGTCGACGGAGCAGGAGCGACCCCTCCCTGTGTCCCTCTTGGTAATGCCCCTCACCTGCACCTCAACGCGAGATCCAGGATCGGGACACGCAAGCCCCACCACGACGACAACGTGGGGATCACTTCGGTGGGGAACCTAACCTAACCTAACCTAACCTAACCTAACCTAACCTAACCTAACCTAACCTAACCTAACCTAACCTAACCTAACCTAACCTAACCTAACCTAACCTAACCCACGCACATACACAAAACACGCATCCAAAACTGGTAATAAGAATAATAAACAGGAACTTTCATTGTGTTTTAAAAATAATAGATAACTAAGTACAAACTAAAAATGTTAGAAAACAGGCTAGTAATATTCAGTAACCAATTTGTAATAGAATAAGGAAGTATAGAAATAGTATAAATAGAAATAGGAAATAATGTCTACGAATAAACAGTATATTATAAGTCTTGTTATAAAGAATAAATAAAAATTAGCACTTAGAAACATAATAGATATAAGATAATAAGTATATAAATATCAAACAGTATATATAAGTCTTGTTACTAAGAATAAAGAAAAGTCACCATTTAGAAACATAATCATGGAGTAGATATAAGTAAAAAAGCTAACTAAAACTGTTAAAAATAGGCTCGAAATACTAATTTGTAATAGAATAAGAAAGTATAAGTATAGTATTAAATAGAAATAAGAAATAATGTCCACGAACAAACAGTATATCATAAGTTGTTATTAAGAATAAATAATAATTTGCACTTAGAAACATAATAATGGAATAGTTATAAGTTACTAAGTATATTAACGTCAATGCAACGATAATAAAAGAAAGTTGTGTACCTAAATACCCCTGAATAAAGACAAATAAAAAAGACAGAGTAGATAGAATAGCGGGAGTCCCACCCGGCTAAGAATGAAAGCATGAGCGAAAGAAAGATACAGTATGAAGCATGAAAGTGCGAGAGGAATAAATGCGAGAACTGGAACGAATGAGCAAATTAGAGTAACAAGATCCCGTTGTACCCATGAACGGGGAAAAGCACAAAAAAAAAAAAAAAAAAAAAAAAAAAAAAAAAAAAAAAAAAAAAAAACCTAACCTAACCTAACCTAACCTAACCTAACCTAACCTGAGCGAACCTAACCTGAGCGAACCTAACCTGAGCGAACCTAACCTGAGCGAACCTAACCTGAGCGAACCTAACCTGAGCGAACCTAACCTGAGCGAACCTAACCTGAGCGAACCTAACCTGAGCGAACCTAACCTGAGCGAACCTAACCTGAGCGAACCTAACCTGAGCGAACCTAACCTGAGCGAACCTAACCTGAGCGAACCTAACCTGAGCGAACCTAACCTGAGCGAACCTAACCTGAGCGAACCTAACCTGAGCGAACCTAACCTGAGCGAACCTAACCTGAGCGAACCTAACCTGAGCGAACCTAACCTGAGCGAACCTAACCTGAGCGAACCTAACCTGAGCGAACCTAACCTGAGCGAACCTAACCTGAGCGAACCTAACCTGAGCGAACCTAACCTGAGCGAACCTAACCTGAGCGAACCTAACCTGAGCGAACCTAACCTGAGCGAACCTAACCTGAGCGAACCTAACCTGAGCGAACCTAACCTGAGCGAACCTAACCTGAGCGAACCTAACCTGAGCGAACCTAACCTGAGCGAACCTAACCTGAGCGAACCTAACCTGAGCGAACCTAACCTGAGCGAACCTAACCTGAGCGAACCTAACCTGAGCGAACCTAACCTGAGCGAACCTAACCTGAGCGAACCTAACCTGAGCGAACCTAACCTGAGCGAACCTAACCTGAGCACCTATATACCTTTTATACGTTAACGATTTACAACACAACGTTTTTTGACGTAAAAAACTAGATTTGACGTGTTCCTCTGAAAATGTTCGGGTATCGCACCCCTGCAAAGAAAGACATGGACGCAAAGAGAGACGAAGACCGCCAAAGGTCGCCAACAGAGACAGAGAAGGCGGGCCCTTCTGCAAAAAGTATCGTTTTGACTTCCAAGGTTCGGAAAAGTATAGGAGATTGGGAAGCTGGACGGTCAGAGGAAAATATTTTGTCCCCGAAGACACCACCAAAGACGGCCCCGGTAGCTCCCTCGAAGCAGAAACTGAAGCTGAATCTGCCATTGCAGACGCGCTCTGCATCTGTTGAAGCTTCGAGCACCTCACCAAAAACAGAAAACCCGAAGTACGCAAACAGATTGGCCGAAGCAAAAGCATGCATAATAAAGGCTAAGCTGCACCTAGGAAACTCGAGAAACTTGAGAACTGACATTAAAGCAGAAGTCACTCATGCCATAGAACGGCTTTTTCAACTTGTGAAAGAAGGAGAAGCAGAAAGGAGCTCTGACAAAGGAGCAAAAGCTTCCGAAGAACAGGAACCAAAAACAAAAGACTCGGGAAAGGATAAAGAAGATAGCGAATTGGTGAAAAAATTAGAAGAACATGGAAGGCAACTCGAGGAAAACCGAAAGGAGATGGAAAAATTGAAGGAAGTCATAGAGAGAGAGCAAAAGACGAGAGAGGAAGGAAAGACATACGCTAGTGTGGTGGCCGGTTCTCCGAGGAGGAAACACCCAGAGACAACGGCTATGCACTCAGTGGTCATTACTTCAAAAGATGAGAAAGACACCGGGGACCAGGTGTTTGAAATGATTCGAAAAGCGGTAAACGCCAAAGAAGAAGGAGTAAGAATAGATAAGATCAGGAAAGGAAGAGATAGGAAAGTGATAGTGGGGTGCAATACACAAACAGAGATCAATAGAGTAAAGGATAGAATACAGAGAGCAGGAACAGAACTGAACGTTGAGGAGGTAAGAAATAAAGACCCACTAGTAATCATACGTGGAGTCCTCCAATACAACACAGATGAGGATGTACTCAAGGCTCTTCGTTCCCAAAACAAGCACATATTTAAAGATGTGAGCGAAGAGAACGAAAGAGTGGTAGTAAAATATAGAAGGAAGGCTAGAAACCCACACATGGCGCACATTGTGTTGAGCGTATCGCCAATCATATGGAGCAGGCTAACAGAAGTTGGTACAGTCCATATCGATATCCAGCGACTTAAGGTGGCAGACCAGTCCCCGCTTATACAGTGTTCGCGGTGTCTGGGATTTGGACATGGAAAACGAATCTGTCACGAAGACCCAGTGGACGTGTGTAGTCACTGCGCAGGTCCACACCTCAGAACTAAGTGTCCAGACTGGCTCGCTGGAGTCGCTCCGACGTGCAGAAATTGTTTAAGGGCCAAGCTGGACCATGTGGGTCACGACGCGTTCAGTTCTGAGTGCCCAGTAAGGAAAAGATGGGATTCTATAGCGAGGTCCACCGTAGCATATTGCTAAGGTGGTCCCCGGTGAAAACAGGACAAACGATGTGGGTGAAGGCATGCCCCACCAGTATTGTGTGGTACAGGCCAATCTCCAAAAGTCCAAACTCGCCACAGCCGAATTAATTCTGGAAGCGGGCAAAAGGAAATGGGCGTTAGCAATTGTCCAGGAACCATATATAGGTGGGGTCGGAGTAATGAAAACCTATCCAGGAACGCGAGTAGTGCAATGTGACCGAAAAACCGAGAAGGTTAATAAAGCGGCCATCGTACTCTTCGACGACACTATAAATCTCACACTGTGCCCGACCTTGACAACTGAAAACTTTGCAGTGGTAAAGTTGAGGACCAGAGCATGGGAAATCGGAGTCGTCTCAGTGTACCTGGATGGTGGACCACCTATCGAGCCAGACTTGGCTCATTTCAAGAAAATTATGGAGGAGATTGGAGTCAGGGACGTTGTACTGGGGGGGGATGTCAACGCATGGAACACGTGGTGGGGAAGTCGGGAAGTGGATGAGAGAGGAGAGGCTCTGGCAGGCACACTGGATGAGTTGGGACTTCAGATCCTAAACTGCGGAACAACTCCCACCTTCGATGTCATCAGAGGAGGTCAAAGATACTGCAGCTGTGTAGATATAACCGTATGTACAGAGGACATGCTTGGACGGGTGGCAAACTGGAGACTAGCAGGAGACGTCACCACTTCGGACCACAGGGCTATCCTGTTTGAAATTAAACTGAAAAAATCCATAGGAATGGATATAAAAAGAACTACTAGAAAATATAATACAAAAAAAGCAAAATGGGCACAATTTAACGAAAAACTAAACCAAATTTGGGAACGAAATAATATAAACAAAACAGAAATAGACAGGATAGAATCAATAGAAGATTTAAACAGGATAACCGAAAAATATACTGACGCAATAGGGGAGGCATGCGAAGGGACCATACCGATGGTTAATAAAATACAGCAGACAGGATTGCCCTGGTGGACTGAAGAGTTGACACGTATGAAAGAGGAAGTTAAAAGAAGGAAGAGGAGAATATCCTGCGCCGCACCGGGACGCCGAGCATTGGTCGTTGACTTGTATCTCACAGCAAAGGAGGAGTATAAGCAGAAGATGGAAGACACTCTGACGGCGAGCTGGAAAGACTTTTGCGGAAAACAGGAGCGTGAAACTATGTGGGACAGTATCTATAGGGTGATAGGCCGCACAGCATCTAGGCAGGAAGACACACCATTGGTGGAAGGAAGTACTGTTCTTAGCAGTGAGGAATCGGCCAGGATGCTCGCAAAGACTTTTTATCCTGAGGATAAAACGCAAGAAGACGATGAGGACCACAAACAAGCTAGAGAGACGGCGAATAGAGTAAACAAAGAGACGCATGGTGAAGCATTCGATCCTCTATTCACGACGGAAGAGCTGAAGTGGGCCGCAGCTAGTTTCAATCCTAAGAAAGCTCCTGGGATCGACGGACTTACAGCGGACATATGCAGAGTGGCCATATCTCATAACCCACATATTTTCTTGGCGGTATTGAACAGATGCCTGAGCCTGTCCCACTTCCCGACCATCTGGAAGGAGGCGGTAGTCGTAGTCCTCAGAAAACCTGGAAAAGATGATTATGCGCACCCCAAATCATACAGGCCGATTGGGCTATTGCCTGTATTGGGCAAGATACTGGAAAAGATGTTGGTACGTCGCATTAGGTGGCATATTCTGCCTGAAGCAAGCTGTAGTCAATATGGATTTATGCCGCAGCGCAGCACCGAGGACTCCCTCTATGACCTGATAAAACACATTCGAGACAGACTGAAGGAGAAAAAGATCAGCGTTGTCATATCGTTGGACATAGAGGGAGCCTTCGATAGTGCCTGGTGGCCGGCTGTGAAATGCCGACTGGCAGAAACAAAATGCCCAGTAAATCTGCGATGTCTAGTAGACAGTTATCTGAGTGACAGAAAAGTGAGGGTTAGGTATGCAGGAGCAGAATGCCTCCGGGAAACCAACAAAGGTTGCGTACAGGGCTCTATAGGGGGCCCCACCTTCTGGAATTTGCTCCTGGACCCTCTGCTCAAAGAGCTTGGAAAACGAGGTGATTACTGCCAAGCCTTTGCAGATGATGTGGTGCTGGTTTTCTCGGGTGACACGGCTCTTGATGTCCAGAGGCAGGCTAATGCATCCCTCGCGCACGTCCAGAAGTGGGGCGTCAAAAACAAACTTAGGTTTGCGCCGCAGAAAACAAAGGCCATGATAATCACAAATAAGCTGAAATATGACACACCACTTCTGAGCATGGGCGGGGTGGGCATTGCACTGTCGCGGGAGATCAAGATACTGGGGCTCACAATTGATGACAGGCTGACGTTTAACGCTCACGCGTCGAACGTATGCAGGAAGGCGCTAAATATTTATAAACAGCTGTCAAAAGCCGCAAAAATCAGTTGGGGCCTTAAGCCCGAGATAATCAGGACCATATATGTCGCGGTGGTGGAGCCGATTATTACGTACGCAGCAAGTGCGTGGGCGCCGGCTACTAACAAGATGTGCGTGAATAAAAACATTTTTACAAAAAAAAAACAACCGACTTCCAAAAAAAACACTACAAATTGAAAAATAACTTTAATTTCGGAAGTCGGTGTCTTTGGTTCCGCGTTTTAGTTTATTGACACCGACTTCCGAAATTAAAGTTATTTTTCAATTTGTAGTGTTTTTTTTGGAAGTCGGTTGTTTTTTTTTTGTAAAAATGTTTTTATTTTTCACTTTTTAGTGGGTCAGTTTGTAATTTATCTAAGTTACAAAAGCCTAATGCCAACTGTTCATCACCTTTTACAAAATATTGCTTTTCCTGATGCTGGGACGTTAATTGTTGAGGAGTTCTCCCGGTGAGAACCAGGAGATCCTCAACAATCACTCGCAATACGCATTGTGAAGAGCATAAATTGCTTAGCAACCATATTAAAGTAATCGAATCGCAACCCGTGAAATATTTGTCAGTGAGTAGTTCCGATGGCCATCTGTGATCTTCATCATCAGCTCCACTTTACCAAGTGATGATTTTCGAGAGCAAATGCTCAAGTTACTTTAAAAAATATCCAAATCGCTGTAGCTTTGCCTATAAAATTTGAGGGTTGCCCTCGATTTCCATGGAATCCTCTCATCAGATTCCAACTTGATGATAATGGGACCACCTCGAGAGTATACCCTTTCAAATAAAAAAAGAACTTTTGGAATCGGTCCAGCCGTCTTCGAGTAATCGGTGAACATACACAAGGTAGCTACTGTAATCTGTTGAGGAGTTCCCTTAACTGTCCTTTGTCTTCATCATCAGACCCCTAATGACAGTCGCAACCCATCTAGGTGTAAAGTTCACATCAATACAAATTAATCAAGCCCAAACACAAGGTAACTGCTGTAAATCGTTGAGGAGTCCCCTCGACTGTCTTTCGGCTCCATCATCAGATCGACTCCAGGCCTTCATCAAATTGTAGTGCTTTAAAATACGTAATGAATAAATTAACAAACGCACTAGTCGCTCCTACGATTTTCGAAAGCTCCCCTCGATTTCACTGGGATGCCATCATCAGATCCTGGTTTCCTTATCATGGGACCACCCTTGGCATATCCCTATTCCAACAAAAAAAGAATAATCAAAATCGGTTCATAAACGACGAAGTTATCCGCGAACACACATAAAAAAAAAAAAAAAAAAAAAAAAAAAACATATATACGGTCGAATTGAGAAACCTCCTCCTTTTGAAGAAGTCGGTTAAAAAGCAGCTTAATACGGTACAGCGTGGGATCGTACAAAAAATGATCAAGGCGTATAGGACGACTTCGTTAAACTCGGCCTTGCTACTCTCCGGACTGCTTCCACTGGATCTTAGGATTCGGGAAGCAGCCTCTTTTTATTAAGAGAAAAGAGGTTATTCGCGGAGAGTAACAAGAGACCGAGAAATCGAGTTACCGGTTTCACTCACACAAATACCGCACCCTGCAGACCAGATAGACATGGAGTTCGAGTGCGTGATGAACGGTGCAGAAATGGATCAGCGAGGACTCGGCAACCCTAAGATCTTCACCGACGGTAGTAAAATTGAAGGCAAAGTCGGCGCAGCACTATCTCTATGGGAGAATGGAGTGGAAATAAAAACCCAAAAGTTTAAGCTGGACCAGTTCTGCACCGTTTTTCAGGCCGAATTATTAGCTCTACATAAAGCCTCTGAACTGGCATTAAAACAAACATCTCCGGTTGTTGAGGTATATTGCGACTCTAGGTCGGCCCTAGAAACTGTGACTCGGGGCGTTTCCCTCCATCCTCTAGCATTTAAGATCCGAAAGAACATACACGAACTGGCTAAACGCGGTAAAACGCTTCAAATGTTCTGGATAAAAGCACATGCAGGACTGGAGGGAAACGAAAGGGCTGACGAATTGGCAAAAGAGGCAGCCTTAGGTAAAAAATCAAGACCGGACTACGATCTGTGCCCGGTTTCATTCGTCAAGCGACAAATCCGAATGGACTCGCTTGACGAATGGAACACGAGATACCAATCCGAGGAAACTGCCTCAACCACCAAGATCTTCTTTCCCGATGCAAACGTGGCTTACAGTATAGTGCGCAAAATTAAAGTAGATCCCCTGTTAACACAAGTGCTGACGGGGCATGGCGGATTCTCCGAGTACTTGAACCGTTTCAAGTGCAAGGAGAGCCCGGCATGTCCCTGTGACCCTGAAAAGAGAGAAACCGTGCCGCACTTAATCATCGATTGTCCCATATTTGGACAAGATAGGTATAATTTTGAAGCAGAAACGGAAACTAAAATAGATCTAGATAATATACCGAAAATTATGCAAAATAAACAAATAAGGAAAAAATTCTTAAAATACTGCATTGAAATAGCTGCCAAAGTTGTGAAAAAGAATAAAGCATAGAAGATATACTTTCTAATATTGTTAAATATTTTGATAAGTTATCAACGTATTAAGAAAAATGTAAACCTAATAAGTTGTAAAATAAGCAATCGTAGTAATAAGAATAGAACTAGCAAATTAAGATATAGCACTAAAATTAAATGTAAAACTAAAGTTAGTAAATTAAATTAAGAAAACCTGTACCTTTGATACTATAAATAAATTGAACAAAAAAGGTCTCTGATCATACATGTCAGAGGAAACACGCAACGCCCTGTGATGACGGGTGAATATAAAAAAAAAAAAAAAAAAAAAAACCTAACCTGAGCGAACCTAACCTGAGCGAACCTAACCTGAGCGAACCTAACCTGAGCGAACCTAACCTGAGCGAACCTAACCTGAGCGAACCTAACCTGAGCGAACCTAACCTGAGCGAACCTAACCTGAGCGAACCTAACCTGAGCGAACCTAACCTGAGCGAACCTAACCTGAGCGAACCTAACCTGAGCGAACCTAACCTGAGCGAGGGCTCGTATTTTTACTTTTCTCTTGCTGATCCCCCCTTTACAGGGACACAGGAGAGAAGCCAGTGACCTCTGACGGTTCTAGCATAATTATATGAACCTCACCTTTACAAAGGCCACCGCCATGTTCCACACGCCGGCCAAGAAAACCGTGAGCTCGCTTGTCTTCGGGGGCTCGCCGCAATCTGCGGAGGAAGCTGGGACCTCGCAGTCGAGCGTGAGACGCAGCATCGGTGAATGGGAGGCTGGGAAAATAGAGCCCAAGGCAAAGTCCCCGGCCAACCTAAAACCTGGTGCAACTCCGCCACCCGCACAAAAAATCCCTGGCTCTGTAGCGACGCGGCGGGCCTCCGCAGATGCCGCGGGACCCAGCCATAAGCCCGCGCTGAGATACCCAAGCTTGACAGCGGAGGCGAGAGCTTGCCTGAGTAGAGCAAAGCTGCACCTGGGCAACTCTCGCAACTTAAAAACAGAGATCAAGACGGAGGTTTTGGGGGCCATCACTCGGCTCTACGAATTAGTAAAAGAGTCGTAGAAGTCGAAGCCCCCAGCCACCGCCGTCCCCATTCCGACCGTCAACGAGACCAGCCTGCCCTCCTCAAACGAGGAAACCAGAGACGACAGGGATCTCATAAAGCAGCTGGAGGTAAACAGTGCTCTATTAAAAGAAAACCTCGCAAAAATGGAGTCGCTGCGAGACGCCTTGTCGACAAGGGACTTTGTTGGGGAGAGGACTTACGCGACTGTGGCTGCTGCGCACAACAGCCAGACCGGGGCTCAGGTCCTGGGGCGGGCAACGCTGCACTCCGTTGTCGTCTCCTCAACAAAGGAAACAGATACAGGAGAAGAGGTTCTGGAAAGGGTGAGGAAGGCAGTCGATGCAAAAGAGGGTTGGGTGAAGGTGGAGAGGGTCAGAAAAGCAAAGGACAGGAAGATAATAATGGGGTGTCAGTCGAAGGAGGAGAGGACGAAAGTGAAGGAGAGGATAGAAGCAGCTGGGCAGGGCCTCGTCGTCGAGGAAGTGACGAACAGGGACCCGCTTCTGATTTTGAGGGACGTTCTCCTCGTCCATAGCGACGAAGAAGTTATGAGGGCTCTCAAAAATCAGAACCGGGAACTCTTCCACTGCCTCGGAGACGAGGACCAAAGGGTGGAAATAAAATTCCGAAGAAAAGCACGCAACCCCCATCTGAGCCACATTGTGCTCAGTGTGTCCCCGTTAATCTGGAGGCGGGCCATCGAAGGTGGCAAACTTAGAATAGACCTCCAGATTGTGCGCGTCGAAGACCAGACGCCACTGGTGCAGTGCACTCGCTGCTTGGGCTACGGTCACAGCAAGCGTTTTTGCAAGCACCCAGCCGATCTGTGCAGCCACTGCGGCGGCCCGCACCTTAGAGCGGACTGCCCGGACAGGCAAATGGGTGAAGCAGCGGTGTGCGTAAACTGCACCAAGGAAAAACTGGGAAACGCTGAGCACAATGCATTCAGCACGGAATGCCCTGTAAGGCAAAAAGTGGGATGCCCTCGCTCGAGCCTCAATAGCGTACTGCTAAAGTTGCCCCTGATACCCACCTGTACAAAATAGTCCAGGCCAACCTGCAACGGAGTCAGCTGGCCATCAAGGAGCTGTTTCTGGAGGCTGAAAAGCGCAAACTTGCCCTAGCGCTGCTCCAGGAGCCCTATGTGGGTGGGGTAAGAAGGATGAAGGGCTACCGGGGCGTAAGGGTCTTCCAGAGCTCTGAGGGAGGAGAAGGGACTGTAAAGGCAGCAGTAGCTGTCTTTGACCAAAGCCTGGACATAATACAGTACCCGCAACTCACCACAAACAACATCGTTGTGGTGGGAGTCCGAACCAGAGCCTGGACGATCACGCTGGTGTCCTTCTACTTCGAACCCGACAAGCCCATAGAGCCATACCTGGAGCAGCTGAAACGAGTGGAGCAAGTGGTGGGCCCTAGCAGGTTGGTCATTGGAGGAGACGCTAATGCGAAAAGTACTTGGTGGGGTAGCGGCAACGAGGACTCGAGGGGGGAGCACATGTGTGGAATCGTAGGGGAAATGGGTCTGCAAATCCTAAATACGGGTGACATCCCAACCTTTGATACCATTCGAGGAGGTATCAGGTACAGCAGCCACGTGGACGTAACGGCCTGTTCGGCGGACATGCTGGACCTGGTGGACGGCTGGCGAATCGTGGAAGGACTGACGAGCTCTGACCATAACGGCATACTTTTCGGCATACACCTCAAAAAATCTAAAGGAATAAGCATTGAGCGCACAACTAGAAAATTCAACACTAAGGACGCAAATTGGAGACAGTTTCGTGAGAAACTGTCTCAAATTATGCTGGCAAAAAACTTAACAGTTACGGAGTTCACAAACATTAACACTACAGATCGACTAGAACACACCATAAACACATACACACAAGCCGTAACTGAAACATGCACACACACTTTAAAAACAAAAAAGAAACAAGAAACACTTACCTTGCCGTGGTGGTCCGATGAGCTCGCAGGGATGAAGGCGTTGGTCGCCACCAGGAAACGCAGAGTCAGGAACGCAGCGCCGGTCCGAAGAGAGATGGTGGTCAGGCTGTACCTGGAAGAAAAAGAAAGGTATGAGGAGGCTGTAAGAAAAGCTATCGAGGAGAGTTGGAGACAGTTTTGCGGAAAGCAGGATAAGGAAGGCGTCTGGGAAGGGATTTACAGAGTCATGGGAAGAGTCGCGAAAAGAGAGGAAGATCCGCCGCTGTGGTCGGAAGGTGAGGTGCTGGATGCGAAGGGTTCGGTGAAGCTGTTGGCCGACACATTCTACCCTGAGGACCGCGAGGAGGACGACACTTTGGACCATCGCCAAACCCGGCTACTAGCAGAAAGGGTAAACGAGTGGAGCCATGATGAACAACATGACCCTCCGTTTACCCAGGGTGAACTAGATAGGTCCATTGGGTCGTTCAACCCAAAAAAGGCCCCGGGAGCCGACGGCCTCACCGCCGACATCTGCTCTCAGGCCATTTCCTGCAACCCTGAATTCTTCCTGTCGCTGTTGAACAAATGCCTGGCACACCAATACTTCCCGAAGTCCTGGAAGGAAGCAACTGTGGTGGTGCTCAGGAAGCCAGGCAAAGACTCGTACACCGTCCCGAAGTCCTACAGGCCGATTGGGCTTTTTCCTGTACTAGGGAAAGTGTACGAGAGGATGCTGGTTGCTCGTCTCAAGTTTTACCTGCTCCCCAGGTTTAGTACTCGCCAATACGGCTTTATGCCCCAAAAGAGCACCGAAGACTCCCTCTATACTCTCGTGCAGTACATCCGCACAGAGCTGTCACGTAAAAAGATCGTGACGCTCGTGTCGCTGGATATAGAGGGAGCATTCGACAGTGCGTGGTGGCCTGCCATCAAGGTACGATTGGCTGAGGAAAAGTGTCCTGTGAACTTGAGACGAGTAGTCGACAGCTATCTCAGCGACAGGGAGGTCAGCGTGAGATACGCGGGGGAAGAGACCAGGAAGTCAACCAGCAAAGGGTGCGTCCAGGGTTCCATAGGTGGCCCTATCTTCTGGAATCTGCTGTTAGACCCACTGCTGAAGCAATTGGAGGATAGAGGCCACTACTGCCAGGCATTCGCCGACGACGTCGTTATGGTGTTCGTCGGCGAATCGGCACTGGAAATCGAGGGACAGGCCGGTGCCGCTCTCGAACATGTTCGAGCGTGGGGTGTCAGAAACAAGCTCAAATTCGCGCCGCACAAAACCTGTGCGATGGTGCTGACGCGGAGGCTGAAGTACGACACACCGCGCTTGACCATGGGGGGGATCGACATCGGTATGTCCCAAGACATAAAAATCCTGGGCGTTACCATCGACAGCAAGCTGACTTTTAACAAGCACATAACTATCGCCTGTAAAAAGGCGATAGGTATCTATAAACAGCTGGCTAGAGCTGCCCGGGTGAGCTGGGGCTTAAGCCCAGAGGTAATCCGGGTAATTTACACCGCAGCGGTTGAGCCGACGCTTTTGTACGCCGCGAGTGCGTGGGCGCCAGCCGCAAATAAGCTAGGAGTCATAAAGCAGCTTAACGTGGTTCAAAGAGGGTTCGCACAAAAGCTGTGTAGAGCCCACCGCACAGTCTCCCTAAACTCGGCACTGGTGCTGGCCGGGATACTTCCAATCGACCTGCGCATACGCGAGGCGGCAGCGCTGTACGAGGCCAAGAGGGGAGTGTCCCAGTCAGTGCTAGGAGACAGGGAGATTGAGCGGATGGCTCCAGCGTTGCAATCCCCGCACCCCGCAGAGCAGACCACACTGCAGTTCGGCAGCCTGATAGACGAGGAACACTCC
Source organism: Mesoligia furuncula (assembly GCA_916614155.1). Lineage (NCBI taxonomy): Eukaryota > Metazoa > Arthropoda > Insecta > Lepidoptera > Noctuidae > Mesoligia > Mesoligia furuncula. The sequence goes on from OU744814.1 coordinate 41,012, forward strand.
CAGAACCACAGCGCTTTCGCTGTGCGTATCTTCACAGACGGCAGCAAGATTGAGGGCAAGGTCGGGGCGGCGCTGTCTTTGTGGAACAGCGCCACCGAAGTAAAGGCCCTCAAACTTGCCTTGCCGTCTTTCTGCACCGTCTATCAGGCGGAGCTATTGGCCCTACAAAGAGCGGCTGGCGAAGCGCTCAAGCGGAAGGAAGACACGTTCGGCATCTTCAGCGACTCCATGGCGGCCCTCCAGACGGTGGTCAGTGCGAGTTCCCCCCATCCCCTGGCAGTGAAAACAAGAGACACCCTCCGCCGTTGTGAGCTACAGAACAAAAGGGTGTCCTTGTTCTGGATCAAGGCTCACGCAGGGTTGGAGGGAAACGAGCGAGCCGACCAACTCGCAAAGGAAGCCGCCCTGGGCTTGAAGAAGAAGCCGGACTACGACCTGTGCCCTGTTTCATTCGTCAAGCGGCAGATCCGTATGGGGACGCTTGACGAGTGGAACAGGAGATATAAGTCCGGGCAAACAGCCTCCGGCACAAAAATATTCTTCCCCGACGCAGTTGCGGCGTACAAAGTGGTGCGGAAAATAAAGCCCACGAGTCTCACCACACAAATTCTCACAGGGCACGGTGGGTTCTCTGCATACCTGAAACGCTTCAAGTGTAAGGAGAACGCATCGTGCGCCTGTGAGCCGGGCAAGGAAGAAACGGTCCTGCATGTGCTGTTGGAGTGCCCCATAACAGGAAAAGCGCGGTACGAGGTCGAGCAAGACCTCGAACAGAAACTAAATTTAGATAGCTTACCTAGTTTAATAAGCGGTAGAAATAGAGATAAATTTTTAGAGTATTGTAGTAAAATAGTTTTGATAGTAAATAATAGAAATAAGATAGCATAAGAAAATAGGATACTTACATACATAATAGTATATATATAGTTTAAGTACCTAATAAAATAAGATAGTAATAATAAAAAAAAAATAATAAAAAAAAAAACAAAACAATATTCTAAAATAAAAAGAAAAAAAAAAAAAGAAAAGAGAAACAAATATATAAAAGGATAAGTTGGATCTACATATTATAAGTTGTTATTTAGAATAAATAATAATTTGCACTTAGAAACATAATAATGGAATAGTAATAAGTTAATAAGTACATTAACGTCAATGTAAACGATAATAAAAGAAAGTTGTGTACCTAAATACCCCTGAATAAAGACAAATAAAAAAGTCAGAGTAGATAGAATAGCGGGAGTCCCACCCGGCTAAGAATGAAAGCATGAGCGAAAGAAAGATACAGTATGAAGCATGAAAGTGCGAGAGGAATAAATGCGAGAACTGGAACGAATGAGCAAAGTAGAGTAACAAGATCCCGTTGTGCCCATGAACGGGGAAAAGTACAAACAACATAATAAAAAAAATAAAAAAAAACCTGAGCGAACCTAACCTGAGCGAGTTCCCCCCCGAAAAATCGAAATCACGTTGCTCTGCACTTTTAAATTCGCGAAAGTGGTAAAAAGTTGACCGATTTCGATAAATTTGGTATCGCCGTGCGTGGAAAAGTGTCCCCCAAGCTGTTGATTTGCATCCTCGTCAAATTTCAGGAGGTTGTCATAAAAGACATAAATAACTATAATAACTAGTAAGCGCTGGTTTTTTTTGGTTGTAGAAATTTAACAGTATTTCAAAATTAAACCCTTAATTCAATACAAATAAAACAGAATCACCCGACTACGCACACAGCGACAATGCAGCTGTGTGCGTGAGGGTCGACGTCTTATTACCTACGATTCTACGAAATGCCCGCGAACGCGACCGAGCAATGACCGATAATTTTAACTAATTTTATTTCGAAAATCCGCTACATTATTGTCATAAATTTCGATTGATAAGCCTATGTTATCAGATGATTAATAAAATGTTAGATTTGGGTTATCCTTCACCCTAAAGTTTTCGTAGTGATTTTGTTTTTATTTGTGGATTAAATTGGTTGATTTGAAACTTTCCTTCCTACTTAACGGGCTTAGGACCGGCAATAATCCTACCTTTGTTGGTGCACCGATCTACGTTTGATGGAAATGGAAAGACGTTCTAGTTAAGTGTAAGTACGTAGTATACTTTCGACTCTTAGGTATTATTGGCGTAGGTATACGCCAATAATACCTAAGAGTCGAAAGTATATGACGTAAAAAAAAACCACGTTAAAAATTTGAAATCGAAGCGCACGGCAGTGCGCAGGCCAATTTCCAGCAAGTGGCCGCACGTACGCCGTGCACTATTTACCCGAACCGCTTCGAGCTACTTTTGACCACCCTGTATCTAACTATTTGTCACACGAAATCGAATCAAACTTCACATACATAATACCATGACTGCTGTTAGTTCGAATACCAAATTTCATAACTGTAGCTTTAATAGATTCAAAGTTATGGACTTTTCAAAATAGCTAAAGTGGCACTGACTGACTGACTGACTGACTGACTGACTCACTCACTTAGAGTTAATCAAAATGTTTAGGGGCTTCTAGTAAGCCTAGAAACTTGAAATTTGGCACGAAGCTAGACATTAGCATGAAACTAAAGGAAAAATCAAAAAAATGGTCAAGTGTGAGTCTGGCTCGCGCATAAAGGGTTCAATATTAAATTTATATTCTAGCCGGCCTAGAAACTTCTAACCGGCCTAGAAACTTGAAATTTGGCACGAAGCTAGACATTAGCATGAAACTAAAGGAAAAATTGAAAAAATGGTCAAGTGCGAGTCTGGCTCGCGCATAAAGGGTTCAATATTAAATTTATATTCTAGCCGGCCTAGAAACTTCTAACCGGCCTAGAAACTTGAAATTTGGCACGAAGCTAGACATTAGCATGAAACTAAAGGAAAAACGATGACGGTGACGGTGACGATGACGGTGACGGTGACGGTGACGGTGACAGTGACGGTGACGGTAACGGTGACGGTGACGAAGACGGTGACAGTGACGATAACGGTGACGGTGACAGTGACGGTGACGGTCACGGAGTCGGTGACGGTGACGGTGACGGAAATGGTGACGGTGACTGTGACGGTGACGGTGAAGGTGACGGTGACGGTGACGATGACGGTGACGGTGACGGTGTCGGTGACGGTGACGGTGACGGAAATGGTGACGGTGACGGTAACTGTGACGGTGATGGTGAAGGTGACAGTAATTGTGACGGTGACGGTGACGGTGACGGTGACAGCGACGGTGACAGTGACGGTGACGGTGACGATGCCTAAGACGGTGACAGTAACGATAACGGTGACGGTGACGTTTCTTGCCCATTCTTCTCCATACGAAATCTACCTTTTGGAATGGGCGACTAGAATCAATTCTATTTTAGTAATTTTTGACGTTCAAAAGTGCCTGTTAAGTGCCTATTTGAAATAAATGCTTTGACTTTGACTTTGACTTTGACGGTGACGGTGAAGGTGACGGTGACGGTGACGGTAACGGTGACGGGAACGGTGACGATGACGGTGACGGTGACGGTGACGGTGACGGTGATGGTGACGGTGACAGTAAACAACGTTAATATTCAAGTTTTCAATTTTGTAATCCGTGTTCCGTATTAAAAAAAAAAAGCTTAATTTTTAGGTAGGTACTCGTAAGTATGAGACTTTCTTAGAAAGATAAATTATTAAAAACCTTAAGAGCGTTTACGCCGAACGGCATTTCATACAAATTTTCAAGCCCTTATTTTTCGAAATGAATGAACCGATTTTAATGAAACTTCATACGCATAAGAAGGATACAAAGGTCTAAAAAGTTAGTAAGAAACATTTTCAAAATGTCTTATTTAAAAAAAGATAACTGGAAATCTCTGTTTCTATGGAAAATTTAAAATCGGTCTAATTTGGCTGTGACACTATTTTTTAAATAGTGTCACAGCCACTAACTCGCCGAAGTGTTCGCGAGTGCGCTTTGCGAATTTCCGTACATCGAGACGTAGTTACAAAGTGTGATGACGGACAATTACTCAAATGCCGAGTTGGTGGAGATGGTCGCCATCAGTGGAGACAGCCTACGTGGAGCCATCCGGATGTTCGTGGAAATGTATCCCGATCGGGAACCCCGTCACAGAGCGTCATGCTGGCTGCTACGCAGAGACTGCGGGATCATCGGCAGTTTGACGTTCCCCGGCATGCTCAAGCTCGCGGCAGCGTAGGCCTGCCTGTCGCCTTGCAGGAAGACATCCTGGAATACTTCCAGCGAGACCCACGGGCAAGCACGCGGGAGGCTGGTCAACACTTTGGAGTGCACCACACTACAGTGTGGCGCCTACTGAAGCGTGAGCTGCAACACCCATTCCACTACCGTAAGGCACAAGACATTCACCCAGGTGATAATGCCGTGCGGGTTACATTTTGGTCGCTGGTTCCTGGAACACCAAGACGCCAACATCCTGTGGATGGACGAGTTTTTACCTAAGAGTTGAAAGTAAGTATACCACGTACTTACACCTAACTAGCACGTCTTTCCATTTCATCAAACGTAGAAAACATCATTTTTAGACTTAGTAGATCGGTACACTAACTAAGGTAGGTATTATTGCCGGCCCTAAGCCCGTTAAGTAGGAAGGAAAGTTTCAAATCAACCAATTTAATCCACAAATAAAAACAAAATCCCTACGAAAACTAGGTTGAAGGATATTATTAATCATCTGATAACAGGTCAGTGAACTTTTCTTTGGCGCACTAGTATTACTGTCATTAGTAAGATTTCCGTATTCCAATGATGCTCAAAAATGAGTTATTTATCAAGCGAAATTTATGACAATAATGTAGGTGATTTTCGAAATAAAATTAGGTAAAATTATTGCTACCGGTCGGGTCATTGCTACGCGGCGCGACGGCGCGGCGCTACCATTTCGGGGAAAAACAGCTGCATGCATTGTCGCTGTGTGCGTAGTCGGGTGATTCTGTTTTATTTGTATTGAATTAAGGGTGTAATTCTGAAATACTGTTAAATTTCAACAACAAAAAAAAAGCAGCGCTTACTAGTTATTGCCCCATAACGTACTTCAATTGATTATTTATGTATTTTATGACAACCTCCTGAACTTTGACGAGGATGCAAATCAACATATTGTATAATTGAATTTATATTCGGAATGCGCTCGCTGTTTAAAATTATTTTAATTTATTGGACAATTATTTATTGTGGATTTTATTTTTGATACTTTCTAATAGTTTACTACAGAATTCCCAGTAAACATTTTTTAGGTAGGCTTATCAGAAGTTTTTTTGAGAATGATGATAATTAATTAATTCTATAGATCTGGGGGCACGGGAGTGCCCCCGCCAAGACCAGCCAAGCGAAGCGCAAGGGCACTACCTACCTTTTCTCGAAGCACTTCGTCGTATTTTTGAACCCTCTTAACTTGGGTTTGGATTATACCAGATAAACAAAATTTTCGGAATATGATGCCAGTGGTTGACTTATTAAACCTATAAAGTTTCAATTGCATAGCTCTTATACTTTAGATTTTATTGATATCTAAAATACCCCGATTTCGGCACTGACTCACTGACTGATGATCATCAAAATTCTTAAGGTACTTCCTGACGTCCTAGAAAGCTGAAATTTGGTATGTAAGCTAGTAATAGTACACAAACAACAAAAAAATATTAAAACTTGAAACTTTTACCCCCACAAAAAAAAAAAAATCCGTAAATTTTGATGCTAGAGGTCTGAAAATGTATTTAGGGGGTCCTTGTTATAAATAAACCCCAAAAAAAGAAAGAAAAAATGAACAACAGCAAAAATACTCGTATAAATATCATAAGCAACTTACAAAAAGAAATGAAATCCCACAAAAACATTTCATGTTAAATGTTGCCAAGACGAGACCATGTAGCTCGCACTGTCAAAAAGTAATCAGATCTCATGTAGAGCCAAGCTTCTAACTCTACACGCCCTAACTCTACAAGGCCTGACTTCGCAAACTCTACACCTTAGTCAAAATAATATGGCTTGGCCATTTCGCTACATTCACATGAGCGTAAGGTAAACTCTCATACTGTTAATGGTTCTTGTAGTAACGAAACGGCCAAACCAGATATTTTGACTAAGGTGTAGAGTTTGCGAAGTCAGGCCTTGTAGAGTTAGGGCGTGTAGAGTTAGAAGCTTGGCTCTACATGAGATCTGATTACTTTTTGACAGTGCGAGCTACATGGTCTCGTCTTGGCAACATTTAACATGAAATGTTTTTGTGGGATTGGTTATTCTGCAAACACTTTAGGTAGGTACATTTCAATCACTGACCTCTATAATACAAGTATAGAGGTCAGTGATTTCAATACATTTTGTTAGTTTAAAGAGTTTTTATTGAGTTTCTACAATTTTTTTTCATTTTTTTTTTATTGCGAGTTTCGGTTAGGCTGTATGCAAGTTTTGAATCGAAATAAGAAAGTTGGGTCAGCACTAAAAAGTGTCACGTCGCAACACAATTTTTAGTAATTTTTATCAAGATTATCGTCGTTTTCTAAGTAATTTATGAAAAATGGTAAAAGTAAGAATGCAGACAGAATTATAATAATACTAGTAAGCGGAACGGCCTGCGGTGGTGACACAGAATCTACTCATGTGGCGGTGACGTGGTGTGTTCCATACTTCAAACTTAAAAATTATTCATGTAATTATTATCAATAAATATTTTAGAAACACTACTATTTTTTACTTTCCTTAAATTCGAAATGAAAAGTAGAGTGTTTAACGCGGGTGAAGTCATCAATTCCCACTCGGACTATAGCCGCCCTCGCTGCGCTCGGGCGTCTAAATGCCTCGTATGGGAATTGATTCCTTCCGACCCTTGAATAACAATCTACTATATCGGTAGCTCGGAGTCATATTAATTTACGCTCGTAAATTGACGCTGGTTTTTTGATATTCTGTTGGAATGGTTGGAATAGTAAAGATGATGAATTAATATAATTGAAGCTGTTCTATTAACTCGTCGCCCACATATAAAAAAAGACGCTAGGTTGCAGGTGCTAAAGAAAACTTTTGTTGCCGCACATATAATTTCCCATTTTCTTTTACTAGCCATGTTTCGGTTTGAAAATTTGTGAGCAACTAAGAATATGATAAGGTATTAAGTCCATGACTCCTACATAATAGTCATGGTCAACAACAGTCTACACGTGCAATCCCAATTTGTAAACAAAAGAACGAATTTCTTAGAAAGTTTGGTTTGCATGATGCAGATGCCGACAATCGAGTTTATTACGGGCTAGGATAATAAAGCGACAAAAGAACGTACATACTATCTTCTATAAACAGCTATGAATAAATCGATCTGTCCGATATTAGAAGTATAAAAGGTACTTTTTATTACTTAATTGTTGTCGTTATTGAGAGTGGGTGTAATGCTATAAGTATGGAGTGTATCATTGTATGGAAAACAAGCTTAACCAACCAAAGACGAGTGATTTCGACGCTTTAGCCCCTTCGCACATGGCGTCGTATCGTAAGAGTATCGTAGAACGCGCGTAGTACGAGAGCAATACGAGCAGGAACATGTTCAAACAAGTCCGCACACGAGGCGGTGTTGCAGCGTATCGTATGAGGTGTTCATTGTCATTACGATAGTCGTAGCGTACTGGCGTAAAACGTAAGACAGTTCACGTGCAGCAACAAACAATATTTTTAACCGACTTCTAAAAAAGGAGGAGGTTTCTCAATTCGACCGTATATATGTTTTTTTTTTTTTTTTTTTTTTTTATGTGTGTTCGCGGATAACTTCGTCGTTTATGAACCGATTTTGATTATTCTTTTTTTGTTGGAAAGGAGATATGCCAAGGGTGGTCCCATGATAAGGAAACCAGGATCTGATGATGGCATCCCAGTGAAATCGAGGGGAACATTCGAAAATCGTAGGAGCGACTAGTGCTTTTGTTATGTTTTTCATTAAGTATTTTAAAGCACTACAATTTAATGAAGGTCTGGAGTCGATCTGATGATGGAGCCGAAAGACAGTCGAGGGGACTCCTCAACGATTTACAGCAGTTACCTTGTGTTTGGGCTTGATTAATTTGTATTGATGTGAACTTTACACCTAGATAGGTTGTGACTGTCATTAAGGGTCTGATGATGAAGACGAAGGACAGTTAAGGGAACTACTCAACAGTTTACAGTAGCTACCTTGTGTATGTTCACCGATTACTCGAAGACGGCTGGACCGATTCCAAAAGTTCTTTTTTTATTTGAAAGGGTATACTCTCGAGGTGGTCTCATCATCATCAAGTTGGAATCTCATGAGAGGATCCCATGGAAATCGAGGGAAACCCTCAAATTTTATAGGCAAACCTATAGCGATTTGGGTATTTTTTAAAGTACCTTGAGCATTGGCTCTCGGAAATCATCATTTGGTAAAGTGGAGTTGATAATGAAGACCACAGATGGCCATCGGAACAACTCAATGACAAATATTTCACGGGTTGCGATTCGATTACTTTAATATGGTTGCTAAGCAATTTATGCTCGTCACAATGCGTATGATGAGTGATTGTTGAGGAATTCTCCTGGTTCTTACCGGGAGAACTCCTCAACAATTAACGTCCCAGGATCGGGAAAAGCAATATTTTGTAAAAAGTGATGAACAGTTGGCATTAGGCTATTGTATCTTAGATAAATTACAAAGTGACCCACTAAAAAGTGAAAAATAAAAACATTTTTACAAAAAAAAAACAACCGACTTCCAAAAAAAACACTACAAATTGAAAAATAACTTTAATTTCGGAAGTCGGTGTCAATAAACGAAAATGCGGAACCAAAGACACCGACTTCCGAAATTAAAGTTATTTTTCAATTTGTAGTGTTTTTTTTGGAAGTCGGTTGTTTTTTTTTTGTAAAAATGTTTTTCTTGTAATTATTTGCGATGTATGGATGGATCCAATGAGCACGTCGCTTTCTACTTCTAACGAAATCAAATAACCATAAACTTCGTCTGAAGAGAAGGTAAGGTCATCAATAAATTCCCCAAACACATCTGGTACGCTTGACGCCATGATTTCAACTGAGATATTACAAAACGATACGTCTACGCGACGATTCGTTTGCAGAACACTCCGCGTATAGTAATTACGCTACGCGCACGAGACAACTACGCCTACGACCCATGTGCGAAAAGCCTTAGGGAGTTTGTCGTTAAATCGAGTGACGTTGAAGTTTACACTGTATATTAAATGCGGGCATGATAGCGGGCTACTACGGGACCCTACACTGTGCGTGGCCGAAACGCACTTGGCCGGTTTTTAATACTTCTAAATACGCACTGGGTGTCTTTAAGATATCGGGATCTTTTATTTTCGTTCCTCTTGACATTGAAATTTCCGGCCCTAACTCAGAATTATCCGGTTCATTTATACATAGGTACATCATCGCAATATAGCTGGCGCCTTTTTTTTTTTTGCGGATTGGAAATCATCAAATGACTCCTCCCGCTCTGGGTGGAGCGGAAGGGAGTGTCAGACTTTTACTGACTAAAACCCACCCGTGTTCCTTCCTTAGCCCTTTATGTTCCGGGCCAGCGGTAACCCTTTCGGACAATCCCGCTGGCCCGGCAGGCTTCGGCCCTAAGGGGGGGCCCCTTAGGGCCGAAGCCTCCTCGACCCTGACATCTCTTTGAGGCGCGCGTGGAACACGTACCTACCTACGCGCCGTCCGGCACGGGCCTGGTCCTGATCGGACGGTGAGCTACCCATTACTCTCCGCCCGCAGGCCCGCACCTACGGTGGCCGGGAGTCGTCACGCGGCTCCCGACGCCGGGGGCGTCCCCCGCGGCGGCTGAGACGGGAGGCTCTCTCCCTGAACCGTCCCGCCCCCTCCTTCGCTAGCATGACTGCTTCGCAGAAGGAGGTGACTGCCTCCCACTCCCTCTCGCCCCGGACCATGGCTTGCACCAGGGCCGGACGCGAGAGGTCGCCGCCGCTGCCGATCGCCTCTACGAGGACACGGCGGTGCTCTGCCCAAGCGGGGCAGACCTCCGCCGTGTGCTCCACCGTGTCCTCTGGGCGATCCTGGCAATGGTGACACCCGGGCCTTTCCTCCCGCCTGATGATGTGCAGGAACCTCCCGAAACTTCTGTGTCCGGTGAGGACCTGCGTCAGTCGGTAGGTGAGGGCGCCGTGGCGCCTCTCTAGCCACTCCTCAAAGAGGGGTCTTATCGCTGCTATCGCGGCGTGCCCTACAGCTGGCGGCTCACAGTACCATTTAAACAATCATCATCATGTTCATATAATGACCCGCGATCAAGTTCAATAACACGATACACAACATTTTTCTTAAGATCTGCTACTTGTTCTATTTACGGTCTCTTTGACTGCGTTTGTTTCTTTTACGCGAACGACGAGAACGTTTATTGTTTGGTGAACTATCAGAGCTACTAGAACTTGAACTAGAATTTGATGACGAGGTTGAGCTGCTTATAACGAACACGGCGTTTTATTTTCCGAGATTGCACGTTATTATCTTTACTTTTATCTTGAGTACTCATATTTTGGTTCGGCAAAATATTTCGATCACTCAGTATTATAATTCGTACGCTGAAATACAATTAAAATACCTTCATGCAAAAAAAGTTAAAAAAGGAGGGTACTACATAAATAATAATTCGATATTACTTAAAACGAACGGTAACACCGTTATTTAAGAGTATAAACACAGAAAATAGAGTTATTTAAGAGTATAAACACAGAAAATAGAATCACAGACTTTGTACAAAGTATTCGGTTCTTAAAATGATCTTGATACCTAATTGCAAAGATTCAAACGGGTCTCCTATGTTGTTTCGAACACCGCTGTTGCGAGACACGCTGTTGCGAATTATTTTATTTTTCCACTGCTTCACAGGTTCGAAAGCTCATGGAGTCGAATGAAGTAGTCGCGAAAGACACTGTTTCGAAAAACATTTTCACTGCCTCATACGCTCGAATGCTTGTGATTTCGATTTATTTAGTCATAAAGTGTACAGAAAAATATTTAAGCAGTAATTAAATAAAATCAACAAATTCGGTGTCAACATAATCACACACACACAAAACACACACCACACCGTTTGTGTCACATCATCATTTAATAAGTATTATTATTAACAAAGTAACAATCAAAAATATTAGTAGGTACCTCAACAGTACATTTTTTTCTATGAGTAAGTACTTAACACATATTGGTATTAATTATTAGTGGTATTTTTCAGAAATTAATCAATTGCATATGTGTTAGTATTAGTTAGTATATACGAGTACTTAACGCTAAAGCTCTTATAAATTCAGGCGTGCCCATTGTACTTTTTTTTTCAAAATTACTGAAATAGCATTCTCTGCAACTTTTTGTTTTTTTTTTTGGTGGTGTCTGAGGTAAATTACCCAAAATCTTCTCGAATTTTTGTTCCGTGACACTTTGCTCCTCAATAAGTTTTCGTATACATCCATACAGTCCAAGTCTCTTATTTTGTAACAAAGAATTCCAGCGGCGATGCCAGGCAGACTGTTTTGAGTACGTGGAAGGAACAAGTTGTTATTTCTTTCTATAGACCATGGGCTCGGTGGAAAAAGTGGTTGTAAGCGTAAAACTTGAATTTTGTTATTTATGTTGCGGCTTATCAGTCGTCCTAAAACATAGTACTCTTCAAAATAATTAGTAACTTCTTCGGCTTCTTCTCGGAAGAGAGTATCGTTAAATTGTCTGAAGATATTTGGTATATCTTCAGCAGGTAGATAGGCAAACGCTATATGTATAGCACCTCTGCACTATATTGTGCACTTAAACCACAAGTTTGAATTTTTCTTCATATACTTTGACCTAAGTGAAACAAACAAGCACTTTGAATTGTGTTTAGAAATTCGATTCGAATAGCGTTTATTACAGCTTGTTCAAAATCTGACATGATTTGCCCTGTGCCCGTGTGACTGGACATTTCCTTGATTATAAAATGTTCTTCACTAACTATTCGGCTACTAACAGTACTTCGACAGTTTACAGCGGCATTTTTATTCACGCAACACCAATAATGTACGTTTTTAGGGTTCCGTACCCAAAGGGTAAAAACGGGACCCTATGACTAAGACTTCGCTGTCTGTCCGTCTGTCTGTCTGTCTGTCACCAGGCTGTATCTCAAGAACCGCGATAGCTAGACAGTTGAAATTTTCACAAATTATGTATTTCTGTTGCCGCTATAACAACAAATACTAAAAACAAAATAAAATTAATATTTAAGGGGGGCTCCCATACAACAAACGTGTTTTTTTCGGCGTTTTCGCTTTCTGGAACGGAACCCTTCGTGTGCGAGTCCGACTCGCACTTGGCCAGTTTTTTTACAGTTTTATTGTGAGACATAATATATCCATCTATAATTAGATTACTTTTTCCATATCGAGTAGTCACAGGACGAATAAAACTATTAACGCTCATTTTTCTATGCTTTCGCCATACACTTTACGTTGGAATATAAGATATTGCAAAAAAAACCATATTCGTGCGTACATTTAATCGTATTAAGGCTCGTACACACAGGCGCGACGCGACAGTGCGACGCGATTCTGCGATATATATCCGTAGAACAATTTCTATGGAATCGCGCGCGACACTTCACACTGGAGCGACTTGTCGCGCCGCGACACGGTCGCGGCGCGACGAGTAGCGCGACACCGTGTAGCCGCGATATCGCCGCGACGCCATACAAAATGAACATTTAGTATGGTGTCGCGGCGATATCGCGGCGATATCGCGGCCGCGGCGCGACACGAGGGTTCGAGAGTATAAAAGGCAGTACAATCCAAGCTGAGCTCAGTAGCAGACGATCTTCGTCAGAGGACGAAGGCAGGTCTGTGCGCGTTTGCCCCGCGGGGGTCCTAGGTTCGATTCCCCGGTCCGCCAACATAACCCAACCTAACCTAAGTAGGTACAGTTGTTCTATGAATCAGTATCGACTCCCGCCCGAACTGCCGGTCGCCCGGTCGGGCTACTACTGCACTTGTTTCGCGCCAAAATTTTCCGTCGCGTACCATCAACATAGAAAAACGTAAACAGAGAAAAGCTGTTCAGTGAGGTCAGTAAGCAATGTTTAAATATTTAATTGTAACATTTAATACCTACGTGATTCTAATGATGCATTGTTTGTTTTAGAGTCTTCAAATACAATAGAGAACATAATGGGGTTCTAAGAGCTATATGTTGTTTTAAGAAACCAACGAAATATGACAATACAGAAAAGCTTATTCCAGAAAGTTTTGAAAACACAGCTAGCGAAACCTGGCGTAGTACATACATGACATGCAATTAGCAAATTTGCATTTTATTAATAAAGAAGCTGAATATATTAAATACTGTGATAGGTACCGAATGTATCTTAATTTTATTTGTTACACTAATATTATAAAGGCGAAAGTTTGTGAGTGTGTGTGTGTTTGTTTTAAGTACCATCCGAGGACGTGCGTATGAATACACAAGGCACGACCGAGGACCTTTTCAAAGCGAGGACCTTTTCGAGGGTCCTCGGTTTGACTTGACCAAAGATTCGCATTCTGCAAGCGATTTTGCGTCTTCCTATATACTTAATACGAAAAAGTTGTCTGAACCTCGGTTTGATCAAGATTTTTCATAATCTTACACAAACAGTGTGTATCCACCAGATGGTGCCACTGTCGCCTCATACACAGACTCTTTACACTCATTTCACGTTTGTTGTATTATCCGAGGACCTGTGTGTTAACTTTAACACAAAAGTCCTCGGTTAGGTAGCTTTTCCAGACAATGTGTATTTAAGACCTCGGTTGGTAGATTTTCCGAACAGTGTGTATTCTAGTCCTCGTTTCGACAGTTTTCCTCGTGTGTAGAAGACAAATATTCTATCATTTCAATAAAATTATGAAGGAGGAAATCGAAGGTAGACTGAATCCTTAAACGAATTGTTAGTAGCTACTAGGTGCACGAGGAATAATCAGGCTTCTTCTGCAGTATGTGCTAAGTACCTAGGCTCGCTTATCTATATATAAAAGAAAGTCGTGTTAGTTACACTATTTATAACTCAAGAACGGCTAAACAGATTTGGCTGAAAATTGGTGGGAAGGTAGCGTAGAACCAGGAGACGGATATAGGATACTCTTTTTTAATACTTTTATTTACTCATAGGAGTAGGGTGGGAGTAGGTTAAGTTGGGTAGGAGTAGGGTAAGAGTAAGTTAGAAGTAGGGTAGGAGTAGGCTAGGAGTAGGGTAGGAGTAGGCTAGGAGAAGGGTAGGAGTAGTGTAGTAGTAGGGTAGGAGTAGGGTAGGGGTAGGGTAGGACGCCACGCGAACGAAGTAGCGCTGGGCAGCTAGAAATAATTTATATGGCAAAACAACGTTTTCCGGGTCAGCTAGTATTATATAACTATGATTTACACCATAAAATATTGTGTTGTCATAGAAACTGAATACGTGTGCTTTTCATAAAGAATCTAAAGTAAATGCCTTCCTAGGTGAAATGTCTGCAGCAAGATTTGAAGCAAATATAAAGTACAAAGAAATACAGAACATGAACGTAATAAAGAAAACCACTTATACTTTACATGGTCTACTTATAGAAATAATCATCAAGTTGCAGTAACATCTTTGAGAAGCAGGATTAGAAAACTTACATAACAGTTATTAGAAAACGACTCAAACAAAAAGATTTATAGAAACCATAATTAAAAGAGATCGACATAATTTGGGCTAAAAACTTAACTTAAAATTACATAACACAATTCTTAGTTAGAAAACAAAGAAATATTCAAAATAATTTGGGAAGCATGAAAACTTAATAACTTAATGGCGCCGATTCCCTTGTTCACAAACCAAACTAAATTTATGTTCAATGCATCTTTTCCTTTCTATTTCATTAAGAAAAGGACAGAAGATAAATATTAGTTTAGTCCTGTCAAATTAAGATACTCTACAGCAAGTTTAGACGATTAGGACGATTTATTGCTTTTTTTTTTTGCTAATTAATACATTGCGGGATCATGGAAACTGATAATAAAAATAATTTTACAACTTAAACTTAATGCGTATGCTAAATTTGAAGACGATGCTATTAACTGTTGAAGAGTTCCCTCATGAAGAAACGACCTTGATTGCAGCATCAGCACAAACTGGTTATTATTTTGGTGTTACTAGATAAACATAACGCGTGTGCCAAATTTGGAGATGGTGCTATCAACTGTTAAGGAGTTCCCTCATGAAGAAACGACCTTGGCTGCAGCATCAGTATAAACTGGTAATTATTTTGGTGTTACTAGATAAACACAACGCGAGTGCCAAATTTGAAGACGATGCTATCAACTGTTGAGGAGTTCCCTCATAAAGAAATGACCCTGGCTGCAGCATCAGTACAAACTGGTAATTATTTTAGTTTTACTACATAAACATAACGCGTGTGCCAAATTTGAAGACGGTGCTATCAACTATTGAGGAGTTCATGAAGGAATGACCTTGGCTGCAGCATCAGCACAAACTGGCAATTATTTTGGTGTTACTAGATAAACATAAGACGTGTGCCAAATTTGATGACGGTGATATCAACTGTTGAGGAGTTCCCTCATAAAGAAATGACCCTGGCTGCAGCATCAGTACAAACTGGTAAATATTTTGGTGTCACTAGATAAACATAACGCGTGTGCCAAATTTGAAGACGATGCTATCAACTGTTGAGGAGTTCCCTCATGAAGAAACGACCTTGGCTGCAGCATCAGTACAAACAGGTAATTATTTTGGTGTTTTTAGATAAACATAAGACGTGTGCTAATTTTGAAGATGGTGTTATCAACTGTTGAGGAGTTCCCTCATGAAGAAACGACCTTGGCTGCAGCATCAGCACAAACTGGTAATTATTTTGGTGTTACTAGGTAAACATGAGACGTGTGGCAAATTTGAAGACGGTGCTATCAACTGTTGAGGAGTTCTCTCATAAAGAAATGACCCTGGCTGCAGCATCAGTACAAACCGGTAATTATTTTGGTGTTACTAGATAGACATAACGCGTGTGCCAAATTTGAAGACGGTGCTATCAACTGTCGAGGAGTTCCCTCATGAAGAACGACCTTGGCTGCAGCATCAGCACAAACTGGCAATTATTTTGGTGTTACTAGATAAACATAAGGCATGTGCATCATTTGAAGACGGTGCTATCAACTGTTGAGGAGTTCCCTCATAATGAAATGACCCTGGCTGCAGCATCAGCACAAACTGGTAATTATTTTGGTGTTACTGGATAAACATAAGGCGTGTGCCAAATGTGAAGACGGTGCTATCAACTGTTGAGGAGTTCCCTCATAAAGAAATGACCCTGGCTGCAGCATCAGCACAAACGGGTAATTGTTTAATTTTGCTACATAAACCTAACGAATATGCCAAATTTGAATACGATCTGTTGAGGAGTTCTCCCATGAAGAAACGACCCTAGCTGCAGCATCAGAACAAACTGGTAATTATTTAATTTTGCTAGATAAACCTAACACGTTTGCCAAATTTTAAGTCGATGCTATCAACTGTTGAGGAGTTCCCTCATAAAGAAATGACCCTGGCTGCAGCATCAGTACAAACTGGTAATTATTTTAGTTTTACTACATAAACCTAATGCCTCTACCAAATTTGAAGACGATGCTATCAAGAGTCTGTGTGGTGCCGGACTTTAAGAATTGCACCACCCCTTACTTCCCGTGGGTGTCGTAAAAGGCGACTAAGGGTCTTACCGGAGAATGGGCAGCAGCGTTCTCTATTTATTTCACCATCATACCATGCTGCGATCGCCAACCCGCCTGCCAAGCGTGGCGATTATGGCAAACCCCCCCCCAAAATTGGGGGTGGCCTATGTCCAGCAGTGGACGTCTATCGGCTGAAACGACGACGACGCTATCAAGTGCTGAGGAGTACCGTCATGAAGAGACGACTCTGGCTGCAGCAATAATACTAAAATAATAATCCTTTGAGAAGCACCGACAAAGGTAAAGACATCTACTCGTCCTCGCTTGGTACTTCATTTTATAAAAAAGTGTGTAAGAAATAAATCGGAACATTCTACTTACATTGATGTAATTATTATCTTAGACGTATCATGTTTTAGGTAGGTAGATTTTCCTGGTCCTCGGTTTGTACAAGTTCTACGCGAAAAACTGTCCTCGGTTTAGTGATATAAAGTCTAACACAACGTCCGCACTTTGTACAAGCTATAAGAAATATTGTGTAAAAATACGTCCTCGGAAGGACGTCCCAGGGCTTACGTAAGAGGTCCTCGGTTTGCTCACACAAAGTCCTCGTATGTGCATCGCTGGTCACATTTAGCTGTGTATTTCAGGTCCTCAGTATGATAGCCGAAATTCATACAGAAAAATGTTGAGATAGCATTATCCCAATAAGCTCATCACTATTGATTTATTCACCTGTCTCTTTCTATCTTATTCTAAAAGGCCCACGAGGTGTTTAAACCAGTTTTTTGGAGGGTCCTCGGTTTGTTCTAGGAGTAACAAGGTCCTCGTAAGGGTGTCTGTACAAACAGGGGTGTGAGTGTGTGTGTGAGTGTGTGTGTGTGTTTATATGTTTGTTACTTCTTCACGCTCAAACGGCTGGAGCAATTTTGATAAAATTTGGTATGGAGGTAGCCGACACCCTGGATTAACATATAGGCTACTTTTTATCCCGATATTCCCACGGGATCGAAACTTATGCGGGTGAAACCGCGGGGCGCAGCTAGTATATAAATAAATATAGATCATGAAAAATTATTTCATCACTAAACGAAACACAAATTTAACTAGGTAGGTACCTACTTATATTATTTTGTTCAATAACGATGAACTTGCTAACGCTACATGCAGTTACGCACACAATGCGCGTGTCTGTCTATACTACTTACACAACTTCAAGTATTGCTCACCCTTCGTGAGATAGAACAACTGTACCTAAGCTTGACCACACAAGCATGAACAAGGAAACTAGCGAATTCGGACGTGCTTTTATGATACTTAAATATTAATAAAAAAATCAAGATTTTTTAATTACTTAGGGATACTTAATTATGTAGTTAAAATTAACTTCAATCGAAACCGGGCAATCGAAAAAAATGCAATGGTCGGTCATTACTTCATTAATCATTATATAGTAAAAAAGTCCTAATACCTACCTAACTACGTGTTGATTGCAATTCCGTTGCAATTTGCCTCCATAGCCTGTCTTTTAATCTGTTGTCTTTGTTGGAAGCACAACTCACATCATAAATTACAGACCCTGTCATCATCATCATCATCATTTCAGCCGAAAGACGTCCACTGCAGGACAAAGGCCTCCCCCAATTCTTGGGGGGGGGGGGGGGGGGGGGCTGGGGAGTTTGCCATAATCGCCACGCTTGGCAGGCGGGTTGGCGATCGCAGTATAGTAACATTATGTTATTACTAGCTTCTGCCCGCGACTTCGTCCGCGTGAAATTCGTACTTTCCTCTTATAATTTCGAAAATGTATGTTTGTGATTTTTATCATTTATTTAGATATAAATAAGTATTCGGGCCAGTTTTTTAGTTTATAGCTCAAAGGGATCAGATTTTTCAAATAAACTGTATCCCAGCTTTTTACCCCCCAGGAGAGTAATTTTGAAAAATCGTTTGGGTTGTGTTCATAACTTGACTCAAAGACCCATACCCATTTTCGAGTTAATGGAAGCAAGCAGCAGAATTTTTCACCTTCGTAGGAGTCAATTTTTGAAAAACCCTAAATCACTTTTTTCAAGTATTTTTTGTTTTAGTAGTACCGAGTTTCGAGTTAATCCGACAGCGGGTTAAATATTTATCTTTATTATTTACTGACTCAAATATTGCCAAGTTTCTAATTTATTAACCAAATGAAGAAGATTTTTCATGTAAACTGTATCCCCTCTTTCTATCCCCATAGGGGTGGAATTTCTAAACATAATCTAGATTATTTATACCAATTTTCCAGTTAATCAAGCCTCGTGATAAAATTCTGCCCTGTGAAATTGACTACCCCTCTTTACCCCATTAGCGGTAGATTTTCGAAAAACCCTGAACCACTTTATTATTTATTTTTGTCTTAGATAGGTACTGAGTTTCGAGTTAATTGGACAGCGCATTAAAATTTTTCCATACTAAATTTGACACCCCCAATCTCCCCTTTGGGTTAGTTTAGAATTCCAAAAAAATTCGAACTCTACAATTATTTGTGCCAAGTTTCAAGTCCAAATTTATTTGTACCATTTTTTTTGAGTTTATCAAGGCACACATTAAAATCCCCTTATAAATCGAATTACCACTTTTTGTCCCGTCAGGGGTCAATAATTTTCGAAAACCCCATACACTTACTATTGATTCTTCATCTGCCTAGCCTTTTCCCAACTATGTTGGGTTCGGCTTCCAGTCCAACGGGATGCAGCTGAGTACCAGTATTTTACATGGAGCGACTGCCTGTCTGACCTCCACAACCCAAATACGATACCCCTTGATAAGACCGCGCGTTAAAATTCTTCCACACAAACTTTAACACCCCAACACAAGGGGTGTTGGGGTGTTTTGATAAATAAATAATGATAAACTTTATTACTTGCTTAGGCAAGTATTCTTGCCAAGTTCATTAACCAAATGAATAAGCTTAAAATAACTGTATCCCCGTTTTTCTCCCCCACAGGGGTGGAATTTCGTAAAATTGTTTGGGATATGTTCATTACACGACTCAAAGATTGTTTATACCATTTTCGAGTTAATCAAGCCACGCAGTAAAGTCTTCCCCTATAAAATTAACTTTTCACCCCGTTAGGGGTACATTTTCGAAAAACTATGATACACGTTATTCTTTATTTTCGGTCATAAGTATAAATACTGAGTTTCGAGTTAATCGGACCACGCGTTAAAATTCTTACATACAAACTTTGATACCTCCCAATCCCCCTTCAGGGGGTAGCTTAGAAAAAAAAGCCAAACTTCATAATTTATTTAGATAAGTATTCGTGCCAAGTTTCAAGGTTATTAACTCAAGGAATAAGATTTTTCATACAAACAAAATCCCCTCTTTTCACCCCTTAAAGTTTAATTTCCAAAAACCCCTTCTTAGTGGATATCTACTCTTCACAAAGAACACACCCTCCAAAATTAATTTCTCTACCCAGCGGTACCGACCAGCGTTTTAGGCTGTGCGTTGATATAACAGTCAGTCAGGACAAAATTTCATCCCCCTTTTCACCCCCTTAATAGATGAAATTCTAACAACACCGTTGTGTTAGCTTCCAATCATAAGCCTAGATAATAAATGTAGTGATTTTTACGTCGAAAATTAATGACTTTTTATACACAACTTCATCCCCCTTTTTAACCCTTCGGGGGTGGAATTATCAAAAACGCTGAGACACGTATAAATTAATTTTCAATTGTCAGCCTAAATACAAAATTAGAAGATCCTAACTTCAAAACTGTCGGACTTTCATATAAACTTCCATCCCCTATTTTAACCTTTTAGGGGTTGAATCCCCAAATATCCTTTATTAGTGGATACTTAATCTTCACAAAGAACACACCTTCTAAGTTTCAAGTCTCTAGGTCCAGCGGTTTGGGCTGTGCGTTGATATATCAGTCAGTCAGTCAATCAGTCAGTCAGGACTTTGAATTTTATATATATAGATAAAAAGTACAGACGAATTGAAAAACTCCACCTTTTTTTAAATCGATTAATAAAAGTACACCAACTAAATAATATAAACGTAACCTTAAATCAATTAATTTACCCACAAAAAAATGACGTTAAGTTGGGAGAATGAAACAAGAAACTGACAACACTGATAAAATATGGCGTAATTTGGTGTTCTTAAAACCAAAAAATAAATATATAGTTTTTTGGTTACTTATCCATGTTATGTGAAGTGTTTGGTATTTTTTACCCTTCCTTTATAATTCCGGTACAGTTTAATAGCACATACCGTCATTTTATCGCTGTTATTTGTTTATTACTTAGCGCGCGTAATACGTGGGTAGTGACACTAAAGCGGCACGATCGGCACTAATCGGCGGGTAAGAAAGAATAAGTTCGTACCCGCCGATTAGTGCCGATCGTGCCCAACAGTTGGCCGATATTTTTTGACACGTTTGCGCGCATTTGATGCTCTATCTAGACATTATATAATCAAAGGTTTGACGGTAAGTAGTTAGCGTTATTTTTAAGTGAGGAACGTGAAACAACCCGTCCTAAGTAGTTTGGGCTCCGCTAGCAGTCGAGTGCTAGTGCTAGCAGCTGTGCGTGAGTCAGTTCGACGTCTGAATGCGAACGGCTGTGTTAGGTAGGTACATTCAGGTACATTACAGCTCCCACAGAACCTCACGAGCAATTGCACTTGCCACCACTACACCAACGAGGCAGTCTGTTAGTTTATCAGTACTATATTTATAATTAGGTCACTCATTCATTAACCCTTAGTCTGCCGGAACGTAGATCTACGCGAGACACAATAGGTTTTAATTGTGTCTGTAATTACGGCACAAGCGGTTAAGACTGTACTACGTGAGCTCGACAAATGGATGTGCGAATAACACTTGTGCGACAAAACTGTACTGCGATTTACCATAGTTCGATTGCACGCTTGTGCGACACACTGAAACTCGACATCACGCTAGTGCGACATGAAGAGTAATGAAGACACATCAGTATTCATAATCATATGTATATCTGACGACCTTGATAGCTCAGTTAGTTACAGACTCTTAGTAAAGTTTCCGGATTCGTTTCCGGGATACAAAACTTGTTAGCACTTTTAGCGATATAATTCTGCAATTTTCGTGGAAACATTTCATGATTTTCTTCGTGATAGCATGTTTTTTTTTTAAACCAACAAGATAGAGAAGAACAAATTAAAAATCATTAAAAAAAAGATTCAATGGATTTGTTATCATTCTTGCGTGGTCTGTCCTATATTTGTTATTCAAAAAAGAAATAATCCAAATGGAATCGTATCCGTTTATCAATACCATTTTTAGGGTTCCGTAGCCAAATGGCAAAAACGGAACCCTTATAGATTCGTCATGTCTGTCTGTCTGTCTGTCTGTCTGTCCGTCTGTCTGTCTGTCTGTCCGTCCGTATGTCACAGCCACTTTTCTCAGAAACTATAAGAACTATACTGTTGAAACTTGGTAAGTAGATGTATTCTGTGAACCGCGTTAAGATGTTCACACAAAAATAGAAAAAAAAACAATAAATTTTAGGGTTCCCCATGCTTAGAACCGAAACTCAAATTTTTTTTTTTCATCAAACCCATACGTGTGAGGTATCTATAGATAGGTCTTCAAAAATGATATTGAGGTTTCTAATATCATTTTTTTCTAAACTGAAGAGTTTGCGCGAGAGACACTTCCAAAGTGGTAAAATGTGTGTGTCCCCCTGTAACTTCTAAAATAAGAGAAAGATACAACAAAAAAAAAATATGATGTACATTACCATGTAAACTTCCACCGAAAATTAGTTTGAACGAGATCTAGTAAGTAGTTTTTTTTAATACGTCATAAATCGTAAACCGAATTTACCTTTTAAAAAAAAAGTATTATTAAAACATCGATCAAAGTTACAACGAACTACAAGAACATTTATATTATGTTACTTGCTGCTACGGAACCCTTCATGGGCGAGTCCGACTCGCACTTGGTCGCTTTCTATTCATAAGTCATAAATAGTTTTGATAACGTTGCAATATAGTTTGTTTTATTTATACACTAGCTGCCTGTGAACTTTGTACTGCCTTAGAATCAATAACAACTACAAGTAAAACTACAAGTACAACTACAACCACAACTACAACTACACTTACTACTACAACTAACTACAATCTAACTACAATTTTAAATTTTCTTAATTTTAAGTTCCGTAATAACCTTCTACAAAGTATTAGAAAACTTTTGAAAAAGATATAAATAAAATCGGTAAAGTTGTTCTCAAGTTATGACCAAGGGAAATAGGGATTCATTTTTATACATATCGACGGTTGAAAGGCTAATTATTGGCCTAAGCGATATTTTTATTAATGTACATATTATTATTATTATTTTAAATAATGCAAAAAATGTCGCTTAGGCCAATTACCCTTTCAACCGTCGATATGTATAGATAGATTAGTTCCTAGCTAATCTATCTATACACTGTAACACCGTAATAGTGTCATACTACTGTACCAACGTACTGTTGAATCACAGTACTGTCACTCAATTGTTTGTCGCACTGCCGTAATGTCGCACTGCCGTAATGTCGCACAACCATAGTGTCGAACTACTGTCGCACAATCGTTTGTCGCACTAGCGTGATGTCGAGCTTCAGTATGTCGCACAAGCGTGCAATCGAACTATGGTAAGTCGCAGTACAGTTTTGTCGCACAAATGTTATTCGCACATCCATTTGTCGAGCTCACGTAGTACACTCCGGTTAAGACTGTACTACGTGAGCTCGACAAATGGATGTGCGAATAACACTTGTGCGACAAAACTGTACTGCGATTTACCATAGTTCGATTGCACGCTTGTGCGACACACTGAAACTCGACATCACGCTAGTGCGACATGAAGAGTAATGAAGACACATCAGTATTCATAATCATATGTATATCTGACGACCTTGATAGCTCAGTTAGTTACAGACTCTTAGTAAAGTTTCCGGATTCGTTTCCGGGATACAAAACTTGTTAGCACTTTTAGCGATATAATTCTGCAATTTTCGTGGAAACATTTCATGATTTTCTTCGTGATAGCATGTTTTTTTTTTAAACCAACAAGATAGAGAAGAACAAATTAAAAATCATTAAAAAAAAGATTCAATGGATTTGTTATCATTCTTGCGTGGTCTGTCCTATATTTGTTATTCAAAAAAGAAATAATCCAAATGGAATCGTATCCGTTTATCAATACCATTTTTAGGGTTCCGTAGCCAAATGGCAAAAACGGAACCCTTATAGATTCGTCATGTCTGTCTGTCTGTCTGTCTGTCTGTCCGTCTGTCTGTCTGTCTGTCCGTCCGTATGTCACAGCCACTTTTCTCAGAAACTATAAGAACTATACTGTTGAAACTTGGTAAGTAGATGTATTCTGTGAACCGCGTTAAGATGTTCACACAAAAATAGAAAAAAAAACAATAAATTTTAGGGTTCCCCATGCTTAGAACCGAAACTCAAATTTTTTTTTTTCATCAAACCCATACGTGTGAGGTATCTATAGATAGGTCTTCAAAAATGATATTGAGGTTTCTAATATCATTTTTTTCTAAACTGAAGAGTTTGCGCGAGAGACACTTCCAAAGTGGTAAAATGTGTGTGTCCCCCTGTAACTTCTAAAATAAGAGAAAGATACAACAAAAAAAAAATATGATGTACATTACCATGTAAACTTCCACCGAAAATTAGTTTGAACGAGATCTAGTAAGTAGTTTTTTTTAATACGTCATAAATCGTAAACCGAATTTACCTTTTAAAAAAAAAGTATTATTAAAACATCGATCAAAGTTACAACGAACTACAAGAACATTTATATTATGTTACTTGCTGCTACGGAACCCTTCATGGGCGAGTCCGACTCGCACTTGGTCGCTTTCTATTCATAAGTCATAAATAGTTTTGATAACGTTGCAATATAGTTTGTTTTATTTATACACTAGCTGCCTGTGAACTTTGTACTGCCTTAGAATCAATAACAACTACAAGTAAAACTACAAGTACAACTACAACCACAACTACACTTACTACTACAACTAACTACAATCTAACTACAATTTTAAATTTTCTTAATTTTAAGTTCCGTAATAACCTTCTACAAAGTATTAGAAAACTTTTGAAAAAGATATAAATAAAATCGGTAAAGTTGTTCTCAAGTTATGACCAAGGGAAATAGGGATTCATTTTTATACATATCGACGGTTGAAAGGCTAATTATTGGCCTAAGCGATATTTTTATTAATGTACATATTATTATTATTATTTTAAATAATGCAAAAAATGTCGCTTAGGCCAATTACCCTTTCAACCGTCGATATGTATAGATAGATTAGTTCCTAGCTAATCTATCTATACACTGTAACACCGTAATAGTGTCATACTACTGTACCAACGTACTGTTGAATCACAGTACTGTCACTCAATTGTTTGTCGCACTGCCGTAATGTCGCACTGCCGTAATGTCGCACAACCATAGTGTCGAACTACTGTCGCACAATCGTTTGTCGCACTAGCGTGATGTCGAGCTTCAGTATGTCGCACAAGCGTGCAATCGAACTATGGTAAGTCGCAGTACAGTTTTGTCGCACAAATGTTATTCGCACATCCATTTGTCGAGCTCACGTAGTACACTCCGGTTAAGACTGTACTACGTGAGCTCGACAAATGGATGTGCGAATAACACTTGTGCGACAAAACTGTACTGCGATTTACCATAGTTCGATTGCACGCTTGTGCGACACACTGAAACTCGACATCACGCTAGTGCGACATGAAGAGTAATGAAGACACATCAGTATTCATAATCATATGTATATCTGACGACCTTGATAGCTCAGTTAGTTACAGACTCTTAGTAAAGTTTCCGGATTCGTTTCCGGGATACAAAACTTGTTAGCACTTTTAGCGATATAATTCTGCAATTTTCGTGGAAACATTTCATGATTTTCTTCGTGATAGCATGTTTTTTTTTTAAACCAACAAGATAGAGAAGAACAAATTAAAAATCATTAAAAAAAAGATTCAATGGATTTGTTATCATTCTTGCGTGGTCTGTCCTATATTTGTTATTCAAAAAAGAAATAATCCAAATGGAATCGTATCCGTTTATCAATACCATTTTTAGGGTTCCGTAGCCAAATGGCAAAAACGGAACCCTTATAGATTCGTCATGTCTGTCTGTCTGTCTGTCTGTCTGTCCGTCTGTCTGTCTGTCTGTCCGTCCGTATGTCACAGCCACTTTTCTCAGAAACTATAAGAACTATACTGTTGAAACTTGGTAAGTAGATGTATTCTGTGAACCGCGTTAAGATGTTCACACAAAAATAGAAAAAAAAACAATAAATTTTAGGGTTCCCCATGCTTAGAACCGAAACTCAAATTTTTTTTTTTCATCAAACCCATACGTGTGAGGTATCTATAGATAGGTCTTCAAAAATGATATTGAGGTTTCTAATATCATTTTTTTCTAAACTGAAGAGTTTGCGCGAGAGACACTTCCAAAGTGGTAAAATGTGTGTGTCCCCCTGTAACTTCTAAAATAAGAGAAAGATACAACAAAAAAAAAATATGATGTACATTACCATGTAAACTTCCACCGAAAATTAGTTTGAACGAGATCTAGTAAGTAGTTTTTTTTAATACGTCATAAATCGTAAACCGAATTTACCTTTTAAAAAAAAAGTATTATTAAAACATCGATCAAAGTTACAACGAACTACAAGAACATTTATATTATGTTACTTGCTGCTACGGAACCCTTCATGGGCGAGTCCGACTCGCACTTGGTCGCTTTCTATTCATAAGTCATAAATAGTTTTGATAACGTTGCAATATAGTTTGTTTTATTTATACACTAGCTGCCTGTGAACTTTGTACTGCCTTAGAATCAATAACAACTACAAGTAAAACTACAAGTACAACTACAACCACAACTACAACTACACTTACTACTACAACTAACTACAATCTAACTACAATTTTAAATTTTCTTAATTTTAAGTTCCGTAATAACCTTCTACAAAGTATTAGAAAACTTTTGAAAAAGATATAAATAAAATCGGTAAAGTTGTTCTCAAGTTATGACCAAGGGAAATAGGGATTCATTTTTATACATATCGACGGTTGAAAGGCTAATTATTGGCCTAAGCGATATTTTTATTAATGTACATATTATTATTATTATTTTAAATAATGCAAAAAATGTCGCTTAGGCCAATTACCCTTTCAACCGTCGATATGTATAGATAGATTAGTTCCTAGCTAATCTATCTATACACTGTAACACCGTAATAGTGTCATACTACTGTACCAACGTACTGTTGAATCACAGTACTGTCACTCAATTGTTTGTCGCACTGCCGTAATGTCGCACTGCCGTAATGTCGCACAACCATAGTGTCGAACTACTGTCGCACAATCGTTTGTCGCACTAGCGTGATGTCGAGCTTCAGTATGTCGCACAAGCGTGCAATCGAACTATGGTAAGTCGCAGTACAGTTTTGTCGCACAAATGTTATTCGCACATCCATTTGTCGAGCTCACGTAGTACACTCAGCGGTTAATCATTACACATAATAAGTTATAATTGATTATTTCTTAAACATACACACATACATAATAACATCACGCCTGTAATCCCCCCAAAGGGTTAGTAGATGCACTCACATTTCACCAGTTATGCTTAAACATAGGTATTGAGCATAATTTTACTGGAGAAGAATTCGCATAGATACCTATCGAATTAGTTTGCTAAGTAGGTTAATTAGAAGTAAGTATCTACCTAGGTTTGTTCCAATTTAAGTACTCGTATGTTGTTTCCACTTTAACAAATATCCACTGATTTCAAAATGATAAGTAAGTACCTACCCACCTACTCATAAAGGCCATACAAATGTGTTGCAGACGAAAGTACGCATTACCTAATAAGTAGAAATTAAAGTTATTTTTCCGAAATCACATAAATTTGAAACCGAGAAATCCATAAAAAATAAATCTTAAGAATGTAGCTGCACTGCAAGTCAAGTCATACATCCATCCGCTGCTGCTGCCAACCGTGTACTGGAGCCCCGCGCGCCGAGAGGGGATATTTATACGCGGCGCAGTTTAGCGCGGGCGAGGAAAGCAATCTACAACTGCGACCCGCGCGCCACCACACGTATTATTTAGCAACTACATTTTTGTATATTTTGTAAATACAACTTAGGAAATCCACTACTTGTGCCCATGCATTTTTCTATATGACCTGTACATATTTCTGTGTAAGCTAATCGGAGGCCTTAATTTATTGAGGCATCCACAGGATCGCCCGGTTAAGCAGTCGACAACCCCTCAGGTTGAACTGCGAGATGCCATTTTCAAAAAAAAAAAAAAAAAAAAAAAAAAAAAAAAAAAAAAAAAAAAAAAAAAAAATGTGTAAGCTAATCCTAGTCTTGATTATACCTAAATTCGTAACTACATCTGGAGTATCATTTACACTACCTAAGCGCTACAAGAATTATAATTAAAAAATCTTAAACAAATACTTCGTAAAAGTAGGTACGTCTGAATTCACCAGTGTCGTCGTTCGTGCTTGTGTGGTCAAGCTTAGGTACCTAAACCCTAACCTAAGTAGGTACCTACTTAGGTTAGGTTGGGTTATGTTGGTGGACCGGGGAATCGAACCTAGGACCCCCGCGGGGCAAACACGCACAGACCTGCCTTCGTCCTCTGACGAAGATCGTCTGCTACTGAGCTCAGCTTGGATTGCACTGCCTTTTATACTCTCGAACCCTCGTGTCGCGCCGCGGCCGCGATATCGCCGCGACACCATACTAAATGTTCATTTTGTATGGCGTCGCGGCGATATCGCGGCTACACGGTGTCGCGCTACTCGTCGCGCCGCGATTCGCGTCGCGCTTGTGTGAAAGGTGTTGCGGCGCGATAATATCGCAGAATCGCCACGCGACGTGTCGCGCGACAAGTCGCGCCTGTGTGTACGAGCCTTTAAGAAAACCATATACTTTGTGGTGGCCACCTACCCTCACATTTTGAAATTATTGCGTTTGGCTTTTTATTGAAATCGATGAAACTGAATGTGTTGCGTTTATCCTATGCATTATTATTATCTAGGCAGGAATGGGAAGCAAAACTGCGCAATTATAAAACCTATAAATATATGACGCGAGACTCACGAATAGGTAAATAATTTTTGATGTACGATGTAAACAACAAACGTAAAACAGTACGTTAGTAATAATAATATTAAATGTTGATGTTGACACCGAATTTGTTGATTTTATTTAATTACGTAGGTACTGCTTAAATATTTTTCTGTACACAAATCGAAATCACAAGCATTCGAGCGTATGAGGCAGTGAAAATGTTTTTCGAAACAGCGTCTTTCGCGACTACTTCATTCGAGTCCATGAGCTTTCGAACCTGTGAGTTAGTGGAAAAATAATTCGCAACAGCCGTGTGTCGCAACAGCGGCGTTCGAAAAAACATAGGGGACCCGATTCGGATTCAAATATTATAGTTAAAATTGTTTTTCCTTTACCTTAGTGTTAAAAACTGTACCTTATGAACTTTGTGATAGGTAAAGGTTTTTTACCTTGCTTTAACCGGTGTTGTCAGGACAGGAACAACGACGTCAATGAGGCAAATCCAAAAGCAAACGACGTTTGCAACTGCTAGTAGTGGTGAGAACGGATGCGAAAAGGGACAGAACGATGGCCTCTGTCTCATGTATTATTAGGCTTCAAATTTACGGTCAAGTTATTTAATATTGGATTAATATTTTTTCTTATAGATACCCGGGGACGAGAATAAAATAACTTTTTACGTAACAAAAAGCACGCCATTTTGGCACCCTTTCATCGGCGCAACTACCTTACTTATTTAAAAAAAACTGTCAATTTGACAGCTGTCTGCTGTCGGCTTCAACCATTATTGTTTCACATTTGTTTCGTTTCGAATATGTATAAATAAATAAATCTGAATTCAATAATAACTTGTACTCCAAAACTCAGAAACGAACGGAATGATATTAATAAATGAAAGAATATTTACGAACATGTCAGCTCGAGTATCAACCAAATGTAACGCAATTGCACATGTAAAGTTACCACATATTTTAATTGTGTTACAGGTAATTAAAATAATAATTTAATATGTTGTTTTAAATTATGTAAGGAGATACAATTATTTTCAAATTCCTCTATTTTTACAAGCTTTTATTTAGTTTGCACTGTTCGTATTCGTATGTAGGTATGTATGTAAGTTGTCCGTCAAAAGGAGATGGCTAAATGACTGCCCCAAGCATGTATAGTAATCTCACATTAACTATTAATATTTAAATATTAATTCATGAATTATTTAGTGTTTAAAAATTTCCTAGAACTAGGGAGGAGTGGAGGAGGTGGTGAGCGCTCTGTTCCCTTCACGGGGGGAGCACACTCCCCCGCCCATGGCTTCGCCAATTGCGGTGCCCGAAGCGGACCACGCGGACGACGACGACATCGCTGGAGTGACCGGGGTAGAACTGAGAGCGGCGGTAGGAAGGGTGAAGGCCAAAAATACCGCCCCAGGACCCGACGGCTTGCCAGGTAAAGCCTGGGTCCTGGCCTCGAGGGCTCTCGGGCCTCAACTGGAGGCGTTCTTAAGCGCATGTTTGGAGAGAGGCCAGTTTCCACTCCGTTGGAAGACGGGGAAGCTGGTCCTCATTCGGAAGCTAGGGCGCCCTGCGGACTCTCCGTCCGCATACCGGCCCATCGTGCTGCTCGACGAGGTCGGCAAGCTCTTTGAGAGAGTGATTGCGGGCCGCCTCGTGGGGCACCTGGTGAGGACGGGGCCGGATCTTGCGGACAGCCAGTTTGGTTTCCGCAAGGGGCGCTCGACGGTGGACGCCATCATGCGCGTGAGAGCCCTCACGACGGGGGACGCGGTGTCCCAGGATGGGGTCGTCGTGGCGGTGTCACTCGACATCGCCAACGCGTTCAACACCCTGCCCTGGAGCACCATTCTGGAGGCACTCCGGTATCACCGGGTGCCGCCCTACCTCCGTCGAATAGTCGAGGCGTATCTGACGGAAAGAGCCGTCAGCTACCCCGGTCGCGATGGGGAGTGGAACCGGCGAGAGATGTCGTGCGGTGTCCCACAGGGATCGGTCCTGGGGCCGCCTCTGTGGAACATCGGGTACGACTGGGTGCTGCGCGCCGACCTCCCTGATGGCGTCAGCGTAGTTTGCTACGCTGACGACACGCTGGTCCTGGCGCAGGGGAGGTCGCATCAGGCGGCGGCCGACGCGATGACACGCGGGGTTGCGATAGTCGTGGAGAGGATCCGGCAGTTGGGTCTCGAGGTGGCATTGCACAAGTCCGAGGCCATGTCGTTTCATGGGCCCCGGAACGCGCCGCCATCGGGATCCCAACTAACGGTAGGAGGGGTTCACATCGGCGTCGAGATGACGATGAAATACCTGGGTGTCGTCCTCGACAGCCGGTGGAACTTCGTGGAGCATTTCCGACGTTTGGCCCCCAAACTGGAACGGGCCGGGGCCGCCTTCAAGCGGCTCTTACCCAACCTGAGGGGACCAAACGCCTCCTGCCGGAGGCTTTACGCGGGGGTCGTGCGGTCCATGGCCCTATACGGGGCTCCGGTGTGGGCGCGTTCACTGCGGCGGCGAGCCGCCCACTACCTGAACGCGCCCCAGAAGGTGGTAGCCATAAGGGTTATCCGGGGCTACCGCACGATCTCGGGCGAGGCGGCAAGCCTCCTTGCCGGACTGCCGCCATGGGATCTGGAGGCGATAGTCCTCGCGCGCCTGTATGAGTGGCGCGCGGAGGCACTACGCTGGGGGGAGGAACCGCTTCCGCGGCAAATCGCTGCGGAGCGGACGGAACTCCGGCGCGATCTCATGGCGGCATGGAAAGAGCGACTGTCGCAACCCAGCGCAGGGCACGCCGCGATAGCGGCGATAAGACCCCTCTTTGAGGAGTGGCTAGAGAGGCGCCCTCACCTACCGCCTGACGCAGGTCCTCACCGGACACGGAAGTTTCGGCAGGTTCCTGCACATCATCAGGCGGGAGGAAACGCCCGGGTGTCACCATTGCCAGGATCGCCCAGAGGACACGGTGGAGCACACGGTGGAGGTCTGCCCCGCTTGGGCGGAGCTCCGCCGTGTTCTCGTAGAGGCGATCGGCAGCGACGGCGACCTCTCGCGTCCGGCCCTGGTGCAAGCCATGGTCCGGGGCGAGAGGGAGTGGGAGGCAGTCACCTCCTTCTGCGAAGCAGTCATGCTAGCGAAGGAGGTGGCGGGACGGTTCAGGGAGAGAGCCTCCCGTCTCAGCCGCCGCGGGGGACGCCCCAGGCGTCGGGAGTCGCGTGACGACTCCCGGCTACCGTAGGCGCGGGCCTGCGGGCGGAGAGTAATGGGTAGCTCACCGTCCGATCAGGACCAGGCCCGTGCCGGACGGCGCGTACGTGTTCCACGCGCGCCTCAAAGAGATGTCAGCATCGAGGAGGGGCCCCTTAGGGCCGAAGCCTGCCGGGTCAGCGGGATTGTCCGAAAGGGTTACCGCTGGCCCGGAACATAAAGGGCTAAGGAAGGAACACGGGTGGGTTTTAGTCAGTAAGAGTCTGACACTCCCTTCCGCTCGACCCAGAGATGATTTCCCATCCGCAAAAAAAAAAAAAAACCTAGGGAGGAGTCATATCGCTGTTCCAGAATGTCAAATCGAAACTCGATTTTTGATCAGCAGGGTATCAAAACGATTTATTTTCTTAAACTAAGAAGTTGCAATCAGAGTTTTCGACAGAAATCGATGGCGTTCAATTCGGTGTCCTGTTTAGTTTCTTGTCACAGGGTTTTGATTCGGAAAATGGGGTTGTTTTTAAAGTGACAATCGACTATACTTAATTCCACTTCTTTGCGTACCTTGTACTGAAACTTACTGACAGGTACTACCTGAAAGTGATACAGGATATGCGCCGACTTTGACATGCTCTGACGAGACAGCCGAGGGCATGTACGAGGATATTGCCAAGGCAATGCACAGTACGGCAAAGGCCTTCGACAAAAGGGGGACTTCAATGCCAAAGTCGGATTACAAGAACGCGGTGAATCGAAAGTCGGACCGTTCGGTTTGGGGCGCAGGAATCACAGGGGGCAAATGCTGGTCAACTTTTTGGAGTCACAGGGGCTCTTGTTAATGAATTCGTTTTTCGAAAAGAAACCCCAAAGGAAGTGGACCTGGCAAAGCCCCGATAACGTGACAAGGAACGAGATAGACTTCATCATGACGGATAGGAAGCATATATTTAGAGATGTCTCCGTGATTAGTAGGTTTAATACCGGAAGCGATCACAGACTTGTCCGAGGCACTTTAAATATCAATTTCAGAGCTGAGAGGCTCCGCATGATGAGCCTAGAGCGGCTTGGAGCTGCGTAGGTCGGACTACGCAGCTCCAAGCCGCTCTAGGATCCGAAAAGTTCCAACTGGAACTTCAAAATCGAATCACCCTGCTGGAAACCATAGGTAATATTGACGAGAAAGATGACGAGGTGGTCAAAGCACTACGCGACGTGTCCCGCAGACTTTTCCCGTCACGGCGAAAAAGTTCTTACTTTTCCAAACTTTCCTCGGAAACTCTCGGACTTATGAGGGAAAGGCGAGAGTTGCCATCTATGCACCCGCAGTTCTTAGCTTCGACAGATGCAGCATCTGACGAAGCTAAGAACTGCGGATGGCAGAATCGTGACTTCGAAGTCCGAGAATTTCGAGGAAGACGACGATTTTTATGGGCATGGTGCAGATGACCATCGAGCCGAATTAACACGCCACTATACGGAGGATATCCCGGATATCGACCAATGCGAGATTAGGGCGGCTCTCGAGCACCTAAAGAACAACAAGGCACCTGGGGATGACGGAATAACGACAGAGCTCTTTAAAGCGGGCGGGGCTCCAGTCCTGAAAGAGCTAGCGAGTCTCTTTAATTCCGTCATCCAAGAGGGTACAACGCCCAAGGCGTGGAGCGGAGGTGCGGTGGTTCTGTTCTTCAAAAAAGGTGATAAATCCCTGCTGAAGAACTATAGACCCATCTCACTTCTGAGCCACGTATATAAACTATTCTCGAGGGTCGTCACGAACCGTCTCGCCAGGAGACTTGACGAGTTCCAGCCACCAGAACAAGCCGGTTTTCGAAAAGGCTTCAGTACCGTAGACCACATTCATACTGTTCGACAAATTGTACAGAAGACCGAGGAGTACAATCAGCCGCTGTGTATGGCATTTGTGGACTACGAGAAAGCCTTCGACTCCATCGAAATATGCGCAGTTCTGGCCTCTCTGCGACGATGTCGAATTGACTGGCGTTACATCGATGTGTTGAGATGTTTGTATGACGCTGCATGACTGTCTAGATCCAGGATCGAAAACCAGCCCCATCCAACTGCTCAGGGGGGTGAGACAGGGGGATGTAATATCCCCTAAATTGTTTACCAACGCTTTGGTAGACGTCTTTAAGACGCTGGACTGGACTGGACAGGGTATTAACGTGAACGGCGAGTATATCTCACATCTTCGGTTTGCCGATGACATCGTCATAATGGCAGAGACGCTGGAACAAACCAAATGTTGCACAGCCTGGAGCCTCTGGCGTCGGCATGAATTTGGACAAGACAAAAGTCATGTACAATTCGCACGTCTTGCCAAGTCCAATACACATCGAAGGGTCGCTTCTCGAAGTTGTGAAAGATTATGTCTACCTAGGGCAAGTCATCCAGCTCGGTAGACACAACTTTGAGAAAGAGGCTGACAGAAGGATCCAGTTGGGCTGGGCAGCATTTGGAAAACTCCGTCAAGTCTTCTCGTCGCCTATCCCGCAGTGTTTGAAGACTAAGGTCTTCAACCAGTGTGTCCTGCCCGTCATGACCTACTGTGCTGAAACGTGGACACTGACGGTCGGGCTGGTCCACAAATTCAAGGTCGCTCTGGAGCGAGCTATGTTCGGAGTCTCTTTGAAGTATAAAATCAGGAATGAAATTATCCGGAAAAGAACCGGAGTTACCGACATAGCTTGCAGAGTAAGCAAACTGAAGTGGCAGTGGGCTGGCCATTTATGTCTGTCGAAGGACCGATGGCCGGTGGAGCAGACGAGCCCTGGAGTGGAGACCGCGTATCGGCAAGCCTAGTGTGGGACGCCCCCCAGCTAGATGGACGGACGACCTAAAGAAGGTGGCTGGGATAGACTGGATGCGGAAGGCGGAGGACAGGGCGCTGTGGCGCAATCTGGGAGAGCCCTATGTCCAGCAGTGGACTGCGATAGGCTGAGTTGACTGATTGGTATGTTACTATATCTGGTGGTAATTTAAAAATAAGCCCTTCTTTTTTATCCGACTTCAAAAAAGGAGGAGGTTTTTAAGGTGTAATTTTGAAAAACATGAGGATTTTCTATTTCGTGTAACTTGTTAAGTATGTGGAATATGGGTTTAACATTTTGATATATGTTTTTTGACTCATTGGCCTAGTATCATGTAAAAGGAATACACGATTCAATGATTTTTGCTCGATACAAAAAAATTGCAAAGTTATATCTATTTTTTTACTTTTTTCGACGTTACGGCGCGGCGTAACGCTTAAGAGTTATTCAATGGAATTTGCTTTAGAACAGAAAATTATCATATCAAAGTTTACTAAAAGTAGTTTTAAATTTAATTCATTTATTTTGTTAAAAAAGGAGTAAATTCGTTTTGGCACATACGTCGTTTTATTCCGAGCGCATGCACATGACTACACATCACTCTTGCGTTTTAAAAGTAATTGCATCACTTTCGCTCGCTTAGTAGGTAGGTTTCGAAGATTTTAGATTTTCGAGGAAGCCCCGTAATGTAGATCATCATCATCATCATCATCTGCCTAGCCTTTTCCCAACCATGTTTGGGTCGGCTTCCAGTCTAACCGGATGCAGCTGAATACCAGTATTTTACATGGAGCGACTGCCTATCTGACCTCCACAACCCAGTTACTAGGTAATACGATACCCCTTGGTAAGACTGGTTGTCAGACTTTCGGGCTTCTGACTACCCGTAACGACTGTCAAAGATCCACGAATGACAGCCGGGACCAACGGCTTAACGTGCTTTCCGAGGCACGGAGGTTACAGATGCTTCTAAGTTGTCTGATAACAGTAATGTCGGATCAGCTGTGTGGATACCAAAATACAAAATTATTCTTAATTTTCGTAGTTCTGCTTTTGGCTCGATATTCACAGGGGAAGCAATAGCTCTTTTGGAAGCAGTCTCCTACATTGAATCACATGGTCTCAACAAAAGCCTTATTCTCTCGGATTCTCTTAGCTGTCTACAGGATTTAGTAAAATCGCCTTTTCGCTCTCGTGACAATTCCCCCCTTACCCTGAAGATAAAACAACTCCTGTATAGATGCCACTGCTTAGGCATAGAGATTGTACTGGCTTGGATCCCCAGTCACTCTGGAATTGCTGATAATGAGTTTGCGGATTCGATTGCCAAGCTGGCTACTCGGAATGGGATCGAATCTCATCCGTCTTGCTATCCCCGAGATCTGCGCTGTCTTGTTAAACCCGAGATGATGAGGGATTGGAATGAGCATTGGCAAAAAACTCGATTATTGAAGGGTAGATTTTATGGCTCTATACAACCATCCATCCCACCCAAATGTTGGTTCAGCAAACTAAAATTTTCTAGCAAAATAGCCACCTCTGTCCTAATTAGGCTCCGACTTGGGTTTGTTTGCACACCAGTTTTTTTGGCCAAAATCCGCGTGAGGGACTCTTCTTTGTGTGAATGCGGTCTGGAGGAGGGTACATTGGAGCACTTGTTTTTCTCCTGTCCTCGTTTAACCACTCCTCTCTACGACATACTCCCTTCTGATGTTCCCCGCCCAATTAACATTCCTTTCCTATTATCTTTGGCCCATTCCCCTGCAGTTAAAATCCTTTATAAATTCATTAGCATTAATAAAATCCAATTATAGTTGATGTATCTATTTAAGTACTTATTTATTTACTGAATGTTCTAACAGTTATTTTGTGACGTTCTACATATACTAATCAAAAATGTTTTGTCCTTTTTTAGCATGGGGATCCATGGTTGCCACCGCTACAAACACTGATCAATAGTTGTGTAACAGTTTACGTTCATTAATAATCTTCTCATACCTTGACATTGGCAAAATCATCGAACGTTACCGATGGAGCCAGAACCTTAAAAGAATAGAATAGAATAGAGGCACGGAGGGGTCACGGTATGTAAAGATGGTCACCCATCCACAGACCAACCGCGGCAAGCGTAGCTTAACCTGATCGATCGACCTGTGCGGCTGTTGTTATTTAGCCACGGGCCCCTCCGGCTAATCTACATTAGCCATATTGTAATAATAATGATTTTTCATGAAATTATTGTGAATTGTCGCCACGTACACTCATTGTTTTGACACGGAATTACTTGGCCCGGTTACAAAACGCGATCATACGATATTTGTTTACAAATCGTGTCTCGTCGGTGAGTGGGTCGCGTGAGAGGTGTGGCGATTGTGGCGAGTCAGCGCACAGCACGCTCGCCGCCCGCGCCAACGTCGTCACGGCCTCGACACCAGCTGAGAGCATTCGTCGTAATCTAGATATTGTCAAAACATGTTTTGATAAAATACTGCTATATAATTCGCAGGCG
Source organism: Mesoligia furuncula (assembly GCA_916614155.1). Classification (NCBI taxonomy): domain Eukaryota; kingdom Metazoa; phylum Arthropoda; class Insecta; order Lepidoptera; family Noctuidae; genus Mesoligia; species Mesoligia furuncula. The sequence goes on from OU744814.1 coordinate 78,402, forward strand.
TTGTTTACGATAGTTCAGTGTACATTTGATTATTACTCTATCACAACCTCCCCGCAAAGAGTGATTTTATTGTTTGTAAACATTTTTTACTAAAAGTTTACAAAAAACTGTGGCAATCTTTTTATAGAACAGGAACCGAAGTGAGTGATGATTATTGTGATCCCTGTGATCAGCGGTGATTACTTCACACTTGATTTATAGTGAACGCGTTGTTGGTCATCCCTATTTTTACGTTTCACTTTACGTATCAATTTGCTATTTGTTTTATGAACATTTATTTTAACGAATATAATTGGTATTCAACTAGGAACACAATTATTTGAAATTAGATTGAACAGTGCCATTTAAATAATTGTGTTAAGCCCGTCTGTGGTTTCAAATAAGATAAAGAAGTTATATAAATATTTCGAGGTGCAAAGTTGAAACGAAACGTTTTTCGATTTGTTTTGATTTGCTCAAGTTGGTATTACTGCGCAAAGATCGTCCGATTTGACGTCACGAAAACCTGTCATTGATTTATTTATATTTGCGAATTTTAACTCGCGGAGCCTAGGTTTTGCGCAAAAATCACACATTATCATACAGTAGCGTCGTGGGAGCAGGCGGCACATTGTTGAATAAACAATAAACATTTACGTTCTAAAGTGATTAGAAATCTTTTAAGTGAGCTAACAAAATAATACCTAGGTGATAAACTGCTATCAAATAGCTGTGACAAACATTGGTGTTGAACATATCTATAGTGTGTGTATAGAACGCGCGACACTTCTAGAAGGCGCTGGTATCATTGTGCTCCTGGTCGCTAGTCGTGAAGATGTCGTCGCTGGGAGGGCAGTGGCGCGTGATCCGCCACTACCTGTCGCTCAGCAACCTGAACGCTGAGGTGGACAAGCTGGTGCAGAAGATCAAGCCCGCGTCGCCCGAGCAGTGGGAGAGTACGTACCGCTACACTAACTTCATACACACGACACACGATATCCCTTTCCAAGTACTTACATGTTCTGTTCGGCTCTGCCGAAGCATAGTGATTGTTTACGATAGAGTTCCTTGTCTGCACTGTGCAGTGTGCAGGATGCAGGGTTCACGTGAGACAGTTGACACACTGACATGATTCACACGCAGACTGAAACATTGTTCAGCTGTTTTATTTGTTCCTCATGAACTTATTATATTTTATTATTAAAGTATCAAAGTAACAACAAATTACTACATTAAGAATGGTATTAAAAAAAAACAAAAAAGTATGTAGAAATTATACCCATTGAGAGAAATTTTGTTTAAAAGAAATCATGCCAAATACAGTAATCCCAACAATAAAACTATCACTTTTGCACACATTTTAATTTGTCTTTGCTTAGTGCTTACTCACACTTATTAGAATACATTGCAATAAACACACCATGTCTGTTGTCATAGATTTAATACGGAGGTTTGAGAAGTTGGTGGCACTACGTCTGTCCCCTGCCACACAAGTGCATAAGACAGCAGCAGCCGACAACAAACTGAACTCTACACCTGTTGAGGAGACAAACACTGTAGCAGTGACCAAAGAGCTGACAGACAACAAGCCCAAAGAAGTAGTGGCGCCCAGCGTGGGCTCTGAGATGAAGGAGCTCAGCATAGAGAGCCTGTGGCAAGGACTGCGCCTCAAGAAGGACATCCAGCTCGGCAAGATCTCCGAGCCTACCTGGAAGGAACAGAAGCACACCGTGTCCAAGGTTTGTACTACACCTTTTAAACTCGAGCAAAAAGATCAGTACTATGCATCTTAACTCATCATTTATTAAAAACTGGCCAAGTGCGAGTCAGACTCGGACACGAAGGGTTCCATACCACAAGGAAAAAACACTGAAAAAAACACATTTGTCGTATGGGAGCCCCCCTTAAATATTTATTTTATTTTGTTTTTAGTATTTGTTGTTATAGCGGCAACAGAAATACATAATTTGTGAAAATTTCAACTGTCTAGCTATCGCGGTTCTTGATATACAGCCTGGTGACAGACAGACGGATGGGCAGACAGCGAAGTCTTAGTAATAGGGTCCCGTTTTTACCCTTTGGGTATGGAACCCTAAAAAATCAAAGTATACATTTTTCAATTTTTTTTATTTAAGCAATTTTTGGAGACTATTTTCGTATAAATACTATGTGAGCATGATGTAGAAGTTCGGAGTTATTCAGACTTGTTTACAGTAGAAAATTGAATTAGGTCCGGTATTTTTTTCATTAATTTTAAGGCATAATACAAAAAAAAAGTATTCTATTATTATGAAAGTATATGATATGTGTGATATGAAAAAATTGTTTTGACATTCAACAGAAACTGCAAATTAGGGCTCTCAAATCAACTCTCCATGAGTTTTTGCCTAAACATGCATCAGGAGAAAGATTATTACTAAATATATAGACAAATAATAAAAAAATCGCTTAATTATTATTGTAAATAGGTACAAAAAAAAAACGGACTGCCTTTACCAATTAATTGTTATTTATAACAACCAACAATTAGTATTAAATTTCAGCGAGGAGATCATGTATCTACGCGCATTTCTGTAATAGGCCTCTTAATATTCCACTGATTGAATGGTCACTATAATTATTGCACTATTGGGAGTGTTCAATGTTTTATTCGCTTATTTTCATGTTTTACCTTTAAGCCATTGTAAGTATTGTAACACCTCTACAACATTTTGGAATGCAAATAAATATAAGAATATGAATATGGTATTCAATAACTTATTGTACCTACTAATATCTCTAGGTACATGTTGTTTTTTTTGCTGTTTCTTATACAATCTTTGATAGGATCATTAAAATAATGTGTTGCGTTCAGTACAAGTTGCAGCGTGAGGTCTGTCATACATAATGATATGAAAGGTAAAACACGAATTAATTAATAAATTTATTTAATAATTTCCACTACGCACTGCACAAAACGAATCAACCGGAAAACATTGTATCAGCTGATATTCTGCAGATCTGCAGAATATCAGCTGATACAATGTTTTCCGGTTTCCCTTTAAACCGGTAGACACTAAAAATAGAGGAATTAGCAATCATGTTATTGTAATAAATAGAAACTGACACAGAACAACTGAACAACAACATAGTTCACAAACACTGAGCTCTGCCACAGTAGGTATTTGTGCATCAGATTTGTTGTTATCGGTGTTGATGAGCATGTTGTGTGCCGTAGTGTTTACATTCTCTTTGGCGCGCTGTCGGGAAGAATAGCGAGTGATAGTGGTGGCGCGGCGCGGTCGATAACCGGAGAAACTATAACAGCATGCGGGCCTACACATAGTAGAGTGTGGAACCTAAGATAGAAACACGCGTGTACGATACGAGTACATGCAGAAAGCTAAGCTAATAGAAATCTCTATTCCTAGACAGCACGTTTCGCCAAAAACTTTTTTGATAGAAAACATTGTTTGTAGATATCTCGGTCCATAGAAACCACTGTTTCCAGATAGGTTCACACCTTGATTCACAGAACTAACTCTCGGAGTTATAAATAAATGAGAGAAATGGGTCGCTGACGTCATGATCGGCGAATAGCCAGCCGCGGGCAGCGGCCGCTTAGGTACCTACTAGCTGGCTAGCGGCTGCCGGGTGACATTAGAACAGCGCTTACATAAGTATTGCTTTCCACGAAAGTTGGCTGCGTGCATGAGCAAGCAAGCAGGCAAAGATGCCAAGCTTGCAAGAAGAGCAAAACTAAAAAACCCAACTGCGGTAAAGAACTTAAGTTAAAAAAAAAAAGTAATTTAAAAAATAAAAAAACCCGACTGCGAAACTGAAAAGTTACAAACAAGCCCATTTTAAACTAATAAACCCATTTGAATTTGAAAATATAATAAAAATGGTAAGTATGGGTCCCGCCTGCTTCCAACTTTTATTTAGTTTAAAATGGGCTTGTTTGTAACTTTTCAGTTTCGTAGTCGGGTTTTTTTATTTTTTAAATTACTTTTTTTATTTCCAGCTTTTTAGTTTACAAATGTGAAAGATTTCGCAAACGATTTAGTTTTTTACGATTTGTCACTTCGAATTACTTTTAACCATATAAGTTATATATATTTTTGTAATCACCTTTTAAAACCCTTTATTTTGATACCCCACTCGATAGGTTTAGAGAAAAAAATTTTTTTTTTTGAAGACATATTGCGCCAAGAATCGGCCATTTTAATTTTTTTTTCACTTTTGATATACCCAGTGTCACTCTCACAATTAAGACGAATCTAACGGCACCTCTCAAGCTGAAATCCATCAAGCCGTTTAGGCTACAGAGCGTGCCAAAGAAATATACATACATACATACATACATACATACATACACTCGAAAAACATAACCCTCCTTCTGACGCAGTCGGGTAAAAATACTGAAAAGCTAAAAACATACATACATGCCCCTAAACTATAGACCAATTAGTCTGACTAGCGTACTATGCAAAGCTATGGAAAAATAATTGCAAATAAGATAAGAGAATTCCTACAGCAGCAGCAAGTTATCCTGGAGGAGCAACATGGATTTGTCCGAGACGATCAGTCACAACGAATCTCCTAAAATGCGTACACGAATGGACCAAGAATCATGGTAAAGGGCTCCCCACAGATGTGATATACTTGGATTATGAAAAAGCGTTTGATAGTGTCCCCTTGCGACGTCTAATCTACAAACTTGAACACCTTGGCATGGCATACGCGGAAGTATTAGCCTGGATAAGTGATTTTCTTACAAAAGAAACATCCGTGTGCGTATTGGAGATGTTCTTTCTACGACTCGTATAGTCGTATAGTGCTCAGCGGTGTTCCTCAAGGATCGGTGCTCGGTCCACTGATATATATTTTATACCTCACAGACTTGAAAAACGCACTCCGCCTACCATTTTCGTTATTTGCGGATGATACGAAGTTTTTTTGGGAATCCTTATGACCAGTGGTAAGATATCAAAAATGATCTAAACGCTATAAGTATACAAATGGACTCAAGACTAAATAAATTATTATTATTTCTTTTGGGAATCCTTATGACCAGTGGTAAGATATCAAAAATGATCTAAACGCTATAGGTATACAAATGGACTCAAGACTAAATAAATTATTATTATTACTGGTTATTGCCGCTGAATGTTGCCAAATGTACCGTTTTGCACATAGGTACAATCCACGAAAAACTTACCGTCTCGGACTCCACAAACTTTCAGCTGTTGAGTCACAGAAAGACCTAGGCGTTGTTATGTCCAACGACCTAAAATGACGACCTATTGTCAAAAGAGCAAATTTAAAACTTTACATCATCCACAAGACGCCTAAAACATTTATCAAGTTGTACAAGACTTACATGAGACCACTCTTAGAGTACGCAAATGTCATCTGGGACCCTTATTTAAAAGAAGACTTCATTCTACTTGATAATGTACAAATAAGGGCAACCAAGATGGTTCGCGCCGTGCGTAATCTACCTTGGGAACAACGCCTCAAAGGCCTTGGCCTTATCACGCTGAAACAGCGCAGACAAAGGGGTAGGCTCATTGAGACGTACAAAATACTTACCGAACACTACGAACTGCCCAACCTTCAAGATCTTTACACACTGAATGCGAACACACATTTGCGTGGACATTCCCTAAAGCTATGGGAAAATTCATAAAAAAAAAGCCCTTGAAGCAATTCTTGTCTAACCGAGTTGTAGCAGCATGGAATAGGCTCCCGGAAAATGTTGTGACGGCTCCCACACTGAACTGCTTCAACAATCGACTGGACAGATTAAATATCTCCAAGCTATACGATATACACGCATCAGCTAATTAGCTGCTAGTGTCTCTAACCAAATAATAATAATAATAATACGTACTGTATACATACTCTCGAAAAAAAAACATAACTCTCCTTCTGGCGCAGTCGGGTAAAAACAACCTTCCTTCTGGAGCTGTCGGGTAAAAATTGTACGCACGCACGGCGACACATCAAGCTATACCTAGATTTCGAACAGGAAATCTACCGAAAAACCTTTGTATAGGTTTTTCGTACCATCAGAAGTCTGGTAGGTAAGTCTGAATAATGGTTATGTATAGGTAGCTTGATGTGTAGACGTGCGTAGGTACTTATATTGGAAACGCAGAACATAAATATGTTTTTGTACAATATGTTTCTATAACATTCAATACAAATGTTATGTTAGAAAGTACGCAGTATTTTTGCGCTGCACTAAGTAGACTGATCTGCAGTCTGCAGTGTTCTCGTATGATCTACAATACGAGCTAGATGTGCGTCGTTGGGGACACGTCTATCATTTTATTATCAGTTTGGGAAATTACAATCGAGATGAAGTGTGACAAAACATACGACGCACTTTTTGAACGGCCTTGAGGTTGTTGTGCATATCGTAGGTACGATTGTGAACAGTCCGGAAATGTTTTTTAAAAATAACTTTTACGAAATAACTTAAGTCACCTGTTTTATACAAAATTAATGTTGTCTGTTAAGATAAATGTTGGAATACGTAGTCTTGTAGCTACAAATATATATATCTCGTCTCCTATTCCAAGGGACTTATAAACATAACTGGCAAAATGTGGATGTAGGTAGGTACACCTCTGCCCAACTCTTCGGGTTATACCGGCGTGATGTTATGTTTATTGAAAAATAATCGTTTCAGATTAGAGAATACAGCTTAGTAATAGAAATGATGAATGTGTCGACGCTCTAGCACTCTGGCAGGCAGCGAGCGGCGCGCGGCGAGGCGGTGCACGCTGGCTGGCAACTTGCCATTACATGCATTGTTTTGAACACGACCTAAGTGTACGCTAAGTTTCTAGTACTCTCTAGTAATGCTAACATAACGTGTCTGTCAAGCAAGCTTGTTTGTTTGTTACTCGCAATCAGTTAAATTAAGCTATTTAGAGATGATGACCGAGTGCGAAAAACCTTGTAGGTACGTCGAAACAAATATTTTTCATTTGATTTTCTTTCACACGAATATTCGGGATTAGTCACTAGAGACAAATCTGAGTAGAATAGAAACACAGGGTCGAGACAACTGCACATGTCGTGCGAAGTCGGGCGACGTCATTCGTTTTGTGACATATCAGGGGACTTTCGTCTTTCAAAGTTAACCTACACGGTTCAAACCTAAGTTTAAAACAGTGTAGACAGTGGTTTGACACCAAATACGACGAAATTTGGTTTCAAACCACTGTCTACACTATTTGAAACCACCGTTTCAAACCGTGTATATTGTGCTTTAATGTTGCTGACCATTTAGTGTTGCTGACAGTAGGTAGTTATTATTTATTTATAACGAGATTACAGTAGACTTGTTTTTAAAACTGTGCTCACCAAAACCGTTTTTACGGTTTGTCTGTGGGAATGGATCATACAAAAACCGGGCAAGAGCGAGTCGGACTCGCTCACCGAGGGTTCCGTAACATCCGGGTTTATGCATAAGGTTTATGTTTATGAAATTAAATGTTTTTTTATATTTTTTTATATTTGAGTTGGTTGAATAAAAGGTAAATTGCGGTTTACGATTTATGACGTATTAAAAAAAAAACTACTTACTAGATCTCGTTCAAACCAATTTTCGGTGGAAGTTTACATGGTATTGTACATCATATATTTTTTTTAGTTTTATCATTCTCTTATTTTAGAAGTTACAGGGGGGGGGGACACACATTTTACCACTTTGGAAGTGTCTCTCGCCCAAACTATTCAGTTTAGAGAAAAATGATATAAGAAACCTCAATATCATTTTTGACGACCTATCCATAGATACCTCACACATATGGGTTTGACGTAAAAAAAAATTTTTAGTTTCAGTTCTAAGTATGGGGAACCCCAAAATTTATTGTTTTTTTTTCTATTTTTGTGTGAAAATCTTAATGCGGTTCACAGAATACATCTACTTACCAAGTTTCAACAGTATAGTTCTTATAGTTTCGGAGAAAAGTAGCTGTGACATACGGACGGACAGACAGACGGACAGACAGACAGACAGACATGACGAATCTATAAGGGTTCCGTTTTTTGCCATTTGGCAACGGAACCCTAAAAAACGATCCTGTTGATCATTGCGGATAGGTTCCAACTTAATTTATGGTACTTGCTAAAATCTATAGGTACCTAAAAATATTATCTTATAGGAAAATTAGAAGCAATTTTGCAAATTTACCTTTTTAAGTGCCACTTGTTATATTATCTGCAGACAAATATTTATGTTGTTGTTGTATGTTGTTTGTGCAGTCGTCGATCCACTCGCGCACGGCGTACGTGATCAGCGCGGTGGTCGCGGCCGAGAGCGCGGAGAGCGTGCTGGCGCGCGTCGAGACCCTCGTCGAGCACCTGCACTGCTACCCCGAGGCCAGGGACTACGCCATCAAGGTACAGGCACTACCACATCAAACATCATCATTTCTTAAATAAGGCCGAGAATCACCAATTCTAAAACGTCACGTTAACTAAAAGGTCAATCAATTGAATGGAAACAGAAAGCCAGATTCTCACATCTTAACATAAGATTATTTATGTAGGTCCGCCTAGCGCTTTAGTGAACAATACTGAATTTATATTCAAAACAATTCACAGTATAACATTGCCAAGATCATAAATCGCCTGATCGGTTGTGAGCCATCAAGTGTAATTAAATAACGCAACGAGATAACTCCATCAGATAGCTTGTAAATACCTACTTGTAATACACGTCAGATTTAGTTAGCGTTGTGCGTCAAAGTTTTCAAATCAAGTAAAACTTGGGTAGTAGGGGAATAGATGTTATACATGTTAATATAATTTTCTCCATGCTCTGCCGTCACTTGGGCATGCAAAATTTACACATAAATTACAATCTACTATCAAAATACCATGCTGATTGACAATAAATATTACAAAATTATTAAATTGGAAAATCATTTAAATCATTTTATTTTTCAATTCTCAATGCCAGTAGTCAATAACTAAAATATCGTAGTAAAATGTCATAGTAAATAGTGAATAATTAAATAAAAGTCCCAAATAAATAAAAATTGTGAGTTACACATGTCATTTCGTACCTTCAGATAAGAGAAGAAAAGATTTGGTTTGTGCTAACTCGCATACTAAACATGCTTTTGCTAACCGATTTTATTTATTTTTAGGACCCTACTTGTATAACCAGTTTAACAGAGTGCTAAAGATTTATAGTTTAAGTTATAATAGGTGTAATTTATTAGCACAGGAATATTTGGCAAAACTCAATTATGCAGACACGGAAAAACTACTAGAAATTTTAAAATAAAATCTTTCTACCTAATCTAATAATATGTCTCTTCATTTACCTAATTAATAATAGTCTCCACTTTATCTGCTTTAATATTATTCGTTAATTTATTTAAACATAAATATATCTTGTATAATCTAGTTTTATAATAATATACTCTATAAGACATTGAAAATACTATACCTTCTTTTCAATTTAGCGTCTAATACATTTATTGTTGTCTTCTTTTTAAATATTTGGTGTAAATTGATGGCCTGAAACACAGGTTTTTCATAAACCTAGATCAGGCAGGTCTATATTACAGTTAGAATTTAATTTTCCTCGATTGTAATTAATGTAAATCCTATTTTTAGTTTACTTTATACTTGAATAAAAATTTTATTTATTATAATTTTTATTTATTATTATTTATTTCTATCATAGAATATCTGATTAATATTATTGGCTATAAGGATTCCCTTTTAGATACTCTTTCACACTGTAATATGCTTTATCAGTTAGAAATTCCTTTAGCTTCCGTTTAAATATGTGCAAGTTATCAATGTCTGTAATACAACATGGCAATTTATTATAAATCTTGGATGTCATGCAATATACACTGGAACCCATTAAATAAGTTCTGCAGCGAACTGAACTCTGAACTCTGAGTTCTGTCTGAACTTTATTTCTATATACACACATCAAAAGTGTCTAGGGATCAACATATATTTTTGCAATAACTTTTCTCCTGATTGATATTAATTAAAATTTTCTTTAAGGATTCATCAAATAAAGTGTTTTCGTTTGTCACAGTAACGATAAACCAAGTCACCTTTGCATTAATAAAGAAATTTGCCATTTTCCTAATAAAGGGATTTTTGACATTTGAACCACTAACACAAAAGTTCGAAAAAAAGACTGAAATAACAGTTTTCTTTAAAATTTTATTGGGTAACTTAAACAATTAATAATCCGTGTTTCTACCGCGAACACTAACAACACAAGAACATCGGTTTGGCATACTCAAAATGAGTTCATCCAAATCACGCTGTGGAATGGCCGCCCATGTTCGTTGCAACAACAAAAAAAGGTCTTCTTGCGACTGGATACCCTCCATATTCGGCAGAGCTCTTCTCTGTAGCATATCCCATGCATGCTCAATCGGGTTCAAGTCTGGCGACTGAGCAGGCCAGGGCAGGACATTGATGTTAGCTGCGGCGAGAGTCTGTCTTACAACTCTTGCGGTGTGCGGTCGTGCATTATCATGCATTAACTGAAATAAGGGCCGATTTGCACTTGTAGAGGAACGATGACGTCTGATACAATCGTCTCAGCATAAATTTGAGCGTTGAGGTTGCCTCTGATCCAAATCAACTCAGTTCTTCTGCCGATCCAAATACCCGCCCATACCATGATGGTTCCACCACTATAAGGATGGACTTCCTGGCAGGATTTTAATCGCTGTTGGCGTCCAGGGGTTCTCCAGTGTCGTATACGTCTTGTATCCGGTCTCATACCAAAACGAGACTCATCAGAAAAGCACACGAAACGCCATTGTTCTTCTGCCCAATTTCTGTGTTCAAGAGCCCATTGATATCGAATCCTACGATTGTGCATTGCTATAGGTGGTACCCGTAGCGGTCTTCGGGAATGAAGGTTCACTTCATGCAAGCGGTTTCTGACTGTTTGGTCGCTAATTAAGTTCCCTGAAGAGTGATGAAGCCTCACGGCTAACATCATGGCGGTTATTGTTGGAGCTCTTCGAGTTAAGATTTGAATGTATCGGTCTTGTCTCCGTGTGGTGCAGCGATACCGTCCTCCATGGTGCTCAGCCACGGTACCAGTGCTTCGGTAACGTGTCCAAAGTCGACTGATAACACTCTGACTTGTATTCAGAGCTAAAGCCACAGTACGTTGCCGGGAACCAGCTTCTATCATTCCCACGGCTCTGAGCATTTCTTCCCTGCTTAAATGACGTCGCCGCTCCATAATAACGTTGGTTTTAATCAGTAGTAGGGAAACAGTAGCACTAATAATGTCTTCAATGCGTTGTATGTTTTTATAGGGAAAATATTGACAGCTGATTTTCATCTTTTACTCGAATTTGATTCACAGTTCCTGATTCAAATTATGAAATGCACCAAAAAGGATCCATATAAATTTATAAAATCATAAATTTATTACAAAGCCACATCTCAATCTCAAGAAATCCGCATAAAAATGCTTGATCCCTAGACACTTTTGATGTGTGTATTTAGCACTTCGGAATTTTTCGTACAAAATATGCATATTACTTTGGACAAAGACTAAGGCTAGTTATGGCTAGAGGCTAGTTATCTTAAGTTTTTTGAAGTATGATTCACAACTATCAGTGGTCTTAAGTCTACACATTGCCCGTATGCACTTTTTTGGGCTTTAATAACAGACTCCCATTCCGTTGAGTTCCTCCAGAAAATTACACCATATCTCTGCGTGGATACCGCATAGACATGGTAGGCTGTCATTACAGTGGTTAAGTTCACAATTTTGATGAGCATGTATAACATATTCTTTCTAGCGCGATATCTACTAGGTATAGCAATATTCGTTATTCAAGATCGTTCTATAATAATAATAATATGGAAATGCCATTATGGTGGGTACCCTTAGGTGAAACGTAACATAAAATTTAATGTAACATACCTTGAAACTAACAGGCCGTCCAAATATACGCAATGCAACATGACATCGACGGTAGAAAGGCTAAAGGAATAGCTAAGTAATTTTAAGCAGTCAGATTCCACATGTGATTTCCAATTTAAATTACAATCTACATTCAAACTCAAGAATTTCGTTACTTCTACTCATTAATTTTTGTTCCAACATAATTTATGTTTAAGTCTGTTGTTGGATTAGTCCTGTTTCTGAAGATCATGAAATTAGTTTTCTGTAAATTAATTAAAAGATTGTTTGTTCTTAACCAATCGACAATGCGTACTAATGTGGTGTTATTTTATCTTATTATTTGAGAACAAACACCAACAGTAAGTACTTCACTAGGCACGTAGTCGACACAAGCATACATACATGAGATGACCTTCACGGCACTTTTAGACAATCGCACGTCAAACAGGGGGAAACTGTTACAAACGCATAATAATAAACTGCCGTCATACGCAGGATTTCGTGTGTGCGGTTTTGCGTGCAGTGATCCTTCCGTGCATCTTGTTTAGTAGTGACATTATATAATTACAGGCGGTAAAGTTGCGATACACTTCAAAGTCGCGCCTGCCTAGTATATTATAAGAACTAATTATATTATTATTTTTTCTTTTTTCTCGGAACCATTGGGTCCCGGTCCTTTGGAAGGCGTACGAGGGGCCGAAGCCAACTCGCAGAGGCCCCTTAGGAAATTTTAATGAAATGCGGCACCAACCGACGATTATCCCTGTATGCGCTATGCAAGTGCACCCAAGGATAACCCCCGGTTGGTCTAGGACTATTGCAGGATATGGAAAAATAAAAAGTTGGACTATGGGTTTGAGTGGCTAAAGTGGACTGGTTACCAAGAACTATGGAATAACTACGACCCCTGCCTGATCAATGTTTTATATATACACGGATAAAATGGCAGGGGGTGACTTGCACACTCAACAATGGGCCTCCGGAAACGGTCGCTAGCACATAGTGACGTAGCAACAAGGGGGCAACATGTCCTGAGGTGCTTATGAGGAGTGGAGAGGTATTCCACGGCTATCAGGACAATCCCGGAAGTACGGTCAAGATCCCTACCAGCATCTTACTGGAATACTTCCTTCCTCCGAGCACGATTGCTCTTGCGAATCTCCACTCAAGCCGGCCAATAAAGGCAAGAATGAGGTGGGAGCTCTGTTCATCGTCATTGCTCACTCCAGCCGGCCAATAAAGGCAAGCCAGAGGTGAGGAACAAGACTTCTCCCTGAAGATAGGGTCCGTGGGTTCGCTACTGCCCAACAGTTCGCCACATGCTGCCCTGCGGATTTCTGTATCTCTCTTGGTCTGGCTCCTCACCTTAGACCTGTTCCAGCAAAGTAAACTCTTCCGGCATAGGCCTAGAGTTCGGAGCGCGCAAGCCCCACCACGGCGTCAACGTAGAGATACTGCGGCGGGGATATATATATATTATTATTATTGTTATGTTCGCATTAACAAGTATTGTTTACTGACGCGCATTTGTTATTGTTGTTGTAGTGAAGTGGGTGCAGGAGCACCGCGCGCACTCACTGTTGGGTGCCACGCCGTGCACCCACTGTAACATTCATACCACATCGACGTAACTTTTGTCAAGTCGGGGTAAAGATAGCTTAGCTTATTGACTATCAACTTATTGTTCGTAATAATACGTAAGTTATGGTTTGAAACCCCGCAGATCCTCTGAACATCACTGAATACTTGTTAAATAAAAAATATATGTATATACATACTTATATAGGTATATTTTCTTAACAAAATTAAGACAACAAGTTGATGATTGGAGGGTCCTTTTTAGCAAAAAAATGCCTTTATTAGGGACTCCGCTATTTTTCAATAGCAAGATAATTTTACATAATAGAACTCAACTCAAAGCATTTATTTCAAACAGACACTTTTGAATTGTCAAGGGGTCGGTCAGTCAGAAAGATGAAGCTAGTTGCCCATTCCAAAGCGTGGGTACCTATGGAGAAGAACGGGCAAGAAACTCCATGGACACTCTTTTAAATCAAAATAATGACGCCGGATACTAAATGTTTCAAAGACAAAAAACCAATGGGCAACATAGTCCTAGCTAGTGTCAAAATGTACAAATTGCCTAGTGCCAATGGTTACAAAGTCTTGTTTACATCATTCATGTTAAAAATTATGCATGTGAGAACGATGCAGAACGTAAAAAGCGTCCGTAATGAAAAGACGGAAAAAAAACAAATATTAAATTAAATTAAAATAAGCCATTGCAGCAAAGAGATGACCAGTACCTACTGACGGCGCCCGTTCACGAACATGACGCATGTATTAGCACCATTCAGCTCAACCATTTTGAAAGGGAGCTAAATGATCCAACAAACGCGCAAAAATAGTATTTTAAAATCTTCAGCAGCTCCGACAGTGTTTTCCAATGCTAATCAATTTATTTCTGCGTCCTTATGGAGCAGGACCAGTGTTTAGCCAAGCATTTTTATCATCGATGTATTCCCCCATTTTCTAAAGAAAACGATAAATTTAGTAACATCACACTAAATTCAATAAGACCGCCGCTCCAAGATGACGGATTAAAAAAATGTTTTACAAAACAAGCTGACCAAAGTTCAATAGCACGTTTAGCCCTTTGGAACTCGACATCATTTATGAGCTGATCAGGTACTAAATTTATTTTTTCTTTTTAGTTCGCGTTATTCTTTCTTTTTTGGGTTACGTTTTTATTTAAATAAAAGCTTGTTTTTAAAAACTTTTTTTAAATTACATTTTTGATATTGTGTTTGCATCATACGGAAGTGTCTTATGTTTTGTTAGGACTGATTAAGTGGAGTACAGTTTTCTAACAGAAAGCAGGCCACTAATCTGGTAAAGACTGTCAGTAGGGTATCTTATCTTTTTGAAAACGTTATTTTTATTAGTGCTCGTTGTGCTCGTTCTACTTCTACAAATCTTGTTATTGCCGCGCCGTGCACCGCCGCATGTGGGGATACAGTAAACTATAAAGATTGCATAAGTGCCACATAAACTTCATTAAGATTTCTATGGGGGCCTACTTTTTATTTATATGTATTTGTCGTAATCTTTTAAGTATCCATACTATTTTTCTTTTTGGTCAATTATGACACCCAAATATTTAGTTTGTGAGACTTTAGGTACTTACTAATTGCAGGACACCTACAGGTATTATTTGGAACTTTATCACATGAGTGTACTTTGATGCTAAAAGCTTCATTTGGTTGTGAATTATTCACGATGGTAAGACAGATGTACTTAGGTACTTAGTTTTTACTGTGTTTAGCGTGAGTAGGTTGTCTTTGAGCCAGATTGTTATTTGGGCCATGCCCATCTCTGCCTTGAGCCTAACATCGGACCAGTTATTTCCGGAAAAAAAACATCAGCAAAAAGGCATCAGCAAAGATTTTGCGTTATCGACTTTTAAAGTGCAGAGATCGTTAATATACGTTAGAAATATTGTAGGGTCAAGGGTCTAACACACTTCCTTGTGGTACGCCGAATGACACATCTGCATCATCACTAAGATATACTCCTATCTTAAGCCCCTGCTTTCTAATTTGTAATCTTTAAAATCTTAATCTTATTCTTGAAAGGTAATCTTTGAAAAAAATGAGGGGGTCTCCTCTTATTCCAACTCTTTCCAACTTGGTCACAAGGGTTGGAAAAGAAACGGTGCCAAAAGCCTTTTTTAGATGTAGAAATATCGTTAAGTATTTCCTTCCTGTATCGAGATGTTCGGTAACTAATGAGTTGATGGCAGCAACTGCGTCCTCGGTGGATACTCCCTGTCTAAAACCAAATTTTGTAGATGATAGTAATTTAAATTAGTTTTTAATGAGTCTAGTATTAGTTAATTTTTCAATAATCTCAGACAGGGCTGATAGGGCCGAGATAGGTCTATAGTTATTGGCATCATCTCTCTTCTCTCCCTTGTGTACCGGTGTAATAATAGATTTTAACAGAGGGGTTGGGAAAGTACCATTTTTGAGACAAAGCTTGGCCAGGTGGGTAATGATGGGACCAACTTCTCTGTAAACATAATTATTTTAAGAATCCCAAGTTTTATGATGTCAGTACTTCAGTAGTCTATCCTCCCGCAGGAGGGCGCGGTGCGCGCGCTGCTGCGGACACAGCACGCACTGGACGCGCGCTCGCCGCTGGCGCGCCGCACGCGCGGCGTGGTGCAGGAGGCGCTGGCGCTGGTGGGCTGGTGCGGGCCGCCGCGCGGGCCGGGCGCCAACGTGCTGGCCATCGACGGCGGCGGCATCCGCGGCATCATCGCCATCGAGGTGCTGCGCCACCTGGAGCGCCTCACGGGGCGGCGCGTGGACCAGCTGTTCGACTACATCGTGGGCGTCAGCACGGGCGCCATCATCGCCGCCGTCATCGGCTCCGGCGTGGGCACGCTGGACACGGCGCGCCACATGTACTACACGCTGTCGCGCGAGATGTTCGGCAACACCTCGCTGCTAGGTGACTGATACGCGATGCGAAGCCTCTCTTTCCCTTTGCCGTGTGCAAACTTTAATACCTTACTTGAACGCTTTTCAAAATTCCTTACTTAGTGCTCACTTATAGAACTCTTGTGCAAAATTTCATGCTTGTAAACGCAGGGTTGAGGCGACGTTCTCTGTCAGTAAATTAATGAATTTATTTATTACTTTGTTTTTCAAGCCCTGCTTCAGAATGAAGTATGTATATTATAGTACCAGCATTCTATAAAACCTTTAACATTGTGGTGTGCGTGCAGGCGGCGGCGCGCGCCTGATGTGGACGCACTCGTACTACGACACGAACGCGTGGGAGAAGATGCTGCAAGACAACCTGCGCGACTTCACGCTCACGCAGTGCAACAGAAACAATGCGCCCAAGGTGAGGCCTGCTCCAATCTTTGCACCCCTAGTACTATTTATTAATTTATATATACTTTATTGTACAGTGGGCTGCATCAATTGGGTACCCCAGTTGTATGAAAATTTTAATACAACTGGGGTTTGCATGTGGGGTGCGGTGGGCTGCATCAACCCAATTGATGCAGCCCACCGTACACCAGAAAATACATAACAAAAAAATACGATCTATTTCTTAGGTAGATGGCCAAAATGTTATTGTTCTTACAATGAAATTAAAAAAAAAAACGTGCGGAGGTTAGGGGCCCCCGGCAGGGACGAAGTTCAAAATGAATATCCAATATGGCGGCTGCTAAAATTTGAAAATATTCGCAGCCGCCATTTTGCTTTTTTCAATTTGACCTCACTATCGGTTTCGCACTCGCACAAACCCTGAAAACGATACCCATGACGAAAAATTTTAACATGTTTGGAGCCGCCATCTTTGATTTTCATTTTGATCTCACTATCAGCTTCAACACCCTCGAAAACCATGAAAACTGTCTCTCTCTTTCTGACTCTCTCTATTATATGTAATAAAAAGTCGCATGGAGGGCATAACGATTTTTCGTTACGTGAAGATTTCTCCCAGTTACTCCTATCGCACACTCCGTTAAAGAACTTCGTTACATACACACACACACACACATATACACGATATTTAGGGACCGATATTTAGGTGGTGTTTTTAATGGGGACCTTTCCTCCATTTCTCTTATTACACCAGCTCGATTTAGGGAAAGTCCCTGAAAATCACGTAGTGTAATAAAGCTTAACTCGGTTCGTCTGGGTGTCGGGTACCAGGCGCCCAGTAGTTCCATGGAGCTCACTCTATGTCCCCACAGCTGGCGGTGGTGTCGTGCGCGGTGAACTCGGGCGCGCGGCTCACGCCGTTCCTGTTCCGTTAGGTACCAGGCGCCCAGTAGTTCCATGGAGCTCACTCTATGTCCCCACAGCTGGCGGTGGTGTCGTGCGTGGTGAACTCGGGCGCGCGGCTCACGCCGTTCCTGTTCCGTTAGGTACCAGGCGCCCAGTAGTTCCATGGAGCTCACTCTATGTCCCCACAGCTGGCGGTGGTGTCGTGCGTGGTGAACTCGGGCGCGCGGCTCACGCCGTTCCTGTTCCGTTAGGTACCAGGCGCCCAGTAGTTCCATAGAGCTCACTCTATGTCCCCACAGCTGGCGGTGGTGTCGTGCGTGGTGAACTCGGGCGCGCGGCTCACGCCGTTCCTGTTCCGTTAGGTACCAGGCGCCCAGTAGTTCCATGGAGCTCACTCTATGTCCCCACAGCTGGCGGTGGTGTCGTGCGTGGTGAACTCGGGCGCGCGGCTCACGCCGTTCCTGTTCCGTTAGGTACCAGGCGCCCAGTAGTTCCATGGAGCTCACTCTATGTCCCCACAGCTGGCGGTGGTGTCGTGCGTGGTGAACTCGGGCGCGCGGCTCACGCCGTTCCTGTTCCGTTAGGTACCAGGCGCCCAGTAGTTCCATGGAGCTCACTCTATGTCCCCACAGCTGGCGGTGGTGTCGTGCGTGGTGAACTCGGGCGCGCGGCTCACGCCGTTCCTGTTCCGCAGCTACTCGGTGGGCTGGCGCACGCGCTCGGTGTTCCCGGGCACGTCGCGCGCGCGCCTGTGGCACGCCGTGCGCGCCTCGGCCGCCGCGCCCACGTACTTCGACGAGTTCCGGCTCGACGGACTGCTGCATCAGGTATGTACACATACTTGATTCACTATCGATTTAAAATGTTCATAAATTCAAATTACAGCTGTCGCTCTTTGGCAATCTGTTCAACAATCCAATTTTCTGACAGTATATGGGCTCAAAGACCGAAAACGCTCATTGAATGGAAAAACCGGCCACGACGTGAAATTAGCGTTGTGGCCCTACGATTAAAACGCGTTCTGGCAAAGCGAATTCCTTCAAAATTAAAAAAAAAATTAAATCTAAGCGCCCTCGAAAACTATGAAAACTACACCCATGAGAAGAAATTGTAAAATATTCATAACCAATATCTTGGATTTTCATTTTGACCTCTTTACATCATCAGTGTCCTCAAAAACCATGGAAATGTTAAAGAAAAATAAAAAATAAAAATTGTAGCGGCTTTCTCAGATTTTCATTTCGACCTCACTATCGGGGACATTCCCGATCAGTAGTAATATGAAAATTCAGCCTTCGATTAAATCCGGTTACACGTCATGTCAAAGCAGTATGAAGTTTCATACAACCTGTCCGTCTTGTCGTGGTTGCATTAAAAAGACTAGAGACACGTGGCTAGTTTTTTCGCGCTCAACGAGCGGTTTCGGTCTACATGTATTCTCATTCAGATTTGTTCAAGTTTTCTTTTAGTCGTGAACACTTCTTTCTCAGACTCAAGCGAAAAGTTTCGTACGGGTGACACGGAGTAGACAATCAACGAAGTGTCAAGATGTCTGTCTCGTTTTAGAGTGAAACTCATTAATAAAAGTTACTTTAGCTTCATAAACAAAACCATAGGAAAAGTAAAATAAGTTCGCTGTAAACGTGTCCAAGTCGCACTAGTACTCGACAGTCGCACCTCTCGCCGGCAGGACGGCGGCATCATGGTGAACAACCCGTGCGGCGTGGGCGTGCACGAGGCGCGACTCCTGTTCGGGGCGCGCGCGCTGCAGCGCGGCACCGTGGTGTCGGTGGGCACGGGCCGCGCGCTGGCCGCGCACACCGACTACCGCCTCATGTCGCGCGCGATGCAGGCCGGCGGCGAGCCGCAGGCCACGAGCTGGAAGGACAAGTTCAACAAGATCCTCGACTCTGCCACCGACACTGAAGGTGGGTACCGACTGCGGCGCGGCACCGTGGTGTCGGTGGGCACGGGCCGCGCGCTGGCCGCGCACACCGACTACCGCCTCATGTCGCGCGCGATGCAGGCCGGCGGCGAGCCGCAGGCCACGAGCTGGAAGGACAAGTTCAACAAGATCCTCGACTCTGCCACCGACACTGAAGGTGGGTACCGACTGCGGCGCGGCACCGTGGTGTCGGTGGGCACGGGCCGCGCGCTGGCCGCGCACACCGACTACCGCCTCATGTCGCGCGCGATGCAGGCCGGCGGCGAGCCGCAGGCCACGAGCTGGAAGGACAAGTTCAACAAGATCCTCGACTCTGCCACCGACACTGAAGGTGGGTACCGACTGCGGCGCGGCACCGTGGTGTCGGTGGGCACGGGCCGCGCGCTGGCCGCGCACACCGACTACCGCCTCATGTCGCGCGCGATGCAGGCCGGCGGCGAGCCGCAGGCCACGAGCTGGAAGGACAAGTTCAACAAGATCCTCGACTCTGCCACCGACACTGAAGGTGGGTACCGACTGCGGCGCGGCACCGTGGTGTCGGTGGGCACGGGCCGCGCGCTGGCCGCGCACACCGACTACCGCCTCATGTCGCGCGCGATGCAGGCCGGCGGCGAGCCGCAGGCCACGAGCTGGAAGGACAAGTTCAACAAGATCCTCGACTCTGCCACCGACACTGAAGGTGGGTACCGACTGCGGCGCGGCACCGTGGTGTCGGTGGGCACGGGCCGCGCGCTGGCCGCGCACACCGACTACCGCCTCATGTCGCGCGCGATGCAGGCCGGCGGCGAGCCGCAGGCCACGAGCTGGAAGGACAAGTTCAACAAGATCCTCGACTCTGCCACCGACACTGAAGGTGGGTACCGACTGCGGCGCGGCACCGTGGTGTCGGTGGGCACGGGCCGCGCGCTGGCCGCGCACACCGACTACCGCCTCATGTCGCGCGCGATGCAGGCCGGCGGCGAGCCGCAGGCCACGAGCTGGAAGGACAAGTTCAACAAGATCCTCGACTCTGCCACCGACACTGAAGGTGGGTACCGACTGCGGCGCGGCACCGTGGTGTCGGTGGGCACGGGCCGCGCGCTGGCCGCGCACACCGACTACCGCCTCATGTCGCGCGCGATGCAGGCCGGCGGCGAGCCGCAGGCCACGAGCTGGAAGGACAAGTTCAACAAGATCCTCGACTCTGCCACCGACACTGAAGGTGGGTACCGACTGCGGCGCGGCACCGTGGTGTCGGTGGGCACGGGCCGCGCGCTGGCCGCGCACACCGACTACCGCCTCATGTCGCGCGCGATGCAGGCCGGCGGCGAGCCGCAGGCCACGAGCTGGAAGGACAAGTTCAACAAGATCCTCGACTCTGCCACCGACACTGAAGGTGGGTACCGACTGCGGCGCGGCACCGTGGTGTCGGTGGGCACGGGCCGCGCGCTGGCCGCGCACACCGACTACCGCCTCATGTCGCGCGCGATGCAGGCCGGCGGCGAGCCGCAGGCCACGAGCTGGAAGGACAAGTTCAACAAGATCCTCGACTCTGCCACCGACACTGAAGGTGGGTACCGACTGCGGCGCGGCACCGTGGTGTCGGTGGGCACGGGCCGCGCGCTGGCCGCGCACACCGACTACCGCCTCATGTCGCGCGCGATGCAGGCCGGCGGCGAGCCGCAGGCCACGAGCTGGAAGGACAAGTTCAACAAGATCCTCGACTCTGCCACCGACACTGAAGGTGGGTACCGACTGCGGCGCGGCACCGTGGTGTCGGTGGGCACGGGCCGCGCGCTGGCCGCGCACACCGACTACCGCCTCATGTCGCGCGCGATGCAGGCCGGCGGCGAGCCGCAGGCCACGAGCTGGAAGGACAAGTTCAACAAGATCCTCGACTCTGCCACCGACACTGAAGGTGGGTACCGACTGCGGCGCGGCACCGTGGTGTCGGTGGGCACGGGCCGCGCGCTGGCCGCGCACACCGACTACCGCCTCATGTCGCGCGCGATGCAGGCCGGCGGCGAGCCGCAGGCCACGAGCTGGAAGGACAAGTTCAACAAGATCCTCGACTCTGCCACCGACACTGAAGGTGGGTACCGACTGCGGCGCGGCACCGTGGTGTCGGTGGGCACGGGCCGCGCGCTGGCCGCGCACACCGACTACCGCCTCATGTCGCGCGCGATGCAGGCCGGCGGCGAGCCGCAGGCCACGAGCTGGAAGGACAAGTTCAACAAGATCCTCGACTCTGCCACCGACACTGAAGGTGGGTACCGACTGCGGCGCGGCACCGTGGTGTCGGTGGGCACGGGCCGCGCGCTGGCCGCGCACACCGACTACCGCCTCATGTCGCGCGCGATGCAGGCCGGCGGCGAGCCGCAGGCCACGAGCTGGAAGGACAAGTTCAACAAGATCCTCGACTCTGCCACCGACACTGAAGGTGGGTACCGACTGCGGCGCGGCACCGTGGTGTCGGTGGGCACGGGCCGCGCGCTGGCCGCGCACACCGACTACCGCCTCATGTCGCGCGCGATGCAGGCCGGCGGCGAGCCGCAGGCCACGAGCTGGAAGGACAAGTTCAACAAGATCCTCGACTCTGCCACCGACACTGAAGGTGGGTACCGACTGCGGCGCGGCACCGTGGTGTCGGTGGGCACGGGCCGCGCGCTGGCCGCGCACACCGACTACCGCCTCATGTCGCGCGCGATGCAGGCCGGCGGCGAGCCGCAGGCCACGAGCTGGAAGGACAAGTTCAACAAGATCCTCGACTCTGCCACCGACACTGAAGGTGGGTACCGACTGCGGCGCGGCACCGTGGTGTCGGTGGGCACGGGCCGCGCGCTGGCCGCGCACACCGACTACCGCCTCATGTCGCGCGCGATGCAGGCCGGCGGCGAGCCGCAGGCCACGAGCTGGAAGGACAAGTTCAACAAGATCCTCGACTCTGCCACCGACACTGAAGGTGGGTACCGACTGCGGCGCGGCACCGTGGTGTCGGTGGGCACGGGCCGCGCGCTGGCCGCGCACACCGACTACCGCCTCATGTCGCGCGCGATGCAGGCCGGCGGCGAGCCGCAGGCCACGAGCTGGAAGGACAAGTTCAACAAGATCCTCGACTCTGCCACCGACACTGAAGGTGGGTACCGACTGCGGCGCGGCACCGTGGTGTCGGTGGGCACGGGCCGCGCGCTGGCCGCGCACACCGACTACCGCCTCATGTCGCGCGCGATGCAGGCCGGCGGCGAGCCGCAGGCCACGAGCTGGAAGGACAAGTTCAACAAGATCCTCGACTCTGCCACCGACACTGAAGGTGGGTACCGACTGCGGCGCGGCACCGTGGTGTCGGTGGGCACGGGCCGCGCGCTGGCCGCGCACACCGACTACCGCCTCATGTCGCGCGCGATGCAGGCCGGCGGCGAGCCGCAGGCCACGAGCTGGAAGGACAAGTTCAACAAGATCCTCGACTCTGCCACCGACACTGAAGGTGGGTACCGACTGCGGCGCGGCACCGTGGTGTCGGTGGGCACGGGCCGCGCGCTGGCCGCGCACACCGACTACCGCCTCATGTCGCGCGCGATGCAGGCCGGCGGCGAGCCGCAGGCCACGAGCTGGAAGGACAAGTTCAACAAGATCCTCGACTCTGCCACCGACACTGAAGGTGGGTACCGACTGCGGCGCGGCACCGTGGTGTCGGTGGGCACGGGCCGCGCGCTGGCCGCGCACACCGACTACCGCCTCATGTCGCGCGCGATGCAGGCCGGCGGCGAGCCGCAGGCCACGAGCTGGAAGGACAAGTTCAACAAGATCCTCGACTCTGCCACCGACACTGAAGGTGGGTACCGACTGCGGCGCGGCACCGTGGTGTCGGTGGGCACGGGCCGCGCGCTGGCCGCGCACACCGACTACCGCCTCATGTCGCGCGCGATGCAGGCCGGCGGCGAGCCGCAGGCCACGAGCTGGAAGGACAAGTTCAACAAGATCCTCGACTCTGCCACCGACACTGAAGGTGGGTACCGACTGCGGCGCGGCACCGTGGTGTCGGTGGGCACGGGCCGCGCGCTGGCCGCGCACACCGACTACCGCCTCATGTCGCGCGCGATGCAGGCCGGCGGCGAGCCGCAGGCCACGAGCTGGAAGGACAAGTTCAACAAGATCCTCGACTCTGCCACCGACACTGAAGGTGGGTACCGACTGCGGCGCGGCACCGTGGTGTCGGTGGGCACGGGCCGCGCGCTGGCCGCGCACACCGACTACCGCCTCATGTCGCGCGCGATGCAGGCCGGCGGCGAGCCGCAGGCCACGAGCTGGAAGGACAAGTTCAACAAGATCCTCGACTCTGCCACCGACACTGAAGGTGGGTACCGACTGCGGCGCGGCACCGTGGTGTCGGTGGGCACGGGCCGCGCGCTGGCCGCGCACACCGACTACCGCCTCATGTCGCGCGCGATGCAGGCCGGCGGCGAGCCGCAGGCCACGAGCTGGAAGGACAAGTTCAACAAGATCCTCGACTCTGCCACCGACACTGAAGGTGGGTACCGACTGCGGCGCGGCACCGTGGTGTCGGTGGGCACGGGCCGCGCGCTGGCCGCGCACACCGACTACCGCCTCATGTCGCGCGCGATGCAGGCCGGCGGCGAGCCGCAGGCCACGAGCTGGAAGGACAAGTTCAACAAGATCCTCGACTCTGCCACCGACACTGAAGGTGGGTACCGACTGCGGCGCGGCACCGTGGTGTCGGTGGGCACGGGCCGCGCGCTGGCCGCGCACACCGACTACCGCCTCATGTCGCGCGCGATGCAGGCCGGCGGCGAGCCGCAGGCCACGAGCTGGAAGGACAAGTTCAACAAGATCCTCGACTCTGCCACCGACACTGAAGGTGTGTACCGACTGCAGAGCGCGCTGTGCGGTGCGGGGCCCGCCGGTGTAGTTACTTGAAATATGAATTCAAAATCAGTTTTTGTTTGTTTGATTGTATGATATCGATAAACACACATTTCGTTTTATCATGTTTCGATAGCAGCCCTAAATTACGAAGTTAGCCTTTAGCGCTGTATGTTTTTTGCAAAAGTAGTTAGTACACGACTAAAAAAGGACGAATTTCTCTAGTCGACGCGTATATTTATTGTATCGCTATACCGTTCTGAGCTCAAATAACCACGCATACAGAGTTATCCGACTTGGACGATTCTTTTTTTATTTGAACTTCATGGTGTACATAATATGTATTTTCGGAATGCGCGAAGAAGACAAGTGTCCTCGTGTAGCGCAGTTTGTTCCGTCAGTTACTCAACTGGACGCTCGCGCGCGGCGCGTCCTCGTCACCTTACTTGACTGTCCCACTTGTTCGCTTGCGCGGTAGGGGGCCAAAGCCCGCCCGGTTAGCGCCCGCCCTCCTACTGCAGTCCGGCGTCAAGCAGCCTACTGTGTTTCGTCGATGCGCGGAAGTACCAGTACCTAGGCATCTTCTGGACACGCTCGTTCCATCATAGACCTCATCCATTCCATCAGGCGTGATCGAAGTCAAGAGTGAGCCTAATCAACAATAAAAAAGAAGTATACTTGTGGGTGAAACCGCGAAAAATTGTACAGTTACATTCATGACATCATAGCACACGTTACGTACATGACTGAATGTTACGTACATTACCACATTATAAAACTTAGCTCACATCATAGCAGTATTTCTATTTAAAACGCATAGTAGGTAATTGTACCTACAGCTGATTACCTGTTAAATACTAAATCTTTTTCTAAATTTATAACAAAACTTGACTATGTAATATTTTAATTAAATTAAAGAATGCACTAGTGTATTCTCAGCTTAACAATCGGTCATGACTGTAACGTTAACCATTTTGTTACACACTGTTACATTTATAGAGGTATGAGGAATAGGGTGTAAAGTTCAGGGCTCATGTAAAGTATGGCCTTTTCCATAGAAAAGGGAGGATCAACCGACCAGACGGGTGTTGTGTCTGGCGGGCAACTGCCCGATGATTCATGTCGGGCCGTTGTATCTATGCTACTTGCGCGGAAAACTCTGCTTGCGAGATGTAGGATTTTGCGTGACGTCAGTATGACGCGTTGTTCTCCGTTGCCGACACATCGTCGTCGTCGTTTCAGCCGATAGACGTCCACTGTTGGACATAGGCCTCCCCCAATTTGTTGCCGACACATACCACCATTTTACTCGAAAAATAATGTCAGCATTTATTTTTTAAATGTTTGCATCATGCTCAATGGTGTTGCCACGCAAGAAAATACTAGAAGTGGCTGGATTACTCTTACAGTGTAGCAGTAATTTCATACGAAAAAAAAAACAATTTGTAAGAGATAGCTTAAATTTTGTGGAATTATCTAAAACAACACAAGCATATCATTCAGTACAATATATAACATATCTCATTTATCAAATAACCTTGATGTTATAAAAATTATGATAAATAAAACCGAGAAAAGAAAAAAAAAATTCGCAGTTTCACCCTTATATCTTAATTTTTTGTTCAAAAAGTATTTTTTATACGTATACATATAAAAACATGAGTATAATGTGTCAGGTGTGCACCTGGTAATGAACGACCTGCTGCCGGCCGGCCACTACTACCGCTTCAACCCGCCACTCATGGAGGAGTGTGCCATGGACGAAATCAACACCGACAAGCTCGACAACCTCGTCGTCGACACGCACGCCTACATACGGTATGTACTGCTGGTAGTTTATACTGTGACACTACACTGCCATTGGCTGAATTTATAAATGACTAACCATGAAAATGTCACCCATTACCAAAAAGATTTCGCTGTCGCCATCTTAGATTTTTATTTTGACCTAACTATCGGCATGAGCGCCCTCGAAAACTATGGAAACGACACCCATGACGAAAATTTAAAAAAAAATCGCAGCCGTATTGTTGTATTTTAATTCCGACCTCACTTTCGGCATTAGCACCCTCAAAAACCTCGAAGACGACACCCATGACGAAAATTTAGAAAATTTTCGCAGCCACCATTTTGGATTTTCATTTGGACGTCACTTTCGGTATTAGCATCCTCGAAAACCATGAAGACGACACCCATGACGAAAGTCAAAGTTAAATCATTTATTTCAAATAAGCACATTAAAGACACTTTTGAACGTCAAAAGTTACAATAAAATAGAACTGATTCTAGTCGCCCCTTCCAAAAGGTAGTGTTCGTATGGAGAAGAATGGGCAATAAACTCCACCGTTACTCTTTTAAAATATTTTACAAGGTTTTGCATACATTCATTATACAAGCTGTTGATTTGCATCCTCGTCAAATTTCAGGAGTTTGTCATAAAAGACATAAATAATCATTTGAAGTACGGTAGGGGGCAATAGCTAGTAAGCGCTGCTTTTTTTTGTTGTAGAAATTTAACAGTATTTCAGAATTAAACCCTTAATTCAATACAAATAAAACAGAATCATCCGACTACGCACACAGCGACAATGCATGCAGCTGTTTTTCCCCGAAATGGTAGCGACGTCGCGCCGCCGAGCAATGACCGGTAGCAATAATTTTACCTAATTTTATTTCGAAAATCACCTACATTATTGTCATAAATTTCGCTTGATAATTAACTCATTTTTGAGCATCATTGGAATACGAAAGTCTTACTAATGACAGTAATACTAGTGCGCCAAAGAAAAGTTCAAGGATAGAAGATGAAGGATATTATTAATCAGATGATTAATAATATCCTTCAAGCTAAAGTTTTCGTAGTGATTTTGTTTTTATTTGTGGATTAAATTGGTTGATTTGAAACTTTCCTTCCTACTTAACGGGCTTAGGACCGGCAATAATCCTACCTTTGTTGGTGTACCGATCTACTAAGTCTAAAAATGTTTTCTACGTTTGATGGAAATGGAAAGACGTTCTAGTTAAGTGTAAGTACGTGGTATACTTTCGACTCTTAGGTATTATTGGCGTAGGTAGTTAAAAATTTGAAATAACTTATTTACACTAATGAAATTGATTAAGCTAACAACGTATTTACAAAATGTACAAATAAATAATTTACCTACCTATGTTACCGGAGGTAAAGTTGCCACGTACTTAGGTAGTACGTACTGGTTTTCCTTCAGCTTACGTAACACTAACACATTCGTTTTTAAAGTGTCGAAAGCGCTTGATCCTTGCACGTAATTCTGTTACACTTGTCACTTCCTCCGTGTAAACAGTATGCGCAACCGCCGTGGGGGCGTGGCTTAGGGTGCGCGGGAGAGTAGTACCCGCATCGCCGCACCGTGATTGGGGGATGGGATTGATTACCTACGAATTTATCGAGTGATCGATTCTCTCTGTGTGGTTCTTTCCTCAAAAGACCATCTCAGACATCGATCTACATGGTCTTCATATAACCTGACCAAGATTATGTCTGGACTTTAAAAGAGACTGTGACCTCTGAGTTTGTTTCGGCCTTTCTTCTCAGAGTAGTCAGATAGGAAACACCTCATCTAGTTTTTAAAAAAACATGATTGACGTGTAAAAGTGTTTGTACAAACCTACTTACAAAAATAAAATCATTTATCATGCGCATTTACACTTACTACAACAGACGGGCCGCGTTTAAATACGGCTGGTTCACACTTACGGATTTCCGTAAATAAGAAAACAAAATAAAAAAAATACCTACCCATTTTATTGTTGATTTGGGTCGAGAATCATTAGCATAATTTGACTAGGATGCAAATCAACAGCCTGTATAACTATATGGGAAGACGATACACCTAGAATAAAATTAGTCTACCACGAAAGGTAAAAAGAATTGAAAATAAAGAAATGACAAGTAAATCAATTATGTGATAGATTCTTACAGATAGATACATAGAGATAGATTTTAGAATTTTAACAATTGTGTGAGAAACTTTTTAAAAGGGCTTTGAAGATGTTCAAACCCCTTTTGTAGCTGCCGTCTTGGATTTTCATTTTGACCTCAGTATCGGTATTGGCTCCCTCGAAAACCATGGAAACGACTATCATGAAGAAAAAAATGTAAAATTTCGCAGCCACCTTGTATTTTCATTTTATTTATTTATTTATTTTAGTACATGGAGGGCTTACTGCTAATAAAAACAAACACAAAAGGAAATCATAGTCACCTGAAAGCCAATTACAAATCCTCACGTATAGACTTGACCTCACTTTCAGCATTAGCACCCTCGAAAACTATGAAAACTAAAAAAATAATCATCGTCATGGGTACTCTCCATGAAAATAAATTTCAGAATTTTCGCAGCAGCCATCTTTGATTTTTTGATTTGATTGACATTGATCATTTTTTGACAAAGTCCAATTTATGGAATGCAATAAATGATTGGGTAGGGTAATGCGTATTGGCATGAACACTTAGCTAATAACTGAGGGGCTCGTGACTAAGTAATAACAGACGCACGGGTCGATCGAAGGTTAAGCTACGCTTGCTGTCGTGAAGTCGGTCCGGGATGGGTGACCTCCGCGCCTCGGATATCATATCATATATATCATATCGGATTCAAAGATCTTTGACAGTCGTTACGGGTACGGGGTAATCTAAAGTCCGAAAGTCTGATAACCAGTCTCGCCGAGGGGCGTCTCGGTACCCAGTAGCTGGGTCGTGGAGGTCAGATAGGTAGCCGCTCCATGTGAAAGGCGGCTCGGTCGGCAGCGTCCGGTTCGACGGGAAGCCGACCGACCCCACATAGTAACGTGTGTCCCCCCCCCGCAGACGCAACCAGCACAAGTTCGAGCAGGCGGCCGCCATGTTGGTGCGGCCGCGCGGCGTCGCGCAGCGGGTCGTGGACTACGCGACGCACCGCGCGACCCTCGCCGGCGTGCTCGCCAACTGACGCGCGGCGACACTCGCGGCGACGCCCGTGAAGTGAACGCAGAGCGCCCAGTGCTGCCTGTGCTGACTGTGCTGACATTATAGTGATACCTTATAGCAATATTAGATAGAGTGGACAACGACACATATTATGTTCGATACGAAATCACATCGCCAAAGTGACTTATCGGTCGGAAAGTGGTAAAAGTAAAGATGCTACATATTTTCTCGGTAAAAAAAATATTAGCATAATTTTTTTTATACTTTTTTGGTTATTTTTTTTCATGAAAGGGGAAATTTCCGATAAATGAATCCTTGGTGTTTTCGTGCTGGATAATTGGATAAACTTAGTAAGCTTTGTTCTAAAAGAATATAGTAGCGTGTCGTGTCGGCATCGAACAGTGAAGGCCAAGCCTCGCTCTGTAGATATTATTTAGTTAGTAGACTTGTACATATATTATACTCTTCCTAAGTAGACTAGCATCGCAACGATGATATTCCTCTATGTACCTTGTCACGATTTTTATCGTCTTTGAATAAAGACAATACATTTGTGCTTTAAATAATTGTTTTGTAAACGACGTTGTAAAGTTTAATTACTTGTTATGTTCATTGCATTTTTATAATTATAAATAAGTAATGTTAAAAGAATGTAAAATATTGTATTGTTAAGCATCAGCTGCTGCTGTAGCGAGCATGAAACGTAAAGTAGTACAGGCACGTGTCAAGTGCATTTGTCTTCAGTCTTCACAGAGTACTTGTCTCGCGGCGTTCGATGAGATTCGGATTGTTGACAGCTTGTGAATCATGTGATTCCATGTCTGTTGGTTTACTGAGTAAGAGAGAGACAAGGACAAGTTCACTGTGCACGTGCTGTAGGTGCAATCTAGTCATTCGATACATGTGTCGACTGAGTCTCACATCGGCTGCTATCATTGCGATCAGTAGATGCTCGACGTAAGGCGCTGCGACGTCGGTGGTCGCACGACGCAGACCTGAGCGTGGCAGAGCTGCGGTGCAGGTCTGGGAAGTGGGAGCAAAGGAGCAATTCCCGTAATTTTAAGAATGTTTGCATTTTAATCTCGGCCTCAATCAGTGTCAAATGCCTCTAGTTTCGTACATTTTTGACAAGTTTTTGACATTGATTGTCGCTGAGATGAGATTCAGACTAGATTTTGAACGGTTTTAATTAAGTACGGGAATTGGGCTTCAGGTTGCTTTAATGTGTAGTGACGTCACAACTCAGTAGTCACAGTTAGTGATACATTTTACAATTTTTGTTGTTCAGCAAATGTGATGAATAAATGAATTCGATTCTAAATATTATGGTTTTACTGTATGACACTGTTCTTAACACTTTCTATTATTAATTAATTTCTCTAATTAATTATGAGACGCAGAAAGCTCGTATCAAAAAACCCTTATTGATGTGTTTAATTAAGATTGGACGCATTTAGATTCCCATACTTACTAATACATACAATTGCTAATTACGTAGACGTGGCAGCAATTTTATTAGTTAACGAGTAAAGGCCTCATTAAATCAGTGATCCTTGAGTCATAACACCGGTTACACAACTGTTGGGCAAGGAGGGAGGGACGTGACCAAAGAATACAATAGAATAGAATACTCTTTATTATGTACACCATATAAATTACAGACATGAGCGATCTTTTAAAGACAACCTTTGGATGGATTAAAAAGGGGAAGGACAGACAAATACTGTAGGTAGTCTGTGGTGTACCATTTACATACTTAATACAAAAAATAAATAAAATATAATGATGATGTTTAAGGAGAGGAAGTGCTTTATTATCATAATTTCCAAATAAGAGATAGATACAAAAGATCAGCGCCATACAACGCGATAACGCAGGCACACAGACGAGCGTGTACGTAGTCTACTTAGAATGCAAGCCGACTGGCACTTCACATAATATCGGTACCCACCATTAGTCTGTCTGCATGTGTAATCGCGGGACGTAGGCCGAGCGTCTGTTGTATGGAGCCAACCTTCTGTACAGTCTTTTGTATGACGAAACACTTGAAATTCGAGATGGTTCGGAAGCACGCATCGAAGTTACGGTGGTAGCGGTACGAGCACTTTCACTTGTGACGCTCCGCGGCCGTGCCAGTGGTGCCGGCTACAGGAAGACACTCGTAATAATGATATTGAGACTTATGTGGCAAATGAATGGAAACACTCAATACTACCTACATCTTATCTTATTTTAAAGGTTCCACACCTATCTGCAAGACTCACAAATAAATCTCTTTGAAAAGTAGTCTCCGGCACGGAGGCAGAGAGGCGGCGGGGAGTCGTCATCATTAGCATTCAAGTCGTGCTTTCCCTTCCACTCCACGGACGACCGTTCCAGCAGACATTAGTGTTGTAACATAGACAGCAGACAACGCACGTACACAACGCATTCCGAATAAAACCTTTTCGAAAATAGTTCGCGTTCAGGCGGGAAGACGAACTTTATCGTGTGGTGAGCAGTGTCGCTGAGACATGCAGTGCTTCAAGTATATTCTGGCGATGGTTAGTACTTCAGTAATGGTTGATAGAATATGTGTTGTGTAAGTTTGTGTATTGTGAAACTTTGTGTGTATTGTGCCCACGTAACATGTAACCCATCACACAAGGACGATCGTTTGTAAGGTGTTGGTTTGGTGACATAATTATACACTAAGTACTAAGTTTAAGTACTAAGTTTAGGTACTAAGTTTTTAATAATACTTTATTGTATGGCAAACGGCACCCCAGTAGGTTCCTAGACAACTCAATAGTAACACTTGAACTAAGAAAACATCCGTTACTGGGTGCTATCAAAGTTTATTGTTTCTGTGGACGTGGAGTTCACTGTAGTAATACATAATAATATGTGGTAAGTAATACGCTTTGTCATATTATTAGGTACCTATTGAGGTGAAATATAAGTTATCAAATGAGATACTTAAATCTGAAATGACAACAATTTAAAATGCTCCAAGTAGGGGATCGGGGTGACGGTGACGTGACACGCTCGCCTCAATCCGTAGTTCGTGTCTGTGACTGTGTGGGTCATTGACATTGTTTTACTTTTTTCCTCTCAATGCACAACATGTTAGTTACAACTACCGCTCACTAGATGGCGGAGCTGTTTGGACTTCGATGATAATTTAATTATTACCTATTGACTAGCTGACCCAGCGAACTTCGTACCGACTCAGAATTAAATAATGTGACAAAGTACAATACTTAACTAAAAATTTGCATCTGTGTCTCGCTGCTCTGTCAGTCATCAGTGCGGTTAACATGTGACGTTATTACATCTTATAATATCATTGATTACATCCCTATTATTTAATTTTGAATGCACCCTGTTTGACAGGTACGAACAGTTCGTATGGCATAATAAAATTATTGCTTAATTTTACTACTTTTCTTACAACTTCTTCATATTGTTTCACCTTTTAGGCCGTCGGATGTGACGACAAAAAAACCGGGCAAGAGCGAGTCGGACTCGCGCACCGAGGGTTCCGTAACCTCCGGGTTTATGCTTAGGGTTTATGTTTATGAAATTAAATGTTTTTTTTTTTTATTTTATATTTGAGTCGATTGAATAAATGGTAAATAGCGGTTTACAATTTATGACGTATAAAAAAAACTACTTACTAGATCTCGTTCAAACCAATTTTCGATGGAAGTTTACATGGTAATGTAAACTTCCATCGAAAATTGACCACCCAAATTGAAAACCCAAAGGGTAAAAACGGGACCCTATTACTAAGACTTCGCTGTCTGTCCGTCTGTCTGTCACCAGGCTGTATCTCAAGAACCGAGATAGCTAGACAGTTGAAATTTTCACAAATTATGTATTTCTGTTGCCGCTATAACAACAAATAAGTACTAAAAACAAAATAAAATGAATTCGCAAAGCGTATTAAATTACCTACAATATTTTGAGCTTGATTAATTGCAGCTCTATTGAGCCAAGCTATGGCACTTCGAAGATAACCAATTTTTCTCGAAAATTTAAATTTTCAGGTTTTACTCACTTGTCATGCGAAATATAATATTGGCAAAACCACTTGCAAAATAAAATGAATATTTAAAGGGGGCTCCCCCTTTAAATATTCATTTTATTTTGTTTACATACAACAAACGTGTTTTTTTTCGGCGTTTTCGCCTTGTGGTACGGAACCCTTCGTATGCGAGTCCGACTCGCACTTGCCAGTTTTTTTAGTTTTATCACATACACATTTTACCACTTTGGAAGTGTCTCTCATGCAAACTATTCAGTTTAGAAAAAAAAAACGAAATCTCAATATCATTTTTGAAGACCTATCCATAGATAGGTACCCCACACGTATGCGTTTGATGAAAAAAAATTTTTTTAGTGTCAGTTCTAAGTATGGGGACCCCCAAAATTTATTGTTTTTTTTCTATTTTGTGTGAAAATCTTAATGCGGTTCACAGAATACATCTACTTATTACCAAGTTTCAACAGTAGGTATAGTTGTTATAGTTTCGGAAAAAAGTGGCTGTGACATACGGACGGACAGACAGACAGACATGACAAATTTATAAGGGTCCTGTTTTTTGCCTTTTGGCAACGGAACCCTAAAAAGAGGCTAAATTCGCAAAGCGTATTAAATTACCTACAATATTTTGAGCTTGATTAATTGCAGCTCTATTGAGCCAAGCTATGGCACTTCGAAGATAACCAATTTTTCTCGAAAATTTAAATTTTCAGGTTTTACTCACTTGTCATGCGAAATATAATATTGGCAAAACCACTTGCCCTACGAAGAAAGGTTAGGTACTGAAAATATTTTGTAGTACATACATTTATTTAGCTTTCATTAGAGCAAAAAACAAAGTCTGTGAGACACAGTTCACTCATCATTTCAGCCGAAAGACGTCCACTGCTGGACATAGGCCTCCCCCAAGCACCTCCACTTCGACCGGTCCTGTGCTTCCCGCATCCAACGGGTTCCTGCGGCCTTCACAAGGTCATCGGTCCACCTTGTGGGAGGCCTTCCAACGCTACGTCTTCCGGTACGCGGTCGCCACTCCAGAACCTTTCGGCCCCATCGGCCATCTGTTCTGCGAGCAATGTGCCCTGCCCACTGCCACTTAAGTTTGGCAATTCTTCGGGCTATGTCGGTTACCTTGGTTCTGCTGCGGATCTCCTCATTCCTGATTCGATCACGCAGGGAAACTCCAAGCATAGCCCTCTCCATTGCCCTTTGGGTGACTTTTAGCCTTCTTATAAGGCCCATTGTGAGCGCCCACGTTTCCGTTCCATAAGTCATCACTGGCAAGTTGGAACACACACTGGTCAAAGACTTTCGTCTTGAGACACTGCGGTATGTGGGACGAGAAGATATTGCGTAGCTTCCCGAACGCTGCCCAGCCGAGTCGGATTCGTCGATTTACCTCTTTCTCGAAGTTAGACCTACCTAATTGGACGGTTTGTCCTAGGTAAACGTACTCGTCCACGACTTCGAGTGTAGCGTCTCCGATTTTTATGAGAGTGGGTGTTACATGGGCATTTGACATGACCTTCGTTTTGTCCATGTTCATTTTAAGACCCACTCTTTCGGAGGCTCTACTGAGGTCATCAAGCATTGTACTGAGGTCCTCCATAGTCTCAGCCATGACTACGATGTCGTCGGCAAACCGAAGGTGAGTTATGTACTCGCCATTGATGTTGATGCCAGCCCCTTTCCAGTCCAGAACCTTGAAGACATCCTCCAGTGCAGCGGTGAACAGTTTCGGAGAGATAACGTCTCCCTGTCTCACACCTCGCTGCAGAAGGATAGGTTTCGAGGCCTGATCCTGGAGTCTGACTGACATAGTGGCGTTTTCGTACAGACACTTCAGCACTTCGATGTACCGATAGTCGATCTGGCACCGTTGAAGAGACTGCAGCACAGCCCATGTCTCGATCGAATCAAAGGCTTTCTCGTAGTCCACAAACGCTAAGCAGAGAGGCAGGTTATACTCTTCGGTCTTCTGTATAACCTGTCGCAGCGTATGGATGTGGTCTACGGTGCTAAAGCCTTTACGGAATCCGGCTTGTTCGGGAGGCTGGAAGTCGTCAAACCTGCGCGCGAGACGGTTCGTGATGACTCTCGAAAACAGCTTGTAGACATGGCTCAGGAGTGAGATGGGCCTATAATTCTTAAGGAGGGCATTATCGCCCTTCTTAAAGAAAAGTATCACCACACCCCTGTTCCATGCCTGTGGTGTTTTGCCCTCGAGTATGACGGAACCAAACAGCTTCTGAAGGGCCTTCAGGACGGGTTTTCCGCCAGCCTTCAGCAACTCGGCCGTAATTCCGTCATCACCCGGTGCCTTGTTGTTTTTGAGCTGCTTCAGAGCCATCCTAATCTCGTACAGGCTGACGTCCGGGATGTCTTCGGTATAGTGCCGGGTCAATCTAGCTCTTGGGTCGTTTGCCAGATTCATAGCGGGGTTATTTGTTGACGTGTATAACTGTCCATAGAACCTCTCGATCTCTCTCAACAGCTCAGGTTTGTCGGATACGATCCTGCCATCATCGGTCTTCAGTCTCGTAAGCTGGCTCTGCCCAATAGACAGATCTCTAGCAAAGACCTTGGAGCCTTTATTTCGCTCTATCGCGTCCTTAATACGATCTGTATTAAAACGGCGAAGATCGCTTTTCAAGGCCTTAGAGATCCGTCTATTGAGTTGCCGGTAATTTAGCGCATCATCCGTAGACTGCAGGATCATATCGCGCCTCTCCTTCATGAGCCGCAAAGTAGGATCAGAGAGCTTCTTTTTTGAATTCGTACGGCGGGTCTTGAAGATCTTAGACCCGACCGTATGGACAGTTTCCACGAACCCATCGTTATAATCGTCCACGGAGCTCCCTAGGCATTCGAAACGATTCTGGAGTTCGAGCTGAAAGCTCTCGGGGTTTTGGATCTGGATCGGTGCTGGACGGAGCGTAGACTTCATCAGTCGAGATCTTTCCAGCTTGATATTTAAGTTCAATGTGCCTCTTACCATACGGTGATCACTTCCGGTTTTCACCGCGTTGATCACAGAGACATCATTGAATACTTGCTTCTTCGTCGACATAATGAAGTCAATCTCATTTTTAGTTGCACCATCCGGGCTCTGCCAGGTCCACTTTCTATGCTCACGTTTTCTGAAGAAGGAATTCATCATAAAGAGGCCTTCCTTCTCCATAAAACTGGCCAGTAGGTGGCCCCGGTGGTTCCGGCATCCAACTCCAAATTGCCCCACTCGCAGCTCATCATCGTTACGTTTACCCAGTTTCGCGTTAAAGTCCCCCATGACAACGGTAAAGTGAGTTTTAGAGCCATGCATGGCTCTGGAAATATCCTCATACATGGTCTCCACCTCATCGTCGGGGTGTGACGAGGCCGGGGCGTAAACCTGTACGGCCTTCAGCGAATACCTTTCGGATATTCTGAGTATAAGGTACGCCACCCTGGTCGACACACTCTCGATCTTCACCACGTTGCTCACAAGGGACTTATGGACGATAAACCCGACACCCCCTTGGGACTGCTGGTTGCCCTCCCGGAAATAGAGCAAGTTTCCGGATTTAAGGATTATCGAGTCCTCCCCCTCTCTTCGGACTTCAGATAACCCCACTATACTCCATCGTATCTTGCTCAATTCTTCCTCGAGTTCGGTGATCTTCTCGTCGGTCCGGAGTGTACGCGTGTTGTATGTTGCCAGGTCCAGTTTTCGGTGATTGTGGTAGCCGGATCTCTTCCGGGGATTCTTAGCACCCCTTGCCTCACCGTGGCCTTGGCCGCTACCGTAACCAAGGGTAGGCGGGCCGCCGGGTACTAGGGGCCTAGTGATTTTTGTGCTTGTCATTCTTGGGGGGGTTTTGCCATAATCGCCACGCTTGGCAGGCGGGTTGGCGATCGCAGTATAGTATGGTGGTGGAATGCATAGAGAACGCTGCTGCCCATTCTCCGGTACGACCCTTAGTCGCCTTTTACGACACCCACGGGAAGTATGGGGTGGTGCAATTCTTTAAGTCCGACACCACACGGACTTTTCACTCACAATCAGACAGTTCACTCACAATCTCAAAAAAACGAAGAGAAGGTAAAACGGGTTATAGAGTGTAAAGTTCACTCATCCTCCATAGAAAAGGGAGGATCCTCCGACCAGACGGATGTTGTGTCTGTCGGGCAAGTGGACTGAGCTGTTAATAGTGTCAATTCCTAGCAAAAACAAACTCACTTCACCTAAGTTTTCACGGTGAGAGTTTTACAGAATCGACCGACAGAATGCCACCTGCTACGATCCTTACATACGTAAGCACTCCTTTTGGTTCGTTTAATACGTAAGTATATGTATGTGTATGCATTGTTTCAATTAGAACCGTTAAAATCGATGCTCAAATCCATACCTAGGTACCGACTAATATTATAAATGTGAAAGTGTGTCTGTCTGTCTGTTACCTCTTCACGCTTAAACCGCTGAACCAATTTAGATGAAACGTATAGAGATAGTTTGCGTCCCGGGAAAGGACAAAGGATACTTTTTATCCCGATATTCCCACGGGATCGAAACCGTGGGGCTCTTCTAGTAACCCATATTTTTTTGTAATATGTAGGTAAAAGATAAAAATGGTTCCTGTGGGAGGGTTATCCTTAGGATATTTAAATATATACCATCGCGGACTTTTGTATCGATCTTTTTAAGATATAATATTCATCTCGTAAGATTTAGCCAGCGTTGCAATGCAAGCGCACAAAAAATTGTTACAACATCACATTACAAATCTTTGAATTTCTCGGCTTTTCTCTACCATAATATGCATTATACATAAACACCTTCCCCTTGAATCACTCTATCTGCATAGTCCGTTGCGTAGTTTAAAAGATCTAAGCTTAGGTACCTACAGACAGCGGGAGCGAATTTGTTTTATACTATGGAAAGATGTGAGAACGATGCAGAAAAGAGACGTATCTACGCGTTAAAAGCGTCCAGAGTACTTACAGCAAGTAGTAACAAAACAACAATCCAAAAATAAAATAATTAATAATAAGCCGACGCAGCAAGTGAGGACCAATTGACCAGCCCCAACTGACAAAATAACACGATGGTAACAAAAGGAATAGGTAGTAAATGTAGTAGGTACCTGAAGAGGTACTTGCCAAGTTGTGCTTGTCAGGTGGTGACACTAGCGCCTCTTGCCCACTGTGTGGCACTACATATTAGTTCTCTGAACACTTTAATACAAACTGCTGCGTTTTGCAAAAGAACGCAAGCAATTTCGAGTTTCGCGAGCTGCCTTTACGGATCCCGCTAAACAAAAGTTCATACGTGCCTATATTACTAGCTGTTGCCCGCGCCTTCGTGTGCGATCCAGAATGAATTCCTCTCCAGGTTGTGGTCTACCCATGCATGTGCCAAATACCCAAATCCGTTCAACCGTTTTAGCGTGAAAGCGCAACAAACAAACAAACATAAGTAGGTAGGTACTTACTTACAAAACATCAAATAATTTCTCTTTATTTATAATATTAGTTTAGATGCATTGGATTAATTGAAAAAAAAAACACACATGAAAGAGGAACTGTAGGGCAGCAAGAGAACTTATGAATATATTATGAATATATATGTTTGCAGATGGCGGTGGTGCTGTCCACCCTGATGGCCGCGGACGGCACCATACCGCAGCCGCGAGCACCCAACTTCCAGTACTTTGAGAGGTATATAAATTGAATACTACCTACTTCAATTAATTTAATAAGTAGGTACCTATGGAAAACGTACCTATTGTTATAACATCTTCACGCTTGGTGTCGGTACGCAAATCAGGTGTGTATATTAGGTAGATCACCCCTCATGGGTCATGTACAGACATCTTCAGGAACTATGTGTGTACGACGTAATCCGAAGGGACATGATGTTTCATTTCATTTATTCATTAACAATTAACAAATTGTGTCTGAATGTTTACAAAAATAATATTTGAAGCTAAAAACAATATTCAATTAAAAACCAATCATAATTATTTAATTAAACATGCATAAAAAAAATATAAGTAAGTAAGTAGGTACTGTACTTATCACAATCAATAGGAAAAATAAAAAAATAGGTATGCAACAATGTCAACACAGTAAAATTAAACAAAATACCTACCTACCAGGCTAGTTTCATTTCATTTTGCAACAAAAACAAAACAAAAAAAATCGCATTTAAATAAATAACTATCGATAAAATCTTTTGCATAGATACCTAATAGATTATCATTATTGCAATAATTTGAAAACATGTCATAACAGAATAAATTAATTTCATTTAAATAAAACATTATCAATAATATAAGTAGGTAATAGAAATAATTTAGTAGGTAGGTACTTAATCAACATTAACTTAAGGTCATAAATTCATCAATAGAATAGAAACATTTTAGTGGTTTTATATAATAGTTCTCTTATATCTTTAGATAGGTAAGCAATTAAATATTTTCACCGCTTGATACTCCAGTATCAAGCGGTGAAAATATTTAATTGCTTACCTACAATGTTCTACAATTTTTATTTTGGTATTTATTTTATGCTTTAAGTATTTGTTCCGTGTGCTTTCCCTTTTGTGTCTTTCGTCCTTCGTTTCGTAATCATTTATACGTTTTGCCAGGCTGGTCATGATCATTAATATGTAGGTAAAGGCTTGGTACCGTAAGTAGGTATGGATAGACTCTGGACATATTTCCGACAAGACTCGACTTGTGGAATGCGAACTATTGTTCGTATCGCCCTTTTCTGAAGTACAAATGCTCTATCAGAATTATACTTGTAGCTATTTCCCCATAGTTGAATACCTACTATATCTCAATCTTGATTCGAC
This sequence comes from Mesoligia furuncula, assembly GCA_916614155.1. Classification (NCBI taxonomy): domain Eukaryota; kingdom Metazoa; phylum Arthropoda; class Insecta; order Lepidoptera; family Noctuidae; genus Mesoligia; species Mesoligia furuncula. The sequence continues at coordinate 118,723 of OU744814.1, forward strand.
TAGTGCGTAATAAACTGATTTTAAAATATTGATACCTACTAAGATCATCTCGTAGGCTCCTAAGAGCATAGCAAGCTGATGATATTGACGCCTCTATCGCTTTTAGCTCATTTTTCCAATTTTCGATGTGTAGCATATACCCACTTGCTGAAGCTCAAATTTAGGGTGCTACCTATCTGGGTCCAGGTATCTCTCAAGTTGATACTCTAACAGAGTCCGTTCTATATTGCAGGCCAAACTATCGTTACCCGTACTACGACGAGAATGGCAAGGGCAAGCTGCTGTACGGCTACGGCGGGCCCGAGCTCTACCAGTACAAGTCCTACTCGCCGCTCGAGGGCATCTACTAGCCTACAAGCTACCAACAATATCAGTTCTACAGCAACACTGTTTGTAGGTATATCCATAACGATATCTACATACAGGGTGGCTGCCTGAGATGTACATACTTATATTATATTCGTTGAATTAGTTAAATGCTATTATATATTTGTATAAATTGTTTGTATTATAAAATAGTTAAGACATAAAACTTGTATTTGATTGTAAGAGCTTAACCTTGGCTAACCTAATTTATGAAGCACTATAAATAATATGTGCTATTTTAAAAAACATCTAAGTAAGTACAAAACAATTAAGTACTGGGCACTAGACAGTAGACAATAGTTTAATAATAATATTACCTATTCAAAATAAATAAATAAGACTATTTTGAATGGCCTAAGAGTTAAGATCCAGTTTGGGTAAAGGATACACCCTTAAAAGTTTTCAAAATGAAATCGTAACTATAGGTACCTATACTATGTACAGTTATTAGTGATAGGAAGCGCAACTGAAATGAGACAGTTGAGTTTGATTCATGTTATTTCCCTTTTCGAGTACAGGTGTCAGTCACAACATACATTATCATCTCCATAACAGATAATCAAACATAACTCTCAACTTGAACATCCTTGAGCGCGTTAGCTCATCAAACACTACTGTTTGCATGCACATAAAGTATACTAAGTTGACGAGTTCCATTCAGTGTATTAGGTAGAGGTGCTCACTAAGCATGTGTGCCACACAGTTGACAGTTCTGCTGGCTCTGCTGGCAATATTCTCGTGTTGTGACAGTGTGACCATCTACTCAAGTTTCTGGGCACCGCTGTTTGACAGACGCATACTCAACTATCGCATAGATGCTACCTTTCATCCGGAGCATGCCAAGAGTGGACGTGAACAGTACGCTAAAAACTATGGGTACAGAGGAGAGAGGCTTATTGCGGATCTGGGCAATGGAAAAGGTCCAGCAGATGTGCCCAGAGATGTCCAGGTAACTAGCTAAGCAACACAGTACAATGAAACATTCATACTGTCAAAGTCAAAGTATTTATTAGTGCGATTTTTGGTGATATAACAGGTCTTACAGATATTTTATAGAAACTCAAAAATTTACCCTTTAGGGCCATACACCAACTGTGTTGAATGACTAGGGGCAGGTTGTCTCATGACCCCTTAATGCACGCATATACCTCAAGATTGCTTTTAGAATTATATGCAGTTGTCTAAAGCCTGTTATTAATTAATGAGAAGTGAATATATATATATATATTTTGATTAGTAAGTAGATAAATATTGCATTGATTTTGTTTCCTCAGATGTATGGAGACGTGAAGTTTTACTATACGTAAGAAGCCAACTTGCTGCAGTCAACACTTTATTGTTTACTCTACAAAGTTGTCTCAATTGTGTTTTTTATGAGCCAATACATATTTATCTTTTAGAATTACTAAGTAGGTCTTATACTTAGTATAAAATGGTCTGAAATAAAAATACTAAAATTTTAGAGATATTACAAAATATTTATTCCATTCTTAACCCTAACTTATCACAATACTTATTGAGTTACCTATATCCGTCTCTTTTGTGTACTGATGTAGAGCACATTGTTCCCTCGGATGAACGCATCTCCATATTTGTTCTTAAGCTGTCCATTCACATACTCTTCAGTCTGTTCGAGAGCTATGTTCATGTAGCCGTCTAGGCACGCCAATACACCTGGAACCACGAAAAGTATAATTTTAACAAAGGCAATGTAACTATTTTATCCAACATTTGAATTTTATAAATAGTTTGCCATACGATGGTAAAATATAAATTTCAGGGTTCTCATAACAAGATTATACATTTTAAAAGCCTTACAAGTAATTTTATCTATATGTAAATTTAAGTGAAGTTTACAATCAAGAATAACACCCAAATCACAGATATAGGATTCTTTAACTAGACTCTTGTGACAAAGTGAGTAATCGTAGGTTATCACATTTTTATTTTTAGTAAAATTTATGTATTTACACTTAGGGATGCTTAGTTTTAGTTTATTTTCAATACAATAATCAGATAATCTATTCAAATCTTCCTGCAAAAGGCTGCTATCAACAGTGTTTTTTATTGTTCTAAATACCTTACGATTATCAGCGTATAATAAGAAATTACTATTTTGAAAACAGTTACAAATATCGTTTATATATAAAATAAACATCAATGGGCCCACAATATGGTTCCCTGGGGAACGCCTGAAGTCGCCAGAAATGAGTTTGATTTGTATCCATTTGAACGTACCGAGGGTCGACTTGGAGCGGGGTAATGAAACAAAACACTGGACTGGTATTGAATTCGCGTATAATAATCAATTTTGTACCGAATCACAGTGAACTGTGTATGTACTGCTCACCCCAAAATAATTTTTATCTCAGACTATATACTACGAGCGGTAACGAAACCATAGCGACTTCTAATTTGACGCCAACGCCATCTATCGAGCTAGTGGGTAATGTTTGCCCCAGTATTATATTAATATTGATCGCTATGGTTTCGGTTGCTCTTTTTTAACCTAAACATACCGCCCACCAAGGACATTATTGCCGAATGTCCTTCAATAAGGTGCTCAATAAGGCAAAAAATATTTTGAATGCCTTGAAATTTAAACCTTAGTACATCCTTGGTGAGAAGTCATTACAGACATATTTAAAAACTCTTAACATGTTTAAAGTTTACATCCATACAACTATTAACAATAAATCTATTTGACAAACGGTCAAAACAATAACTTCAACATGTTGCTTATAACTAATCGACTCGTGTTTCAATTGGATACAGGCAATATACATAATTTAGAGGTAGGTCTTTTTATAGTAGACGATTGTGTTCGTATTGTTACTACACGAGTAAGACCGTCTGCACCAGGATGTTTTTGTTCAATCCTACCTAGTAACCACTTGCCAGGAGGCATATCGTCCTCTTTGACTAACACTACTTCACCAACACATGGTTCAGGAATTTTATACTGCCACTTCTTTCGTTGTAAAAATTGGTGAAGGTAGTCGTGCGACCAACGTCGCCAGAAATCTTGCATCATTTTCTGATGAAGTTGCCATCGCTTTAAACTATTAACATTTTTCCTTTCATAATTCGAATCGGGAGGTAAAATTAGTGGCTCCCCCACCAAAAAATGCCCAGGAGTTAGAATGGTTAATTTATCCTGATCCTCCACATACGATAACGGCCTCGAATTAAGACAGGCCTCAATTTGAGCCAATACTGTGATCATCTCCTCAAAGGTAAGAGTCGAATTCCCTATTACCCTCTTTAGGTGATACTTGGTGGACTTAATCCCTGCTTCCCACAGACCTCCGAAATTAGGCGAATGAGGGGGGATGAAGTGCCACTCCGTACCATTATTCCCTAATTCTTCTGCTAATTCAGGGTTACAGGCTGACTTTTCTTCGTTAAATAAATAAAGTAATTCACGCGCTGCCCCTACGAAGTTAGTCCCATTGTCGCTATATAGTTTCGCACATCGACCACGTCTAGACACAAAACGCTTAAAAGCAGCCAAAAAGCCTCTAGTGCTTAAATCACTAACTGCTTCTAAATGCACAGCCCTAGTTGCCATACATATAAATAAAGCAATATAGCCCTTGTAGGACTTATTGCCACGACCTTTAGACACTCGAATACTTATCGGGCCAGCATAATCTACTCCGCTAGACAAAAAAGGTTTGTTCGGGATTACACGGGAGGAAGGTAACTGCCCCATAAGTTGAGTCCTTACTTTAGCTGTGTATCGGATGCACCTCACGCAGCTTCTTACATACTTCTTTGCCAAATCCTTTACTCCCATGATCCAATACTTGGAGCGTAAGTATGTAATCATTAATTGCGGACCACCGTGCAGAGTTTTCTCATGTGCGTCCGCTATCAAAAGATTTGTTAAAAACGATTCTTTTGGTATTAGCATAGGATGCACTCTTGCATAACTTAATTGTGACATTTCAAGGCGTCCTCCAACTCTAATTATTTCTTTAGAATCTAGAAACATGTTCAATGAATCTAATTTTGCCTTTTTCTTCCCTAACTTATGATTTTTTAATTCCTCCAATTCAGTGGTAAATATTTCTCCTTGACACCTCTTTACACACATTTCTGTTGCATCTTCTAGTTCCGATTTAGATAACTGTCTTGACTTAGCAACAACACCTATCGCTTTATTTTTTCTTAAATTAAGAAACCTACGGCAATAAGCCATTACTCGAATTAACCTTGATAACGATGAAAATTTGTTCCAAAATGAAACTTCTAAAATATTTGTATGTACCTTAACTTCTTCTTGGTGTGTAATGAGATGTTTTGGTCTTTTATATTCTACTATTGGTTCCTTTAAGAAATTTGGACCTTCCCACCAAAGCGAAACTGCTTTAAGTTCCGATGGCGATACCCCGCGTGAAGCACAATCTGCTGGATTTTGTTTGGATGCTACGTGCGCCCAGTGGTGTGTATCCAAGGTGGTCAAAATGTCGGAAACTCTGTTGGCAACAAAGGTTTTCCACCGACTTGGGTGACAATTCAACCAAGCTAACACCACTTCACTGTCTGTCCATGCATGCCAGTCAGTCCTTGGTATAGCCATTACCTCGCCTACTTCCGCAATCAATTTTGCTGTCAGAACCGCCCCACATAATTCCAACCTCGGGATGGACACCTGTTTAATCGGTGCCACCTTTGTTTTAGATGTGATTAAGGAGATATGAACATTTCCCATGTCATCAATCACTCTAAGGTAAACCACGCCTGCATAAGCGTTTTTAGACGCATCAGAAAATCCATGCAACTCCGATTTCCAAATATTGGAACCAATGTGTAACCATCGTGGGATTTTAATACTAACAAGAGAAGCCAAACTATTGCGGTAAGTCTCCCATTCTTGTAATAAATTATTTGGAATTTCTTGATCCCAATCCAACCCTGCTAGCCATAATTTTTGAATAAACATTTTAGCTAGTATTACGCTTGGTGCTAACCACCCTAACGGATCAAATAAACGTGAAATGTCAGAGATTATTTTTCTTTTTGTTACAGGGCTAGTTATCGGCGTGAGTTCCAGAGAGTATTGAAAACAATCATCGCGAGAGTCCCAGGTAAGTCCTAATGTTTTTGTTACTTCGTCTATTTTTATTCTTAATTCTTCATCGTTTCCATCTCTAATTTTATTCAATAATTCCTTGGAATTGCTTTTCCATTTTTGCAATTGAAAGCCTCCTTTAGCTAGCACTTGAGATAATTCCGTGTATATTTTAAACCCGTCTTCTATATTTTCTGATCCTGACATCAAATCGTCCATGTAAAAATCATTTAAAATTATTTTAGCTATGCCTGAATTATCCCCGCACTCATCATGAGCTAACTGTTGTAGCGCCCGTACAGCTAAGTATGGCGCCGAGGCAGTACCGAATGTAACGGTTATCAATTCATACTCCAGTAGTTCCCTTTCAGGACTATCTCTCCAAAGTATCCGTTGATATGGTGTATCTTGCCTATCCACTAAAACTTGCCGATACATTTTTACAATATCTGCCACTATACATATCCTATGTGCTCTCCAGCGCATTACAGTATGGCGGAGTTCGTCTTGCAAAGACGGACCAATCATGAGATCATCATTTAGTGACCTGCCATTAGTTCCCTTACAGGAAGCATCAAACACGACACGCAGCTTTGTAGTGTCTTTATCTTCACGGACTACTGCGTGATGAGGTAAGTAAACAGCTCCTTGGTAATATTTTTCTTGCTCTGTTACTTCTACCATGTGGTTAAGCCTTAAATATTCTTGCATGACATTCGTGTAGTCTGCCTTTAACTTAATGTTTTTACCTAACCTTACTTCTAACCCTTTTAACCTTTTTTCAGCGATCACTTTGGATTCACTGCACCTACCGATCAGGTTTGGTTCGCGTAGCGGTAATCTTACGATGTACCTGCCATCTTTATTTCTTTTAGTGGAAGTTGTAAATAACTTTTCACATTTTATTTCCTCCTCCGTTAGCATGCTTTTTGTTCCAGATGGTTCCTCTAATTCCCAGAATTTTCTCAACAATTCATCATCTTGGACGCTGGCATGCATCACGGTAATTTGTGAGTGAGTATGTGTCCTATTGTCAACTTCGAATGCACCCGACAATATCCAACCTAAGGTGGTTTCTTGCGCTAAGAGAGTACCGCTTATATTCTTCTTTACTCCGTTCTGAATGACTTGGCTGTATACCTCAGCACCCAATAACATATCAATTTTATTAGGCCTGAAATACTCCGGATCAGCCAAATCATTATCGCTCAAGTCTACCCATTCTACCCGACTTACCTTTGAAGAGGGAAGAAGAGCTGTAACCGACTTCAGAACGTAAGCATTGACCTTTATTTGAAAAGAAGGATTAAATCTCGAGCGGAGCTTAATAACCACCATGGATGTCGAAGTTGTACTTTTATTTCCACCCACACCTAACACCGTATTTTTTGACGGTGTTTTATTTAAACTTAAGTACTGAACCATGGATTCTGTAACAAATGAACCCTGGGATCCCTGGTCCAGTAAAGCCCTAACCACACGGTAAGTCCCATTCTTCGACTCAGCCTTTACTAAAGCTGTAGTTAATAATACAGTTTTCCTACTGTGTCCTGTCGCAAGACACGAGACTAGTGGTTTATCCTCCGCCTGATTGGCGGCCTTGATCCTCTCATTTTCTACTGATGAGGTTTCCGCGCGAGCAGCACTACTACCTTCACCAATATCCGACCCTACAACACCCTGCGGGTGTAACAATGAATGGTGGCGGCGTTTACACACCTGGCACCTAAGAGTGTTTCTACAATTTTTGGCAGAATGGTTACTATATAAGCAAACAAAACATAAATTATTCTCTTGGGCAAACTTACGGCGGGCATCATTGTTTTCCTTGCTAAACTTAGGACATAAACTAATTTTATGATCACCTGCGCAATATGCGCATGACACCTTTTTGTCTTTCATTACATGAAGTGCCTGAGTAGCCTTTGGGATCCTGGTGTCTGTTTTAGTTTCTATGCTTTCTAAACCTCGATATCGACTCACTAAAAACTCCCTAAATTGATCAAAGGTAGGTAGGTCATCAGTTGCCTCCGAAGCTACCTTTAATTCCCAGGCTTTCCTGGTGTCCTTATCCAATTTGGCACTCACAAGGTGAATTATTAGGATGTCCCATGATGCCACATCTATTCCTAAATTTTTTATTGAGTCTAAACAGTCGGATGTTGTACTAATGAGCCTTTTTATGTCTGTTGCGGACTCGTTAGTCATACCCTTTTGATTTAAGAAACGTTTTAAAATCCCATTTGCTAGAAATCTTTTGTTATTGTACATAGACTCTAATTTATCCCAACTAGCCTTGTAATTGTCAGAGGTCACGTCGACATTTCTCAACAAGTATTCCGCCTCCCCGGTTAAATACCCTTTCAGATAATACAATTTTTGTGCATTATCTAACCTACTATTGTTGTGTATTAAACCTAGGAATAAGTCTCGAAATGTCTTCCATTCAATATATTTACCCGAAAAAACTGGTATTTTGACCTCTGGTAATCTAAAATTAATCAATTCCTTACTATAACTAGGTCCCGGATTACTACTAGGTTCGCCAGATTGGACGTTACATTTTGTTATTAATTCCTTTAAATCGCTTTTGAATTGTATGTATAACTCTTCAACATCATCATAAACACAATTTTTATAATAATCTGAACTATATAAATCTGACTTTTTAATTTCGCTAATTATTGTAACGTGGGTCTTACTAAATAACTGCCACTGTTGTTCTAAACTTTCTAAGCGTGTTTCAAGATATGACAAAGTACGACGATCTTTTGGGCATTTTTTGAAATTAGTAATAGCTTTGCTCATCTTTGCCTTTACATCTTCTTGGATGTCATTTAATGAATCCATTTTGTAAACAACAATCCAGATTACAAGAAAACACAAAATATCGAGAAAAGGCACACACAAAAAAATAAAAACAAGTACCACACGAATAACAATCTACACAAAACAATAATAATGGAAGAATATAATTCAGTATTTGCTAAACTTAATGTCCACTAAAAACAATCTTCTTGCACTTGCACTTTTACGTTCACTTTATGTCTCAGCTAAGATTTAAAAATTTTACAAGTCTTTTTGCCGCTTTATTTCTATTTAAAATCGGGCATAGATTTCTCGTCTGAACCACGTTTTCTTTAAAATTTTACAAGTTCAAAATCACTCAAGAATGTCTAAGTTATTTTTCTAAAGATAATAAAGCTCGAATTTGACTGCACTTTTTGAAATCTTCCAATTAAATTCTTCCTGATAATAAGATTGCAAATTGTACTCACGATTTTTTCACCAAATTCACTCACTGACACTGACGTAATGCACCACACCAGTGGCGCCCTCTGCCGTCTTTTTCCTCCCTTGCGTCGTTCCTCCAGTTGTAGCTGCCACCAGCAGTGCTGCACCACGCTCCACTGGCTGCTCCCTGCTCCAACCGGTTCCACCTTCAGCTCCGGGTACCTCTCACCTGGAGTACCCCACTTGAAGGGGATGCTCTGGACAGCGATCCACTGCCCAGTAATGACGCGAAGGGTGGTAATCTCTACCACCACCGGAGACCACCAAAAACACTCCCGACCATTCCGACTCGAAGGACCATGAACGTACCGAGGGTCGACTTGGAGCGGGGTAATGAAACAAAACACTGGACTGGTATTGAATTCGCGTATAATAATCAATTTTGTACCGAATCACAGTGAACTGTGTATGTACTGCTCACCCCAAAATAATTTTTATCTCAGACTATATACTACGAGCGGTAACGAAACCATAGCGACTTCTAATTTGACGCCAACGCCATCTATCGAGCTAGTGGGTAATGTTTGCCCCAGTATTATATTAATATTGATCGCTATGGTTTCGGTTGCTCTTTTTTAACCTAAACACCATTGCTCACTACAGTTTGATTGCGATTGCTGATATAAGAACAGAACCAACGCAGTAAGTTACCTCTGATGCCATTAAAGGCTATTTTATTTAATAAAATTGAATAGTCCACCCTATCAAAAGCCTTTTTAAAATCTGTATAAACAGCGTCGGTCTGATATCCTGCATCCATGTTATTGAACAAGTGATCACTGTAGACCTATTTTTAACGGAACCGTGTTGCTCAGGTATTATATTGTGTCGCAAAAATGAATAAATGGCCTGATGAACGAGTTTTTCAAATAGTTTTGCAAGAGTACAAAGTATCAATATAGGTCTATAGTTTTCTATGTTTTGTCTAGATCCACTTTTATGAACTGGTATTATATTTGCTTTCTTCCACGTAGACGGAAATGTACCACTTTGAATGCACTTGTTAAATAACATGGAAAGAGGCATACAAATTGTTTCAGCAGTCTTCTTTAGAAAATAGGGCGGTATGCCATCAGGCCCCGGCCCCTTATTTATATCTAACAATTTTCTAGTTAAACGAATATTTATAAGACGCTACATGCCACAGCCCACAAGAAGTGTTGGTTGCATCATCGTCAATAATACTAAACCTAACCTATAAAGCTATGTCTCACAAACAAACATTGTTTTCACGATTATCTCATTCCACATAGCTTCCTTTATGTCTGTGGAAGACAAATAAAGGCAACTGCGTGTATTTGATGGCATGTTGAAGAGCGCGGGAGCTCAAGGTAACGTACTGAAGTAAATAAACAAAATACGATTGTATAATAACCTCTGTAGTCGACGCCGCTATTCAATTTGACGACGACGGGGCGCCCATGGATCTGCTGGATGAACGACGACAGGGCTTCTTTGCGACTCATTGTGATGATTTATATTACGTGGAAAATATTTAAATTGAAAATAATTATTGACATCGAGTACTGTAATCACTAATCACAGAACACAGTGTATTGTAATCACCGAACCGATTGTTCCCGTCGTACCCCCGCGTACCCGCAACAACATCATCTATTGATTGAACACGTTGACAGCTGTCACTGTCACATTCAAACGGTCAGTTTTTTAGACAGTAGTTCGTTTAGTTTTTTGTATTAAGGTGCCACTAGTCGATATTTTTTTCATACTTTCGGGAGAGTATTACTCCACTGTTTGACATTGTGCATCCGAAGTTAAACATGATATCGCTTTGCCTTAATAATTATGTTGTCTGTACGGAATCAGAATAGTAAAATAAAAAGCCATTAAAAAGTTATGAGACAACAAAGATTCGTTTTTAGGGTTCCGTACCCAAAAGGTAAAAACGGGACCCTATTACTAAGACTTCGCTGTCTGTCCGTCTGTCTGTCACCAGGCTGTATCTCAAGAACCGCGATAGCTCGACAGTTGAAATTTTCACAAATTATGTATTTCTGTTGCCGCTATAACAACAAATACTAAAAACAAAATAAAATGAATATTTAAGGGGGGCTCCCATACAACAGACATGTTTTTTCGGCGTTTTCGCCTTGTGGCACGGAACCCTTCGTGTGCGAGTCCAACTCGCACTTGGCCAGTTTTCTTGCTATTTTTAACATAATTTTGGGTGTAAATAAGTAATAAAAGAACTTTATAATATTCAAAATCAAGTCAGTAGTTCCGTACTAGTGAATAGTCCCGGGAAATCCCGGAACCTAAAGTATCGGGCAATCCCGGAAATTTGCTTCGTTTTTGGAACCGGGGTTTTTAAAGACAAATCCCGGTTCTTTCGGTACTTTCGGGAAAAGATACTTCGCGTTTCGAATATTACTAATTTTATAGCATAAAGCCCGACCGCTTAAAGCGTGGAATACACTTGCTACCTAGCATGCACAAGAAGCATGCATGCTGCACGAGGGTGCGGGAGGGGATGGTGGCGGCCACCGCGTCTTCGGAATGTTGTGCTTTGCGTTGTGTTTGTGATTTTGGTGGACAGTGCTTTGCAAAAAAGACTCAAACAAGACTGCTTCTTTTGGGCAGAGCCAGCTTACGAAACTAAAGACCGATGAGGGCAGGATCTTATCCGCCAAACCTGAGTTGTTGAGAGAGATCGAGAGGTTCTATGGACAGTTATACACGTCAACAAGTAACCCCGTTATGGATCTGGCAAACGACCCAAGAGCTAGATTGACCCGACACTATACCGAAGACATCCCGGACGTCAGCCTGTACGAGATTAGAATGGCTCTGAAGCAGCTCAAAAATAACAAGGCCCGGGTGATGACGGAATTACGGCCGAGCTCCTGAAGGCCGGCGGAAAACCCGTTCTTAAGGCCCTTCGGAAGCTGTTTGATTCCGGCAAATCACCACAGGCATGGAACAGAGGTGTGGTGATACTTTTATTTAAGAAGGGCGACAATGCCCTTCTTAAGAATTATAGGCCCATCTCACTTCTGAGCCATGTCTACAAGCTGTTTTCGAGAGTCATCACGAACCGTCTCGCGCGCAGGTTTGACGCCTCCCGAACATGCCAGATTCCGCAAAGGCTTTAGCACCGTAGACCACATACATACGCTGCGACAGGTTATACAGAAGACCGAAGAATATAACCTATCTCTCTGCTTAGCGTTTGTGAACTACGAGAAAGCCTTTGATTCGATTGAGACATGGGCTGTGCTGCAGTCTCTTCAACGGTGCCAGATCGACTATCGGTACATCGAGGTGCTGAAGTATCGGTACGAAAACGCCACTATGTCAGTCCGACTCCAGCGGGTTAACTGCGTAACACACTATCAGTAGGAATAGGTTTCATTTTGACAGTTCACCAACATTCATTGCGTTATTTACGTTGTCGAGCAGACAAATTTTTCGAACATTATGAAGCAATGGATTAGCAATATTCTTCAAATTTATTCAGATTGAGACTGATATATTACGCAATTAGGGTGCAGGATCAGACCTCGAAACCTATCCTTTTGCAGCGAGGTGTGAGACAGTGCCGAGACTATGGAGGACCTCAGTACAATGCTCGATGACCTCAGTAGAGCCTGCGAAAGAGTGGGTCTTAAAATGAACATGGACAAAACGAAGGTCATGTCAAATGCCCATGTAACACCCACTCTCATAAAGATCGGAGACACTACACTCGAAGTCGTGGACGAGTATGTTTACCTAGGACAAACTATCCAGTTAGGTAGGTCTAACTTCGAAAAAGAGGTCGATCGTCGAATCCGACTCGGCTGGGCAGCGTTCGGGAAGCTATAACTTCTCGCAATATCTTCTCGCCCCACATACCTCAGTGTCTCAAGACGAAAGTCTTTGACCAGTGCGTGTTGCCAGTGATGACTTATGGCACTGAAACGTGGTCACTCACAATGGGCCTTATAAAAAGGCTGAAAGTCACCCAAAGGGCAATGGAGAGAGCTATGGAATTACCCTGCGTGATCAAATCAGGAATGAGGAGATCCGCAGGAGGACCAAGGTAACCGACATAGCCCGAAGAATTGCCAAACTTAAGTGGCAGTGGGCAGTAAATAACAATTTAAAAAATGTCGGTTAAGATTATCTAATCAATAATATTGAGACTGATTAATGCTACGCTAAAACTCCACTACTTATTCCTCTTCTTTTTTTTATAAATATTACGCAAGTTTTAAATTAGAATTTGGTTATGCAGAATTGCAATAGGAGTCATGTTGATTTAAATCATTTGTTTGGAGAAGATGTATAATATGTTTTTCTGATAAATATTATCTAGGATTAGGTACAAAAATGTTTTAATGTTAATAAAGATGTTGCTGGTAGAATATGCGGAGTTACCAATAAAACAAGAAATAAAACGTTTTATTTGATTTAAATGTTTTTATTTTGCCCTGTCATTTCGTCTTTCTTTTACTTCCTCCGTTTCAACTCTTCATCTTTTAAAGGCTTACTTAAAGTATCGAAAGTACCGGGATTCCCGGTTCTTTAGCCAGAAGGTCCCGAAAATCCCGGTTCTTTAAAACAGAACCGGTTCTGCATTCCCTATTCCGTACCGACAAAGCTCAGTTATTGAAGAGTTAAATAAACTTTATTTGTAATTGATTTATGCAGTGGTTTTTTCATAAAACTCGATTTTCCGAAGCACTTTTCGATTTTTTTTACGCGCCTTTCAGTTCGGAATGGTGTTTCTGTGCGTAAAAACTAGACGTTGTTCGTCTAGACTAGCGTATAACAGTCTAACTGCTCATCACTGATACTAGCTCTGACAGACACTAAACCAGGTGCTTTCTGTGACAGCGTGCTTTTTGGCCATGACCACCAGCGAGTTCGAGCTCGCGACTAGTTTACTCTTAAGGGATTGTATCGCCGAAAAAGTATTAATTTTCTTTGTGTTGGTGTCTAATTAAATAAAAAGTACGTAAAAATTACATGAGACTATTATTCTCCGAAATTTATTCATATTATTGGTAAAGTAGAACTTACGAAACGACGCGGCGACGTCCCATTCACTGTGTATCATTTCGTTAGCAACTTTCCTAGAGAAACTAAACGTACTTATACGAAAAGCTATGATAGCCATGGCTCTGAATAACAATAGTGTTTTAGAGCTTGTTCGAGTTTATGAAACCCACAGAATAAGTATGTAATAATAATGAAACCACTAATGACGAGAGCTCTCACAGACAGAAGACCGGAGTCAAGGATGAATATGCTATGCTAATGATAAGACAGTCAATAAATCCAACAAGTAATACTTAGGTACTTAAAAATATCTTTATTACTAAACAATACACACTAACACCTAGCAAGTCTATGTCTTCTCCTTGGGCTCGAGACTGGTCCAGATGTAGCCGCTGTAGTTGTTGAGCTCATTGTCTGTGAGCGGGTAAGGACTGTTGCTGGCTTTGTAGTAGTCGGAAGGTGCATGCATCACAAACTCCATCACATCCAGTTTACGAGGTAGCTCTTCTTCAGGACCTGGAATATAATTCAATATTCAGTAAATTAATTAATAAGTATTTGTTATAAGTACATCATCCCAAAAACATACTTATTAAAACTTGTAGCAAGTAACATTTCATACCATAATATTCCTTCAACTGATAAAGTTTGATTCCATGCTGTTCCCATGGAATACAAGCTTTAGCACAACTAAAGGTTTGATTTTGTACCTGCAATTATTGTGGAAATTTTAAGATTTCAATATAAGAACATATTATTACCTATGATGTAAGTAGCAGGATCAAAGCACTGCTCGGGAGGCGGACTGGCCTTGGTGGGTAGCAGCCAGGTGAGCACGGCGCTCTTCTCACAGTATTGATCTGTCATGAAGCCACGGATCTGTGCGTAGAAGGTGCCTCCGTCGATGTCCGTCATCGACACGATGTCGCCCACCTGCATGTAGTTGCCTTTGTAGAAGATGGAGTCACTCGTCACCACCGTCGCTGTAGCTGTCGGGGCCTTTAGCGGCTGGCGCTTGAAAATGCTGCGCCGGCCGCGACCGCGCGTTGCTGGGCCCTTCGAAGGCGCTGGGGCAGGCGTTTTTGCTTTATATCTAGTTGAACGGGTACTCTTCCTCGTGCCCTTCCCCGTCGCTTTAGCGGGTGTAGTTTCTCCCTCGCTCCTCCCATTTTTACTGTCTGTGTCGTCCTTATCATCTTTCTTGTCGTCAGGGTCTACTTTAATGTTGGCGTCACTTTTAGCCTCTTTACTGGCTGCGTTTGAAAGATGACACTCGTTGCAAATCTGTCCGTTTTCAGCAGTGCGCCACAGTAAAGAGTCGTTGCTGCTACATTGCACACATGTCGGTTTCGGCATTGTAGTGTTTGTATAACAAGCAATATAATATTTTTAATAAATTTACAATCATACCAAACAGTGCCTGAAACCAAAACACAAACAGACAGAAACAATGTGTGACGCTAACGTGACATTGACACTGACAGATTGACAGCAAGTGATAGCTGCGGTACGTTTTATATAGAATACGTGCATCAAAAGTTATTTTTGTAAAGTTATTAATTTATGTTAGGTAAACGAAACAACTGATCTAAGAGAGACAAAAACTATCCATGTACAGACGCCAGCACATCAAGCTACCAGAAACTTTCAAATTTTCCCAAACAACTTTGAACCGAACTTTGAACTTTGGTCTGTGCGGTGCCGGACTTAAAGAATAGCACCACCCCATACTTCCCGTGGGTGTCGTAAAAGGCGACTAAGGGGCGTACCTACCGGAGAATAGGCAGCAGCGTTCTCTATGCATTCCACCACCATACCATATTGCGATCGCCAACCCGCCTGCCAAGCGTGGCGATTATGGCAAACCCCCCCCCTTTTGGGGGAGGCCTATGTCCAGCAGTGGACGTCTTTCGGCTGAAATGATAATGATGATGAACTTTGAACCTTAAGCTATAGCGATATAGTTGAAAAGCTACCATAAAGAAGAATGGGGTAATATCCTCCAGGTGGTACGAGGACTAAAACTCGGTGACTTGATTCTAGTGGACTGTATTATAAATAAAATTAAACAAGAGAAAAAACAAACGGTAAAAACAAGATTTAAGTTGCGAGAAAGGAAATATGCAACCGCTCAGTAGCGTGGACGATGACGCAGTGCTGTGCCGGCTGATGCGCGCCCGCACGTGGAGCGCCCCCTCAGCGACCACAGCTCCCCGCCCGCGGTCGGCCGGCGCGGCATGATATTCTCGACATGCTCCCGGCGTTGAAGACTGGTCTTCAATGATTTATACTGGAAGAGGACAGATGGTGTTGTAAGCGCGTCGGACTATTCCCTTTTTGGTTTTTACGTCTGCGACTCTGCTTATGCCGTCCCTCCCAGGTATGAGACGTACGATGCGACCCAGTGGCCACATCAGTGGTGGGTTCTGTTGCTCCTTGAGTAGGTACCACCATGGCTCCTTCTTCAAGCACCCCACTTGGTTCCGCCCACTTGGTTCTCTAGTTGGAGGTAAAAGATATACTCGTTAGAGAATCTATTCCAGAACTGTTGCTTCAGGTGCTCAATACGCTGGAAACATTTTAGGCTGGAGATGTTCTGGTTGATGACTTGCGGATGCGGCAGGGATGTGAGAGATCTCCCAATAAGGAAATGGGCAGGAGTCAAAGGTCTGATGGATCAGTGGAAAGAGGAGTGAGAGGACGAGAGTTTAGTATTGCCTCAACCTGAATCAGACACGTAGACATCTCTTCGTATGTGAGATGTGCTGCTGGACATAGGCCTCCCCCAAATTCTTGGCGGGGTTTGCTATAATCGCCATGCTTGGCAGGCGGGTTGGCGATCGCAGTATAGTATGGTGGTGGAATGCATAGAGAACGCTGCTGCCCATTCTCCGGTACGACCCTTAGCCGCCTTTTGCGACACCCACGGGAAGTATGGGCTGGTGCTATTCTTTAAGTCCGGCACCACACAGACTAAAGTGTATTTCAAATAAACTTGCGATAAATGTCATTCAACCACCCTGTACCAAAAAGTCCAAATAACTTACGATAGATATCGTTCGTCATACAAAACTGTCGCTAACATTGCATCGGTTGAGTTTCATAATACAAAACACGGAGTAAGTCAATGTTTTGATCGTGTTACCGACACTGCCCATACATTTTTTTCGTATGGTTTGGAAATATTGGGATACATTAGTAGAAGGAGGTGAACAAACTTTATCGCAAGTTTATTTGAAATGAACTTTAGTCCTTAGGTGATGCTTTATAGATTTTACGGCGGACTCCCATAAGCCACCGAAGTGTGGGGTGTATGCCGGAATAAAGTTAAAATTGACACCTGTGTCTGCCATTTCTGAAGAATAGTTTTAATATGCCAGCTATTTCGTTAGGTACAGGTGCCAATAAATAAATTTGACAGATTGTAGTAGGTTGATGTGCTGGCGTCTGTACACAACAGCATAGACATATCTACAGATAAACTTGTTTATTTATTTATTACATCATGGAAGACTTACAGCTAAAAGAAAACACAAAAAAGGAAAACAATAGTCGACAGAAAGCCAATTACAAGTCTTCACGTTTAGACTTACCTATAATAGAATTTGTGTTGTGAACATACAAGCAGTAACATAACACTTAACATATACTCTATTTAATAGTCAGAAGCAGAACTATTAAAATACTAACTACTTGTGTTTGCAATTAAAAAGTGAGAGAGAAAAAGAAAAAATAAAACAAAAAGCACGTAGTATCCGTAAAGATATATTGTAAATATATATATTGTAAAGCGTAGTATCCGTAAAGATCTAAGAACCGGGATTGTTCAGGTGCGAGGCAGAACGATAGAGGCAAAATTTTAAACTTTGCACCGAATTTTATAGAAGTCTTTACAGTGAGAAGCCGACCCTCCAACCAAACACAACAATGTTTTCGTGCTTTGATCACATTCTACCATTTACAGGTTGGGAAGTCCACAGGGCACTACGGAGCATGAAATACAGCAAGAGCCCAGCCCTCCATGTAGTTGCGCGCTAATAATTACCTACCGCCCGGCCGAGTGGTCTCGGGCCGTTTGCGGACCAAATTCAGTGCGGTTTTTGCAAGCGAAGCGCACGCACGTTATTCAATTTTAATCGTTCCATTCGTTTGTACGCGTACCTACGATGCCGTCTGGTGCTTTATGTGCAGTAGATGGGTGCAAATCAAGTAAAAGAAGGGATAAACATCTAACATTTTTCCATTTACCTGTCAATGAAGATGTCATGTCATATTTTAGATGTATTGCACAGTCAGCAACAATTTATAAAAAAATATTTTATAAACGATACAATAATTTTAAACTACCACCTATAGACAGAACATATTCACGGTTCTCAATAAAATAGACACAAATAGTTATGTTAATTTAATTCTATCGAAGAGGCAGCCCTGCGATTGCTGTGGGATCGCGCAGTGCGAAGCAATCTCAACTGTACATTTGAGCATTTAGGCACATTTTAGCATGCAACGGTTGCTGATGCGACGGAGTAGGCGAGTCGAGTCGTATAAGTTCTACTGAATAGGATGAAAGAAGAAAGTATCTTCCCGTGCAGTGGTCGCATGCTACCATAGCTTATAAGTATGATATTAGGTACAGCGGCACGCGACCCATGGGAAAGTATTTTTAACCGACTTCTTCAAAAGGAGGAGGTTTCTCAATTCGACCGTATATATGTTTTTTTTTTTTTTTTTTTTTTTATGTGTGTTCGCGCATAACTTCGTCGTTTATGAACCGATTTTGATTATTCTTTTTTTGTTGGAATGGGGATATGCCAAGGGTGGTCCCATGATAAGGAAACCAGGATCTGATGATGGCATCCCAGTGAAATCGAGGGGAGCTTTCGAAAATCGTAGGAGCGACTAGTGCGTTTGTTAATTTTTTCATTAAGTATTTTAAAGCACTACACTTTGATGAAGGCCTGGAGTCGATCTGATGATGGAGCCGAAAGACAGTCGAGGGGACTCCTCAACGATTTACAGCAGTTACCTTGTGTTTGGGCTTGATTAATTTGTATTGATGTGAACTTTACACCTAGATGGGTTGCGACTGTCATTAGGGGTCTGATGATGAAGACGAAGGACAGTTAAGGGAACTCCTCAACAGATTACAGTAGCTACCTTGTGTATGTTCACCGATTACTCGAAGACGGCTGGGCCGATTCAAAAGTTCTTTTTTTATTTGAAAGGGTATACTCTCGAGGTGGTCCCATTATCATCAAGTTGGAATCTGATGAGAGGATTCCATGGAAATCGAGGGCAACCCTCAAATTTTATAGGCAAAGCTACAGCGATTTGGATATTTTTTAAAGTAACTTGAGCATTTGCTCTCGAAAATCATCACTTGGTAAAGTGGAGCTGATGATGAAGATCACAGATGGCCATCGGAACTACTCACTGACAAATATTTCACGGGCTGCGATTGGATTACTTTAATATGGTTGCTAAGCAATTTATGCTCGTCACAATGCGTATTGCGAGTGATTGTTAAGGATCTCCTGGTTCTTACCGGGAGAACTCCTCAACAATTAACGTCCCAGCATCGGGAAAAGCAATATTTTGTAAAAGGTGATGAACAGTTGGCATTAGGCTTTTGTAACTTAGATAAATTACAAACTGACCCACTAAAAAGTGAAAAATAAAAACATTTTTACAAAAAAAAACAACCGACTTCCAAAAAAAACACTACAAATTGAAAAATAACTTTAATTTCGGAAGTCGGTGTCAATAAACGAAAACGCGGAACCAAAGACACCGACTTCCGAAATTAAAGTTATTTTCTTGTTTCATCCTTTTCAGTAGGCAGTCGGGTTTTAGTTTTTACCCGACTGCGTCAGAAGGAGGGTTATGTGTTTCACGCTCTGTAGCCTAAACGGCTTGATCGATTTCAGCTTGAAAGGTGCCGTTAGATTCTTAATTGTGTGAGTGACACTGGGTATACTTACTTATAAAAATTGAAAAAAAATTAAAATGGCCAATTTTTGGCGCAATGTCTTTAAAAACATTTTTTTTTTTCAAAAACTATCGAGGGGGGTATCAAAATAAAGGGTTTTAAAAGGTGGTTACAAAAATATATTTAGCTTATACATATAAGCTACTATAAGTTACTTTTAACCATATGGTTAAAAGTAACTCGAAGTGACAAATCGTAAAAAACACGCAGGTACCAAGAACTAAATCGTTTGCGAAATCTTTCCCATTTGTAAACTAAAAAGCTGGAAATAAAAAAAGTAATTCAAAAAATAAAACTGAAGACGGACAGACGGACAGTAATGGAGTCTTAGTAATAGGGTCCCGTTTGTACCCTTTGTAATAGTTGGATGCAGGCGGGACCCATTTGAAGTTGTAAATATAATAAAAATGGTATGGGTCCCGCCTGCTTCCAACTTTTATTTAATTTAAAATGGGCTTGTTTTTAGCTTTTCAGTTTCGCAGTCGGGTTTTTTATTTTTTAAATTACTTGCTTTTTTATACTTATTTTTAGGGTTCCGTACCCAAAGGGTAAAAACGGGACCCTATTACTAAGACTCCATTACTGTCCGTCTGTCCGTCTGTCACCAGGCTATATCTCATGAACCGTGATAGCTAGACAGTTAAAATTTTCACAGATGATGTATTTCTGTTGCCGCTATAACAACAAAATAATACTAAAAACAGAATAAAATAAATATTTATCGGGGGCTCCCATACAACAAAACAAGCCTGTTTTTTTCGGCGTTTTTGCCTCGTGACTGGTAAGTAACCCTTTGTGGCCAATTTTTTATTTAATTATGTTAATATATTTTAATTCTGAACGTACTTTGTAGCTGGCGCCATCTGTTATCGAGTAGTGATAGTAAAATTTATTACAAATATGCCATGAGATGGCGCTACGGGGATGTATTTTCTTTCATACATAAACGCACGGCTTCTTCCCATAGGGGCAGGCAGAAACTACAAAACGCCACCTGCTACGATCCTTTCCTACATAGTACAGTCGGTGACCAACATTGTCTGACCCACCCGACATTGCCCGACCCACCGGCATATCTTGTTAAGCCATTTTAATCATTATCTTCTTGCCGTTAAAGTTGAAAGCTTTTAAGTAACACGGCAATACTTACTACCTAATCTTTAATTTTGCGTATTCTCAGCCAGTCATTGTGGCTTCGCGGTTCGATTATTGGATTGGCGACGAACAACATGTGGGTTCGAAAACACCATCCACCTTTTATCAATTTCTTTTTTTATTTGTTTTAATTTATGATTTCTACAATATTTCTTGTATTACTAAAGAACGACCAATATGATTTTCGCTTAACAACTTTTCTGGAAAACAAGTGGGTAAATAAAAAAACTATAAGTCCTCAAATGAGTAGGACGAAGTAAAAGTTTACTTCGTGGGGTAGATGAATACTAAATTGATTTAAGTGACAAAAGTCAGTCTACCTACGCGTAAACAGTGACTGCGCACAAGCATTTCTAAAACGTTTGACGTAAATGGTGAAAAGTATTTTTAATGAATTTGATGTAATCAAAGCGTCATGTCGTAACTTAAGACTATACAAAACTTTGCTGGCTGGATGTCGTCTATGGAACTTGATGAATTGGTAGAAGTTGGTGGTCGATTTAATAGTAGTCAGTATTTGGAGATTCTGCGTGACTTCCTGCTGCCGACTGTGCGAATTGCCTATCCAAATACAGATATTTACTTCGTGCAAGATAACTGCTCCATCCACCGTGCAGGCATTGTGAAGAATTGGTTAGCTGCTCAAGAAGGTGTAACTGTTATTTACTGGCCACATCCGAAGTGCGAAATAAAAACAATTTGGCTGAGATTGTGTCATCGACATGGGAGCACATGAGAGGAGAAGATTTGTGTTGGAATGTGGTAAGCGGTATGCGTAGCCGCTTACAGCAAGTTATAGAAGGAGACGGTGCGCCACTCCGCTACTAACTAATCTACTTATAAGTATTTTTAAACACACTATGTAAATAAATGCTCAACTGAATGAATGCTAAACCATTAAAATGTTGCAGATTCTGTGGTGATGTTATTGTTTTAAATGGAAATGCATTTTTCTATTTAAATAACATGTTGATTCACTACATATGCTTAGCTATTGTACGGCGAACCGCACATCGGTATTTTATTGCGAAATGTCAAATCATCAGTTTTACGCGCTAACGCCAAACGACCTAAATTACATATAACTTAGTACGTGTTCTATATCTTCTAAAAATACTGTTCTTTGTACATGCTTAACAATTAATAACTTGGCGTTTCGCATTTCAAGTAACGTGAGATACGACGGCAATGAACTATGTTTAATTGTTGTGGCGTTATTATGTAACGGCATTGTTTTTGTAGCGCGTAATAACCACGCAAGTATTTTGACAATTTTAGTGAAGGAGCTGTATTTATCCAACAGTTGCACAATAATGCTCTCTGAATCTGTCGTTAGATGCTGCTTTGTTAAAGTATTTGTTTTGTGACCTTGACTATATTTCGTTTTAAGTTCTTGGTCTGTTGTAAAAGCTATTGGTTTTGATGATGCCTTTGCATCGAATGTTTTCAAGGTGCTAGGACCTTCCCACCACAGACTATGATTTTTTAGCTGTGATGGTAAAATTCCCCTGCTTGCTGCGTCCGCTGGATTTTCTTCTGATTTAACATATCGCCAGCAATCTGGTTTTATGACTTCAGTAATGCTTCTCGTTCTGTTTGCTACGAACGGCTTCCAGCGTCCGGGATCGCCTTGTAACCAGCCCAAGACAACCATCGAGTCTGTCCACCCAAATAACTGCAAATTAAGGTCTCCTAAACAGCTGATAACTTTGTTCATTAATCTTCCTAGTAGATGCGCTCCTGACAATTCCAATTTCGGCAATGATACGCTTTTCGAAACCGGAACTAATCGTGATTTAGCCACAACCAATACTACTGAAGATTTGTTATGTTTTTTGATACGCGCATAAATAACTGCAGCATAAGCTTTAGTCGACGCATCGCAGTAGCCGTGCAGTTCGATGATGTCATGAGGTTGATATTCGATCCATCGTGGTATTTTGTAGTTATTAATGTTTACTATATCTGTTTGTAACGTATTCCATTCGTTTTTAATGTTTTCAGGGACTTCTTCATCCCAGTCTAGGTTGTTTTCCCATAGTCTCTGGAATAGTATTTTTAATTTTGTTGTTACTGGAGATATCCATCCCAACGGGTCAAATAGTTTGGATATCTCAGCCAAAAGCATTCGCTTTGTTAATGTGTAATTTTTTGCTAAATTGTATTTAAAAGTAAATTCATCATCGGTTGCATTCCACCGTATTCCCAATGTTTTTGCTGTGTTATCTGTTTTGATATCACACTAATATTATAAAGGCGAAAGTTTGTGAGTGTGTGTGTGAGTGTGTGTGTGTGTGTTTATATGTTTGTTACTTCTTCACGCTCAAACGGCTGGACCAATTTTGATCAAATTTTGTATGGAGGTAGCTGACACCCTGGATTAACATATAAGCTACTTTTTATCCCGATATTCCCACGGGACCGACATTTACGCGGGTAAAACCGCGTGGCGCAGCTAGTTAAATACACACATCAAAAGTGTCTAGGGATCAACATATATTTTTGCAATAACTTTTCTCCTGATTGATATTAATTAAAATTTTCTTTAAGGATTCATCAAATAAAGTGTTTTCGTTTGTCACAGTAACGATAAACCAAGTCACCTTTGCATTAATAAAGAAATTTGCCATTTTCCTAATAAAGGGATTTTTGACATTTGAACCACTAACACAAAAGTTCGAAAAAAAGACTGAAATAACAGTTTTCTTTAAAATTTTATTGGGTAACTTAAACAATTAATAATCCGTGTTTCTACCGCGAACACTAACAACACAAGAACATCGGTTTGGCATACTCAAAATGAGTTCATCCAAATCACGCTGTGGAATGGCCGCCCATGTTCGTTGCAACAACAAAAAAAGGTCTTCTTGCGACTGGATACCCTCCATATTCGGCAGAGCTCTTCTCTGTAGCATATCCCATGCATGCTCAATCAGGTTCAAGTCTGGCGACTGAGCAGGCCAGGGCAGGACATTGATGTTAGCTGCGGCGAGAGTCTGTCTTACAACTCTTGCGGTGTGCGGTCGTGCATTATCATGCATTAACTGAAATAAGGGACCGATTTGCACTTGTAGAGGAACGATGACGTCTGATACAATCGTCTCAGCATAAATTTGAGCGTTGAGGTTGCCTCTGATCCAAATCAACTCAGTTCTTCCGCCGATCCAAATACCCGCCCATACCATGATGGTTCCACCACTATAAGGATGGACTTCCTGGCAGGATTTTAATCGCTGTTGGCCTCCAGGGGTTCTCCAGTGTCGTATACGTCTTGTATCCGGTCTCATACCAAAACGAGACTCATCAGAAAAGCACACGAAACGCCATTGTTCTTCTGCCCAATTTCTGTGTTCAAGAGCCCATTGATATCGAATCCTACGATTGTGCATTGCTATAGGTGGTACCCGTAGCGGTCTTCGGGAATGAAGGTTCACTTCATGCAAGCGGTTTCTGACTGTTTGGTCGCTAATTAAGTTCCCTGAAGAGTGATGAAGCCTCACGGCTAACATCATGGCGGTTATTGTTGGAGCTCTTCGAGTTAAGATTTGAATGTATCGGTCTTGTCTCCGTGTGGTGCAGCGATACCGTCCTCCATGGCGCTCAGCCACGGTACCAGTGCTTCGGTAACGTGTCCAAAGTCGACTGATAACACTCTGACTTGTATTCAGAGCTAAAGCCACAGTACGTTGCCGGGAACCAGCTTCTATCATTCCCACGGCTCTGAGCATTTCTTCCCTGCTTAAATGACGTCGCCGCTCCATAATAACGTTGGTTTTAATCAGTAGTAGGGAAACAGTAGCACTAATAATGTCTTCAATGCGTTGTATGTTTTTATAGGGAAAATATTGACAGCTGATTTTCATCTTTTGCTCGAATTTGATTCACAGTTCCTGATTCAAATTATGAAATGCACCAAAAAGGATCCATATAAATTTATAAAATCATAAATTTATTACAAAGCCACATCTCAATCTCAAGAAATCCGCATAAAAATGCTTGATCCCTAGACACTTTTGATGTGTGTATAATTTCTCCTTCGCTCTGATTGTTATCAATGTTTGCCAGGAGTTCTGGACTGTTTGCTGACCATTTTCGTAATCGAAAGCCTCCCGACTTTAGTAGCTTGTTGAGATCTGTTATAAGTAGTTTACCATCCTGTATTGACTACCATGGATCAGATCGTCCATGTAAAATGATTCTGTTAAGACCTTGGATGCTTCTGGATATTTCTGCTCTACATCCTTTGCTAATTGTCGCAAGGTCATCATTGCTAAAAGGGTGCTGATTTAGTGCCGTAAGTCACTGTTGCTAATTGATATGTTTTGATTGTTTGGTATGGCGAATCTCTCCATACTATTTGCTGATATCGACGATCTGCTTCATTCACCATTATTTGCCGATACATCTTTTCGATATCGGCGGTAAATGCGTATCGATATTGACGCCACTTGATGATGAGTTTTTGAAGGTCCTGTTGCATATTTGGTCCCTTCAACATCAGATCATTGACACTGTACCCGCTAGACGTCCTGGCAGACGCGTTGAATACGACACGAAGTTTCGTTGTTGTCGACTCAGCTCGTTGTACAGCGTGGTGTGGCAGGTAACATGATATTGCTTGATTGTTATTGTTGTGTTCCTTAGGAACCATGTGTCCTAATTCTTGGTATTCCTTTATAAAGGATTTATATTGTTCTGCTAAGTTTGGCTGCTTTTGGAATTTTCGTTCCAGATTTAGGAACTGTGCTATGGCCATTTCTTTGGAAAACCCTAACTTTTCCTCGGTGTCTGATTTCAAAGGTAGTCTGACTTCATAACGCCCATCTGCAAGTCGTTTTGTTGTTGTTAAATAATAGTCTACGCATTCTTGATCCTCTGACGACATTTGCGATTCTTCACTGATGTCTTCGATCTCCCAAAATCGCTGAAGGTCTTGGGTGTTGCTCAATACAACATTGCATTGATATGACGTTGTTTCTTCACCACCTCCGTATATAATCCATCCCAGTTGTGTTTGTTGTATTACCGGTTGGGATGGGTTTTCTCCTCTAATCAATTTCGTCAGCAATATTATGCCATGGACGTTGGCATTAAGTAGTAAGTCCACTGGCCTGCTTGAATTGAATTCGGGATCTGCTAATTTTAAATTTTCTATATGACCCCAATTAGGCCGATCAAATGTTTTGATAGGTAAGTTATCAAGTAATTTGTCCATAATTAGCACATCTGTACTAAATGAAAAGTTGTTATGTATTGATGAGCAGCGAATAGTTAGTTTACCTTTACATTTATTGTTTTGTTCTCCTATACCCATTACGATCCCTTTGCATCGCGATTTTTGTAATCCTAACCTTTTCACTGCATCTTCTTTGATTAGGGACACTTGTGAACCCGGATCTATCAGGGCTCTTAAGACTTGCTGAGACCCATCGATGGCTTCAACCTTGATTAAAGTAGTGGCTAACATCACCTCCTTAGTGCTTGATTTATTCCCAGTGACATGTGATGAAACAGACACTATTGGGTCTTCATTATTTTGCTGACCGTTGGCAACCGCCGCGCTGTTGGAAGATGCTGATCTAGATTTTGTGCAAGCATCATGCATAATTGAATTATGCGTTCCATTGCAATAGCGACACCGTTTTGTAGAAATGCACTGTCGACCATTATGATCGAATAAGCAATTAATGCATGTTTTCAATTTCGCAACTGTTTTTAGCTTGTTTTCATTGCTCGATTCTAAAAACCTTTTGCAATTATATAGGCCGTGCTGTTGACCGCACAGCGGACACTTATGCTGCGCTGACACGTGTAATGCTTTGGAGAATGATTTATGGCTGTTGCTATGATAATTGTTGCTATGAGGATTTTTTCCATTCGATGTTCTTGTGTCCAGATTTGCCTTTTGTGCAAGACTTTCATGTTTTCTACGCGACGATTCTAGACTTGTAAACTTGCTCTCTAAGAAGTCGAGAAACTCTTGTAGTACAGGCAGCTCTCTTGCATTTTTCAATGAATCGACGTAATCCCCAAAAGTTTCCTGATCCAACTTTTGTGACAATAAGTTCACAAGGAGTGGATCCCATGTGTTGATGTCGACACCCAGATTTTTTATACCGTGTATGCTTTCAAAGGTGACGTCATGCAATTTTTTAATTTGACTCAAAGATTGCTGTTGCATGTTGGGTAAACCAAGTAGAGTGTTAATGATAGAGTTAAAAATAAGCTTTTTGTTATTGTAGCGGTGGTTTAATAGCTCCCAACATGTGTTGTAGTTGTCACTGCTTATTGGAAGATGCTGTATAATCTTCTCTGCTTCACCTCGCAGCTTTCCTTTCAGAAACTGCATCTTCTGTGCGTTCGATAATGACCGATTGTTGTGTATGGTTTCATTAAACAAATCTTTGAATGAGTACCATTGATGATATTTTCCTGTAAATATAGGAATATCCATTTGTGGAGTACTATGTTCTCTATGTGAAACTGACCAGAGTTTTTTGTTGATGGATTTTTTGAGATTGATGAATGTTTTCTCATTTTCATTGTAGATGATGTCGTACTCTTCATCTACGCCACACATTTCTCCGTCCATTTCCCAGTGCAGCTCATCAACCTGCTTCCATTTTGATTGTAGGGTTTTGAGGGCGTCCTCTAGCTCCCACTTTTCATTAAGCTCTTCTAGGTCGATGTTACTCACGGCTCTCTTATAGGCTTTGATATTAGCCGCTTGCTTGCGAACCATGTCATCGAGTTTACTAGTCGAACCCTTTGACAGCATTGCTTGGCTAGTGCTCGGACCCCTCTGCTGCTCCTGCACTACTCCTGCTTGTTCTTGTTGACGATCTTCCTGTTTGGGTTGAGATCGTTTGTTTGGTGATGGAGGAATAACTCTTACTGCTAACCCCAAGCTTTGCTCGGCGATTAATGTTTTAATGCTAGCTTATAGCTGACTTGTTTGCTCATGCTCCGAATTTTGAAAATATTTATGTTCTCTGACCCCACTCGCACAGATACGCAAATGATTGTCCTGGTAGTCTGACCAGTAACTCTCAAGTAACTCCGACCGACGTCTGAAATAGTCATCCGTCTTTCTTTCGGCGCCGTCCTTTTTAATGTTGATTTTCATTTTCTTCATCGCTTCACTAATCTCCAGTTGTGAACCGTAAAGATCCTCCATTTTGTTAGTGAAAGGACTGCTTTGCTTATGTTATGTTAATTAAAAAAGGAAAGATCTTACTTGAGTTCTCCTTTCTTACGGCTGCTTGATAGATGTTGATGATTGCGGAAACAGCTCTGCTGCTGAAACTGTTCCCTTGCTGCTGGCGACGTACTGCTGCTGACGTCTTGCTAACGCTTGCTTGTTGTTACGATGCGGACTGATTTTCCACAATGTTAATAGTTCAACGAACGAGTGTCCTCACTAATTTTTGGTTTGCTTTAACACTAGTCAACTCCTTCCGGACGGAGGACTATCAAAAACGCGCGAGGTCCCGCCCGATGGCTCGAAGGACCATGTAGAGATTGCTGTTTGGGATGTTATAAATGATAGACGGAAATGCTCACAGAAACTGTGTATTGTTCTAAATGTTACAAATGTTTGTTAATAGAGCGAGGGAGCACGCGCGACGGCACTAGTTGCTATCTGAACACGTACTAAGTTATATGTAATTTAGGTCGTTTGGCGTTAGCGCGTAAAACTGATGATTTGACATTTCGCAATAAAATACCGATGTGCGATTCGCCGTACATGCTCCCGGGCGAAAATGATACAAAATATAAAGATAATAAAAATTAAACAATATCATCCCCAGTGTAAAATTTACGTCTTTGTGGCCTAGGGGACGTAGCTTGATCCTGTACAGTGTTTAAACTAGCGTTACTAGCTCTCATAAAAAAGCATCTCACTTAAAAAAGCATGGTAAATTAAACAACAAGAGTGATCTAGTGAAACTAGATCCGTTCATCGATCGAGAAGGTATCCTTCGAGTAGGTGGTCGCCTAAGAAAGGCAGATATTGGAATGGAGATGAAACATCCAGCAATACTACCAAACAACAGCCGATTGACAACACTTATTATCAACCAAGCTCATCTTCTAACTTATCATGGTGGGCCTCGTTTAACACTAGCAAACATCCGACAGAAGTATTGGATAATCGGAGGTAATAGAGCTGTCAAGAAAGAAGTTAGAAACTGCGTTATTTGCAGAAAACAAGATGGGAGATCTTCCAGAATCCCGAAGCACACCCGCTCCCCCCTTCTATCATACCGGGGTGGATTATACCGGCTATGTTGAGGTAAAAAGCAATAAAGGACGCGGGATAAAAACAACAAAAGGCTACATAGCAATATTCGTGTGTATGGTGACCAGAGCTGTTCATCTGGAATTGGTGTCCGACTTAAGCAGCTCTGCGTTTTTAGCAGCACTACACCGAATGGCAGCCAGAAAAGGAGCTCCCTGTCACATATACAGTGATAATGGAACTAACTTTGTTGGTGCGAACAGAGTTTTACAAGAGCAATTTCACGATTTACAAAGCATGATCAACAACAATTTATCAGCAGAACTAACGGACTTACAAATACAGTGGCATTTTAATGCACCATCCTGGCCAAGTGCCGGCGGATTATGGGAACGAGCCGTTAGAAGTCTGAAACATCACCTCAAAAGAGTGGTTGGCGAGCAGAAGCTAACTTTTGAGGAATATTCAACTATCTTAGCAAAACTGGAGTCATGTCTAAACTCTAGACCGCTGTGTGCGTTATCCGAAGGTATAGATGATTTAGAAGTGCTAACTCCAGCCCATTTCCTAACTGGAAGGGCAGGAACAACAGTTATCGAAACAGAGCAAGATGCACGCACTAGGTGGACTCTATCAGCAAAAATTGCACATGACATATGGAAAAAATGGAAAGCAGAATATTTAGCAGAACAGTCAGTGCGCCCTAAATGGATGAAAAATCAAAACAATATTGAAATAGGGCAACTAGTAACTATACAGGACGACAATCTCCCGCCAGGGAAGTGGATGATGGGCAGAGTAATAGAAGTCCACCCTGGACAGGATGGTCTCGTTCGTGTAATATCCTTAAAAACAAAAAATGGTGTCATAAAACGACCTATTGTCAAGGTGTCGATTCTACCGATTACAACTAGCAAGCAGGAAGAGATGGAAAAGGGACAAGACAATAACAAAGATGGCGTAAGAGAAGCAAAGATAAAAGCAAACAAACCTAAATCATTGTTTACATCATTCGCGATGTCTTTGATATTTGCTATGTCATTGATAACAACATCGCAAACAACAGAAGTAATATCACCATTACCTAACAACATTTCGTTATATTTTGACTCAATCAATAACATGCAACTTGTGCGAGATAAATGGACCCTCGTTGTATACTACAATATGTCTCCATACTGGGATGGCATGGCAACAGCAACAAAGTTCCTGAACTATTTAGATCAAACATGCAGCACCTTAACAGACACAAGTCGCTGCGGTATGTTACTACTCCAATTACATCACGAGTACTCGGAATTACAACATTACAACCGACTCCTATTGAATCAGCATTTTGACACGCACGCCAGACAGCGTCGCGGTCTTATCAATGGGATAGGTAGCGTTGCAAACGCACTGTTCGGGGTATTAGACGAGAGTTTCGCCGAACAGTATAAAAAAGATATACAACTTATCAAACAAAATGAGCATCACCTAACAAACTTACTTAAAAATCAAACATCTATCGTGGAGGCTGAGTATAACGTGCTAAAACGGACTGAACAACATATACAACTGCAACACAAAACTATCAACAAGCATTTAAACGAGCTAGATCGAGCAACCAACATAATTAAAGAAAACCTGAACAAGTTAAGCGATAGTCAGGATTTCACTCTGTCAGCACTAACAGCAGTCAATTTACTTCACAATCTAAAAGGAATTCATTATACTCTACTAGATACAATAACGGACGTTTATCATGGCAAATTCAACACTCATTTATTGACTCCTGATCAATTAAGAAATGAACTACAGTTTATATCTGGGCAGCTGACCAAAGACGTGACCTTACCGGTGGACAATATACAGTCAGACCTTAGATCAATCTACAGCATGCTGAGAGTAAAAGCAAGAGTAATGACAGACTATGTCATATTCGAAATAACATTTCCATTGTCTAGTAGAGACAGTTACAAGATCTATAAGATCCTCTCAGTTCCTCATCAAATCGGTACCAACATGTTTAATGTCATACCGAAAACAGAGTTCGTAGCAATAAATTTGAAAAAGGATGCTTATGTAACAGTATCATTCACAGAACTTCAGCTATGTCAGCATAATGAGCATTCATATTTATGTACAATCAACAAGCCAATGAACTATCTTCCTATTGACGAGAAGTTCTGTAAAATCAACCACAACAACAATCAATGTGCAGTCAGCAAATCTCCGTGCAACGATATGTGGATTGAACTGAGCAACCCATCTAAGTATTTATATTTTTGCTGCAACACTTACCCGATCAGGATCATCTGTCAAGATCAAGTTACCTACAAGCAAATCAGTGGAGCTGGCATAATTAGCTTGAAGCCCAAGTGCATAATTAAAGGCAAAGACTTTGCTCTATACTCCCGTTCCCACTCGGAAAACAGCTTAAAAACTGATCCTGAAATAGAAACTCCACAGATAACAGAATTCCATCATTTAGTAAACATTTCACTGTCAGACTACACGGAATCCGTAGATCCGCTAAATCAAACATTAGAAGACATTGGCAAGCAGATAAAACAGTTGAAAACGGCTACGGCAAACACTTCCGGAGAGATCGATATAAACAACCAAAACCTATCAACACATGACGTTCACCAATATGTCATTTGCTACATCTTGCTGGGCGCGGCCATCGCAGCAGCAGCGGTATTCCTGTGGCGCTGGAGGAAGGCGTCTACCAGGGGCCTCACGCAGACGGAACCGACAGTTACATTTTCGCGAAACATCAGTTCTAGTGAAGTGAAACATGTGAAATTTCCGCGAAAGCAGAGCATAGTGGCTGACCGTCAGCCCAGTGAAGTGAATATGAGAGCTAGTAACGCTAGTTTAAACACTGTACAGGATCAAGCTACGTCCCCTAGGCCACAAAGACGTAAATTTTACACTGGGGATGATATTGTTTAATTTTTATTATCTTTATATTTTGTATCATTTTCGCCCGGGAGCATGTACGGCGAACCGCACATCGGTATTTTATTGCGAAATGTCAAATCATCAGTTTTACGCGCTAACGCCACACGACCTAAATTACATATAACTTAGTACGTGTTCAGATAGCAACTAGTGCCGTCGCGCGTGCTCCCTCGCTCTATTAACAAACATTTGTAACATTTAGAACAATACACAGTTTCTGTGAGCATTTCCGTCTATCATTTATAACATCCCAAACAGCAATCTCTACAGCTATAAATAAGTAAAACATTTCACAAATTCATTCATTTTCTCGCATTTACCTATACATCAATGTTTTCTCGATAGCAAACTTCCAAGCATTAACATGTCTTTTTTAAATGTTTATAAATGGTTAGGTTTGAATATGATATTATAAAATGTGTATAAAATGTATTAATTTTGAACTATGAGCATTTACTTACTTTATCTTACTTATGTATATTTTAATGAAATAATAAACATTTTTACTACTTGCAATGATTTTGTTTAATTTTTATACAAACTGCCCATTTAAAAAGATATTTCCCGACTTCATTCGTTAAAAAAAAGATAATAATTAAAAACAAAACATTGCTAACAAAAAGCTGTATTTAGGTTTCTCCTGGTTTCGATCGCAGACAACGATGAATATCGAGCTGCCTTAGTGACCATGAGACCAACTCAACTCTTGTAATATGCATTAAAATTCCACCTTAGTTGTGATAATAGACGCAATATTCTAAAGAATTTGAACCATATCTGGGGGCACGGGAGTGCCCCCGCCAAGACGAGCCAAGCGAAGCGCAAGGGCACTACCTACCTTTTCTCGAAGCACTTCGTCGTATTTTTGAACCTTCTTAACTTCGGTTTGGATTATACCAGATAAACAAAATTTTCGGAATATGATGTCAGTGGTTGACTTATTAAACCTATAAAGTTTCAATTGCATAGCTCTTACACTTTAGATTTTATTGATATCTAAAATACCCCGATTTCGTCACTGACTCACTGACTGATGATCATCAATATTCTTAAGGTTCTTCCTGAAGTCCTAGAAAGCTGAAATTTGGTATGTAAGCTAGTAATAGTACACAAACAACAAAAAAATCATAAAACTTGAAACTTTTACCCCCCCAACCCTTGAAACTAGGGGGTGAAAGTTTGTATGAGACTTCCGTAAATTTTGATGCTAGAAGTCTGAAAATTTATATAGGGGGTCCTTGTTATAAATAAACCCCAAAAAAAGAAAGAAAAAATGAACAACAGAAAAAATACTCGTATAAATATCATAGGCAACTTACCAAAAGAAATGAAATCCTACAAAAACATTTCATGTTAAATGTTGCCAAGACGAGACCATGTAGCTCGCACTATCAAAAAGTAATCGGATCTCATGTAGAGTCAAGCTTCTAACTCTACACGCCCTAACTCTACAAGACCTAATTTCGCAAACTC
Organism: Mesoligia furuncula; assembly: GCA_916614155.1. NCBI lineage: Eukaryota > Metazoa > Arthropoda > Insecta > Lepidoptera > Noctuidae > Mesoligia > Mesoligia furuncula. The sequence continues at coordinate 152,275 of OU744814.1, forward strand.
TACACCTTAGTCAAAATATATGGCTTGGCCATTTCGCTACAATCACATGAGCGTAAGGTGAAAAACTCTCATACTGTTAATTGTTCTTGTAGTAACGAAACGGCCAAGCCATATATTTTGACTAAGGTGTAGAGTTTGCGAAGTTAGGCCTTGTAGAGTTAGGGCGTGTAGAGTTAGAAGCTTGGCTCTACATGAGATCTGATTACTTTTTGATAGTGCGAGCTACATGGTCTCGTCTTGGCAACATTTAACATGAAATGTTTTTGTAGGATCGTATATTTTCATAAAGTTCATTATCGCACATTCACAACCAGCTATTAAAATGAATCACGGAATTTAGCTATTATCCGTAGACAACTTTAAAATGTTACTGATGCGCGATATTTTTTTTATTAATCCACCCTCGCCTTGATTTTTTTTTGTAGTCGTAAAACTCATTAGCCTTTTAACCTTAACAACAACAATATAATGATTAAAATCGCTTAACAACATGATTTATCGAAATGCTTGCACGGAGTGTTCCAAATGTTCACGATAAGGTTCAAATTCGCTATCACTCAAGTGGGTCAGATAATGTTGGCCACCGACTGTACATACTCCATTTGCCTCGTTTTATCTTTTAGTTTTCTTTATTATACAGACGATCAAGAAAAAAATAAAAAACTTTTCCCAACTGTGTTGGGGTCGGCTTCCTATTATACTTACTCCACAACCCATTTATTGGGTAATACGAAATGCCTTGGTAAGACTGGTTGTCAGACTTTCGGGCTTCTGACGACCCGTAACAAATGTCAAAGATCCACGAATGAGAGCTGGGACCAACGGCTTAACGTGCTTTCCGAGGCACAGAGGGGTCTTGGTATGTAAAGATAGTCACCCATCCACGGACCAACCGCGGCAAGCGTAGCTTAACCTGATCGATCGACCCGTGCAGCTGTTATTACTTAGCCACAGTGAGCATTCTATTTGACGACTTGAAAATTATAATTAAATTGTCACATTTACATTGAACGGTTTTTCATTAAACATTCAAGTAGGTCAGGATATTCACCAACAACTTTTAATAAATGATTTAATCCCGGATAAAATAATGGGTGTGCCAGGGTTGGTATAATGTTTCAGTTTGGCGCTTGTGCTGCTAATGGGTCATTGGATCTGTTTAGTATTCCGGAAGCTAGCTAATAAATCGTGCGGTGCGTGCGACAGATTGTGGCTGACCAGAGCGGCCGCAGTACGATATCTAGACGGTGCAGAAGGTTTACTCTTCTCAAAGTCGATAGTCAGCTCACACAGAGTCTGCGCGAGTTTGCTATCGCACTTTGAGTAGGCTGATGAGACTAATCTTCATAACAGTGTTAATTTTAGGTACCTAGGTATACGTGTAAGGTACAATTCAACAGTGGCATGTCTGTGGTAGGTAACAAGTTGACAGTGATAGTGCAATAGCAGTAAGGCCCCACAGAGTACTTTTTGATAGACTCCTTTCCTTAGGACCAGTAATATAAAAGTGCTCTGTGCTTATGACAATTTCCTCATTTCTCCACATCGCATGCTTTCGGCTTTGAGGAAGTAACTTGACTGCGTACCGTGGTCGGATGCTCTCTCTGTTTCAGGTGCATGAGCCAGTTGTCAACGTGTCGGCGCAACGACTGTCGGATCAGGTGCGGGTCATCCAGCGTAACCATATGCTGGATAACATCGTACTTGATCGACTACGCCTCGAATCACGGAATAGCCATGTTACGCCTGCCTCGTCATTAGTCAGTTGGTCATCAGTGTTTGACAGCGACCCGACCGTGTTGATGTAGAGGATGATGACGAGGCTATATCCGTGAGTGCAATGTCAGATTGAGGAGCGCTTTGGAGGATGCTTTCTGTGAGTACCGCTCTATTCCGCCTGGACTTAGACCATGTTTACCTCGTTTGCCCATGCACAAGAAAAACAAGGCGCTGGTTTGTGCTCTAGACTCGCAACTGTCAAATTATTTTAATGACAGCAAAGACCTCACCGATACCCATTCAATTTTGTACTGTGCAGCTGTAGCGGCATGTCGTGTAGCTCATGTCAAATTCCCCAATAGTGACAGAGCTCCACGACCAAAACCAGCCGTACCAGCTTGGCAGTGCAGGATTGAGTGTCGTATCGGTGATCAGGCTAGAGCACTCATCGACAAGCTAATCTGCTTCAGGGAGGGCAATACTCGCCTTAGAGTGATGCGCTTTGTGAGGCGGGCGTTTTCGGGGACTGATATTAGTTCTCGAGATAATTTGTCCCACGTTACAGAGCGTATCGACTTCCTGAAGCAGAAGATCTGTGCATGGGCAAACCGTATTCGTCGGTACAGTCGGAGAGTGGAGCGGTATACTCAGAATCGCACATTCCAGAGTGATGAAAGGTGGGTTTATAGGGCTTGGGAGCGACCAGATCATGGTGTGACTGACATGCGCCTGCCGGATGATGACGCCATGTGTTCGTTCTGGCGAAACATCTGGTCGGTCCCTGTCAGTCACATCGAAGGTGATTGGACTGGGAAGATTGAGCGAACGTGCGATCTAATACCAGAAACGGGGTTACTTACCATCAGCCCCCAAGATGTTGCTCGTGCAGTTCGTCCGTTGCCTAACTGGAAATCTCCAGGGCCGGACGGACTGCACAACTTTTGGATAAAATTGTTCCGAGGGTCGCACGTCCGCTTGGAATCCCAGTTCCGGTCAGCCTTAGAGTCAGGATCGCTGCCCCAGTTCCTAACGACGGGAATAACCCACCTGCTCCATAAATCAGGTAGTACCGCGGATTCCAAAAATTTATAGACCAATCACTTGTTTACCGACGGTCTATAAATTCTTACATCCATTTTGAGGGCTAAAATTAACAAACATATAGACACCAACTCCATCATGTCTGTCTCTCAAAATGGATGTAAGAATGGGTCCCGGGGTACTAAGGAGCTGCTCCTCATTGATATGGCCATTAGCCAACAGGTTTGTCGTTTCCGAAAGGATCTGTCGACATGTTGGATAGATTATAAGAAGGCCTATGACTCGGTGCCGCATACATGGCTCATGAGGGTGCTGGAGTTGTATAAAGTAGATACAACTCTACGCACCTTCCTGATGTCGTGTATAGGGCAATGGAGGACGGTCCTTCGCTATCCAGGATGTCGAAATATCCAGAGAAATAGTGAGCTGATAAGGATCGAGCGAGGTATATTCTAGGGCGACAGTTTGAGTCCGATTTGGTTCTGCTTAGCCTTGAATCCTCTAAGCACTCTGCTGGAGGATTCAGGTCTAGGCTATCGGCTGAGGAGAGGTCATATCTCACCTCCTTTACATGGATGACCTAAAACTCTTTGCCCCCAACAATTTACAACTGATGGAGCTACTGAAAATTACTGAAACTTTCAGTAGCGCCATCAGAATGGAATTTGGTGTGGACAAATGTGCGGCCATGCATGTAAAGCGAGGGGAGATTGTGGAATCCGTGGGAGCCCAACTCTCGGAATCCACAAACCTTAGAGCCCTCTCCGCATCCGAAACCTATAAGTATTTGGGTATGTCGGAAGCGTTGGGTATCAATGTTACTGACATGAAGCAATCGTTGAAGGAGCGCTTCTTTGGCCGCCTGAAAAAAGTATTTAATAGTCTTTTTTCAGGCGGAAACAAGGTGCGCGCCTTCAACAGTTGGGTCATGCCGGTTTTGATGTACTCTTTCGGCATACTCAAATGGACTCAGACCGAACTCGACGCCCTGGATAAGAAAGTCCGTACGCTGCTGACTGCAAATCAAATGCGGTACACGATCATCGGTAATCAGACTGTATATCCCGCGAAAGTGTGGAGGTCGAGGCTTTTTAAAGGCTCTCCTACCAACTCTCCACAATCGCGAGATATGCAGCCTCAGGGAATATTTCCTAGAAACCGACGTTGGGATGCATCGGGATGTAGTCGCGGTGGACAAGGGCCTCACCCCGCTCTCCTTAGGTAAAGAGAACTGGCGCAAGCCAGTAGTGCTTGACACTAATGATCGCATGGAGGTGTGGCAGAGTAAGGAGCTTCACGGACGCTTTTTCCGGGCCCTACATGGACCCGATGTAGATTTACTAGCGTCCATAGCCTGGCTGCGTTTCGGTGACCTGACCTCTTTGGAGACACCCAAGGTTTTGTCTGTGCAATTATGGACGAAGTTATGATGACGAACAATTGCCGGAGATTTATTGTGAAAGACGGCACGGTTGACATCAGTCGGGCATGCCACTGGCCGGGGGAATCAATCAGGCATATTGATTCCCCCGGCCGGTGGCATGTCCGACTGCTGGATTAGGAATGGCAACATTTTTGTCCGAGAAAAGGACGGAGCCCAACATATCATGATCAGGGATGAGTCTGACCTTCCGAAAAAATGACTAGGTATCTATCAATTAATTATAGTATGTCATTGTAAGGTAATTTTGCTTAACTCTTATACTATTGCCGTAACTTACTACGTAGAATTAACGTTTAGAATATTTAAAAATATAAAAATTGTATTAATAATTAATATGCATGTTCTAAAACTAGTAAATACGTCACTAATCTTATACTATCATTGTAATATTACTATAAACACACATAACTACTCACATTCCCTATACTCACAACGGAAGATTTATTCTGTTCAAACTCTACTACAAATGGAATACTTTGGTCTCCCCTGTACAATCTCCAGTCTTTTCGGATTATGCTATGTTGCGTACAACAAATCAAATCACTTGTTTGTTCTCAGCTTAGACTATGAATGAAAATGTTAAAATAATAGATGACATAGAACACCTTTCAGTGTCAGCATCACATAAATGCTCCCCGGAACAAGTTGACTCATACCTACACAACGTGAATCACGGCTTGAAAATTTTTCACGTTAACATCAGAAGCATCGGTAGCATTGCAAATTTTAACAACCTCCTGATATTGCTGCATCAAATAAAGACACAATTTGACGTCGTGGTCTTAACGGAATGCTGGTTACGTAAATGCCCTCATCTTCCCTCCATACCGGGTTTTGTATCTAATTACTCTGATCACTCAAACCAAAATGATGGAGTTGTGGTGTATACTAAAGCAGAGTTACAGTTCCTTTTAGAAAAGCCTATACTCGCCGATGCAAATTGTCTTGTACTCAAATTTAAAAATGAGGTGGCGCTTATCGCTGTCTATAGGTCACCTTCAAATAGAAATATTCAGCACTTTATTACCAGTCTAGATGTAATCCTCAATTCACTAAACACTTTCAGAACCGTTATTTTGGTTGGAGATATCAATATAAACATAGCCCCAAATTGGGTTGATTCGAACTCAGACATGTACCTTAACGCTATTGCGTCACATGCCATGTTGCCTGCTCATGTTTTCCCGACACGCAAGGATAGTTGTATTGACCACGTTATGCTAAAATCAAATAAACCAGCTATTACCTTAGTTCTTGACTCTCAAATTACTGACCATGCTCCTGTTGTAGTTTTTTGTAGTCTGAAATTAGATATCCCAAAATCAACTTCACGTCCGCATCGTTTAGACATTAATGCTTGCGTAGTGGCTCTTGAGAATGTTGATTTTTCTCCCGTTATGAGCTGTCAAGATGCTGAAACCGCTGCTTCCATCATGGTCAAACTTGTTTCTTCAGTTGTTGATAAAAATAGCAGTGATTCTGTTGTTCCGAACCGAAAACGCATTATTAAGCCATGGATCACACCTGGGCTCCTTAGGTGTATTCGAAACCGGGACAACATGTATCGCAAAATGAGGAGGAATACTGATAATAATACTCTGAGAATCACCAATAATCGATATAAAATTTTTTGCAACAATCTATTAAAGAAATTAAAACGAGAATATGAACGACATGAATTTGAAAAACATTGCAAGAATCCAAAAGCTACCTGGAATCTCATTAGAACTATCTCCAATCTTCAAAAGAGTAAAGCCTCTGCCAGTGAGTTGTTATCTTTAACTCCAGATCCAACTCAATCACTTGATTCTGTCAATGACTTTTTCGCAAACGTGGGAACAAAACTAGCATCGAAAATTTCTAACTCCCCTAACTATAACTCAGCTAATACTTCTGACTCTGGCACTTCCAATATCCATCCTAACTCGATGGCTATTTTTGACACGGACAACGAAGAGATAGATTATCTTATTCGTGGCCTACGACTAACTAGTGCTACGGGTTGGGATGGTATCCCCGCAACTGTAATCTACAGTGCTAGAAGCACTCTTGTCCCAGTTATCTGTCACGTCTTCAACCTTGCCCTTATATCTGGAGTATTCCCAACGGTGTTCAAAAAGGCAGTTGTGCACCCTATTCACAAGGGTGGAGACAGAGACAGTGTCAACAAATACAGACCCATATCTGTATTATCAATTCTGTCCAAACTTCTCGAAAAAGTACTAAACAAACGTCTGCTGGATTACCTCAGCTCCCAAAATATACTTGCAAATAACCAATATGGATTCAGATCAGGCAAAAACACAGAGGAAAACTCAAACTCAAACTCAAAGCATTTATTTCAATTAAACCTTTAACAGGCACTTTTGAATTGTCAAGAAGTCGGTCAGTCAGAAAATATGAAGCTAGTTGGCCATTTCAAAGCGTAGGTACCTATAGGTATAGGTTCAGTAGCTCAAAATCTTAACAACAAGGATAAATCTATAGCTATCTTTCTTGATCTTTCTAATGCTTTTGACACTGTCTCTGTCCCCCTTCTCCTCAATAAACTAGAAAGGATTGGTATAAGAGGCCTACCACTTAGTTTGTTAAAGAGTTACCTTAGTGGTCGCTCACAAATCATCAGGATAAACAACCACACCAGTAAGGAAGCATTCCTCACCTACGGAGTTCCACAAGGTAGTGTCTTGGGACCCACCCTTTTCCTGGTTTACATAAACGAGCTCTGTAAACTTGACCTACGAAACTCCAAAGTAATTGCTTACGCTGATGACACTGTTATCCTGGTTCATGGTGGTGACTGGACCGAAGCTCGGCTTCAGGCAGAGGCAGCCTTGCGAGTTACTATGAGATGGCTCACACAAAATTTGCTCACTCTCAACTTGGATAAAACCAGATTTATCACTTTTAGTCCAAGGAAAGCGTCACAGCCAGCCCCACCGTTTCGTCTGACAGCTCATGCGTGCCATACAATGACTACTGCCACCTGTGGCTGTACTGAAGTTATGCGCGTGGACTCAATAAAATATCTTGGAGTCTGGTTTGACGGCACGTTGACATGGAGTGAGCAAATAAATTCGCTGGTCTCTAGGGTAAGAAAATTAATTTTTGTTTTTAAAAATCTAAGGACCTCCACTAATTTCTCTACCCTGAGAACTGTGTACTCTGCTCTTGCCCATTCCGTTTTAACGTACTGTATTTCGGCCTGGGGTGGTGCTGCTAAATGTCTTCTGCTGCGTTTGGAGAGGGCGCAGAGGACTATCCTTAAGGTAATGGCCTTCAAACCCTATCGCTTCCCAACCAGCGAACTGTACACGCTATGGAAGCTACCTACAGTAAGGCACTCTTTTGTGCTAAGTACAGTGTTGCGGAAACATTCAAACTTGACTTTTGACCCTGAGTTTAGAAGGAAAAAACGTAGAACTGACAGAGTCTGCCCGACATTGGGTGTTAAATTGGAAATTGTCCGCCGGCAATTCAATTTCTGCAGTCCCGTGCTTTATAATAGAATAAATAAAGTGCTTACTATTTATCCATGTACTCTCCGGGATTGCAAAATAATTATTGATAAATGGCTTCATACTCTCACATACGAAGAATTGGAAAATTTTGTCAAACCCTAAAGATCTTTCTTCCATAAGCATGCACACCAAATACACGTAGCGTGGAGTGTGCTCGTCGGGAACGTCCCCACAAGCACATTGTACACTTACACCCCACAGACACGCTCTACACTCACATAAGACACTCTCACATGCACAACATTAAGCACTTACCTATTTTAATTTTTTCAATTTTATTTTATTTTTTCTTTTTACTTTTTTAATTTTTACTATTTGCTTTTAAAATTATTTTGTTTTTGTTCTTTATTTTCATCTCTGGAATCTGGAACGCTGTCGTCTCCCTCTTGGAGGTGGGCGTTAATAGCTGCGACACATTTTTGTAACTAATGCAGCTATTTACGAACGCAATTCAATTTGTAAAATGTGTTTTTGTTCCAATAAAGATTTATTATTATTATTATTGAATTTATATATCTCGGAACCATGGGGTCCCGGTCCTTTGGAAGGCGTACGAGGGGCCGAAGCCAACTTGCAGAGGCCCCTTAGGAAATTTTAATGAAATGCGGCACCGACCGACGATTATCCCTGTATGCGCTATGCAAGTGCACCCAAGGACAACCCCCGGTTGGTGTAGGACTATTGCAGGATATGGAAAAATAAAAAGTTGGACTATGGGTTTGGGTGGCTAAAGTGGACTGGTTACCAAGAACTATGGAATCTGGGGGCACGGGAGTGCCCCCGCCAAGACCAGCCAAGCGAAGCGCAAGGGCACTACCTACCTTTTCTCGAAGCACTTCGTCGTATTTTTGAACCCTCTTAACTTGGGTTTGGATTATACCAGATAAACAAAATTTTCGGAATATGATGCCAGTGGTTGACTTATTAAACCTATAAAGTTTCAATTGCATAGCTCTTATACTTTAGATTTAATTGATATCTAAAATACCCCGATTTCGTCACTGACTCACTGACTGATGATCATCAAAATTCTTAAGGTACTTCCTGAAGTCCTAGAAAGCTGAAATTTGGTATGTAAGCTAGTAATAGTACACAAACAACAAAAAAATATTAAAACTTGAAACTTTTACCCCTCCCAAAAAAAAAAAAAATCCGTAAATTTTGATGCTAGAGGTCTGAAAATTTATATAGGGGGTTCTTGTTATAAATAAACCCCAAAAAAAGAAAGAAAAAATGAACAACAGCAAAAATACTCGTATAAATATCATAAGCAACTTACAAAAAGAAATGAAATCCCACAAAAACATTTCATGTTAAATGTTGCCAAGACGAGACCATGTAGCTCGCACTGTCAAAAAGTAATCAGATCTCATGTAGAGCCAAGCTTCTAACTCTACACGCCCTAACTCTACAAGGCCTGACTTCGCAAACTCTACACCTTAGTCAAAATAATATGGCTTGGTCATTTCGCTACATTCACATGAGCGTAAGGTGAAAAACTCTCATACTGTTAATTGTTCTTGTAGTAACGAAACGGCCAAACCAGATATTTTGACTAAGGTGTAGAGTTTGCGAAGTCAGGCCTTGTAGAGTTAGGGCGTGTAGAGTTAGAAGCTTGGCTCTACATGAGATCTGATTACTTTTTGACAGTGCGAGCTACATGGTCTCGTCTTGGCAACATTTAACATGAAATGTTTTTGTGGGATCACTATGACCCCTGCCTGATCAATGTTTTATATATACACGGATAAAATGGCAGGGGTCACCCCCTGCCACTTGCACACTCAATAATGGGCCCCCGGAAACGGTCGCTAGCACATAGTGACGTAGCAACAAGGGGGCAACATGTCCTGAGGTGCTTATGAGGAGTGGAGAGGTATTCCACGGCTATCAGGACAATCCCGGAAGTACGGTCAAGATCCCTACCAGCATCTTACTGGAATACTTCCTTCCTCCGAGCATGTTTGCTCTTGCGAATCTCCACTCAAGCCGGCCAATAAAGGCAAGAATAAGGTGGGAGCTCTGTTCCTCGTCATTGTTCACTCCAGCCGGCCAATAAAGGCAAGCCAGAGGTGAGGAACAAGACTTCTCCCTGAAGATAGGGTCCGGGTGTCGCTACTGCCCAACAGCTCGCCACATGCTGCCCTGCGGATTTCTGTATCTCTCTTGGTCTGGCTCCTCACCTTAGACCTGTTCCAGCAAAGTAAACTCTTCCGGCATAGGCCTAGAGTTCGGAACGCGCAAGCCCTACCACGGCGTCAACGTAGAGATACGGCGGCGGGGTTATTATTATTATATTACCTCCGGGTGTTCTCTCTTGCTAACGGAGAGTATTTGCATAGACACAACCTTGTAGCCAGGATAATCCATCAGCAACTTGCTCTGAAATACAGCCTTGTTGAATCGTAGGTACCGTACTACAGGTATGTGCCCGACCCAGTTCTCGAAAATGGAAATATCACATTGCACTGGGATCGATCCATCATCACTGACAGGACTATTGTTGCCAATAAGCCTGACATAGTGGTGGTGGATCGATCAGAGCGTCGCGCAATTATTGTTGACATAACCGTCCCGCATGGTAAGAACCTCATGAAAGCCGAGAAAGATAAACAAATTAAGTATCTTGACTTGGCTCGCGAGGTTGTCGACATGTGGGATGTGGACTCAGCAATCATTGTGCCGATAGTCGTGACAGCCAATGGATTAATAGTCAAGAGCCTCGACCAACACCTAAAGAGGCTCTCGTTGGGCAGCTGGATCAAGGGCTTGATTCAGAAAGCAGTACTTCTGGACACGGCTCGCATTGTCAAGAGGTTCGTCTCTCTGGAGCCCTGACCGCCGGTAGCTTGGACCCTGATCCCGATACCGGTGGGCAACTATGTTTTATATTTTTAAATGTTTTTATATTTTTTTTATACTAATATTTAAAAGTATAATTTATATGTATTTAGTTGAATAAAGGAAATAATAATCATTTTATTATCAGGCAACTAAGGCCCATAAGTAAAATACACAAATAATCTTGTACAATAATAAACTAATAGGTACATATTAAAAACCTTAAAACTATGACTATACACATAATGCTCGGCGTCGTGTTTCGCTGCGTGGTGTCGCGTAACCGTCCTCGGAAACGTCGATATACGACACCTTTCGGCCAAAAGTCCTCTTTCAGACAGGTCTGTAGATGTTGGGTTGGAATTGGTACCACGAATGACTTAAAGATGATGTTGTGGCGCGATTCCATCCTTTCGACCCTCAGAGTCCAGTTGGTCTTCACCTTCAAATACTGCACGACTTCCTCAGTTGTTGTGGAGTGATGCAGACGCGAAAGGTACAGCTGCGTCGTAGGCACAGCTGGCCGCAGCAGCATGTTGGGTCCACTCGGTGCGGTGCCACACAGGTTACAAGAACAAGGCTTCGTCTTCTTCCAATAAATGAAACGATGAGGCATTCACTTCGCACTCTTCGTACTTTTAGTTTTTTAACCGACTTCAAAAAAAGGAGGAGGTTCTCAGTTCGTCTTAATCTTTTTTTTAGGGTTCCGTACCCAAAGGGTAAAAACGGGACGCTATTACTAAGACTTCGCTGTCTGTCCGTCTGTCCGTCTGTCCGTCTGTCCGTCTGTCTGTCTGTCTGTCACCAGGCTGTATCTCAATAACCGCGACAGCTAGACAGTTGAAATTTTCACAAATTATGTATTTCTGTTGCCGCTATAACAACAAATACTAAAAACAAAATAAAATAAATATTTAAGGGGGGCTCCCATACAACAAACGCGATTTTTTTGCCCTTTATTGCTCGATATCAAAAATGGCAACAGGTAGGCACTTGAAATATTCACAAAATACTCAGTTGTATTTTAACTTTAATAATAAATAATAAAATTAAAATAAAATAAATATTTAAGGGGGGGCTCCCATACAACAAACATGTTTTTTTTCGGCGTTTTTGCCTTGTGGCCTTATTTTCCTTTTGTTACTTTTTCTTTTTTTTATATAACTTGGATTTTTATTTGACTGTGTTTAGTTTAGTTTGTGATCTTCCTGTACGAGTCGCAATAAATACTTTTTCTTTCTTTCTTTCTTTCTTTCTTTCTTGTGGTACGGAACCCTTCATGTGCGAGTCCGACTCGCACTTGGCCAGTTTATTATTTTATGATGTTCCCCGATTACTTGCTCGAAAACGGCTAGACCGATTTCAAAAATTCTTTGTTTGAAAGGGTATACTTTCCAGGAGGTCTCATTGTCATCAGGTCAGGATTTGATGATGGGATCCTGGAAAAATCTAAAGAACTCTTCAAATATTATAGGCACACCTATAGCGATTTGGGCTTTTTTTTTAATATAACTCGTTCATTTGCTTTCGGAAAGCATCATTTGGTGAAGTGGAACTGATGATGAAGACCACAGATGGCCACCGGAATTACTTACTCAATAATAAGTATTTCACGGGTTACAATGCGAATGGTGAAATGGAGCTGATGGTGGAATACAAGGAGAATTCCTCAACAATTAACGTCCTTGCGTCAATAGGCGATAAGCAAGTTGACATTGGGCTATTGTAACTTAGATACATTATAAACAGACCCACAAAAGCGAGAAATTTTTTTTTAACAAATAAATGATACTTAAATTATTTTATTTTTGTAAGTAGGTTTGTACAAACACTTTTACACGTCAATCATGTTTTTAGGGTTCCGTAGCCAAATGGCAAAAACGGAACCCTTATAGATTCGTAATGTCTGTCTGTCTGTCTGTCTGTCTGTCCGTCTGTCTGTCTGTCTGTCTGTCCGTCCGTATGTCACAGCCACTTTTCTCCGAAACTATAAGAACTGTACTGTTGAAACTTGGTAAGTAGATGTATTCTGTGAACCGCATTAAGATTTTCACATAAAAATAGAAAAAAAACAATAAATTTTGGGGTTCCCCATACTTAGAACTGAAACTAAAATTTTTTTTTTCTTCAAACCCATACGTGTGAGGTATCTATGGATAGGTCTTCAAAAATGATATTGAGGTTTCTAATATCATTTTTTTCTAAACTGAATAGTTTGCGCGAGAGACACTTCCAAAGTCGTAAAATGTGTGTCCCTGTAACTTCTAAAATAAGAGAATGATAAAACTAAAAAAAATATAAATATGATGTACAATACCATGTAAACTTCCACCGAAAATTGATTTGAACGAGATCTAGTAAGTAGTTTTTTTTTAATACGTCATAAATCGTAAACCGCAATTTACCTTTTATTCAACCAACTCAAGTATAAAAAAATAAAAAAAAACATTTAATTTCATAAACATAAACCTTATGCATAAACCCGGATGTTACGGAACCCTCGGTGAGCGAGTCCGACTCGCTCTTGCCCGGTTTTTTTTTTAAATTAGATGAGGTCGGCGTTTCCTATCTGACTACTCTGAGAAGAAAGGCCGAAACAAACTCAGAGGTCACAATCTCTTTTAAAGTCCAGACATAATCTTGGTCAGGTTATATGAAGACGATGTAGATCGATGTCTGAGATGGTCTTTTGAGGAAAGTACCAAACAGATTTAGAGGACCTGTCCAGTCAGTGCACGCAATTATCAGAAATCGTGCAGCTCAACTCAAGACTTAAGGAGCTCAACGATTCGACGAACAATACCAAAGAAAGGACATTTGGGTAGGCCACATAAATTACTCAAACTGCGAGACCAAGAAAAAAAACGAAAAACTAACAGAACAGAGAGAAAAAAAATATAAAATTAAAAAATGATCTACATCGTCTTCACATTCACAATAAATAAAATAGGTAATATAATTGTACATACAAAGTAAGCAAATGTCATTGTTTATAAAAAATCATTAATGTCAGTGTGTTTAAAAAAAAATACATTCATTTATTCAAAAAAACCGACTTCCAAAAAAAAACACTGCAATATTGAAAAATCACTTTATTTTCGGAAGTCGGTGGCAAAAAACTAAAATACAGATCCAAAGGCACCGACTTCCGTTTTGGAAGTCAGTTTTTTTTGTTAAAAAGTTTTTTATTTCTTTTTGTTCCTATGATCGATAGATAAGTAGGTAGTTTGTGATCTTCCTGTGCGAGTCTTATTAAATACTTTCTTTCATAGTTTTCAGCAGTACCTAGCGCTTGCGACTGCTGCACCGAAGCCGACCATAGTCTAGTCTTTGTTTCCTGAAAATCAGTTCTTATTAGTAGGTACGTATGACCTACCTATGCATATGCAGTTAGGTGTTAATCGTAGGTATAGGTTTTATCAATTGTGTGTACCTACTTAATCTACTAATACTAACTACTAAATAGATTGTGACTACAAAATCTATCTTATTTTCAGAAACATTACCTTTTAAAGGCGATCTGTCCTCAAACTGTCTTCCACACGAAAATCCACCGACTATTAAACTTTCTTCTGAAAAATCCTGATTCATTTTGAGTGTAGGCATCCTTCTGTGTCTCCAGTGTAGTGTAATGTTCTGATATAAGTAGTTTGCACGAGGCGCGTGACATGAGTTATGCGCGCTATCTGGCGGCTCCACACACCGGCACGCACACGGTACGCACGCAGCACGCTCGCGGCACGCTCACGACACGTCGCCGCCGCGCGCCGTCGCCAACCCGCAGTGTTTGCGATGTGCCACGCTAATTTATAGCCACGACGAGAGTTGCTGAATTCAGCTGAAACAAAGTGTTTGCACAGCTTTTGTACGAAACACGCATTTTCAGTGATTTACCTGTCTGCACGTGCGCCTATAATTTTATTCTCATAACTGAGAGAGCTTACAAAGTGACTCTTTGTTGCGACGGCGCCGGCGCTCACTCTACTCTACTAAGTTCTAATATCAACAGACATTAGTTAACAGTATTAATGTAGTCGTCCCGTGTGAACGCGAGCTAGGTACATGCATTCAGAATCAGAATGGACTGTGGAATGGACACTTTTGCATTTAAATAAAATCTTTGGATGGAGTATGGAAGTAAGGATGTTGTACAGGCGCCAGCACATCAAGCTACTTTATTTATAAAGTATAGGGTTCAACATTGATTGGAAAAATTTGACAGTTTCGGGTAGCTTGATGTGCTGGCGTCTGTACAGTAAAATGCTGATGCTGATTGATTTTTAGCAATAGAAGTGTATTTCCAGAAAAGGTTTTAATTTTAATACAAGAGCACAAACGTTCATGGCGCACAGTGGACATTTCTTAACACAGTGTTGCTAGTTTATAAAAACTTGTACCTACTACTTAAGGCGAAAGCGCTAGGGTAGCCCGCGACATTCATTTTTTTTACGTTTTTTGCAATTTGCTTGTCAATATTAAGTTGTACGTTGATTAAAATAAGATTCGCGACCGTAACAAATATCCAAGCGCACGGCAGTGCGCAGGACAAGTTCCAGCAAGAGGCCGCACCTACGCCGTGCACTATTTACCCGAACCGCTTCGAGCTACTTTTGACCACCCTGTATCTGGGGGCACGGGAGTGCCCCCGCCAAGACCAGCCAAGCGAAGCGCAAGGGCACTACCTACCTTTTCTCGAAGCACTTCGTCGTATTTTTGAACCCTCTTAACTTGGGTTTGGATTATACCAGATAAACAAAATTTTCGGAATATGATGTCAGTGGTTGACTTATTAAACCTATAAAGTTTCAATTGCATAGCTCTTATACTTTAGATTTTATTGATATCTAAAATACCCCGATTTCGTCACTGACTCACTGACTGATGATCATCAAAATTCTTAAGGTACTTCCTGAAGTCCTAGAAAGCTGAAATTTGGTAAGTAAGCTAGTAATAGTACACAAACAACAAAAAAATATTAAAACTTGAAACTTTTACCCCCCCAAAAAAAAAAAAAAAATTCAGTAAATTTTGATGCTAGAGGTCTGAAAATGTATATAGGGGGTCCTTGTTATAAATAAACCCCAAAAGGTTCGTACCCCACAGGGGGTGCCCTTAGCGTGTAGTCGCTTAGTATAGTAGATAATTGCCCCTGGCTGGAGGCTTTGAGTTGACTTAAGGCAACCACAGGATAGTCCGGTTAAGTAGTCACGACCTATCAAGGTCAACTACGAGATGCCATATTCTAAAAAAAAAAAAAACAAAACAAAAAGAAATGAAATCCCACAAAAACATTTCATGTTAAATGTTGCCAAGACGAGACCATGTAGCTCGCACTGTCAAAAAGTAATCAGATCTCATGTAGAGCCAAGCTTCTAACTCTACACGCCCTAACTCTACAAGGCCTGACTTCGCAAACTCTACACCTTAGTCAAAATAATATGGCTTGGCCATTTCGCTACATTCACATGAGCGTAAGGTGAAAAACTCTCATACTGTTAATTGTTCTTGTAGTAACGAAACGGCCAAACCAGATATTTTGACTAAGGTGTAGAGTTTGCGAAGTCAGGCCTTGTAGAGTTAGGGCGTGTAGAGTTAGAAGCTTGGCTCTACATGAGATCTGATTACTTTTTGACAGTGCGAGCTACATGGTCTCGTCTTGGCAACATTTAACATGAAATGTTTTTGTGGGATCTAACTATTTGTCACACGAAATCGAATCAAACTTCAATACATAATAGTCTGATAGACTGCTGTTAGTTCGAATACCAAATTTCATAACTGTAGCTTTAATAGATTCAAAGTTATGGACTTTTCAAAATAGCTAAAGTGGCACTGACTGACTGACTGACTGACTGACTCACTCACTCACTTAGAGTTAATCAAAATGTTTAGGGACTTCTAGTAGGCCTAGAAACTTGAAATTTGGCACGAAGCTAGACATTAGCATAAAACTAAAGGAAAAATTAAAAAAATGGTCAAGTGTGAGTCTGGCTCGCGCATAGAGGGTTCAATATTAAATTTTTATTCTAGCCGACCTAGACACTTCTAACCGGCCTAGAAACTTGAAATTCGGCACGAAGCTAGACATTAACATGAAACTAAAGGAAAACTTTAAAAAATGGTCAAGTGTGAGTCTGGCTTGCGCATAGAGGGTTCAATATTAAATTCTTATTCTAGCCGGCCTAGAAACTTCTAACCGGCCTAAATACTTGAAATTTAGCATGAATCTAGACATTAGCATGAAACTAAAGGAAAAATTAAAAAGAGGTCAAATGTGAGTTTGGCTCGCATGCAGAGGGTCCCGTATGATTTTTTTTCTAGCTGGAACTGGACATTACCATGAAACTAAAAGAAAATTTTTAAAAGCGGTCAAGTGTGAGTTTGGCTTGCGCACAGAGGGTACGTAAGTATTAATTTTTTTTTATAGTCGGCCTAGAAACTTGTAATTTTGCACGAAGCTAAAGTAAAAATAAAAATGCGGTCAAGTGTGAGTTCGGCTATCACACATTCTGTAATCCGTGTTCCGTATAAAAAAAAAATAAGCTTAATTTTTAGGTAAGTATGAGACTTTCTTAGAAAGAAAAATTATTAAAAACCTTAAAACATGTCAAATGACGTATATCATAAGATATAAACGCAAAATATTTTTTAAGAATACTTATTTAACCCCTTTTAAATCGTTTTGTTAAGCAGATTCATATTTCTATTTCTAAAAGTATATTTTTTTAAAGTAAAACTAATATCATTAATATTTCAAATTGTAACTTGAAGTTTTGAGCCGTGCTTTTGTTTACCAGGAGCAGTTTCCGATATGTTTAGCTTACGCAATCACCATTCATAAGAGTCAAGGTTTGAGCTTGGACAATGCTTTAATTGATATTGGTTCTTCTATATTCACTTGTGGTCAAGCCTACGTACCATTATCTAGGGTAAAAAATTTTAGTGGTGACCATTTAATAAATATCGATCCTAGCCAGATCAAAGCACAAGAAAGTGCTATTGTTGAGTACAACAGATTAAGGTCATTCTATAAATCGGATTTAAAAAACATATGTGTGAAAAAGAATAAGTTAAAAAAACAGCTGTTAGGGAATGGTCTATACGTCCAAACATTGCCGCAGTTCAGACTGCAGCGGGCTCAACATTTAATAATAATAATAAAATACCTCGTAAGAGAAAAAATAATAAAAAACCACCAATATCAAATAAAAAAACCGGCCAAGTGCGTGTCGGGCCACGCACAGTGTAGGCCCGTAGTAGCCACAACGTAGTAAGATTCTGTTGTTCTTTATTCTGAATAGGTAAAAAAAAAAACGGTGCCAGATCGACTATCGGTACATCGAAGTGCTGAAGTGTCTGTACGAAAACGCCACTATGTCAGTCAGACTCCAGGATCAGGCCTCGAAACCTATCCTTCTGCAGCGAGGTGTGAGACAGGGAGACGTTATCTCTCCGAAACTGTTCACCGCTGCACTGGAGGATGTCTTCAAGGTTCTGGACTGGAAAGGGGCTGGCATCAACATCAATGGCGAGTACATAACTCACCTTCGGTTTGCCGACGACATCGTAGTCATGGCTGAGACTATGGAGGACCTCAGTACAATGCTCGATGACCTCAGTAGAGCCTCCGAAAGAGTGGGTCTTAAAATGAACATGGACAAAACGAAGGTCATGTCAAATGCCCATGTAACACCCACTCTCATAAAAATCGGAGACGCTACACTCGAAGTCGTGGACGAGTACGTTTACCTAGGACAAACCGTCCAGTTAGGTAGGTCTAACTTCGAGAAAGAGGTAAATCGACGAATCCGACTCGGCTGGGCAGCGTTCGGGAAGCTACGCAATATCTTCTCGTCCCACATACCGCAGTGTCTCAAGACGAAAGTCTTTGACCAGTGTGTGTTGCCAGTGATGACTTATGGAACGGAAACGTGGTCGCTCACAATGGGCCTTATAAGAAGGCTAAAAGTCACCCAAAGGGCAATGGAGAGGGCTATGCTTGGAGTTTCCCTGCGTGATCGAATCAGGAATGACGAGATCCGCAGGAGAACCAAGGTAACCGACATAGCCCGAAGAATTGCCAAACTTAAGTGGCAGTGGGCAGGGCACATTGCTCGCAGAACAGATGGCCGATGGGGCCGAAAGGTTCTGGAGTGGCGACCGCGTACCGGAAGACGTAGCGTTGGAAGGCCTCCCACAAGGTGGACCGATGACCTTGTGAAGGCCGCAGGAACCCGTTGGATGCGGGAAGCACAGGACCGGTCGAAGTGGAGGTGCTTGGGGGAGGCCTATGTCCAGCAGTGGACGTCTTTCGGCTGAAATGATGATGATGATGATGATGAAAAAAAAAAACATTTTGGTTTTCAATGCAAGTCTTTACTCATTATAAACAAGCAACTACTTCATCTTAGTCACTTTAAAGGATTAATGCTAAGGATTTTGTATTTGGTACAAAATTATCCACCACCCAAGTTCAACGACTATTACTGCTAAACTAATAAAGTTATCTTAACCGCTATACTTTTCCTTTAAAGTTCATGAAATGCACTTTCATCGAGAATTTTTCCAGATTTTTCAAGCTAGTAGTTTAGCTTTTAGAGGGGGGGGGGGGACGCCCTACTGGTACAAAAATTTGCATTTTAAACTTTAATATTTCGTAAATGGAGCATTAAATCGAATAATAATTTTAGTAACCCCTAAGCCATTTTAGAAGACCTATTCAACGATATCCCACACGATGGGGTAGATGATGAAAAAAAAATTCATCCCCACTTCACATGTAGGGGAGCTACCCTAAAAAAAAATATTTTATAAAATTTTATTTTACCACTTTGTTGGCGTAACTGATATACGTACTCCTACAAAATTTCAGTTTTCTAGTGCTAACGGTCACAGAGATTAAGCGAGGACGGACAGACAGACAGACGGACGGACAGACAGACATGGCGAAACTATAAGGGTTCCTAGTTGACTACGGAACCCTAAAAAGAAAACCTAGGCTATACAATTAAATCCTACACGTGTATCTACCCACTTGGAAAAAAGCAATGAAATCCCACCAAAACATAATGTTGAAAAGAAGAAGGCCAAGTTCCTTACTTCATGTAGATGTTTGACCAGCAAAAGAGTTGAAATCGAAACCAACGCCAAGTTTTAAACCATTTTCTTTGCACCGTCCTTATTTTGCAATTCTGTTAGAAGTAATTTGTGTTTGAAAGTTTTTAGATATCAATACAATACCTAATATTGTTCCATTTAAACTTGGCGGGTTTTCCGAAAACCATAAAATATTATGCATGAAAAATAACTATAAACATAACGAAAACCCGCCAAGTTTAAATTGAACAATATTATTGTATTTGTCGGAAACGTCATTAGTACGGGAGCTGACTTGACAACCGTAATCGGAACGCTAGCGCCATCTGGTGGCGCTTGACGAAGTCTGGCCTGAGTTCGTGGGGGGTCGACGCTGGAGGACTGCGCGACAAGAGCGATGTGGAGCCCTCTTGGACATTGGACATCGTACGAACAACATGTGCTCAGAAACTGTCGGTGTTCCGTATCTGGTTGTGTCGTGTACCTACCTAGTGTGTAATTTGCTAGCGTGATTAAATTGTTTGTGAAATTATAATCTCATTTGAACTGAAAACCGTTTTTCTATTGCGCATTATCTAACACACAACCCACTGTAGCCCACTCTAATTCAAATATGGCTGATAATAACGAGACACACTATACTTTCCCCGTTATCAGAACTGGGATTCGTGTTGGTTCATGCGCAAAATCAGAACGCTAAAAGTGAAAGTAACCGTTGACATTTGATAAACAAAGTGCAAACATGCGAACGCTTATTAAATAATCGTGTGGATCTGTCCAAGTTTGACCCAGACAAAGCAGATACGGATGCGCGATCATAGTACATGTTGTTTTGGGCATAGGCTGTATGCAGAAATACCTTTGCACAGTGACGCGCTAGTTGCGCCCTACCACCATGTTTAAAAAAAAAAAGTGTGTCTGTAACCGGCGTTTGAGTCCGTCGTATCCTGTTTTCGTATTAAGAACACATGGTAGGACGCGTCGTGTGCAAACGTAACAGCACACAGTACGATAGCTGATTTGTGTTTTGCTGAAAATTCACTGCAAGGAGGTCAACTTGTTGTGTGTGGCCGTCATTAAGGCGCACAAGGGGCGCCAAAGACGTGGCGTGGAGCTACCAGTAACATGGAGTGACTTGAAGAATCGAGCCAAGCAGCCTGCAGCCGTCTGTGAAGCCATTCGTGTGCTGCAGTGAGGGAATCCAGGACATGTCGCGACATGTCATGGGCCGCGACCCGGTGCACGAGCAGTGGCAGCCAGGCAGATGGTGGAGGTGGACCGCGTGCTGCAAGCAGCAGCGGCGAGTGGACATTTGCGTCGTACAGCTACTCTCAGGCACGAGGACGTGCGTATCGCAGGATGACCGTGTCGGAAACGTCATTAGTACTGGAGCTGACTTGACAACCGGAATCGGAACGCTAGCGCCATCTGGTGGCGCTTGACTGAGTCTGGCCTGAGTTCGTGGGGGTCGACGCTGGAGGACAGCGCGACAAGAGCGATGTGGAGCCCTCTTGGACATTGGACATCGTACGAACAACATGTGCTCAGAAACTGTCGGCGTTCCGTATCTGGTTGTGTCGTGTACCTACCTAGTGTGTAATTTGCTAGCGTGAGTAAATTGTTTGTGAAATTATAATCTCATTTGAACTGAAAACCGTTTTTCTATTGCGCATTATTCAACACACAACCCACTGTAGCCCACTGTAGCCCACTCTAATTCAAATATGGCTGATAATAACGAGACACACTATACTTTCCCCGTTATATTGATATCTAAAAAGTTTCAAACACAAATTACTTATGACAGAATTGCAAAATAAGGACGGTGCAAAGAAAATGGTTTAAAAATTGGCGTTGGTTTCGATTTTTCAACTCTTTTGCTGGTCAAACATCTACATGAAGTAAGGAACTTGGCCTTCTTTTTCAACATTATGTTTTTGGTGAGATATGTTTTACAGAATTATAATCATGAAAGCCATCAACACAACTCTCTAAGACCAAGTAGGTAGGTAATCCCACTGAATCTGGGGGCACGGGAGTGCCCCCGCCAAGACCAGCCAAGCGAAGCGCAAGGGCACTACCTACCTTTTCTCGAAGCACTTCGTCGTATTTTTGAACCCTCTTAACTTGGGTTTGGATTATACCAGATAAACAAAATTTTCGGAATATGATGTCAGTGGTTGACTTATTAAACCTATAAAGTTTCAATTGCATAGCTCTTATACTTTAGATTTTATTGATATCTAAAATACCCCGATTTCGTCACTGAGTCACTGACTGATGATCATCAAAATTCTTAAGGTACTTCCTGAAGTCCTAGAAAGCTGAAATTTGGTAAGTAAGCTAGTAATAGTACACAAACAACAAAAAAATATTAAAACTTGAAACTTTTACCCCCCAAAAAAAAAAAAAAAATTCAGTAAATTTTGATGCTAGAGGTCTGAAAATGTATATAGGGGGTCCTTGTTATAAATAAACCCCAAAAGGTTCGTACCCCACAGGGGGTGCCCTTAGCGTGTAGTCGCTTAGTATAGTAGATAATTGCCCCTGGCTGGAGGCTTTGAGTTGACTTAAGGCAACCACAGGATAGTCCGGTTAAGTAGTCACGACCTCTCAAGGTCAACTACGAGATGCAATATTCTAAAAAAAAAAAAAAAACAAAACAAAAAGAAATGAAATCCCACAAAAACATTTCATGTTAAATGTTGCCAAGACGAGACCATGTAGCTCGCACTGTCAAAAAGTAATCAGATCTCCTTAGTCAAAATAATATGGCTTGGCCATTTCGCTACATTCACATGAGCGTAAGGTGAAAAACTCTCATACTGTTAATTGTTCTTGTAGTAACGAAACGGCTAAACCAGATATTTTGACTAAGGTGTAGAGTTTGCGAAGTCAGGCCTTGTAGAGTTAGGGCGTGTAGAGTTAGAAGCTTGGCTCTACATGAGATCTGATTACTTTTTGACAGTGCGAGCTACATGGTCTCGTCTTGGCAACATTTAACATGAAATGTTTTTGTGGGATGACTATTTCATGAAATCATGACATTTAAAAATTATAATAACTTAACAAGTTGTATTACTGATCTTAATGATTATAATTCTGTAAATACATGTTTGTTACAGTCGCGAATCATAATTATTTTAATCAACGTACAACTTAATACTGACCAGCAAATTGCAAAAAACTATAAATATTTGAATTTCGCGGGATACCTTAGAATGTTGCTAATGCAATAAAACTTGTATGTTTGGAATATTCTCAAATATATGTAATATTAAGGGGCCGGCGTAGCGTAGCATGCCTAGTTCATACAAACGTAATACAAAAAAAAAAAATTAAATTAATAATTTAAAAAACCCCCGACACAAAAACAATAAAATTAAATGTAAGTAATTGGAAAAGGATCAAATAATTTAAAAACCCCCAACTTAAAGAATCTAGGTAACGAGAATAAAAAAACAGATGAATTCATATGGCAGTCGGGGGACCTCTTAGAATAGAAGATGTTCCACAGAACGGTCCCCCGACTTCCATAGGAATTTATCTGTTTTAGTCTCGTTACCTAGATTCTTTAAGTTGGGGGTGTATAAATTATTTGATCCTTTTCCAATTACTTACATTTAATTTTATTATTTTTGTGTCGGGGGTTTTTTAAATTTTTAATTAAAATTTTTATTTCATGCTTTTTGTAGGGACTTCTCAATTTTTGTATTTCAATTCTTTTATTTTCTTGCGTTTTAAGATTCAGGTAATTTGGTGTTTAATCAGGTTTTTATCCGTCAAAAAATAATTATTAAATTATAGTTGAAGAATAATTTTTAAGGCTAAACAGATTGTTTTGTTTTATTATCTGGGGGCACGGGAGTGCCCCCGTCAAGACGAGCCAAGCGAAGCGCAAGGGCACTACCTACCTTTTCTCGAAGCACTTCGTCGTATTTTTGAACCCTCTTAACTTGGCTTTGGATTATACCAGATAAACAAAATTTTCGGGATATGATGTCAGTGGTCGACTTATTAAACCTATAAAGTTTCAATTGCATAGCTCTTATACTTTAGATTTTATTGATATCTGAAATACCCCGATTTCGTCACTGACTCACTGACTGATGATCATCAATATTCTTAAGGTTCTTCCTGAAGTCCTAGAAAGCTGAAATTTGGTATGTAAGCTAGTAATAGTACACAAACAACAAAAAAATCTTAAAACTTGAAACTTTTACCCCCCAACCCATTAAACTAGGGGGGGAAAGTTTGTATGAGACTTCCGTAAATTTTGATGCTAGAGGTCTGAAAATTTATATAGGGGGTCCTTGTTATAAATAAACCCCAAAAAAAGAAAAAAAAAATGAACAACAGAAAAAATACTCGTATAAATATCATAAGCAACTTACAAAAAGAAATGAAATCCCACAAAAACATTTCATGTTAAATGTTGCCAAGACGAGACCATGTAGCTCGCACTGTCAAAAAGTAATCAGATCTCATGTAAAGCCAAGCTTCTAACTCTACACGCCCTAACTCTACAAGGCCTAACTTCGTAAACTCTACACCTTAGTCAAAATATATGGCTTGGCCATTTCGCTACATTTACATGAGCGTAAGGTGAAAAACTCTCATACTGTTAATGGTTCTTGTAGTAACGAAACGGCCAAGCCATATATTTTGACTAAGGTGTAGAGTTTGCGAAGTTAGGCCTTGTAGAGTTAGGGCGTGTAGAGTTAGAAGCTTGGCTCTACATGAGATCTGATTACTTTTTGACAGTGCGAGCTACATGGTCTCGTCTTGGCAACATTTAACATGAAATGTTTTTGTGGGTTAACCTTTTTCTAGTTCTTCCTTTAGTTATTCAGATTTCGTACAAATATTTCTGTCTGTGTGGTGCCGGACTTAAAGAATTGCACCACCCCTTACTTCCCGTGGGTGTCGTAAAAGGCGACTAAGGGTCTTACCGGAGAATGGGCAGCAGCGTTCTCTATTTATTCCACCATCATACCATACTGCGATCGCCAACCCGCCTGCCAAGCGTGGCGATTATGGCAAACCCCCCCCAAAATTGGGGGAGGCCTATGTCCAGTAGTGGACGTCTATCGGCTGAAACGACAAATATTTCATAGCTATTAGATATCTGGGGGCACGGGAGTGCCCCCGCCAAGACGAGCCAAGCGAAGCGCAAGGGCACTACCTACCTTTTCTCGAAGCACTTCGTCGAATTTTTGAACCCTCTTAACTTGGGTTTGGATTATACCAGATAAACAAAATTTTCGGGATATGTTGTCAGTAGTTGACTTATTAAACCTATAAAGCACAGCACAAATGTTAAGTTTTCCAATAAAAAAGAAACCACAGAAATCAACAATATACTATATTTACAAAAGAGACTATAATGTAGATAACATCCGAAAATTTAAAGAATGTCTGGAAAATCTTTCGTGGTCCGATATTTATCTCAAAACTGACACTATCAGTGCATTCAATGATTTTCACGAGCTATTGTGTCTGTTGTATGGTCTCTGTTTTCCGAAAGTAAGAATTAAAATCAATAGTAATAAGGAAAACAAACAACAGTGGATAAGTAAAGGTTTGAGACAAAGTTGTAAAACTAAACGGAAGCTACGGTTTGGATATTATAAAAATAAAAATTTAATTAATAAAACTAAATATAAAAACTACTCCAGTCTGCTAAATAAATGCATTTATTATTCAAAAAAGAGTGCAAATATAAAATATATTCATAATCATGATAACAAGTGTAAAGCCACATGGAATGTCATTAAAACCGAAATAAACAGTAACACTCACAAAGATAACATAGAAAGTATTAAATACAATGAATCAATAACTACAGACCCTGTAGAAATGGCCACTATATTTAATAACAATTATGTTAAATTAACGCATGTGCAAGGGGAAAAAAGCACAAATCATAACCGCTTCAAAAGTACGTGTGTCAACTCTATGTTTCTTAGACCAATAGAGGTTAATGAGGTTAGACAGGAAATAATGTCTCTGTCCAACACTAGGTCGGAGGGCTATGACGATGTCAACACAAAAATCGTCAAAGACTGCTGCAACGAACTGACTGGTATTCTGACTCATTTAATAAACATGTCATTTTCACAAGGCACCTTTCCTGAAAAATTAAAACTGTCTTTAACTCTTTGCGGGACACTTAACGCCTATAGACGTAATAACAATAAAACTTCTATTGTGTCTCGTTCAGTGTCCTTCAATGTGTTAATAAAGCCCTTATTCAAGAAGGGAGATAAATGTGACATCAACAATTACCGACCTATAACTCTTATACCCATATTGTCTAAAATTTTTGAAAAATGTATGTTTAAAAGGTTAACTGACTTTTGCAATAAATTTAATATTATAAGTGACCAGCAGTTTGGATTCCAAAAGAACAAGTCCACATCGTTAGCTATTTTTTCCCTCATGCAAGCTATACTTTCAAATATTAATAATAATTATATAACTACAGGCCTCTTTTTTGATCTATCGAAAGCCTTCGATCTGGTGTCACATGAGATATTGATACAAAAATTGGAGGCTGTTGGTATTAGAGGACTGGCACTTCAGTGGCTGTCGTCCTATTTAAGCAATAGAAAACAATGTGTCATAATCAATAAAAAAAATGAAAATAATGTAATAATATCCTATTCATCGGAATATAAACATAATAAACATGGCGTTCCACAGGGAAGTGTGCTGGGCCCAATATTATTCCTCATTTATATAAATGACATCGTAAAAATAACTAACCATAAATGCGTATTATTTGCTGACGATATTTCTATTATAGTGACATCTAATAAAAAACTAAATACCATTTCAGAACATGAACTTGACATTAATAATACAATTGACAAATTATTGCATTGGCTTGACATTAACCATTTGATGATAAATTTAGACAAATCCGTTTGAAGTAACGCGTACCAGATTTTTAGGTGTAATAATAGATAAAGACATTAACTGGAAAGAGCACATAGACAATGTTAGCACTAAAATTAATAAATTTGTTTACGCATTAAAACAAGTAAAAAATTTAACTAATATAAAAACTGCTTTAATGTCATACCACGCGTACGTCGAATCGTTGTTACGTTATGGACTAATAATGTTGGGTAACAGCACTGACTTCCAAAGAGCGTTCATTGCTCAAAAAAAGTGCATGAGAGCAATTTGTGGACTTAAGCCCGACGACTCATGTCGACCAATATTTAAAAGACTTGGTTTGTTACCGTTACCGTCGCTTTACATTTACGAAATATGTGTGTTTGTTATGAAAAATAAGCAACTATTTAAGACTGCAAATGATGTCAATCCTCGGAACCGACGAGATCCATATAAACTAGTGTTAAATGATTTGCCTAGACTGTCTAAATACAATAGTAACTGCTTGGCAATGTGTGTGAGCATTTATAATAAAATACCAAGGCATTTCAAAGCTTTAAATACAAAATTATTTAAAATTAAATTTCATAAGTGGTTACTCGAGTGTAGTTTTTATAGTTTAAAAGAATTTATAGATAAAAAATGTTGATGTTTTTTTTAAAAAAAAAAAACGATTCTTGTTGTTTAACTTGTCTTATAAATGCATGCTATGTTTTATCCTAGCTAAACATGCTTGTGCCTCAATTTGTATTTAACACCCTTGTATACCATGTTTTACGCAAATAAATATTCTATTCTATTCTATTCTATTCTAAAGTTTCAATTGCATAGCTCTTATACTTTAGATTTTATTGATATCTAAAATACCCCGATTTCGTCACTGACTCACTGACTGATGATCATCAATATTCTTAAGGTTCTTCCTGAAGTCCTCATCATTTCAGCCGAAAGACGTCCACTGCTGGACATAGGCCTCCCCCAAGCACCTCCACTTCGACCGGTCCTGTGCTTCCCGCATCCAACGGGTTCCTGCGGCCTTCACAAGGTCATCGGTCCACCTTGTGGGAGGCCTTCCAACGCTACGTCTTCCGGTACGCGGTCGCCACTCCAGAACCTTTCGGCCCCATCGGCCATCTGTTCTGCGAGCAATGTGCCCTGCCCACTGCCACTTAAGTTTGGCAATTCTTCGGGCTATGTCGGTTACCTTGGTTCTCCTGCGGATCTCCTCATTCCTGATTCGATCACGCAGGGAAACTCCAAGCATAGCCCTCTCCATTGCCCTTTGGGTGACTTTTAGCCTTCTTATAAGGCCCATTGTGAGCGACCACGTTTCCGTTCCATAAGTCATCACTGGCAACACACACTGGTCAAAGACTTTCGTCTTGAGACACTGCGGTATGTGGGACGAGAAGATATTGCGTAGCTTCCCGAACGCTGCCCAGCCGAGTCGGATTCGTCGATTTACCTCTTTCTCGAAGTTAGACCTACCTAACTGGACGGTTTGTCCTAGGTAAACTGAAGTCCTGAAGTCCTAGAAAGCTGAAATTTGGTATGTAAGCTAGTAATAGTACACAAACAACAAAAAAATCTTAAAACTTGAAACTTTTACCCCCCCAACCCCTGAAACTAGGGGGTGAAAGTTTGTATGAGACTTCCGTAAATTTTGATGCTAGAGGTCCGAAATTTTATATAGGGGGTCCTTGTTATAAATAAACCTCAAAAAAGAAAGAAAAAAACTGGCCAAGTGCGAGTCGGACTCGCACACGAAGGGTTCCGTACCACAAGGCAAAAACACCGAAAAAAACATGTTTGTTGTATGGGAGCCCCCTTAAATATTTATTTTATTTTAATTTTATTATTTAATATTAAAGTTAAAATACAACTGGGTATTTTGTGAATATTTCAAGTGCCTACCGGTTGCCATTTTTGATATCGAGCAAAAAAGGGCAAAAAAATCGCGTTTGTTGTATGGGAGCTCCCCTTAAATATTTATTTTATTTTATTTTTAGTATTTGTTGTTATAGCGGCAACAGAAATACATAATTTGTGAAAATTTCAACTCTCTAGCTATCGCGGTTCTTGAGCTACAGCCTGGTGACAGACAGACGGACAGACGGACAGACAGCGAAGTCTTAGTAATAGGGTTCCGTTTTACCATTTTGGTACGGAACCCTAAAAAATGGACAACAGAAAAAATACTCGTATAAATATCATAAGCGACTTACAAAAATAAATGAAATCCCACAAAAACATTTCATGTTAAATGTTGCCAAGACGAGACCATGTAGCTCGCACTGTCAAAAGTAATCAGATCTCATGTAGAGCCAAGCTTCCAACTCTACACGCCCTAACTCTACAAGGCCTAACTTCGCAAACTCTACACCTTAGTCAAAATATATAGCTTGGCGATTTCGCTACATTCACACGAGCGTAAGGTGAAAAACTCTCATACTGTTAATGGTTCTTGTAGTAACGAAACGGCCAAGCCATATATTTTGACTAAGGAGTAGAGTTTGCGAAGTTAGGCCTTGTAGAGTTAGGGCGTGTAGAGTTAGAAGCTTGGCTCTACATGAGATCTGATCTGGGGGCACGGGAGTGCCCCCGCCAAGACCAGCCAAGCGAAGCGCAAGGGCACTACCTACCTTTTCTCGAAGCACTTCGTCGTATTTTTGAACCCTCTTAACTTGGGTTTGGATTATACCAGATAAACAAAATTTTCGGAATATGATGTCAGTGGTTGACTTATTAAACCTATAAAGTTTTAATTGCATAGCTCTTATACTTTAGATTTTATTGATATCTAAAATACCCCGATTTCGTCACTGACTCACTGACTGATGATCATCAAAATTCTTAAGGTACTTCCTGAAGTCCTAGAAAGCTGAAATTTGGTAAGTAAGCTAGTAATAGTACACAAACAACTAAAAAATATTAAAACTTGAAACTTTTACCCCCCCAAAAAAAAAAAAAAAAATTCAGTAAATTTTGATGCTAGAGGTCTGAAAATGTATATAGGGGGTCCTTGTTATAAATAAACCCCAAAAGGTTCGTACCCCACAGGGGGTGCCCTTAGCGTGTAGTCGCTTAGTATAGTAGATAATTGCCCCTGGCTGGAGGCTTTGAGTTGACTTAAGGCAACCACAGGATAGTCCGGTTAAGTAGTCACGACCTCTCAAGGTCAACTACGAGATGCCATATTCTAAAAAAAAAAAAAAACAAAACAAAAAGAAATGAAATCCCACAAAAACATTTCATGTTAAATGTTGCCAAGACGAGACCATGTAGCTCGCACTGTCAAAAAGTAATCAGATCTCATGTAGAGCCAAGCTTCTAACTCTACACGCCCTAACTCTACAAGGCCTGACTTCGCAAACTCTACACCTTAGTCAAAATAATATGGCTTGGCCATTTCGCTACATTCACATGAGCGTAAGGTGAAAAACTCTCATACTGTTAATTGTTCTTGTAGTAACGAAACGGCCAAACCAGATATTTTGACTAAGGTGTAGAGTTTGCGAAGTCAGGCCTTGTAGAGTTAGGGCGTGTAGAGTTAGAAGCTTGGCTCTACATGAGATCTGATTACTTTTTGACAGTGCGAGCTACATGGTCTCGTCTTGGCAACATTTAACATGAAATGTTTTTGTGGGATTACTTTTGACAGTGCGAGCTACATGGTCTCGTCTTGGCAACATTTAACATGAAATGTTTTTGTGGGATCTTCGGTATTTCAGATCTAGTATCTAGTTTATAAAATGGGACTGCGACACTATCTGATGTTGAAATACCTACGTTTTTTAAGTAGGATAATTCCATTCGTAATAAAAATATATATACGGTCGAATTGAGAAACCTCCTCTTTTTTTTGAAGTCGGTTAAAAAATGGTCAAACTTAGTGGTCGTAGGTACCAGTCATCACTCCACTTTCCTCATCATTCTACGGCATTGATCAGACAAAAAATTATTTTCAAGTTTTTGGTTTTCATTTCTTTAGTTAATATTCCTCATTCCCTTTCAATATACTGCACATTATTCTACTTGTCAAGCCCTTGCATTTGGTACCTATAGGTATTGAAGGAGTTGAGAAAAAAAAATACGCCATTTTGTGGTGGCGGCCATCTTGGATTTGAAATTTGTAATAGTGCATTCTACTAGTCAAGCCCTTTCATTTGATACCCATATTGAGGGAGTTGTGAAAAAAAAATATAATTCGCCACTTTGTGGTGGCGGCCATCTTGGATTTGAAATTTGTAATAGTGTATAGTATTCTACTAGTCAAGCC
The DNA here is from genome assembly GCA_916614155.1 of Mesoligia furuncula. Taxonomy (NCBI): domain Eukaryota; kingdom Metazoa; phylum Arthropoda; class Insecta; order Lepidoptera; family Noctuidae; genus Mesoligia; species Mesoligia furuncula. The sequence goes on from OU744814.1 coordinate 183,119, forward strand.
CTTTCATTTGATATCCATATTAAGGGAGTTGTGAAAAAATATGTAATCCGCCATTCTGTGGCGGCGGCCATCTTGGACCGATTTTCATCAAGCATAGCTAAGAACCTACGCTAAGAATAGTCCCGACTAAGTCACCTTTCAAACAAAAAAAACAAAATCAAAATCGGGTCACCCGTTCGTCAAACTTATAACACCCCGCCATTTTTGCATCGAGGGTTAATAATTTGTGAATCAAACATATTCTTATGGTAGTGTCTAAATATTCTCAAGGTAGTGTAAAAGGACTCTGATATAAAGACGAGATATGAGGAATTTCAAATTTCTATAGAAAATTTATTTTTCTCATAACTCGTCTTTAAATCAGTGTCCATTCAAAATATATATTTGGGAACCTAGTATTCTGTAATCCAATCGGAATAAATACACACTAGGTACATTAGGAATATGGTTGCTTTACAAATTATTTTGATATTACGTTTGTATGAACAACGCATGCTCCGCCCGGCGGCCCCTTAACTAAAGCTCGTAGAATTTCCACGCAAGTATTCCACAATATTCGAAACTTCGTAATGAGTTTGTTATAAGTTTCAACAATACACTGACACTGCGCTACTCGACAGTCGACCGCGCGGCGCGGCAGTGTCCCGAACTCCCGACACCGCGGGCGCCGCCACTGAGGACACTGACAACTTTTAACGAGCATACTTCGCAACTTTAGCTGCATACCTATCTATTGTATTTGCATACGTGTTGTGAAAATTCCTGCGGGAGAATTATAATAACCTAACCATAAAACCACGACGGAACGAAACAGGGGTAAGCAGAGGTTTATAGTTCACGTACATTTCGCCAGTTATGATACAAAAGCCCTGTGTCCGATGATATATCCTATCGGCAAAAAGAACGAACTTCCATAGAAACTTTCATCTCCTTTTTAACGCCTTTAAGGGATGAATTTTCAAAAATCCTTTCCTAGTGCTCACTATTATAAGGAACTCTTGTACAAAATTTCATGCTTCTAGCTAGATCCAGTGACTAAGAGCCTGATATCTAGGTGCAGGACTATTAAACGTGTTCGTTCCATTAGTATACTTTATTGTAACCACTCGTTATCTTCCATAACGTTGGACATCCAGTCTCCCGTACCGTCGTCGTGTACTGCGCTTCCCTGAGCTCCGCTGCACGCTGCACCGACAGCTCCTGACGTGGTCCTGACTTAAATGCCGGCGTTATCTTCCTTAAGGCAAAAGCGCCAGGGTAGCCCGCGAAGTTATTTTTTTTTACGTTTTTTGCAATTTGCTGGTCAGTATTAAGTTGCACGTTGATTAAAATATGATTCGCGACTGTAACAGATATGTATTTACAGAATTATAATCATTAAAGTCATCTACACAACTCTCTAAGACTAAGTAATCCCCAAGAATGATTATTTCATGAAATCTTGACATTTGGGAATTATACTAATATAATAATAATAATAATAATATCGTTTATTTCTAAAAATGGTGCAGATTTACAATAATTTATCTTAAAAATTATAAAGAACACAGTTGCTCATTTGCCTGAACTAGGTAGGACCTGTGTTTCAGGCTAGAAAAGGTGCTTAGAAATTTAAAATATATAAATAACAAATGAGAAAACTAATTAAAAACTAATATTAACTTAAAAGACTAGCATGTTCTATTTACAGACAACGAGTAAATCTTCTGTCTCACTGTATGATATGCTAAGTAAAAATTGCAGAATAACCTTTTTGCAGTCGTAATTATTTAATTTATAGATACTTAATTTCCTATTTAATTTATTGTATAGAAATGGGCCTAAAAATGTATAAAATCTGTTTACAAAGACATATTTAGAGGATGCATTTGACTCACATACAATATCATTCCGTCTCTTATTAGTACTTTCAGTGTTAAAGGAGAGCATGGTGTGCTGTTTTAATACCAAGTGCGTTATGAAAAGCTGGCGAACAGTCAGCACGTTACAGGATTTGTATAGCAGATCTGTAGGATAGAGAAAGGGATGGAAGTTAGCTACTTTTAAAATTGCTCTCTGTGCTCTTTCAAGAGGCAGTAAGTAAGTTTTAGGTGCTCCACCCCATGAAGTAATACAGTACTGTATTACAGATTGACCTAGGGCCAAGTAAACTTGTGACACTAGTTTTTTATCTGCAATTGTTCGCAATTTTTTAAAAACAAAAATTAACCTGCGCACTCTTGTAACCAAACTGTCAATATGTGGTCTAAATGAGAGCAACTCGTCTATTTGAACCCCAAGATATTTTATGTTACATGTTTTAAGGATCAAAGGACACTTACATATGCTGACTGAGCGGAGTCCGCAATGATGGGCATACAGATGAGAGTTAGTAATATTTAAATGCGATTTGCGGATCGAGAAGTGAATATATTTTGTCTTGTCGGCATTTAATGTTAGTAAGTTGCTTTGAAGCCAGTTAGACACAGTATTGAAACCAGTTTGAGCATATTCGTACAATTCGGTATTTGTTTTAGCGGTGAATATTAACGCCGTGTCATCTGCATACGATATAATTTTGCCTTGATTAATATTTAAACTACACAAATCGTTAATATAAATCAGGAAAAGGGTGGGGCCCAAAATACTTCCCTGGGGAACACCAAAACCTGTGTTTTTTTGTTCGTCGCTACTAATATTGTCAATTTTAACACATTGATAACGATCGTCTAAGTAGTCAGCAAAAAGTTTCAGCGGCGTTCCCCTTATTCCTAAGGCCTCTAATTTGTACAAAAGCTTCGAAATGGAGACTGTATCAAAAGCCTTCGCCAGATCAAGGAAGATCCCCAGGGTATGGTTTCCTTTACCAAGTTCTTCTGAGACATAATCTGTTAGACTGTGCACTGCATCGGCTGTGGATAATTTGGCTCTAAAACCAAATTGCGCAGATGATAAGAGTTCATTTTTCTCTAGATAGTTAACTAATCTGCTGTTTATAATTTTTTCTAGTATTTTAGATATTGATGGGAGTAATGATATTGGCCGATAATTGCTCACTAGGTCTTTGTTTCCGGATTTGAAGATAGGGATTACAATTGCTTTTTTTAGGCATTTAGGGAAAATGCCTTCAGAAAAACACATACGAAAAATATGTGTTAAGGGAGGTACAAGGATATGCCTAAAGAGTTTAAGGGTCTTATTGCTAATGTTATCCCATCCAACAGCACAGTCATCTTTTAGTCCACAGATTATTCGGGTAATTTCGTCTTCGTCGGTGTCTAGCAAGGCAAAAGATTTTAGGGTACATCTATTTTCACACTTTTGGGAAGAAGGTTGAACACAGTCAGGTTTTGGAATCTGCTCAGCAAGAGTTTTCCCAACATTTACGAAAAAATTATTCACTTCGTTGGCTGACAGGATAGGTGAAGGATTAGAAAGCAGTAAACTTGAATTTGATTTGCGCTGATTTGACATATAGGTGACGTTTTTGATATGTTTCCAAAGTTGCTTGCTATTGTTTCCCGCTCTATTTAATTCATTTTTATCGTAATTTCTCTTTATGTCCTTTAGAAGTTTGTTGCAAAAATTCCTGTATCTGGTATAGGTGACTTTAGTGACGAGATTGTCTGGGTCCCTCCTATGTCTTTGATGAAGTTTGTCTCTATGTCTTATGCACCGAATTAGGCCAGGAGTAATCCAAGGTTTTATATTATAATTTTTCTTGTTTACTGTAATAACGGTCGTGTTGTGTAATATAGCTGATTGAACATGTTTTATTAAGTACGATAAAGCAAAATTAGCGTCAGGTGTATTAAAAACTGGGCTAAAATCAATGTTGCATAAATCATATTCAAGTTTGTTTGTGTTTAGTTGCGTTTTGGTCAGCGGGCGATTTTGCTTAGGCAGCGTTAAGTTAAGGGTCAGTAAAACTGCGTGATGGTCGGTAATTGTAGAGTTAGTAACAAGCGTAATAAACGAAAAACTGGATTTGATTATCATATGATCGAGGCAGGAACCGCTTTGATGAGTAGGCAGTGTATGTGCGGACAGAAAACCGTGGAATGAGCAGATATTAAGATAGTCTTGGATTCCCGCATTGCAGTTATCAGAGTTAATGTTTATATTTATATCACCTGTTAGTATAACATTCTTAAAAGTGGCTACTGCTTGAAAAATTTTGTTTAAGGAAGCATGAAAAGCATCCAAGTTTCTAGCAGAAGGGGATCTATATATAGCAATTATTGCTGCTGTTGTACCAATTTTGATAATCAAGCAATTACTCTTACAGTCGTATAGATTGGGTTCCTCGACTGTGACCATTAAAGAATCTTTTGAATAGACAACCACACCATCATTTTGATTGTTATTGATTCTGGTAAAAGATACGTTGTACCCTGGTATTGCTGGAAGGTTATTCTGGCGATTAGATAACCAACACTCGGTTAGTATTATTATATCACAATTAAAGTTAAGTCTATGAAGAAAAATGTTAAAGCTATCCATGTTCTTATAAATACTACGAATGTTTTGGGTTAATATGGTTAGTGACTTTTGATACACGGAAAGATATTGTCTGCAGTCCTCAACCTTACATGACTTTGAAACAGTTTGAAAACTATTATCTATGTCCGTAATTAAGGTACTATCCATAGTAGCTATACTAAAAATAAAAATAAAAAGTAAAGTCTACAATAAAAACAGGTATGTGGCGCTCTTAGGCGCCTTCATAGTCGATTGAGTTAATGTACCTGTTTTCGGCAGACTTTTTAGCTGGACAATCCTGATCTCCCGTTTTGTGGCTCGCTGGTTTTTTGAAGCGCAGACATGTTGCACATTTTGGCGCTTCTGCTTTCTTTGTGCAGTCTTGAATGGTGTGCCCTTCTTCACCGCAATGACCACACGTAGGGGCAGTGGCTTTGCAGAACTTGGCTGCGTGGCCGTACTGCTGGCACTTATAACATCTGGTTACCAGAGTGAAGTCACGTACTGGACAGGAGGTCCAATTAATAAATAGTCGTTCCTGGGTGATCATGACCTTCCGAATGATGGCTGGAACTTCTAGTATATAATTGCAGTTTTCAGCATCTTTTCTCCCAGATTTGTGGCTTATTTTGATTGAGGTCATAAAAGTATCTCGGGATATAGTCGGCAGTTTGTCAGCTAAATTTTGGTCGTATAGACATTTAAAGACCTCATTTTCAGTCATAGATGCGGGCACTCCAATTACTACAATGCGAGGTTTGCGCTTTCGGGGTTCGTCGACGGTAAGCTCTGACGAAGCAGTTTGGACTGTTCGCTTGAGCTTGTCTAGATCATCTTTAGTCTCCGTGCTGATTATGAGACCTCCTTTTCCGATTTTGCGTACGCCTCGTACTTTCAGCTTCATTTCACCTGGGCATATGATGTTTTGGACCATGTTCCTGGTTTCGTCGCTGGTCTTTGAGTTGTCACATGGGAAAATTGCCACGGAGCTAAGTTTGTTCGGGCGAACAAAATTGTTGGATCCCTTCTTCACCATATCGGCAAAAGATGTGTCACTCCTCCCTGCTCCTTGCTTGGTACAGGACTCCTGAATGGTGCGGTTCATCTCTGTAAGACAGTCTGCTAGGTCTCGAGCTTCAGTCATGTTTTTAAGGGCGGTATGTGTTTGAATAGCACTTGATTTCAACGACTGGTATCGCACGGCCATTTGAGAAACTCCGTGTCCAACTTTTCGGCAAAGATTGCTGATTCTTAACTTCTGGTCCGAATTGAGTTTTCCTTCATTAGCAGTGGCACAGACCTCATTCAAGCATTGTTCAATGGACGCCAACCAGTTCTGGATTTCCGGAGTGGGGATAGGTTCTGCTGGGTCCACAGCCACTTCTTGGTTCTGCTTGGGTTGTTGAGGTGATCTTGGTGTTGGTGTCGATGGGGGACTGCGCGGAGTCAACCCACTCCGAGGAAAGGGGCTGCCGTCCATATTTCAGATTATAATAATTATATATTATTATAATCTAGTCAGATCATTCTTGATTACAACATTACTCGATTTATAAAACACGCTAGTACACTATAAAACTGGGTCAGTATTTATGCAAGTGTTAATTTATTTATTTTTATAATGCATTGATGTGCACGTCTGTATGCGTTAACCGATCCGGTATGATCCTAACTTAACAAATTGTATTACTGATTGTAATGATTATAATTCTGAAAATACATATCCCACAAAAACATTTCATGTTAAATGTTGTAAAGACGAGACCATGTAGCTCGCACTGTCAAAAAGTAATCAGATCTCATGTAGAGCCAAGCTTCTAACTCTACACGCCCTAACTCTACAAGGCCTGACTTCGCAAACTCTACACCTTAGTCAAAATATCTGGTTCAAAAATACGACGAAGTGCTTCGAGAAAAGGTAGGTAGTGCCCTTGCGCTTCGCTTGGCTGGTCTTGGCGGGGGCACTCCCGTGCCCCCAGATTTGTTACGACCGCGAATCATATTTTAATCAACGTACAACTTAATACTGACCAGCAAATTGCAAAAAACTTACGAATACTTGAATTTCGCGGGCTACCTTAGCGCATTTTTTTTTTTCTGGAAGGGAAATCATCAAATGAATCCTCCCGCTCTGGGTGGAGCAGAAGGGACTGTCAGACTCTTACTGACTAAAACCCACCCGTGTTCCTTCCTTAGCCCTTTATGTTCCGGGCCAGCGGTAACCCTTTCGGACAATCCCGCTAAATAGCGCTTCCCCCTTAACGTTGGACATCCAGTCTCCCGTACCGTCGTCGTATACTACGCTCGTCTGACCACCGCTGCACGCTGCACCGACGGCTCCTGACGTGGTCCTGACTCAAATGCCGGCGTTATCTTTCTTAACTTTGGACATCCAGTCTCGTACCATCGTCGTGTACTACGCTCGCCTGACCACCGCTGCACGCTGCACCGACAGCTCCTGACGTGGTCCTGACTCAAATGCCGGCGTCACTTTGACTTGCCATTATTTTAAAGGTCTATTTCATGTACTTACATCTATCACATTGATAATCGGCAACTAAAATAAAATAATAATAATACTGTGCCTCAGGGCAGAGGCCTCTTCTCGTACAGAGAAGACACGAGCATTGATCACCACGCTTGCTCAAGACGGACTGGCGATTTCAGGCTTAATATTGTCTATAAGTCCAGGTTTCTTGTGGTGATGTTTTCCTTCGCTGATGTCAGTAATGTCCAAGATACTCAAATTCAAACTCAAAACATTCAGGCACTTTTGAATTGTCAAGAAGTCCGTCAGTCAGAAAATATGAAGCTAATTGCCCATTCCAAAGCGTAGGTACCTATGGAGAACAACGGGCAAGAAACTCCACGGACACTCTTTTAAATTATATTTTTACAAAAATATTAGTTCCATCATTCATGTTGAATTTATAATTATATGTGAGAACGATGTAAAAAAGACGTACGCTTTAAAATCATCCAGAGTAACAATCCAAAAATAAAATAATAAAAAATAAGCCGGGGCAGCTAAGTGATGACCAGCCCGAACTGACGGCGCCCGTTCACGAACATGACGCATAGATCAGCACCATTCAGCTCAACCATTTTGAAGGGAGCTAAATGATCCAACATACACGCCACCGCCGTCAGCGAGACATTTGTGTGAGCATGTCATACTATCAGCCGCCAGGGCACATTCAAGTCAATGAAAGACATATTATTACCCGGTAAATGGAAGCTATAGGGTACATAGAACTCACAAATGAAATTGAGTTTATACAATGCAAAGATAGTCTTACAATCTTCGGCAGCTCCAACAGTATTTTCAAGTGTTAATCAATTAGTTGTGGTTGTGGAGCAGGACCAGCATTGAGCCAGGCATTTTTATCAGTAATGTAATCCCCTTACTTATAATATGCCCGATTTTTATAAGATAATCTGTAATTTCTTCCAACTTGCTTGATATAGATAGCAGCTCTTTTAAAGGCATTACAATTTCTCATCGTCGTTTCAGCCGATAGACGTCCACTGCTGGACATAGGCCTCCCCCAATTTTGGGGGGGTTTCAATTTCTCATATTTAGTGAATTTATAGATTTATAGGTTACTTATGTGGCTATGCTTAATTAAGTGAAATAAAGAAACCTGATTCAACATGGCGACTCAGTGGCGACGGGTATTGGAACCGCAATAATTTTCCAACGATGTTGATGGCTTCTGGTGACAGTTTAGCTGGATATGTTGCGGTTTTTTGGGCCGGGCTATACCCTGACGGCCAATTCTCGTAATTTTAAGAATGTTCACAGTCTGATCTCAGTCTCAATATGTCAAAATACCTCTAAATTTCTTTTCCTTGAAAAAAAAACCTCTAATTCCTTTTCCTGGACTCCGCTGCTACTGGGCCGGGTTAATCCCTGGACTCCGCTGCTATTGGGCCGGGTTAATCCCTGAACTCCTCGTTCTAAACTGCTGACGTTGCTTGAGATTGGGAGACAACGCTAAAAGTACTGGCGTTGAGTTCTCTTCTCAAGAGTTTTACTGCGTTCTTTTGGCACTTTTTGGCGATGAAATAATATAGTGCCTCGACAAGTAAAACGGTCAGTATTATAATCAAAAGTATTTTCTCAATACTGATCAGTTGTCCGAAGTTTTGACTGGTGCTGGCACTGGCTTCTCACATCGTATTGCATTACTTAGTTACTAGAATAACAATGCTTTGTTTGCGAAACGTGACACTGAACCGACGACTGTCTTAATGGGGATCAGCAAAGGCATGTCCTTACAAGTCAATGAAAGACATATTACCCGGTAAATGGTACATAGTATTTACTCACATCTGTGCTATGCAATTATACAATACAAATGAAATTGAGTTTATACAATGCTAAGATACAATCTTCAGCAGCTTCAACAGTATTTTCAAGTGTTAATCAATTAGTAAGTTGTGGTTGTGGAGCAGGACCAGCATTGAGCCAGGCATTTTTATCAGCGATGTAATTCCCTAACTTATAATATGCCTGACTGCATAGTGTGCGTTTTATACAAGACTTGAATTTTGTCTCATTTAGTTGAAGAATGTGGGGAGGTATTTTATTATAACATTTTAAACAGTACCCTATGAAAGATGAGTCTAGTTTAGCCAGTCTGAAACCTGGTTGAACTAATAGGTCCCTATTTCTAGTACTATAATTATGTCTTTCACCTCTTTTACTAAAAATATGTACCTAAGTTTTTTCTTCCATACATGATGTTTTCGTAGATATATTGACAAGGCACCGTCATGATAAATAAATGAAAAAAAAAAGAAAAGTGATGTTAATTTCCTTAAACGACGGACAGTGTATCAATAATATAAGTTACGCGGATGATATGGTGTTGCTGTCGTTAAGAAAGCTCCTCCGAATCTTTGAAGACTATGCGGTGACTCATAGTCTCAGTACAACTCAACTAAAAGCGAGCTCTTAGTGTTTAGGGCGCAAAATAAAATGTATGACGGTGTTCCACCGGTTACCTTGGGCAGAGTTCCACTGAAAAGAGTCACTCGTTTTAAATACCTGGGGCACTGGGTCACCGATAGGCTATCGGATGACGACGATTTAGAAAGGGAACGTAGAGCGTTGGCTGTCAGGTGTAACATGCTGGCCCGCAGGTTCGCACGGTGTACGCGACAGGTTAAAATAACATTGTTCAGGGCCTACTGCCAGTCGCTGTATACGTGCGCCCTGAGGGTCAGTTATGCACAGGGCTCGTACAACGCTTTACGAGTCCAATATAATAATGCGTTCCGGGTGACGCTGGGGTTGCCGCGCTTCTGTAGCGCGTCGGGGATGTTCGCGGACGCACGCGTTCCGGATTTCGGGTCGCTACTGCGTCTGCGAATTGCATCACTGATGCGTCGGGTGCGCGACAGCCCCAACAGCCTCGTGGCTACGGTAGCCGGCATGGTGGATGGCCAAATAATAGGTCACTGGATGGCGGCGCACAGACCGTCATTCAGATATCATTCGTGTAGAGTTAGAAGCTTGGCTCTACATGAGATCTGATTACTTTTTGACAGTGCGAGCTACATGGTCTCGTCTTGGCAACATTTAACATGAAATGTTTTTGTGAGATTTCATTTCTTTTTGTAAGTTGCTTATGATATTTACGACTATTTTTTCTGTTGTTCATTTTTTCTTTCTTTTTTTGGGGTTTATTTATAACAAGGACCCCCTATATAAATTTTCAGACCTCTAGCATCAAAATTTACGGAAGTCTCATACAAACTTTCACCCCCTAGTTTAAGGGGTTGAGGGGGGTAAAAGTTTCAAGTTTTAAGATTTTTTTGTTGTTTGTGTACTATTACTAGCTTACATTCCAAATTTCAGCTTTCTAGGACTTCAGGAAGAACCTTAAGAATATTGATGATCATCAGTCAGTGAGTCAGTGACGAAATCGGGGTATTTTAGATATCAATAAAATCTAAAGTATAAGAGCTATGCAATTGAAACTTTATAGGTTTAATAAGTCAACCACTGACATCATATCCCGAAAATTTTGTTTATCTGGTATAATCCAAACCCAAGTTAAGAGGGTCAAAAATACGACGAAGTGCTTCGAGAAAAGGTAGGTAGTGCCCTTGCGCTTCGCTTGGCTCGTCTTGGCGGGGGCACTCCCGTGCCCCCAGATTGAGCATTTGATTAAGTTATCTTTTCAAGCGCCTTACTGAAAACCGGCAACATATACGGGTCTATAATTATCCCACAAAAACATTTCATGTTAAATGTTGCCAAGACGAGACCATGTAGCTCGCACTGTCAAAAAGTAATCAGATCTCATGTAGAGCCAAGCTTCTAACTCTACACGCCCTAACTCTACAAGGCCTGACTTCGCAAACTCTACACCTTAGTCAAAATATCTGGTTTGGCCGTTTCGTTACTACAAGAACCATTAACAGTATGAGAGTTTTTCACCTTACGCTCATGTGAATGTAGCGAAATGGCCAAGCCATATTATTTTGACTAAGGTGTAGAGTTTGCGAAGTCAGGCCTTGTAGAGTTAGGGCGTGTAGAGTTAGAAGCTTGGCTCTACATGAGATCTGATTACTTTTTGACAGTGCGAGCTACATGGTCTCGTCTTGGCAACATTTAACATGAAATGTTTTTGTGGGATTTCATTTCTTTTTGTAAGTTGCTTATGATATTTATACGAGTATTTTTGCTGTTGTTCTTTTTTTCTTTTTTTTTTGGGGTTTATTTATAACAAGGACCCCCTATATAAATTTTCAGACCTCTAGCATCAAAATTTACGGTTTTTTTTTTTGGGCGTGTAAAAGTTTCAAGTTTTAATATTTTTTTGTTGTTTGTGTACTATTACTAGCTTACATACCAAATTTCAGCTTTCTAGGACTTCAGGAAGTACCTTAAGAATTTTGATGATCATCAGTCAGTGAGTCAGTGACGAAATCGGGGTATTTTAGATATCAATAAAATCTAAAGTATAAGAGCTATGCAATTGAAACTTTATAGGTTTAATAAGTCAACCACTGGCATCATATTCCGAAAATTTTGTTTATCTGGTATAATCCAAACCCAAGTTAAGAGGGTTCAAAAATACGACGAAGTGCTTCGAGAAAAGGTAGGTAGTGCCCTTGCGCTTCGCTTGGCTGGTCTTGGCGGGGGCACTCCCGTGCGCCCAGATTGGTGTCTTTACTATCCCCGGACTACTACTATTACTTCTAAGTGAGAGTTTATGGCACCACGTGAAGTCTCCAATGTGTAATCGTTTTTTGTGTTTCGTTTTTAGGGTTCCGTAGTTCCTACAAGGAACCCTTATAGTTTCGTCAAGTCCGTCTGTCTGTCTGTCTGTCTGTCCGAGGTTTTGCTAAGAGACCGTCAGTACTAGAAAGCTGTAATTTTGTAGGAGTGCGTATATTAATTACGTCGATAAAGTGGTAAAATATTTTTTTTTTTAAATATTTTTTTTAGGGTAGCTCCCCTACATGTGAAGTGGGGATGAATATTTTTTTTGTCGTCTACCCCATTGTGTGGGGTATCGTTGAATAGGTCTTCTAAAATGACTTGGGGGTTGCTAAAGTTATTTTTCGACTTAATGCACCATTTACGAAATATTAAACTTTAAAGTGCAATTTTTTGTTCCAGTAGGGCGTCCCCCCCCCTCTAAAACCTAAACTGCTGGCTTGAAAATTCTGGAAAAAATCACGATGATAGTGCATTTCATGAACTTTAAAGAAAAACTATAGCGGTTAAGATAACTTTATTAGTTTAGAAGTAATAGTCGTTGAACTTGGGTGTTGGATAATTTTGTACCAAATACAAAATCCTTAGCATTAATCTTTTATTTATTTATATATATATTTTTTTTTAATAATAATAATATTTATTTGCTTAAAACACGGTATAGAAAGGTGTTACAATACAAAATGAGATCATACATGTTTTGCTTATAATTAAAGCATGCAAAATTGTGCTGTCAACGTTAGTGTTCTAAAAACTCCCTAATACTGTAGAAATTCTTTTCATTCAACCAGTTATACAATTTAATTTTAAATAGTCTGCAATTCAATACTTTTAATGTCTTTGGTAAATTATTAAATATACGTACACACATAGCCACACAATTTTTATTATATTTAGCATACCTAGGCAGCTCGTCTAGTACAAGTGTGTATTGGTCACGCCGACTTCGTGAACATACCTCTTCTGCTGTCTTAAACAGTTCTTTGTGTTTCTTTACAAACATACACACCTCATATATATATAATGACGGTAACGGTAGCAAACCAAGCTTTTTAAATATTGGTTTACAAGATTCATCGGACGGTATCCCGTATAAGGCCCGTATACATTTTTTCTGGGCGATAAATGCTCTACTGTGGTCGGTACTATTTCCCCATTCTATTAGTCCATACCGCAACGAGGACTCCACGTATGCTCGATATGACATTACGGCCGTTTTTATATTTGTTACCTTTTTTATTTGTCTAAGGGCATATACAAATTTATTTGTTTTATTGCATACATGCTCAACCTGCGCCTTCCAGTCTAAATGTTCGTCTATTACTACACCTAAAAACTTAGTTTGTGTCACATGCGTGATTTTTGGTATGTCCATTTTGAAATTAAATTTATTATTATGATATTTGTTAAATTGTAAGTATACAGATTTGTCAAGATTAATAGATAGATTATTATTATTTAGCCAATTAATTAGAATGTCAATTGTATTATTTATGTCAGTTTCATGGTCAGTAATTGAATTATATTTTTTGTCAGCAGTTACAATTATGGAAATGTCATCCGCAAAAAGAAAGCATTTGTGATTAGTAATATCAACTATATCATTTATGTAAAGTAGAAATAAGATGGGGCCCAATATGCTACCCTGGGGCACACCGCGTTTTACATATTGATATTCAGACGTATGCCGTATCATGTCCCTATTTGCGTCCAGTTTGGTAATAGCTACACACTGTTGTCTGCCAGTTAGGTACGACGATATCCATTGATGTGGCAGGCCTCTGATTCCGAGAGCTTCTAATTTTTGTAATAAGTTGGCGTGTGTAACTAGATCGAACGCCTTCGATAAGTCAAAGAATAGACCCGTTACCAACTGGTTGTTGTTTAAATTGTTCAGTACTGTTTTCAAGAGTGAAAATATGGCTAACGTTGTGGATTTACCTTTTTGAAATCCAAATTGCTGTTTTCTTATAATGTTAAATTTCTCGCAGTAATTTATTAATCTGTTATGCATACATTTCTCGTATATTTTTGAGATTATGGGTATTAATGTTATAGGGCGGTAATTGTTCATATCACGTTTATCACCCTTTTTGAGCAATGGTTTAACAATGGACAATTTTAACGCTTTTGGGAATACTCCTTGTGAAAAAGACACACCAACCGACCAGTTGTTATAAAGTATTGTGTCTCGGGTTTGCTTTGCATAATCTTTATTTTCCCTATATGAGCACAATCCAATAGGTTGATACTTGTACGGTTGAGCTAAAGTTATTAAGTGGTTCATCTCACGGACTCGATATAGCGATTCTGAGAATTTGTCATTGTCTCATGCAGGCGTACACTCCGGTACGACCAGGTACGGAGACTGGTTGTATGGGAGTGAATGCCCAGGTGTTTGTGGAAAGATAGTTATTACTTTGGTGGCTCGCCACATTCTTTATTTATGTACCTTCATTTGTGTTTTGTTACAATAAACTTTGTATTGTGTAATTAGGTACTTGTTTAATTGAATCTTTCCCTAACCGATTATATACCTTATAAATTTACTGAAGCGTGGCCAGCGCAGTAGGTAGAGCAAAAGCTCTTTCATCCTGTAAAGGTCGGGTTACAGTTGACACACCAACGACTTTTTCACTAAATCACATTAAATATATTCTATATCAACAGCTTTGCGGTGAATTTGTCACTTATAGGTGTGCACAGCACTTGTATAATCAATAATAAAAATTAAAATGGAAATATATGATCATAACAAAATTAAAATTTACAAAGTTTACATTGAATTTAAAATGACAAGTAGTTAAATTAAAATACAGTATAATTCAAAAATTAATAAAAAAAAATCAATTAAAATGGAATAGTAAAATAATTATAAATTGAAACTATAAAAATACAAATAAATTAGTTAAATTGGAATATTATAACAATTATAAATTGAAACTATAAAAATGACAAATAAATTAGGACATTATCGTTATTACATTAATTATAAATAAGAATAGGATAAAATAAATTAAATTAAATTAAATTGTACAATATTAAATACATTGGATGGAGTCACACAAATACACAATTAACATTTTCTAAAAGAAATAAATAAACAGATCGATCAAGAACTGAGAACGTATCTTCTGAATTCATTCAGATTTCGAAAATATGTCCAAGTTGTTAGTACGCGTGCTCAGCTTATTGTAGCTAGACAAAAACCGGTATAAAGGAGCTGAACGACCAAGATTAGTTCTACATTTAGGTATTTGAAATGTTTCTGTTTTAAAATTGGATCTGTATGAGGTACGGCGGGACACATTCAGACCGATCTCCGAAACTAACTCCGGTACATTCGCCAAATTGTGGAGGGTCTTATAAAGGAAAACTAAGTCTGAGCAACTTCTTCGATGCTCCAAGGAGCTCATCCTGAAATGACAAAGCCTTTGAGGATAATCCGCTTCGCGATCACATGTCTGTGATCTTTAGCGGAGGTATCTCGTAAACTTTTTTTGGATGCACTCTATACTGTCGATGTGGACAAGATTCGCGGGATTCCTTACAGGAGATGCATATTCCAGTGTACTCCTCACCAAAGAGTTATAAAGAACCTTAAGGGTGCTGATTGATTGGAAGTCCTTGCAAGTTCTTTTTACAAATCCCGTCATTTTATTTGCTTTGGAGACAATAGTGTCAAAGTGATTTATAATGGATAGTTGACGATCAAGTTGGACTCCCAAATGACGAATGGTATCGACTTTCTGAAGAGTGATGCTGTTTAAGTGATATGCTGAAGGCTGAATCAGCTTTTTCTGTGTAAATGTTCTATTATGATAATTAACACTTAACGGCATTGAGAGTCATCATGTTACTATGACACCACTCATGAATTGCGTCCAAGTCCTTCTGAAGCAAAGCAATGTCGGTACTTGATTTAATTTCCTTGTATAGTTTTAGATCATCCGCAAACATAGAGCATTTTGAGTATTTAAAGGAGTGTATGATATCGTTCACAAATACCAGGAAAAGAATAGGACCAAGATGCGATCCCTGATGTTGAGGAATAAAGTGGCGACTGATAACCCTTTATAATAACTCTCTGTTGTCGTTCTGAAAGATATGATTCAAACCAGCGTAGCAAATGACCATGCATACCATAGTTCTCAAGTTTTTGAAGTAGAAGCACATGATTTACTTTGTCGAACGCGCTACTGAAGTCACTTTTAAAGTGACTAAGATGAAGTAGTTGCTTGTTTATAACGGGTAAAGACTTGCATTGAAAAACAAAATGTTTTTTTTTTTGTATTCAGAATAAAGAACAACAGAATCGTACTACATTGTGATAACGGGCTATTACGGAACTCTAAACTGTGCGTGGCCCGACACGTACTTGGCCGGTTTTATTCCTACTATAGTTTCGTTATTTATAATTTTCCAAACTGTTTTTATTTTATTTTCTGCTGATTTAATTTTATTGGTAATGTAGGTACTGGGCTTTGGCTATTTTGCAAGTATTTCTAAAAATTTTGAAGTATGCAGCAACATACTTGCTGAAAGTTTCAGTATTGATGTAAGGTTTAAGACCATACAGCTCGATAAGTCTTTTCCTACTTATCCTAATACCTCTAGATGCCCAGTCACTAAATATAAAATAGGGCAAATGATAAACTGAGGAAGTACATGCGTCATGTTCGTGAACGGGCGCCGTCAGTTGGGGCTGGTCATCACTCAGCCGCCTCGGCTTATTTTTAATTATTTTATTTTTGGATTGTTGTTTTCTTACTATTTGCTGTTCTCTGGACGCTTTTAACGCGTACGCGTTCCTTTCTACATAGTTCTAACATATAATTGTAAATTCAACATTAATGTTGTAACTAATATTTTTGTAAAAATATAATTTAAAAGGGGTACGTATTTGAATATCGAAGATTAAAATACCTACGTTTAAAATACCAATGTTCAAAACATCGAAAATTTAAATATCGATTATATCAAAATGTCGAAAATTGTTATACCTACGCTTAAAACGTCGAAGATTGAAATGCCGAGTGATTAAAATTTCGAATGATTCAAAATATCGAATGACATTATGCCTAAGTTCAAAATATCAACATTTAATACATCTAAGTTCATAATATCTACGTTAAAAATACCTACTAGTTAAAATACCGAAAAAAATAAATTATTTAGGCAGTATGAGTGATACGTACAATTGCGTACAAATATGTTTTATTTTGGGTTTTTATTATGTAAAAATAATTAAAGTACATTACATGAGGTTTTCCTTGTTTTTTTTTTTTGTAACCCACCTAGTAACTGATTACCATCTAGCAAACAAGCATGCAGCAATCATGCAACATGCAAGCAAGCATGGTTTCTGTCACGGCTCCGGCGCTGCTGGGCTCCGGCAGTCCCACGCGAGCTTAACGTCGCAGATGGTCTAAACGCTCACCACCGCAGCTTCGGCTTGTTGGCCGGCTTCGCCGGCCAGCCTTAGCTACGGCGGCGGGTGTTAAAACCACCTGCTCCTCAGCTCGCGAGCTGCCTCGCCCCTCCGCGCCTACGAGATTCTAAATTACACTCTAGGGGTAGGGCAGAGAAGACTACGTGGAGTCGGTTTTGAAGCGATACGTTTCTGTCACAAACTTTAGTAGCACAACATATTGACTTTCAAGAAAATATTTTAATTCAAAGACCTAATTAATACCTTCATGATTGACCTATGCTTGTACAGTGGGCTGCATCAATTGGGTACCCCATTTGTATGAAAATTTTAATACAAAGGGGGTACCCAATTGATGCAGCCCACCGTACACTGGACACTGATTTTCATGGATAAAATAGGTCGAAATTGTTCCAAAACCGAATTGGGGCACCCCGAATTTACGTAGTCTTTAGGCTGTTACCCCTAGAGTGTATATAAAAATCCGGAGGCGCGAAGGGAGGGCAACCCCCGCCCGCTGTAACAAAGCATAGGCACCCGTGGGAGCCGTAGCGGCTGAGGTGAACATGGGTGCCTATCCTTTGTTACGCAAGGGCAAAGGGGTTGCACTTCCCGTAGCGCGGCGCCGGAGACGTTGCAGAAGCAACCTTTTTCCACTCATACTACTTACATTAAAATTTGTTCTATATTTTAACTTGTACGTAAACCATTTTTACACGTAGGTATATTAATTTTCGATGTTCAAATAATATTATGTACCCATCGATATTTAGGACGTTCGATAGTTTGTACTTCGGTATTTAGGATATTCGAAAATCCGTATTTCGATATTTGGATTTTTCGATGTAACTTTTGTAAATATTTAGATTTTAGATATATTGGACGTAGGATATTTAACCATTCGATAATATAAACTTTCGTTATTTTAATTTTCGGTGTTATGGTCGTTCGATATTTCCATTTTCGATGTTTTGAACATCGATATTTTAACAGTAGGTGTTTTTATCTTCGATATTCAAATACGTACCCTTTAAAAGAGTGTCCATGGAGTTTCTTGCCCGTTCTTCTCCATATGTACCTACGGTTTGGAATGGGCAACTTCATATTTTCTGACTGACCGACTTCTTGACAATTCAAAAGTGCCTGTAAATGATAAGATAAGATAAGATGGGTACGTATTTGAATATCGAAGATTAAAATACCTACTGTTAAAATATCGATGTTCAAAACATCGAAAATGGAAATATCGAACGACCATAACACCGAAAATTAAAATAACGAAAGTTTATATTATCGAATGGTTAAATATCCTACGTCCAATATATCTAAAATCTAAATATCTACAAAAGTTACATCGAAAAATCCAAATATCGAAATACGGATTTTCGAATATCCTAAATACCGAAGTACAAACTATCGAACGTCCTAAATATCGATGGGTACATAATATTATTTGAACATCGAAAATTAATATACCTACGTGTAAAAATGGTTTACGTACAAGTTAAAATATAGAACAAATTTTAATGTAAGTAGTATGAGTGGAAAAAGGTTGCTTCTGCAACGTCTCCGGCGCCGCGCTACGGGAAGTGCAACCCCTTTGCCCTTGCGTAACAAAGGATAGGCACCCATGTTCACCTCCGCAGCTTCGGCTTGATGGTCGCCTCCGGCGACCAGCCTCAGCCGCTACGGCTCCCACGGGTGCCTATGCTTTGTTACAGCGGGCGGGGGTTGCCCTCCCTTCGCGCCTCCGGATTTTTATATAGACTCTAGGGGTAACAGCCAAAAGACTACGTAAATTCGGGGTGCCCCAATTCGGTTTTGGAACAATTTCGACCTATTTTATCCATGAAAATCTGTGTCCAAGCATAGGTCAATCGTGAACGTATTATTTAGGTCTTTAAATTAAAATATTTTCTTGAAAGTCAATATGTTGTGCTACTAAAGTTAGTGACAGAAACGTATCGCTGCAAAACCGACTCCACGTAGTCTTGTCTGCCCTTCCCCTAGAGTGTAATTTAGAATTGCGTAGGCGCGGAGGGGCGAGGCAGCTCGCGAGCTGAGGAGCAGGTGGTTTTAACACCCGCCGCCGTAGCTACGGCTGGCCGGCGAAGCCGGCCAACAAGCCGAAGCTGCGGTGGTGAGCGTTTAGACCATCTGCGACGTTAAGCTCGCGTGGGACTGCCGGAGCCCTGCAGTGCCGGAGCCGTGACAGAAACCATGCTTGCTTGCATGTTGCATGATTGCTGCATGCTTGTTTGCTAGATGGTAATCAGTTACTAGGTGGGTTACAAAAAAAAAAACAAGGAAATCTCATGTAATGTACTTTAATTATTTTTACATAATAAAAACCCCAAATAATACACATTTGTATGCAATTGTACGTATCACTGATACTGCTTATATAATTTTTTTTCGGTATTTTAACTAGTAGGTATTTTTAACGTAGATATTATGAACTTAGATTTATTAAATGCTGATATTTTGAACTTAGGCATAATGTTAAGTTCAAAATATCAGCATTTAATAAATCTAAGTTTCACACACGGACACGGAAGTTTCGGGAGGTTCCTGCACATCATCAGGCGGGAGGAAACGCCCGGGTGTCACCATTGCCAGGATCGCCCAGAGGACACGGTGGAGCACACGGAGGAGGTCTGCCCCGCTTGGGCGGAGCACCGCCGTGTCCTCGTAGAGGCGATCGGCAGCGACGGTGACCTCTCGCGTCCGGCCCTGGTGCAAGCCATGGTCCGGGGCGAGAGGGAGTGGGAGGCAGTCATCTCCTTCTGCGAAGCAGTCATGCTAGCGAAGGAGGTGGCGGGACGGTTCAGGGAGAGAGCCTCCCGTCTCAGCCGCCGCGGGGGACGCCCCAGGCGTCGGGAGCCGCGTGACGACTCCCGGCCACCGTAGGCGCGGGCCTGCGGACGGAGAGTAATGGGTAGCTCACCGTCCGATCAGGACCAGGCCCGTGCCGGACGGCGCGTACGTGTTCCACGCGCGCCTCAAAGAGATGTCAGCATCGGGGAGGGGCCCCTTAGGGCCGAGGCCTGCCGGGTCAGCGGGATTGTCCGAAAGGGTTACCGCTGGCCCGGAACATAAAGGGCCAAGGAAGGAACACGGGTGGGTTTTAGTCAGTAAGAGTCTGACACTCCCTTCCGCTCCACCCAGAGCGGGAGAAGTCATTTGATGATTTCCCATCCGCAAAAAAAAAAAAGGCATACTTAATGTTATTCGATATTTTGAATCATTCGAAATTTTAATCACTCGGCATTTCAATCTTCTAACAATTTTCGACATTTTGATATAATGGATATTTAAATTTTCGATGTTTTGAACATTGATATTTTAAGCGTAGGTATTGTAATCTTCGATATTCAAATACGTACCCGATAAGATAAGATAATGTTTATTTTGTAAAACATGAGTAGGTACAGTATGAAGGTCTTATAATTAGGGTACGTATTAAAATCCCGAATTTTAAAAGACCGAATTTTAACATACCAATGGACGAAATCCCGAAAATTGAAACGCCGAATGGTTGTTTGGTCGAAAGTTTAAAATCCCGAAAGTTCATTTGCCCGAAAGTTTAAAATTCCGAAGTTTAAAAACCCGAAGTTTAAAAACCCGAAGTTAAAAATCCCGAAGTTCAAAATCCCGAAATTGTCAAAAAATTGAATTGTCAAATTGTTGAAATTTTGTGTAAAGGGTTTAAAGTCGTCGTTTCAGCCTATAGACGTCCACTGTTGGACATAGGCCTCCCCCAATTTTGGGAGGGTTTGCCATAATTGCCACGCTTGGCAGGCGGGTTGGCGATCGCAGTATGGTATGATGGTGGATTACATAGAGAACGCTGCTGCCCATTCTCCGGTACGATCCTTAGTCGCCTTTTACGACACCCACGGAAAGTAAGGGGTGGTGGTATTCTTTAAGTACGGCACCACACAGACAAGGGTTTAAAGTAACCTTACCAAAACTAACCTCAGGGTGCCCTTCCCTCGCTCTTGTCTCCTATGTTGACGAAGACGAAGCGACGGGGGCTCGTTCGCTCGCTTTGCTCGCTCACTCGAGCCCCCGTCATCCCCTTCGAACCTAACCTGTCCAAGTCGGGGTGCCCCAAGTCCCGAGCTCGCTTCGCTCGCTCTTGCATCCTAAGTTGTCATTACAAATGTGTTAGCTACTAAGTAGCAAATGGGTTTGCCGGTTCTTTGTAAACACAAAACCGCCTACCTGTACTTTATATCTACCTTTTTGAGATTTGAACACTTTAAAAGTATCTTCACTCATTATAGCAACCACTCGGTACTAAGTAGCTAACAGTAACTACAAATTAATAAAACATTACGGAATAAAATATTTTTTCGAGATCTACCCCCGCTATAAAAAATATTAAAACATGTTAAGCAGAATGCCCACCGTCATAACTGTGTTGTAGTGCCATCTATGAGTAATCGCGGGAACTACGTCGCCACTTTTTGGGATTTCATCCATCGGTATTTCGTCCATTCGGGATTTCATCCATTCGGGATTTCGTCCTTTCGGGCATTTGAACATCGGTATTTTGTGTTTCGATATAACGACTATCGACATTTAAAACTTTCGATATTTTGAATTTCGGTGTTATGTACGTCGGTATTTCAATCATGGGTATTATGAACTTTCGGGATTTTGATACGTACCCTATAATTATTGTAAGGTGGCTACATGAAACGCTACGTGGGTGGTTTAATTGAAATAAATGGTTTGAGTTTGACATATGAGTTGAAACTATCACATTGGTACTGTCAGTAATGTCCAAGATAAACTCAGGAAGTACATAAGTACTTCCTCACCCGCACCCTCCTTACTCATATTATTATGAGTTGAAACAATCACATTGGTACTGTCAGTAATTAATAATTGACGGCACGGTTGGCGCAGTGGTTAAGCGATTGACTGCTGCGCTGCGTGTCGCGGGTTCGATTCCCGCACGGAACAAATATTTGTACAACCTACAAGTAGTTGTTCCGGGTCTGGCTGTTTGTGTATGTGACTTTAAATGTTTGTAAACGCACCCACAATACAGGAGAAATTCCTAGTGTGGGGCAACGTTTTTTAAAAAAAGAAACAAAGAAAAGTAATGTCCAAGATAAACTTAGGAAGTACATAATATGTACCTACTTCCTTACCCATATCCTCCTTACTCGTATGAGTTGAAAAAATCACATTGGTATTGTCAGTAATGTCCAAGATAAATTTAGGCCGTCTTATTACATAACGAGATCTAATTTTAGACCTAGCCCAAACCTTAGAGCCAGTTACTCTATTTTGAACTTTAATCCGACGAACGTAAAGTTCTTAATGCAAAATTGACAACTTAGACTCGGGTTTCACGTCAGTTTTTGTAATAAGAACTTTAGCTTCGTTGGATTATAGTTCGAAATTTAAAAATGGCTGGATGGATTAAACCTTGGTCTAAATATAAATCTTGTTTTGTAATAAGGCCGAGGAAGTACCTACAATTTACTTCCTCACCCATACCCTCCTTACTCATATGAGTTGAAACAATCACATTGGGGTAGTTATGGCCCAGTGGTAGCGGCCTGGACTTACGTAGTAGACGAGTGTGTTTATGTATCTAATTTATTTCATCACCACTGATTTCAAATCGGTGAGGGAAAACATCGTGAGAAGATATCCTTAAACCAAAAGTTCGAACACATCTACCAACCCGCACTGGGCCCACGTGGCGGATTGCGGCCCACTCCTCCTATAGAGGATGCCTGTCTACCAGCAGTGGGAACTTTGTAGGTTGACGATGTATTTTATGTACTTACCTATGTATATAACATTGGTACTTGCCCGGGTTTGAACCCACAACCTCGTGCATGAGAGGCAAGAGATTCTTTTCTTGAGTATTTTCCAGTACCTAGAAATGTAGATAATGCTATCACCAATTCGTCCTCTTTAATATAGTGAGGCTAGGTAGGTTATGTAGGACTAAGTGATACAATAATAGACCATGTTTGGTGGTAAAACGTTTATTCGCCGAGTCGCCGGTGCGTGAATAAGTTAAGTTACGTGTATCGGAATGTTCTCTGTTACGTCTACGCAAACAATACTTGCAGCTAACACGTATTAAAGCCGTCGGTACTTACAATAAATGCACATCAAACGTCGCGCTGACAACCATACATTGCGACAATCAATAGAATTTCACAAATATGAAAACTGTAAGGCTGCGAACAGCTAGTAGGTAATATATAAGTCAATGCTGCGAACACATTCAAATTTTGACATTTCAACGAACATTACTCCGCACAACGCGACGGCACCTGAGCGGTGAGCCACGGCAACAGACACGCTCATAGACATAATAGAGAATGTGCTGAGCGTCCCTTATTCAGTTGTGCAGTGAATACAGGCCAGTAGTTGTCTCTTTAGTTAAGTAGTGCTGCAGGTGATCTCCACACAGTCGCTTTTACTCTTTCCAGAGGGTGGTTACTTTTGTGAGGCTAACGAATTAGTGATCTATGGGCTAACGCTCAGTTCATTCTATAAGTCCATGGTCACGCTTAATTTGGACGGGAGTCGTGGCATTCTGTATGGGACCTTGGGTTTGGGTCGCAGAGTGACATTAGTTTTGCCACGCGTATTTATCATGGCCGTCGCAATCCCACAATTCAATGTAGACGCAGCATAATATTAATTATGTTAACATGAGTTTGTCTGAAAATCACTAAATCACTCTATCGCTAAAAAATAAGGTTCAAAGTTGATTGGGAAACCTTTACAGTTTCGGGTAGCTTGATGTGCTGGGGTCTGTACACAGGTAGTAGGTACATTCACTTGACATTAATATATTTACAATGCAGTAATAACGCGACTGGAGTTAGTATTCGGTAAGTACAACATATACAGTGAGTCAATCCTTTACAAGTGTACACGCTGCAGCGGTTTTGTTTGTTCTGCAAGTACAATCAACCGCACGTGTATGGTAGCAGTTTGACGTCGACTCCGCTTTTATTTCGTACAAGTGGGAGTGTTGTCGTCGCTCGAGTCTTACTACTGACGTGCAGTTAACCGTACCTACTATACGCACACAGCTGCTTGAAGTTCTTGTAGTGTACACAATTTTTTTAGTTACTTATTATACAGTAGGTGATAGGAATGTGAGAATGTATCGGTGGTTATAAAAATAACTGTTACATGAAATATTTAATGATCTGATGTGTATAAATAATAGTTTATTTTTATTAACATTAAGAAATACAAAGGCAAGTTACGACAAAATACACTTTCCAAACATGTTAGAAACTGTGAAACAACTTCTCCGTTTCAGACAACATACTTCCTTCACACTTGCACTTGGATGATTAAACAATATTATTATTATGCTTTTATCACAAATATTCACAATCTCGTCACGTTCTATAAATTACTTAATTTATTATTAACACTATGTTCGAGTCCATTCACAAATAGTACGTCGTAAAATAAGTAAGACACACACGTGCTTAATAATCAAACTCCCATCCTTCGAGTATATTACTTGAGTCCTGACCGCTTAGCGACCACACCGCTAATACGGTTCAAGAAAGGTAACCACTTGTGTAGCTACCTGTCTATGGCAACAATTACACGATCAATCGTGTAATCAAAGGCAATCAAAATGTCATGATGAGGATATTTATAATACGATAATCGCGTAACAGCATGGACAGACACTCATCACAGAAGACGTCATCATCATCACTGGCTCCATGTGCGGTCAGTTGCAGACGTGCGTCTCGGTGCGCGCGACGCAGGTGTCGCAGGACACGCGGCAGCACCAGTGGAACCGACAGCGGCACTGCCTCTCCACCGCACGCCGCTCCGTGCTGTACCCCCGCCCGCAGCACAGCGACGAGCAGCCGTCCTCGCCTGGACAACAAACATAATAGGTGTTCACGCCATTTTGCGAACCCCGCGCGCTACGGCCAAGCGCGCGGTATGAAGAGGAAGCGGGGAAGGTGCAGCGCGGCCGACGCGCGCGCCCCGCCGCCAGAGCCATCACCGCCACGGGACCGCGCATACGCATATTTACCATACCTACTTACGCGCCACGCGGCTAGCCCAGTTTAACCATTGTAAGCGATACGTATTAAACGTCATTATATAAACATTTCGGTGGTTGTTATTGGTGGCTCTCACCACACCTCTAAACAATAGGTGTACAACACAGTACATACAAAAATGTCATACGGTTTATGGCTTTCACATAGCTTTCCGTTACAACTCGTATCAATAACAGTATTACACTTAGAGTAGGCAAAAGTAGATTTAGTTGAAAATAGTAGATTATTTGCAACAATCATTTTGAAGGCGAGAGATGCGCTCGGGATTCTACTCTAGAATCCTTCGCTCCGCCCTGGATTCAAAGTGAGTTACTCGAGCTTAAAATGGTGTTGCTCCTGAGGTGGACACTCTACTTTTATCACCCTCATTGAAAAAAAAACCGGCCAAGGGCGAGTCGGAGTCGCGCACCGAGGTTTCCGTACCATCATAATAATATGTTTTTGTATTTTTTATGTATCGGCGAGGCCTATATTCGTCAAAGAATTTTAACACTGCGCACTGTGGTGCAGAATATTGCAGTTTTAGGTCAGCGCCATCTCTTAACCGATAGTGGAACTAATGTAGTGTAATGTAACCTTTGTTGATGATTTCTGAAAAAGTGTGCTATTTAGAGACATCGTTTCATTTTTCCTGTAATCTTTACATAAACTTCTTCTTCTTCTAGATTTTTCTTAATAAATAAATAAATAAATAAAAGTTTTATTCACAACCCTTTTTACAATTTGGTACTTATTCTAAGGTGTACATCGAAGTGATTTAAAATAATGGACGTTGGATTACAATTTCGTGGGGTACTGTTATGTAGCCAGGGCTTATCTTTGGCAATTAAAGTATAAGTATCCCTGACTCCGAAACTAGACAGCCTGTATCTTCAGAGCCAGTGATTCCTTCTGGGGGTCTTTTTAGCCGTTACAATGTTAAGCAACAAAGCAAAGTGTTGCAAATTTACAAAAAAAAAAAAAAAATAAGAATAAGAATAAGTAACAATGAGCACATGCCGCAAAGGTGTAATATTATTAAATGTAAAAGGGTTATCAACTAGGTACAAAACGTTTTTATTGAGAAGTCTATGAAAAACGAGGTGTTGCCATAAGTGTGTGTGCGTGAGTGTTCGTGTATATGTGTGTGTGTGTGTGTGTGTTTGTGTTAGTGTTTTTTGCGTTTGTGTGAGGTATATGTTCGTGTGAATGTATGTGGAGGTGTTATGTGGAGCTGTAATCGAAGGTAACGTGTTATGTAATGCGTGTGAGTAATTTTTCAGTTTCGTCGTATGTCAGATTTAGCAGGTAATTTGTAACTTTTCTTTTTAGGTTATATTGGTTTAGCGAGTGTATATTTATTGATTTGTTTAAGCTGTTATATAGTTTAGATGCTAAAAAAGAGTATTGGCGTGTCGCGAAGCTTGTTTTAATTTGGGTATAGTTGCAAATGGGTTTCCCGCTGCGCATTGCTCTATTTTTAGCGTGTGGAAGAGAGGCATGCTTTCTGAGTATTATGCGTAGGATGAATAGTTTCCTTACAGAGAGACAATTGCAGTCTTATAGACTGGCACAGGGCGAGGTATACCAATCTCATCGTGTCTATATCGGCGACATCGAGAAGGTATTTAAAAATGTAAATGAGTCTCCTTAGTCGGGTTTTTAGTATTCCTAAATGCGTGTGCCAGTCCAGCCTCTCATCTATGTAAACACCCAGGTATTTGGTATTGGATACCAAAGTAAGAGGGAGACATGTACAAGGGAAGGATGAATTCTGGCATACGTGTGCAGTTAGAGAAGATTCCGCAGCCCGGGGTGCGGACTTAGCGGTGATTCTAAAGGCAATTGCTTTTGTCTTGGATAAATTGAGGGTCAGCAAGTTAACAGAAAGCCAGGCCATCACTGTTCTAAGTGAGGCTTCAGCGTTTAGTTTGGCCGTTTTCCAGTCGGCACCATAGGCAAATAAAACAGTATCGTCTGCATACATAAACGTGTCACAGTCTTGTAGTTTTAGGTTGCATAGATCGTTTACATATAACAGGAATAGTGATGGTGAAATGATGCTACCCTGCGAGACGCCATAACTAATAATTTCCTCGCTACTGATGACAGAATCAATTTTAACGCACTGTCTGCGATCTGTGAGAAAATCTTGAAGAATCTTTAGTGCATTACCCCGTATGCCGGCTGCTTCCATTTTGCGTATAAGGATCGGAATAGAGACGGTATCGAAGGCCTTAGATAGTCCAGGAAGATGCCGAAGCTTTTCATCCTGGAGTTCTCTTTGCAAACTTCAGACATAAGGGGAGCGGAACGGTATTTTTTTTCATCAAAAGTCGAAAACTAAGCGGGATAAAAAAAAAGAATGTGCAAACTGCGCTCATTCATATGATACTGCACATGCCCTAGTAGCCCCACTTCGAATTTTTCAGAACAACTTTCAGTCATTTTGAAAAAAAAAATCTTTCTTATTTGCAACATCATCTAAAACTATTCCAAATTTCAAGTTGATAGCATTAGTAGTTCTTGAGATATCCAGCTGTGACAGCCGGACAGACAGACTGAGTCTCACCATAAGGGTCCCGTTTTACTATTTTGGTACGGAACCCTAATAAGTAACCATGTAAAAGCCAATTATTTTTAAAAAGAGTAACCATGGAGTTTCTTGCCGGTTCTTCTCCATAGGAAACGACCAATTGGAACCGTGCACCTAGCTTCTGACGTTTCATAAGTGCCCATGTAGGTTTATGTGAAATAAAACATTTTGATTTTTTTTTTTTTTTTGAAATGCAACTTATGAATAAGAATAGTACGTTTATTTATTTAGATACAATTACTTGAGGAAGATATACTCATTTTTTTTAAAACTAAGTAAGTAAAATCCTAATTTGAGTAAACAATTACGAACGAAGGCAGAATGCTTTTCGCGCGTTTTTATCTTTTCACAAACTTTTTTTAAATTTGGTATCGCGCGCGTTTTTATTTATCATACAGCCTGTTACTTGTTCATAAAATGTTCGTGATTGATCTCTTTGGTGATTGGAACTTTTACTAACAATATCCACATTCCAAATTCAAATCACTTTTAGTCCCTGTTTACAAAGAATACATTAGCTCTGTCGTCTGAAGACGATGTCATCTAGACAAAGTTGTCATTAGTAAAGCTAACATCTACATCTAAAGATTTTAAAGAATAGGTAGCAGTACATTTCCGCGAATGCGCCCTCCAAAACCATGAACCGAAACCTATGACGAAGTTTCAAGTTTTTGGTGGCGCCATCTTGAATTTGATTTTGCCCCATTGTCGTTGTCAGCGACCAAAACAATGAAAATGATATTCATGATGAAAATTTAGCACATTTTCGTTAGCGTCATCTTGAATTTTTATTTCCATCCCAGTTTTGCTATCAGCGACTTTAAAAACCATGAAAATGACACTCATGTCAAAAATAAAGAAAAAGAAACTAAAAACAAAAAAAAGGTAGGTAGGTACAATAAAAAACCTACAACAATAACTATTGACAGCTATTATTGACGCCTAATTGGACTTTTTACTTCCAATCTGTTGTTGGTGTAGGTAGATACCTACTATTCACAGAATGCACCCCTTTATTTTTTTTTTTCGGGGTGGTAAATCCTCATGGACGCCTTCCACGATCCCCGGCTGGTGCCACCTCAAGTCCATGGGGGGAGTGAGGTGTAAAACCCCCCTCGCGACTACCTACAGGAGCGCGCGTGGAACACTACTGCACTACTACAGCTGGCACAAAAACTTGTCAAAAGGTATGCCATGCCAACTAGCCCAACCATAAGATGTAGGTATTTAATTGATAAAGTTACGGAGTGGAGTAAGTGCTGCCGATGGTACCGTCATGGGAAACTACATTACCTCTGGAAGTCCTGTTGCAGGTCCGCCCATGCGTGCCGAACGAGCCGGCGGCGTCGTCGCGCTCGCAGTAGGACGGTGAAGGCTCCAGGAACACCAGCTCCGACTTGCGCGGCACTCGCACCACGCTCGGGTTCTGCTTCTGTCTGTACATAACAGCAAACGTTACTGATGGTAATCAGTCAGTACGTAAGTTTATCTTAGGATGAAGTCTGTATCCAAAATGACTGGTAAATGTGTAGTTTTCATATTATACCTATTGACAAAAGAAATTATGAAGCTGCGTTCACATTTTGTGACATTTGTGTTCGGCAATCGCGACATTAGGTATCTGTGTAGCATCAGGCCGCGTGAAGCCTCGCAATGACATTATTCGATCCCGCTGTGAAATTCGTATTTTGCCACGTGTATTTGTCACGGCACGCTGTGCGGTCTGTAGAAATGTCACAAACGTGAACGCAGCGTCACCTCGTGGCCACGAGCTACACGCCCAAGCGACAAGCGTCTTGCGACGGCGGCGGCGGTACAAATAAAAGAAGTTGTTTAGAGCATGCCACGAGTCACTGTGACGCGACTTGTGGAGCAAAGGACGGAAACAGGAGACACGCGCGCTTGTCGCTTGACGCAAGTCGTATCAGTCGATGCCGTGGACGGCGCCTTAGGGAACACAAACACCTTCCTTACCTCCGGACGAGCACAAGATGCGCCTGGCGCAGCGCCCGGTCGCGCGCGTGGCGCTGCGGGTGCGGCGCCACCAGCTTGGCGCGCTCGTAGCGCTCGCGCAGCGCGGCGGCGGCGGCGCGGAAGGGCGGCAGCGCGCGCCAGCACGTGGACGGCGCCTCAGGGAACACAAACACCTTCCTTACCTCCGGACGAGCACAAGATGCGCCTGGCGCAGCGCCCGGTCGCGCGCGTGGCGCTGCGGGTGCGGCGCCACCAGCTTGGCGCGCTCGTAGCGCTCGCGCAGCGCGGCGGCGGCGGCGCGGAAGGGCGGCAGCGCGCGCCAGCACGTGGACGGCGCCTCAGGGAACACAAACACCTTCCTTACCTCCGGACGAGCACAAGATGCGCCTGGCGCAGCGCCCGGTCGCGCGCGTGGCGCTGCGGGTGCGGCGCCACCAGCTTGGCGCGCTCGTAGCGCTCGCGCAGCGCGGCGGCGGCGGCGCGGAAGGGCGGCAGCGCGCGCCAGCACGTGGACGGCGCCTCAGGGAACACAAACACCTTCCTTACCTCCGGACGAGCACAAGATGCGCCTGGCGCAGCGCCCGGTCGCGCGCGTGGCGCTGCGGGTGCGGCGCCACCAGCTTGGCGCGCTCGTAGCGCTCGCGCAGCGCGGCGGCGGCGGCGCGGAAGGGCGGCAGCGCGCGCCAGCACGTGCGCACGGCGCACGAGCCCGACACGCCGTGGCACTTGCACTCGCGCCGGACCAGGTCCTTCACTGTCTATAACAATGAAAACATTTCAACAATTAAATAGTCTACTACTTTTATTTTTGCACATCATCTTATGTGGCAAAACATCAGACATCAAAAGTTGTGTACCTAATCAAATTAGGCTGAGAATCTGCAGTTTTTGAATGTCAAAATTACTTATGATAGTCCTCCAAAACGCCCGCCCTTCACCACTTCCTAGTGCTTGAGCTGGGAAGAAGAAGTGGCGCAACAAACTGCCCAGTAACACATCTGTCTATTCATGTTCTTCAAATTCATAACACCTGATTATATACCTAATCATATCAAGACGATATTATCAAGGTTATGTAACTGTAAAAAGTAATTGAACACTGATTTTACTAAGTGATCATTCAACCATCCACAGACAGAAGCGAGCAAACGCGCATTTAAACAGACGGATCGTTAATGTCTGTTAAACTTAATGTAATCACACACGAATGTAATCACATACTTACTTATGTTACAGAGTGAGGCCAAGTGTAAGTTGCGACATCTGAACCTAGCCTTAAAGGGCGCCCGGGCGGTCAGGGGAGCAACTTAGCATACGCACACGCTGCAAATTTTATTTAATAAAATAATCGTTTCAAAAAATATCTATATATATAAAATGGTAAACTGACTGACTGTTGATATATCAACACACAGCCCAAACCGCTGGTCCTAGAGACATGAAACTTGGAGGGTTTGTTCTTTGTAAGGAGTAAGTATCCACTAAGAAAGGATTTTTGGGAATTCTACCCCTAAAGGGGTGAAATAGGGGATGGAAGTTTATATGAAAGTCTGTCAGTTTTGAAGTTAGGATCTTCAAGTTTTGTGTTTAGGCTGAGGATTTAAAATAAATTAACAAGTGTCTCAGCGTTGTGTATGGAAAGTCCTTAATTTTCGAAGTAAAAATCACAAAATTCAATCTAGGCTTATGGTTGGAAGGTAACGCAACGCAACGTAAAAATGTAACGCAACGTAAAGATAACGCAACGTAAAAATCTAGGCTTATTTATGGTTAGAAGGTAACGCAACGGTATTGTTAGAATTTCAACCCTTAAGAGCGTTTACGCCGTACGGCATTTCATACAAACTTTCAAGCCCTTATTTTTCGAAATGAATGAACCGATTTTAATGAAACTTTGTACGCATATGCAAAATACATAGGTCTAAAAAGTTAGTAGAGAACATTTTTGAAAAATAGTGTTACAGCCAAATTAGACCGATTTTAAATTTTCAATAGAAAGAGAGATTTCCAGTTATCTTTTTTTAAATAAGACATTTTGAAAATGTTCTCTACTAACTTTTTAGACCTTTGATCCTGCTAATGCGTATGAAGTTTAATTAACATCGGTTCATTAATTTCGAATAATAGGGGCTTGAAAGTTTGTATGAAATGCCGTACGGCGTAAACGCTCTTAAGGGGGTGAAAAGGGGAATGAAATTTTGTTTTTAATTATATTATATAATCTATCAACGCACAGCCTGCACTGCTGGTCCTAGAGATATGAATTTTGGAGGGTGTGTTTTTTGTGAAGAGTAGGTATCCACTAAGAAGGGGTATAAAAAGAGGGGACACTGTTTATATGAAAAATCTTATTTATTTGGTTTATAAACTTTATAGACTTCCAGAAATACTAACTTTAATTTCTGAAGTCGGTGTCTTTGGATCTGTATTTAAGTTTTTTGCCACCGACTTCCGAAATTAAAGTTATTTTTCAGTTTGTAGTGTTTTTTTGGAGGTCGGTTTTTTTTTTGTTATAACGTTTTTACTTCTCACTTTTTAGTGGCTCTGTTTATAATGTATCTAAGTTAAAACATCCTAATATCAACTTGCTCATCGCCTTTACCAAAATATTGCTTTTCCCGATGCATGACTGACATTAATTGTTGAGGAATTCTCCTGGTATTTCACCATCAGCTCCATTTCACAATTCGCATTGTGACGAGCATAAATTACTTAGCAACCATGTTAAAGTAATCGAATCGCAACCCGTGAAATACTTATTATGGAGTAGTTCCGGTGGCCATCTGTGGTCTTCATCATCGGTTCCACTTCACCAAATAGTG
Source organism: Mesoligia furuncula (assembly GCA_916614155.1). Lineage (NCBI taxonomy): Eukaryota > Metazoa > Arthropoda > Insecta > Lepidoptera > Noctuidae > Mesoligia > Mesoligia furuncula. The sequence continues at coordinate 215,712 of OU744814.1, forward strand.
CTTTCGAGAGCAAATGCACGAGTTACTGTAAAAATTGCCCAAATCGCTATAGGTGTGCCTATAATATTTAAAGAGTTCCTTCGATTTCTCCATTATCCCCTCATCAGATCCTGACCTGATGACAATGGGACCACCTGGAAAGTATACCCTGAAAACAAAAAAAAAATCAAATCGGTCTAGCCGTCTTCGAGTAATCGGGAACGTAGGTACATAAAAAAAAAAGATTCCGACGAATTGAGAACCTCCTGCTTTTGTTGACGTCGGTTAAAAATAAAAAAGTGTGTTTTAGGGTTTTTCAAAAATCGACTCCTACCAAGTTGGAAAAGAGTAATAAAGTTTATGGGTTGGATTTTACTGCTTGCTTCCATTAACTCGAAAATGGGTATGGGTCTTTGAGTCAAGTTATGAACACATGCATCCCAAACGATTTTTCAAAATTCCATCCCTGTTGGAGTGAAAAGCGGGGATATAGTTTATTTGAAAAGTACAAAAACTCTTTGATCTATAAACTTAAAAATTGGCCCGAATACTTATTTATCTAAATAAATGTTAAGATCATAAACATAAATTTTCGAAATATTAGGAGGAAAGTACGAATTTCACGCGGACGAAGTCGCGGGCAGAAGCTAGTTATGTATAAAATAATTTGCAATAGTGGGTATTGGCATTTAACTCAACATAATATATTATACCGATACCTACTCTACACGAGAGTACAGGGCCGCACTCGCCTCGCTGTATCTTGTATTGTGTTGTTAGGTAATTTGTGCCAAAAACGTTCGATAAAAGCGACATCTCAGGTTAACGAGCTTCCTGATAAAATCTCACGTATTACTTTACATAGTTTACGAAACCTAACGGACGATATATTACACGATTTACGACACCTCGAACAAGATATGTGTGACAATAAACATGGCGATATCAGACGTAACGTTTTAACGTGTTGTGATCATTATCGAATAGCGAATACTTACATCACAAAGAGACATCTCACAAAACTAACTTTACATAAATTATGGCTTATGTTGACATATACAAAAGGATTTTAATATAATCTAAACGAATGATTGCGTTTGAATTACCAGAAGCACAAGACCATTCAGACCCTATCGGTACCTAATCGACAACAAAAAGTAATTAAGTACATCACAAGGGACATTATTCACATAACATGGTCTAAGGGTAATGGGTAGCTCACCGTCCGATCAGGACCAGGCCCGTGCCGCTCGGCGCGTACGCGTTCCACGCGCGCCTCAAAGAGATGTCCGCATCATAGAAGGGCCCCTTAGGGCCGAAGCCTGCCGGGTCAACGGGATTGTCCGAAAGGGTTACCGCTGGCCCGGAACATAAAGGGCTAAGGAAGGAACACGGGTCGGTTTTAGTAAGTAAGAGTCTGACACTCCCTTCCGCTCAACCCAGAGCGGGAGGAGTCATCTGAAGATATCCCAACAGAAAAAAAAGGATGGGTTGTCAGACTTGTCAGAACGTTCCCCATAGTTTACTTTTATGATTTACTCGACACGGTACTTGCAGATTAGCAAAGGTTTTTACACGAAATCAATAATCATAAACTGACAACACGCATTATTGTAAAAGTGCCTGCGGAAGGCGCGGCGGCGGCGGCGGCGGCGGCGGCGGCGGCGGCGGCGGCGGCGGCGGCGGCGCGCGGCGGGTGCACATTATTGAGATTACTCTCGACCGCGTCAGGTTTTACCAAAAGAGAAACAAAACGCGCTCGCCGGTGATTCCGCAGAGTTGCTCGTAAACATGGTAATAGTTGTGTGATTGTACGGCTCGTAATGAGACGTGGTCAGAACGTTCATACGATACAATTATAAGTTCTGTGGGAAGGCTCGCCGGTCGCCTGGAAGGTATTGTTATGCGTGTCATTATGTTTTAACTGGCGGGATAAATGGGCGCAATCAGCGAAACGCATTAAAATAATATCAGTAAGGATGATTTGCATATTTTGAAATAATATCTCGCACGTTACTGACATGACTCATGTGCTGCATTTAGTTTTATTTATTTGCTCTTGGGTACAAATTATACTTAAATTTGATTAATAAGTCAAAGTAAAACGAAATAAGTAAGTAGGGTTCCTTTTAAAACAATTACTACTTGCAAAAAAATATCCGTTCTGAAATGACCAATGGAATTCAGAAATAGAAAAGCATTTACGGTAAGTACTAGTAATTTGTACAACTGTTACAAATTCACAGTTTAAACGTAAATGAGTGCGTGCGTCGGGCGTGCTGTGCGGCCGGCGCCGGCGCCGCGGGTAATGTGGCGGCACCCGGTCATTTCGCACAATACATAATTGTGCACACTCGTGTATTAGCCGGCCGATCTACAGATACTCTAATGACCGGTGTCGTGCCGGTCGCCGCCGGCTGCCCGAACCAGAACGATTTCTTCTTTTGCCGATCATTAGATGGACAGATAAACTGACTGTTTTGCTTGTAATAATGTGAGCTTGCATTCGATACTAGATACTTAGCCGACTCAGTTGACTGGTATCCATGTTCTGCTATGTTTTACTCGCACGTTTATCTACGCAGCATGTTTCGTCTGCACTTACTATATTAAAATAAGTTTTTGCTTTTATTTTCAGACACACCTACAAGCGAGGACAAAGTAAAGCCACGTCTAAATAGGAGTATAATAAATAAGGAATATGTCCCCTGTTCTTAAGTACTCAAGTTAATGTCAGTACATGCTGTGGGCGGCGCTCGGCGACCGCTGAATTTTTCACAGTTGCGCAGGAGTGGCCGCGCGACCGCTCGCAATCATTATTATGTTTATAGTGACGTGCACTTTCACATTCCTGGCAGCTTGTTAGTTAACGACATCATTAGTCCGGCCCTGGCTTGCGCCTGCCGCGATCATAGTCCGGCTAATATTATTATAACTGTTACGTGCAGCTACGGTATTTACTACATAACTATCTACTATTTTTATGTTAGTTGTTCTATTTGACATGCAAGGGAACAATCAATCTGATCTCAATCAGATTTCGCTCAGTGTTAGATCAATTTGCTGTTTATCTTTGTTTCTTAGTATCGAATGTCCTGCCTTTTCACAACTACCTATGTTGGGGACAAATATTATTGGTATGTGGCTTTCAGTCTAATTGGATGCAGCTGAATACCAGTATTATACATGGAGCGACATGCAAAGAAACATTGAGTACTCGTATAACGAAATATCTGTGAAAGTCGCCGAAATGAACATCATCACGTCAGAGCATAAGACAAGGAGCAGTAAACAGTGTAAGGCCGTTTACACACTATGCCGCAGCTGCAGCGGCACTGCCGCCGCCGCGGCGCTGCTGCATCAGTCACCACACACGGCACACGGTGCCGTGTGTGGCGGTTCATACAAATCCAAGGGCAACCAATACAGCGGCACCGCAGCCACGGCATTTGTACGGACAAACGTACATTTATTTTATATACATAATTAATCTTTGATGACATAGCATTACATAGTTCATGCGCGACCTACATTTAATATTTCATCATTTCATGTAAATTGTGTATGATCAGTGAATTAAAGACACTCGCTAGTAAAGGTCGTTTTCTCTTGACAACATCCACCTCTGACTAGCTGACATCTATCTCATCTCAATATTGACATTTTCGTGTATCGTGGTCACACAACCCGTACAGCATTAATGTGTAAAGGGCCTAAGTGTGCAACTTGACGTCTTGCCAACGTCAAGTTGCACATGTTTAAGTTATACACATTGAATTTTATATTATTTAGTTTTACATAAACAAATTAAAAAAAAACGATGAAGTGAACTGAAAATAGTTGTCTTTCGTATTGTTTGTTTTTTGTATATCGCCAATTTGCCAGCCACCGGCCACTTCCGAAACTAACATTATTTTTCATTTCACTTTGTAATCCCTTTTTATATTCGGTAGTTGTGGCACTAGGTAATGCTAAGATACCAACTTCCTCAACATAGACGAACCGGATTAAAACCTATTATTGAAGCTAACTGAAAAAAATATCAATAAATGGAATTCGGGAATGAGAGGTCTCCTTACACTGAACAATAACACAATTCTCTTTTGATATTATTTCTCATGGAGTTTCTTGGCGGCTCTTCTCCAGGAAACGACCAATTGGAACCGTGCACCTAGCTTCTGACATTTTATAAGTGCCCATGTGAAATAAAATGTTTAGATTTTATTTGATAAAAAAAAAATAAAGCAACAATTCATACATGTCGGATACACATGTTCTAAAATTCTACTACAAGCAGAAAAGCACATGCATTAGCATTCGGTTACGGCCATAAATATGACACATCGAGTTTTCGAAGAAGTTTGAATTTGTAGAGCGTCAACTTTGTCACTCATGACTGTGTGACAGTCTCATTCTAAGGCCGTCAGCTGCGCTCTTTAAGGTATCCAGAAATGACGGACGATACGCATGTAAACTGTGTGCGGATCATCCGTCGCGGACGGCCACAAGCTCGATTTGTCATGTTAACTCCCGGCTATTCTACAGTGCTCGCCAGTGGCAGCTGAAGCAGGCGGTACATGGGTGAGTACCTCGCTCACCTTCCGGCCCACGCGGTTGTTGTGCAGGTTCATGAGCGCGCGCGCGTCGCGCTCGAGCTCGCGCGCGTCTAGGAAGCGCCTCGCCAGCCGCGCGCCGTATGCGCCCTCGCCGCACCCACCCCACTCGAACTGGTCGGCTGTCGACGTGCCACGGCGGCTGAGAATGGATTATGTTAGGATTAGATACCTACATGATTTTTTGGGCCATAGTTATCGATTGGTCATTTCTCAGGGATCTCGCGCGCTAGTAGTCGAAGTCCAAGACTAGTGGCCGCTAGTCGCGCACTAGGTCGCTTAGTCCGTCTAGTGTGTTCACGATGTAGCACGTCTAGCAGCCAATGGTTTTGGTTTGGACTACTAGGGCGCGAGATTCCTCAGAATAAGAAACAAGTGCTGAGGATTGACAGTTAACAGGCAAGTCATAGAGATCAAATATTTACTTGGCAAAATTTAGGTATTGCAATTACATCACAAATGTTCAATTAAGAAGTACGGTCGTTTACACATTATGTGTAAACGACCGTATCACCGTATTGACCGCATTGGCCGCTGTATTGGTTGCCATTGAATTTGTATGAATCCGTGCACACGGCGGCGGCGCCGCAGCGGCGGCGGTGGCGGCGAGTTTTGGTAGGTCTTATCAAAACTCGCCGCCTCCACCGCCGCCGCGGTTTTGTATGTGTTTATATGGGCCTTGATGCCTGAAATAAATAAATAATAATGTAAAAGCTAGTAGGATGGCTAAATGATACTGCTGCTTATAAAGTCAAATTAAATATAATATCCGGACCAAAGGTTTGGTAATAAAATTAATCGTGTACTGAATGCTCGACTAATATCAATTAGTGAACTGAGGTAAAAATGCACGAATAAGCATTAGTGCATTATTAGTGTATGGTTTCACCGTACAAATAAATAATTTCAAACATTTACTAGCAGTGCTATATGGATCTGAATGAACGTGCGCTGCTTGAAAGGGAAGCTGTCTAAATCCCAGTTATTTCGACGTAGATCCATGTCGCATTGTATGCCCCCCCCCCCCCCCCCCCCCCCACCCCCCATACAATGCGACATGGACCTACTTCTGGACATAATTCTGAATATACATCATATTTGATTGAATTAAGACAATTTGAATTTCGCGGGGTACCCTGGCGGTTTCGTTTAACTTAATACAGAACATACCGGTTGGTGGTGCACTGACATGCCGGCAGGTCGCCGCGCGCGCACGCCGCGCTCAGCGCATGCGTCACGCCGGCCGACGTGATCGCGTATGTGAACGCCGCCTCCTTCGTCGCTGAAGCAAAAACAAACGTTATTATTAGTATAAATAGTTAACAAGTGTGTATAAGGCTACGGACACGAAGTCATCGGGCGTGGAGCGGCGGCGGCGGCGTCGTTGTCGTCGTCAAGGAGCGACGCGTTAGATTTATATGGAACTGGCCTCGAAGGTAGCGGCGGCCGCGGCGTAGGGAGCGGCGCGGGCCTACGAGCGGTGTGCACCAGTCTAGCAGTGCCCGCACGTCTGCATTGACGTAGTGTTGTGCATTTTATTTTTTGCTTTTAAACGACCGACGTTTCAAAATGTTGCATCAAAAAGATGTTGTCGTCGCTGTTTAGACATTTCGTTCGCGAACAAAGGCACCTAATTTCTCATTACATAACACTACGCTGCTCCAACGCCGCGCGACCTGCCTGCGTTGCCGCGCCGCTCCCGGCGCCACACCTATCCACCCCGCCACCCCGCTATCGCTGACTTCGATACCGAGGCCTAAAAGAAGGAGGAGAGTACGTAAGAAGAAGTCGGAAAGCGGATCTGCTGGTTGAAAAGTTGTGTGGAAATAGATTGTCATGGTATGGGAATGTGATGTATGTGGAAAATGTTGTGAAGAAAGTTTTGAGTACGAATGCGGATGATATGAGTAGTAGAAGAGCACAGAAACGATGGATAGACTGTGTGAAAGTGTCCTAGTTCATTATTAGCGCTTTTTAACTGACTTCAAAAAAAGTAGGAGATTCTCAATTCGGTTGAATTTTTTTTTATCCGCATCCATACTAATATTATAAATGCGAAAGTGTGTCTGTCTGTGTGTCTGTTACCTCTTCACCCTTAAACTGCTGAACCGATTTAGATATTGATATAGAGATAGTTTGAGTTCCGGGATAGGATAGTTTTTATCCCGATATTCTTACGGGATCGACACTTATGCGGATGAAACCGCAGGACGCTGCTAGTGTTTGTATAACTTATCGTAGCACGGCACGTCACGTTATTAGTATGGCAAATGTATACAGTGTGTTAGTCATACTATTCATGACAAAAATGTAGATAATATTTTCAATTTCAGATTTTTATTCCATGGTTTAACAAAACCAACATCAAACTAAAATTACGGCACAGAATAATAATGCAACGTGTAAACGTCGAGTGCGGCCCTGGCATAACACTCGACAAAATATAATATTGCCTCTCGACCATCAACTGCGCGTCTATCGAATGAGCAAATGTGTCGAGTGCTGAGCTAGAGCGTTACGATACGACCATATCGAGCCTCAAATGTTACCACCGCTGCACGCTGCCGCGCTGCACGCATGCATAACATTAGCGACGAGTGCTAGTACTGCTAGTGACGCGAGTACGCGACAGGTGACGACAGTGTGGCGCCGACGGGATTTAGTGGAGGGTTAGGAACCATTGAGCGTTTGTATAAATGGTGTTTGATTTGAAGTTGAAATTATTTAACGTGTGAGTTCTTAGATGTCTGATAAATATGGGTTGGCAAATTACAACCAAATTTTAAAATAAAATCCCTACCTGTACCTAATCTAATATAAGTCTCTAATAATATAATATAATCTAATATCTATCTAATATAGTCTAATCTAATATCTATCTAATATAATCGAATCTAATATCCATGGCTTATCCTGCAGCAAGAGCGCTTGTCGGATGGCACGGCACGCCAGCATTAACGACATCATCCGTCGGGCTCTTGTCACCGCCGGGGTGCCAGCTGTTTTAGAAACCAATGGCATGGCACGCGACGATGGTAAGAGGCCAGATGGAATGACCATAATGCCTTGGAAGTTGGGTAGGCCTTTGGTGTGGGATGCTACCTGTGTCGACACCCTCGCGCCATCCCATCTTCCTAGCACGGTGGGCTGTGCTGGGGCGGCTGCTGCAGGAGCAGAAGCAGGGTTTCAGGGGTTGAAACACTAGGGCCTTGGGGTCCGAGTGCTCATCGAATATTTCGGGTCAGAGGCCACGTGTTTTACGTGACCAGAGGGCTGGCATCCCATCTTCCCAGCACGGTGGGCTGTGCTGGGGCGGCTGCTGCAGGAGCAGAAGCAGGGTTTCAGGGGTTGAAACACTAGGGCCTTGGGGTCCGAGTGCTCATCGAATATTTCGGGTCAGAGGCCACGTGTTTTACGTGACCAGAGGGCTGGCCTATTTTTAGCCCAAAGAATAAGCATTGCCATCCAACGTGGTAATGCTGCCAGCCTTTTGGGCACTTGTGCCATTGACAGCGATGCGGACGAATTTTTTGATGCCCAGAGCTCCTGTCTTTTTCTTTACCTTTTTTTTAAATATACTTGTATATACTATACTAGCTTCTGCCCGCGACTTCGTCCGCGTTAAATTCGTACTTTCCTCTTATAATTTCATAAATGTATGTTTATGATTTTTATCATTTATTTAGATATAAATAAGTATTCGGGCTTATTTTTTAGTTTATAGCTCAAAGGGATCAGATTTTTCAAATAAACTGTATCCCAGCTTTTTAACCCCCCAGGAGAGTAATTTTGAAAAATCGTTTGGGATGTGTTCATAACTTGACTCAAAGACCCATACCCATTTTCGAGTTAATGGAAGCAAGCAGTAGAATTTTCTACCTTCGTAGGAGTAAATTTTTGAAAAACCCTAAATCACTTTTTTTAAGTATTTTTTGTTTTAGTAGTAAGTACCGAGTTTCGAGTTAATCCAACAGCGGGTTAAATATTTTTCTAATCCATCAACTTTGTCACCCCCCAAATCCTCTGTGAGGGATCTTTTAAACTAAAAGTGACAATCTTTAATATTTACTGACCCAAATATTGCCATGTTTCTAATTTATTAACCAAATGAATAAGATTTTTCATATAAACTGTATCCCCTCTTTCTATCCCCATAGGGGTGGAATTTCGAAACATAATCTAGATTATTTATACCAATTTTCCAGTTAATCAAGCCTCGTAATAAAATTCTGCCCTGTGAAATTGACTACCCCTCTTCACCCAATTAGCGGTAGATTTTCGAAAAACCCTGAACCACTTTATTATTTATTTTGGTCTTAGATAGGTACTGAGTTTCGAGTTAATTGGACCGCGCATTAAAATTTTTCCATACTTTTGACACCCCCAATCTCCCCTTTGGGTTAGTAAAGAATTCCAAAAAAATTGGAACTTTATAATTATTTGTGCCAAGTTTCAAGTCCAAATTTATTTGTACCATTTTTTTTGAGTTTATCAAGGTACTCATTAAAATCCCCTTATAAATCGAATTACCACTTTTTGTCCCGTCAGGGGTCAATAATTTTCAAAAGCCCACACTTACTATTGATTCTTCATCTGCCTAGCCTTTTCCCAACTATGTTGGGGTCGGCTTCCAGTCCAACGGGATGCAGCTGAGTACCAGTATTTTACATGGAGCGACTGTCTATCTGACCTCCACAACCCAAATACGATACCCCTTGATAAGACTGGTTGTCAAACTTTCGGGCCTCTGACCACCCCTAGCGACTGCTTTCCGAGGCACGGAGAGGTCACGGTATGTAAAGATGGACACCTGTCCACAGACCAACCGCGGCAAGCGTAGCCTGCATAACCTGATCGATCGATCTGTGCGGCTGTTATTATTGATTATTTTCTGTCAAAAGTATTAATACTGAGTTTCTAGTAAATCGCACCGCGCGTTAAAATTATGCCACACAAACTTTAACACCCCAACACAAGGGGTGTTGGGGTGTTTTGATAAACGAATAATGATAAACTTTATTACTTGCTTAGGCAAGTATTCTTGCCAAGTTTATTAACCAAATGAATAAGATTTTTCTTATAAACTGTATCCCCGTTTTTCACCCCCACAGGGGTGGAATTTCGTAAAATTGTTTGTGATGTGTTCATTACTCGACTCAAAGATTGTTTATACCAATTTTCGAGTTAATAAAGCCACGCAGTAAAGTATTCCCCTATAAAATTAACTTTTCACCCCGTTAGGGGTAAATTTTCGAAAAACGATGATACAAGTTATTCTTTATTTTCGGTCTTAAGTATAAATACTGAGTTTCGAGTTAATCAGACCACGCGTTAAAATTCTTCCATACAAACTTTGACACCTCCCAATCCCTCTTGTAGTACCCAGGGGGTAGTTTAGAAAAAAAAAGCCAAACTTCATAATTTATTTAGATAAATATTCGTGCCAAGTTTCATGCTTATTAACTCAAGGAATAAGATTTTTCATACAAACAAAGTCCCCTCTTTTCACCCCTTAAAGGTTAAATTTCCAAAAACCCCTTCTTAGTGGATATCTACTCTTCACAAAGAACACACCCTTCAAAATTAATTTCTCTACCCAGCGGTACCCACCAGCGTTTTAGGCTGTGCGTTGATAAATCAGTCAGTCAGGACAAAATTTCATCCCCCTTTTCACCCCCTTAATGGATGAAATTCTTACAACACCGTTGTGTTATCTTCCAATCATAACTTTAAGCAGGAAACAACTTTATTAATATTTATGGGAAATAGGGGTAATTTAAATAAAGGAGAATTGCTCCAATATCATCGAACATTGTGCAACCTTAGATTAAGAAAAATTGTATTGTTTACATTCCCTTACAGTAACAGTTTGCCACAGGAAGAAAATAACTTAAGATTTGATATGAACATGACATTGCACAATTTGACATATAATGATAACCAATTCCAGTTAATTGATACTAACTATTATGTTGGTAATAATTTATATTTGACAAAAGATAGATACAATATTGTTATGTACTATCTTTCTAACTATCTTAAAAGACAGATAGCTGTGTCGCTATCATATTTTTTTTCAATTTCAGCCAAACATTTGGCTAAACAAATTGCTTCTATTGAGCAATGCAATGACTTTTTTAAGTATTCTGGCAATAATTTGGTCAAAATTAATGACATTAATCATCATTTAAATTAGACATTAAGACAATAGAGACAACCTCTTGCAAAAATGTAGCTAAGGTAAATAATAAGTCAAATGAAAGTGTAAAAAAATTAAATAGTATCAATCTGGTGCATCAAAATATTCAAGGATTTTTAAACAAAGACTTAGAAGTAGAATTATTCCTGAATTGTAACAATATAGATATTCTTTGTTTGACAGAACATTGGCTTAAAAGCCACCAGTTCATGTTCAATTTTAGTAATCACCAGGTTGGTAGTTCATTCAGCAGAGTAAATGCTATACATGGTGGCTCATTAATTTTAATAAATAACCAGCTTAAGTTTAAGGACCGAAAGGATATCGTAAGCCTCTCTGTTGAGCGAACAATTGAAATAGCCTGTATAGAATTGGAGCAGTTCATTATATTAAGTGTATACAGACCACCTTCAGGATTGTATGATTGTTTTGAAAAAGTTATGGATGAAGTGTTGCAGAAAATCTGTAATACAAAGAAGTCTATCATCACTTGTGGTGATTTTAATGTTAATTTGTTAGACAATTTTGGGTTGAGGACTAAAATTATAAGTTTGTTTCAGTCATACAATCTTTAACCAATTTTTAGAGCCCACTAGAATAACTCCTACTAGTGCCACATGCCTAGATAACATTTATACAGATGTTATACCGACCCACAAAGAAATTATTAACTTAATAGACTCAGATCATTGCGGACAATTGATCAGTATTCCAAATTACAACAAAAAAGTTACTAAAAAAGATATCACTGTTAACCCAAAAACAACTAATCGCTTGGAAACATTTAAAACTAAACTCTTGGGTAAATTACCACTTTTATTCACTAATGATGACCCTAATCAACAATATAATGATTTTTTTAATATGTATTGCACACAATTTGATAACACTTTTATTTCAAAAAGATTATCGGTTAATAGTAACGCTTCCTTCAGTGACTGGGCCACCATTGGTATACATAAAAGTAGAAAACGACTTTATGAATTATATGAAGAACGGATTTTTATAAACACTGCTGAATTTAATTTATATGTTAAGAATTATTCTAAAATATTTAAAAAAGTTTGTAGTATTGCCAAGTCACGTTATTTGAGTTCAAAAATTAAAATAGTAGCAACATTATTAAAACGACTTGGAATGTCATTAATAGCGAAACGGGAAGGTCATGCACCCGAAGTAGTGACTACAGCCTTGCTATTGATGACAATATAATTAAATCAGATTCTCAAGTCGCCGCGGCCTTTGAAAATTTCTTTGCAGAGATTCCAGTATCAACTACTAAATCTCTTAACTCATCACCCGCTGCCGCAGAGTCTTTACTTAAAGAAAACGTTTCAGTTTGTGATTCTGAATTTCACTTTGAATATGTAACCTGTAACGATATAATTAAAACCTTTCACACATTAAATGTTAAAAAGACGGCAGATCTATGGGGTAATTCTGTGGATGTTGCTAAGTCGATTATAAACATTGTAGCACCTACTTTAGCTGTTATATTTAATAATTGTATTGACCGTGGTGAGTTTCCTGATCTTATGAAAAACAGTAAAATAATACCGTTGTTTAAATCGGGTAGTACATCAGACCCTACTAATTATCGACCTATTTCAGTACTACCTACCTTTAGTAAAATTTTTGAAAAACTTATTTTGAATCAATTGCAAAGATTTTTTAATAACAATAAATTACTGCATAATAAACAGTTCGGTTTTACAAGGGGTCGTTCGACTACCGATGCAGGAGTTGAACTTTTAGGACATATTTATAATGCATGGGAGGACAAATGCGATGCCTTGGGCGTCTTTTGCGATTTGTCCAAGGCATTCGATTGTGTTCTTCATGAAACATTAATCAGGAAACTGCACCACTACGGAATCCGGAACGCCTCTCTGGATCTTCTTACTTCTTACTTGAGTGATAGGATTCAGAGAGTTGATGTTAACGGAAAAAGGTCACCCGGATCTGTAGTAAGAATGGGGGTCCCCCAGGGCTCAATTCTTGGTCCTTTCTTGTTCCTTATTTATATCAATGACTTGCCGTACCTCATAAAGGATAATCATGATATAGTGTTGTTTGCAGATGACACTTCTCTTTTGTTTAAAATCAAACGTCAGCAGCTGGTTACTGACAATGTAAATAACGCCCTTGCAAAAGTAGTTAACTGGTTTAATGTCAATAACCTACTTCTTAACGGAAAAAAAACGAAATGTATTAAGTTTACGATACCCCACGTTAGACAAGTAGAAACTAGTGTTCTCATTAAGGATGAAGAGTTAAAACCCGAAGATACCACAGTATTCTTAGGCATAACGTTGGATGCCAAGCTTCAATGGGGCCCCCATATAGATAAATTGTCAAAAAAGCTTAGCTCTGCAGCATACGCCGTTAGGAAAATTCGTGATTTGACTGATTTAGAGACAGCCCGTTTAGTTTACTTTAGTTATTTTCATAGTGTGATGTCGTACGGTATTCTGTTGTGGGGAAATGCCGCCGATATTCAGACAATTTTTATTTTACAAAAAACGGCAATTCGTTCTATTTATAAATTAAGTCCTAGACACTCCCTCAGAGACAAATTTAAAGAGATTAATATAATGACTGTGCCTTCTCAGTACATTTATGATAATCTTTTGTATGCACATAAAAATATTAATCTGTTTAAAAAATACAGTGATATCCATAACATAAATACTAGGAACAAACACAAATTTGTTGTTCCTACAACAAGGCTCAAGAAAATAGGTGGCTCGTTTAGATGCCAATGTATACATTTTTATAATAAACTTCCTAGCCACATTCAAGAACTAAGCCTAAATAAATTCAAAGCTTTTATAAAGCGAAAACTATGCCAGAAAGCCTATTATACTGTAAAAGACTATATTGAGGACAAAAAGGCTTGGGATTGAGCTGCTCCAATAGGTTTAGACAGTGAATGTTATTTTGCAATTTTTACACTTTAATATTTTCTTTTTTTTTTTAAGTATCTATTTACTTACACAATGACATGTACATTTACTGTATAAAGTATTATATTATTTTAATTATTGTGAATGTGAGGACTATGTGGGTCATTGTTTACATTTTAATCGTGGTCTGGCAGTTTGAGTAGTTTATGCGGCCTACCCAAATGTCCTGTCTTTGGTATTGTTCGTCGAATTGTTGAGCTCCTGAAGTTCTGAGTTGAGCTGCACGTTTACTGACAAATGCGTGCACTGACTGGACAGGTCCACTCAATCTGTGTGGTTCTTTCCTCAAAAGATCTTTTCAGACACTAATCTACATGGTCCTCAAAGATTATGTCCGGATTTTTATATACACATTGACATTGATGAATTTTATTTAGACAATGACATGAATATTTACTTTGTAAAGTATTTTTTTTTTTTCTTTTCATTTAATTATTGTGAATGTGAGGACTATGTGGGTCATTTTTTTTCTGTGTTCCTTCTTAGTTTTAATCATGATCTGGCAGTTTGAGTAATTTACGCGGCCTACCCAAATGTCCTTTCTTTGGTATTGTTCGTCGAATCGTTGAGCTCCTCATTTCTGAGTCGAGCTGCACGATTTTTGACAAATGCGTGCACTGATTGGACAGGTCCGCTCAATCTGTGTGGTTCTTTCCTCAAAAGACCATTTCAGACATCAATCTACATGGTCTTCACACGATCTGACCAAGATTTTGTCTGGACTTTAAAAGAGACTGTGACCTCTGAGTTTGTTTCGGCCTTTCTTCTCAGAGTAGTCAGATAGGAAACGCCGACCACATCTAGTTTTAAAAAATATGATGACGTGTAAAAGTGTTTGTAAAAACCTACTTACAGAAAATAAATCATTTATCATTTATCATTTATCAATCATAAGCCTAGACAATAAATTTAGTGATTTTTACGTCGAAAATTAATGACCTTCTATACACAACTTCATCCCCCTTTTTAACCCTTCGGGGTGGAATTATCAAAAACGCTGAGACACGTATAAATTAATTTTCAGGGATCCCTTCTTTTCGCATAATGTTTTTTGTCCTAATATACTTCGGCATAACGATTTTGGCACAATTTGTTTTGGCATAATAATACTTCGGCATAATTTTTTAGGCATACATTTTATGTTGGCATAATCATCTTAAAGACTAATTTGTTTTGGCATAAATTTGATTCGCATAACGTTAGTAGGCCTAATGACTATTAGCATAATAATATTTAGGCATACAATTAATTAAATTTAATATGCTGTACAACAAAAGTTAGAGACAGAACCGAATTGCTGCAAAACCGACTCCACGTAGTCTTGTTTGTCCTACCTCCAGAGTGTAATTTGAAATCGCGTAGGCGCGTAGGGGCGAGGCGGCCCGCGGGCTGAAGAGCAGGCGGCTGCGAGCGATCCGCCGCGGCTGAGGCTGGCCGGCGAAGCCGGCCAACAAGCCGAAGCTGTGGCGGTGAGCGAAAGCCGTCTGCGACGATTAGCACGCGTGGGGCCGCCGGAGGCCCGCAGCGCCGGAGCCGTGACAGAAACCCTGCCTGCTGCATGTTGCATGCTCGATTGAATGCTGCATGCTTGCTTGCATGCTGCATGCTTGCTTGCATGCTTGCTTGTTTGCTGCATGCTTGCTTGCATGCTGTATGCTTGCTTGCATGCTGTATGCTTGCTTGCTTCATGCTTCCTACAGCGAAAAAAAAACCCACAAAATTGTTCAATACGTTATATTATATTAATATGTTATATATTACCTGATTCAGGAGATATGGCTTTTTTCCAATCGTCGAAATAAATTGGTATATCCTCTTCGGGCAAATTTGTGCTTTAGGATATTATGCTTAAAAAAGTTATGCTTTAGAACTTTATGCTTAATAAATTTATGCTTTAGAATATTATGCTTAATCATTATTATGGTTAGAGAAATTATGCTTAAAAAATTATGCGTAAGCTGTTATGCGTAATTATATTATGCGAAAATATAATTGTGCCAAACAAAATTATGCTAAGTTATATTAGGTCTTAAAATTTTATGCAAATGGATAGGGAACCTAATTTTCAATTGTCAGCCTAAATACAAAATTAGAAGATCCTAACTTCAAAACTGTCGGACTTTCATATAAACTTCCATCCCCTATTTTAACCCTTTAGGGGTTGAATTCCCAAAAAATCCTTTCTTAGTGGATACTTACTCTTCACAAAGAACACACCTTCTAAGTTTCAAGTCTCTAGGTCCAGCGGTTTGGGCTGTGCGTTGATATATCAGTCAGTCAGTCAGTCAATCAGGACTTTGAATTATATATACATATATAGATAATATGTATATTTTAGTGTTAAATTGTAAAATAGTAACATTGTAATTGAAATAAAGTAATAATACCTAGATAAAAGTCTCTTTATTTACCTAATTAATAATAGTCTCCACTCTATCTACTTTAATATTATTCGTTAATTGATTTAAACATAATATATCTTACATAATCTAGTTTTAAAATAATGTACTCAAAAAGTAACTCTTGAAAATATTATCCCACAAAAACATTTCATGTTAAATGTTGCCAAGACGAGACCATGTAGCTCGCACTGTCAAAAAGTAATCAGATCTCATGTAGAGCCAAGCTTCTAACTCTACACGCCCTAACTCTACAAGGCCTAACTTCTCAAACTCTGCAGCTTAGTCAAAATATATGGCTTTGGCCGTTTCGTTACTATAAGAACCACAAACAGTATGAGAGTTTTTCACCTTCAAAATCAAATCAAATCATTTATTCGCATAGAATGTAGGTATTCAACAAAAAAGTTGGTAAAAAAAATATATTGACCCGTGCACATTCTGCCTGAGTATTGGCATGCAAAATTTAACAAATTAAGTTCCAAATTTAAATACTAAGGAACACCAAATAGATTTAATAATTTCAAAGATAAGTTTCGAATATAAATACACTAATAAAAAAATTAATATAACAATTTCAAAATTACATTTTAAACTTCAATACATTATTAAGGAAAACTAATAAAATAATTTCAAATTAAAATGTCAATAATAGCTACTTAATGTCAATTATAATTAATGTCAATAATACTTCATGTCAATAATACAATGTTCATGGTGTAACTGCAATGTCACAGTAAAGGGTCATTCAAAAAATCACTTATTGTATAGTAACATTTCTGAGTCAAATATGCCTTGAGTTTCTTTTTAAATTGTTGAAGGGTGTCATTTTTTATGTTGTCCGGTAGTTTATTAAATATAATTGGACCCATGCAAAGAACACTTTTTCTAAGTAGTGCAGTTTTATAGCTGCTGACAGTTAAAAGATTTTTGTATTGACTTCTAACGGGACCTTTCTTGGTGTCTGAGACCTTAGCAAATAGCTTTATGTTGCTTTTAACAAAAATTGCCATTTCTAAAATATAACCTTACGCTCATGTGAATGTAGCGTGTGTGTGTGTGCATTAAACGCACACTATGTAGACAAGCATATTACAAGTTGGATGATTATATCGTAGATAAAAATGCTTGGCTTAAAAATGCTTGCTGGTCCTGCTCCACAGGCACTTGGGCTCACCGCTCACTAGTTAAAATTTCAATATTTGGAAGAGGTGCTTCCCTTTTCTTTTTCAATATTTCTGACATTACGAACATAACTTTTTTATTTTATTCAATCCAGTTTTAATTGTTGAATACTACAATATTAGATACCTCTTCCTGTTTGGTAGTAATTATATTAACATCTTAAATAAATTGCAAACTATAGTTTTGTATAATTTATAACATTTTTTTTTTATTTTGTAAATGTAAGAACCATGTTTCCGTTTATTATGTTTTTTTTTTGATGTTGACTTGAAAGAGCATGGCAGTTGAGAACGTCTCATGCTCACTTAAATATCTCACCGATGGTGGCGCGTGCGTTGGATTATTCGGTTCCCTACAAAATGGTTCAGCTAGATGGTCGGTCGTCGGTTGAGACTGGTCATCTCTTAACTGCCAAGGCTTATTTTTAATCTTATATTTTGAATTGTTTCTTCATTTGTCTTTTTTTTTTACATTGTTCTCACATATAGAAGCAACAGGAATAATGTACCCAGGATTTTGTAATAACTTGATTTAAAAGAGTGTCCATGGAGTTTCTTGCCCGTTCTTCTCCATAGAGATCTACGTTTTGGAATGGGCAACTAGCTTCAACTTTCTGACTAACTGACAGACTATTTAATTTTGACAATTCAAAAGTGCCTCTATAAGGTTTAATTTAAATAAATGCTTTGAGTATGAGTTTGAGTTTGATTACTTTTTGACAGTGCGAGCTACATGGTCTCGTCTTGGCAACATTTAACATGAAATGTTTTTGCGGGATTTCATTTCTTTTTGTAAGTTGCTTATATTTATACGAGTATTTTTTCTGTTGATAATTTTTTCTTTCTTTTTTGGGGTTTATTTATAACAAGGACCCCTATATAAATTTTCAGACCTCTAGCATCAAAATTTACGGAAGTCTCATACAAACTTTCACCCCCTAGTTTAAGGGGTTGGGAGGGGGGGGGGGGGAGGGGGGCGTGTAAAAGTTTCATGTTTTAAGATTTTTTTGTTGTATGTGTACTATTACTAGCTTTCATACCAAATACCAAATATTCTTAAGAAAACAAAAAAAACAACAGAAAACAAAAAAACAAAATTTTCGGGATATGATGTCTGTGGTTGACTTATTAAACTTATAAAGTTTCAATTGCATAGCTCTTATACTTTAGATTTTATTGATATCTAAAATACCCGATTTCGTCACTGATTCACTGACTCACTGACTAGTGAGTCAGTGAATCAGTGACGAAATCGGGTAAAATTTTGTTTATCGGGTATAATCCAAACCCAAGTTAAGAGGGTTCAAAAATACGACGAAGTGCTTCGAGAAAAGGTAGGTAGTACCCTTGCACTTCCCTTGGCTCGTCTTTGCGGGGACACTCACGTGCCCCCAGATACCTTCTTTTCAATTTAGCTTCTAATACATTTATTGTTGTCTTCTTTTTAAATGTTTGGTGAAAGTTGATGGCCTGAAATACAGGTTTTCTATAAACCTAGATCAGGCAGGTCTACATTACTGTCAGAATTTAATTTTCCTCGATTGTAATTAATGTAAATCCTATTTTTACTTTATTTTATACTTACTTGAATAAAATTTTATTTATTTTATATTTATTTATTTGATCTGACTTGGTTTCCGTAAGTACGTCCTTTTCAGACAACCTCTGAAAATCGGCGCTGTGCTGTGGGTGTATAGCACAGCAACACGCTAGTGGAAGCCTTCTTGTGACAGTCAAGCTCTGCAGCCGACGACTATCTGTTTTGTGCTCGTGATTATAGATAATTATATTTTGTTTTATTTTTCTTTATTATTACAATTAATTATCTTTTTGCATGCACGTGTTTCTGTGACAAATAAACCCATTTTTCTTTCTTTCTGTATTTGAAAACACTGACTCTGTCCGTTAGTGCACTTAGAATTAACGTGCAATAATATCATGTTCTTTGGCTAGGTTTCAGTCCACCCGAAGGAAATCGAGGGTATAGTCATGAATTTATTGGTACTTTGAGTTAATATAAGTCAAATTAAGTCATTCACCGAAAGCTTTCTGTCAAGTAGTATTGTCAAGCTATCAAGCCGTCAACCCGTCATTCTTGGCTATCAAGCCTGTCGGTCAGTAAACGAAGGCGTCTGATCGTCAGCCGGTAACTTATTCTGAAGTGTGACACGTAGCAAATGCACTGATAACTACTGCATACTAATCGAATGTTTTAGCGGAACCAATTACAACAGGCGCGTTATACAAGCCTTTAAAGCGTTCATTGCTGATGGAAACAGAGAAATTACAAATTATCCCATATTGAGAGCAAAAAGTATTAGGGATGAAGCAACTTGAAGAGTACTAGGAGACCAAGAACAAATTAGTTGCTTGAAAAGCTGACGATATTGCAAATGAGAGCAACGTGGAAACTAGATAAACCCATATTTAGAGAATTTAATATGGGCGAAGCAACTGGGTTCTTACCCCCTAGCAAGTATTAGGATACTTGCTCCCTAGTTGTTGTACCCCTATACAGTAGAAGGCATTATGTCGTGCTAATGACTCGATCGCATTACAAAAAAAAGTGAGAGCGTGGAAATGAGAATTTTTTTTAATAAAAAATACTTTTTGCGAATACTGCGAATATTACAATAATTTCGCTAGAGACGATCGCTGTGCTATCGTGAATACTATACAATGTTACGTCAGCGCCGGACAAAGGTTTTGCGATGCTTGGATCTTTGTCGAGCGCTTGACGTCTTTTAGCTGAGTTGATGATAATTATGTTGATGCGGATTAAGTATTTTGTCGAGCGTCCAATATTGAAGAAGTACTAGGAGTGCATTGGAAACTCGGCTCTTGCAAACGTTATAAAGACTACTTACTTGCGGATGTGGCTACATAAGACACGTGGGCTTCGCCTCAGTGTTGCCGTGGGAGATAATTACTCTATGTTGGAACTGGGTGAGTGAACACGTTTCATTCCCTGACACAAACAAATAATCATTCCATCTGTCTGTGTTTTGAAATAACAACCAATAATTGCTAAAGGCAGTTTAGTGCTTGATCGATTTCAACTTGAAGGACCAAAATGTCGCCATTCTTCCCGTATACTTATTCTGTCGATGAAAGTTCCCAAGTATGACTCAACTGTAATATACATTCTTTGGACGTTTTGTTTATGAGTTATTTGTATTTACACAATGTTTCTCACACTAACTTCTATATTTCCTCAACATAGAAATCGTTCCTCGCTATCGCAGCAACACGTTGGAGACTTGGAGCATGTCGTCCTTAGCGAGCCACTTATCACCGGTTATCAGCGTCTTACACGCGCAACACGCTTCGGCATCACGTTATATCTACTGACAACAGCTCACGACGCGCCTAGCAGTCAATTAGTAGAAATACGTGTTAGATAACACGTATTAATTGAATATAGGAAGAGGTCCTAGTTACATCATGTTTCGATTGTGTAAAACTATAATCAACTGCGATGGAATGATCAGTAAAATGGAGTTTATTAGATGTCGGCGCCAGCCTTATAGAAAGTTGAGAAGAAAGTGTAAACACTTTTCTCTCTGAGGATATTTCGTTAAAACATAATAAAGCGCGTAATCAAAAGTGTGCGTACAGTGGATGTTGGTAGGTGTCGCAAGTGATGTCGCATAATTGCCGAGGCTCGTACAATTGTGCATGTTTAAATTTTTTAATGTACTTACTTAGTGTTTATCATTTAATTGTGCTTCTGTATTTCTAATTCTGTGTTGTAATCAATATATAATTAATCTATCAATCAATAATGATTTCCTAGGGATCTCTTCCCCCCGCAGTGACGGCGGTCATGAAAATGATTGCAGTGAAGGCTTTTATGGAAATGATTTCGTAGGGATCTCTTCCCCTCGCAGTTAAGACTGTCATGGAAATTATTCCCTAGGGATCTCATCCCCTGGCAGTGACGGCTGTCATGGAAATTATTTCCTAGGGATTTCTTACCCCCGCAGTGACGGGTGTCATGGAAATTATTTCCTAGGGATTTCTTACCCCCGCAGTGACGGGTGTCATGGAAATTATTTCCTAGGGATTTCTTACCCCCGCAGTGACGGGTGTCATGGAATTGATTTCCTACGGATCTCTTCCCCTCGCAGTGACGGGTGTCATGAACATGATGGCAGCGGGCTTTGGGACGTGCCGCAGTGACGTCATATGCCAGTAAATTGAAAATGCTATGTGGCAGCCACTGCTCTTCTTGGAAACCAAATCACGCTCAACATTGACGACAGCTATTAAGAGCCTATACTACCTCAAATGGCTTAGCATGATCCTCCGTTATGTCGAAAATACCGCAGCATTAATTTTGAAATAAATATATGCTAAAGTTAAGGATTAATATTAAGTACTATGTTAGACGAAAACACGATTCCATAAAATTTTCTCGATAGAAAATAATTCCAAAGTTACCTCCAAACCGAACAATAAACCGCTGGTATTCAAAAAATACTTCAAATTAGATTATGAAACTTTGCATACTAACTGAAGTAACTATAAAGCAGGTCTTATCTTATTCAGTTTTTTTTAATTACCTTTATTTTCACCGTAAAAAGCAAATACCTAAACTATTGGCGCTGCCTTCCGCCCAGCACCGCACTCTGTCTTGCTCTCACACAGTCCGCGAGCAGTATCGTGCAAGCGAAATAAAGAGTGAATTTTAGCTGAGGTAGTATAGGCTCTTAACGTTCAACTGCGCAGCAATCAGAGGAACATCGAGGGCGGTGTTGATTGTCGGGCAACGCTTACTATAAACCTGTGTCCATATTTGTGAAATTTCAACAGAAAAAACTCCATGACAACGGAACGGTACAGGGAGCGAACTGCGCTAAGTATGGAGGGGGGTAATATGGTCAGTGTATGTCAGGTCAGGAGGCCTTTGAATATATCGCTGAGTGCCACTAATATTGAAGTACTTAGCAAGTAGCGTAGTCACATAGCATATAAGTTAAATTGTTTACTAACATTTAGAGCTGTAAGTAGGTATTTTTGTAATTGGATAAAGTCTGATAAATAAATAATTATTATTTGTTAATGTTTAAATCTCGGGATCGGGACGCTGAGGTCCCGGCCCTTTGGAAGGCGTACGAGGGGCCGACGCGACGCTAATTGGCAGAGGCCGTTATGGAATGAGGCACCAACCGAACTGACTTTATAATCCCATTTTATTAAACATGACATTATTATTGTATTGCCTATTTCAAATAATGTACTGAATTTCATCTTGACATGGTAATCTTATATTGATTTGATTGAATGTGTTAATACATAATACTTATCTGTATATTAATGAGTCTTTATTATTATAAGTAGCTAAAACGGTTTGCATGCCTTAGTTAAGGATCATTTAAAACTTAACATGTGTAACTTGTACCTACTTTCTTTGCAAATAAAGAACTTTCCTATTCTAACATTATTCCTATATTCAATATGCAAAGAAAACCCCCCCTTTGTGCAGGACTATTGCAGAACATGGAAACAAAACACATTGGGCTACGGGTTTGGGTGTCTTTAGTAGATTGATGGACGGACTATGTCGCTTGCTTATTATTTTGAGCCCGGCGCGGGCAGTATGCTACAGTCACGGTGCCGAGCCCGGCTGTATCACGGTGTCGAGCCCGGCGCGGGCGGTATGTTACAGTCACGGTGTCGAGCCCGGCTGTATCACGGTGTCGAGCCCGGCTGTATCACGGTGTCGAGCCCGGCGCGGGCGGTATGTTACAGTCACGGTGTCGAGCCCGGCTGTATCACGGTGTCGAGCCCGGCGCGGGCGGTATGTTACAGTCACGGTGTCGAGCCCGGCTGTATCACGGTGTCGAGCCCGGCGCGGGCGGTATGTTACAGTCACGGTGTCGAGCCCGGCTGTATCACGGTGTCGAGCCCGGCGCGGGCGGTATGTTACAGTCACGGTGTCGAGCCCGGCTGTATCACGGTGTCGAGCCCGGCGCGGGCGGTATGTTACAGTCACGGTGTCGAGCCCGGCTGTATCACGGTGTCGAGCCCGGCGCGGGCGGTATGTTACAGTCACGGTGTCGAGCCCGGCTGTATCACGGTGTCGAGCCCGGCGCGGGCGGTATGTTACAGTCACGGTGTCGAGCCCGGCTGTATCACGGTGTCGAGCCCGGCGCGGGCGGTATGTTACAAGCCGCGCGGACGCAGCTTTACATGCTTAACAGGCGCCAGATATGTTCAGGTTCACAGTTTGCAATGGAAAGAACGGGGAAATGACGGAGTATTTATCTGTCTCTAAGTGTTGGTTGTATTAGAATTGATCGGGGGGTCTAGAGCGGGCCCATTTTGTAATAAAAAAAAGTTAAAGGTTTCTCCTAATTGCGCATAATAGATATTATAGCTCTCTTGGGTAGAATTAATTGTCATTTTCTATGAGTCTTGACATTTTCCCACGGTTTCCTGGGTGCTGTCAGAGAGTTGTATTGATGATTTTAATGATTATAATTTTGTAAATACTTTGTTACGGTCGCGAATCTTCAATAAATCATTTTGATCAATACACAACCTGTTGCAAACAACGTAAGACAATTTGAATTTAACTGGCTACCGTATCGCACCCCCCCTAAAAGCACAAAGTACAAAAGTGATCAACGGTTTAGTAGGGTGATTGAACGTTGTTAGTTAAATTAGTTGATATAAGTATGTAGAAGGAAGCTTTTAACCTACTTACTACTTGCTTTGCTTGACTACCGCTATCCATGCTCCCCACCCCATTGGTTCTGAATACAAATCCACCGATAAAGTATTCTCTTAACAATAAATTAGTACTGGTCTCTATCATAAATGTAAACAGCAGTATCAACAGTTTGCTAACGTGGACTGACAATGACGCGTCAAACATTGTTGTTAGCTGTGCTCGAATTGTCGTGGCCACTGTTGTGACATCCTTATTTAATTTGTGAACACAGTGCGCTAGGCAAGGGATTACAGGTGAATACTTGATGCTTTCATAATTTCTGGACTGATGCTTTTACGCCACACTTGAGGCAAGAAATAAAACTTAAATTCTCGAAATTTTGTTGGCCGTAACGGTTTAGTTTCTTGCCCATTCTTCTCCATACGAACACTACCTTCTGGAAGGGGCGACTAGAATCAATTCTATTTTACTGTAATTTTTGACGTTCAAAAGTGCCTTTAATGTGCCTATTTAAAATAAATGATTTGACTTTGACCAGAGAGGTGTGCCAGATGAGTGCACGTGTTGTCAAAGTCAAAAGACTTTGACAACACGTGCACTCATCTGGCTCACCTTTACAGGGTTCCGTACCAAAATGGTAAAACGGAACCCTTATGGTGAGACTAGATCTGTCTGTGTATCTGTCTGTCATAGCTGGATATCTCAAGAACTACTAATGCTATCAACTTGAAATTTGGATAGTTTTTGATGACGTTTGGCCAACTATTATGCAAATAATAAAGAAATAAAAATATATGTATACTTTTTGCATCAGTGACTGAAAGGCGGTCTGAATAAAAACTTTTTTACAAAAAAACAACCGACTTCCAAAAAACACTATAATACAGTGAAAAATAAGTTAAATTTCGGAAGTCGGTGTCTTTGGATTTGTATTTTACTTTTTTGCCACCGACTTCCGAAATTAAACTTATTTTTCACTGTATAGTGTTTTTTGGAAGTCGGTTGTTTTTTTGTAAAAAAGTTTTTATTTTTCACTTTTAAGTGGGTCAGTTTGTAAGTTATCTAAGTTATAATAGCCTAATGTCAACTGCTTATCACCTTTTACAAAATATTGCTTTTCCCGATGCAGGGACGTTAATTGTTGAGGAGTTCTCCTAGTAAGAACCAGGAGAACTGGAGCTGATTGAGAAGTCACCATCAGCTCCACTTCACCATACGCATTGTAATGAGCACGACTACGGTGCTGTAATTTCAAGGTTTGTACTTTTTCTGATGCTCCTGGCTTCTGCATCAGGTCTGTATGTACTTCGGTGTTCCTCATTAACAGTACGTTTATGCACACATCGAGCCCTTTTCAATGAACCTAAACACGATATGTCTGCTGTTAGTTGTCGAGGAGTTAGGTACTTTGCAGACTATCCTGACTGCAGCATCAGACTGACTTGATGATCATGAGACCAAATGTGGCTATCAAACATCAAAACAATTTACTAAAACAGTCCTTTCCTGTTCGAGTAACTTCTTACTGTTAAGGAGTTGTATCTTCCATCATCAGCCCAGCTACCTGGTGACAAACATACGCAAATACACAAGATACTTCATAGAATATGCGAAAAACAATAAGTGAGCCTATAAAATTTGAGGGGTGCCCTTGATTTCTCTAAGATCCCATCATCAAATCCTAATTTGGTGACAGTGGGACCATCTCAGAACTATGTACTTTCGAACAAAAAAAGAATTTTGAAAATCCGTCGACAATGGGCCTACTAGGGCATGTGGGGTGTCATATGAGAGAATGAAGAATGAGAATGAGAATGTGCAATTTGCACATTCTCAAACATTTTTTCTTTTTTTTAGGCCCCATAGTTTTCGACTTTTAAAGAAAAATGTAAAAAAAATACCGTCCCCCCCATCACCGCAGTTTGCAAAGAGAAAAATCTGAAATGCAGAGAAAAACTAAAAAGAGAAAAAACTGAAATCTATGTGATAGAAGTTTATGTAAAGATTACAGGAAAAATAAAACGAAGTCTCTAAATAGCACACCTTTTTTTTTCAACAAAATTTACATTTATATTAGTTCCACTATCGGTCAAGAGATGGCGTTGACATAAAACTGCAATATTCTACACCGCAGTGCAGTGTTAAAATTCTCTGACGAATACAGGCCTCGCCGATAAAAATTTAAAAACATATGATGGTACGGAACCCTCGGTGCACGAGTCCGACTTGCTCTTGCCCGTTTTTTTTTTGAGTGGGAAATTCTCCCGCTCTGGGCGGAGCGGGAGGGGCTTGTCAGGCTTTTACTGACTAAAAGTCATCCGCGTTTCTTCAGTTGCCTGTGCCAGGGGCCACAGTAACTCTTTCGAACAACCCGCGTCTCTAGCAGGCATCGGCCCTAACGGACCCAGTATCAGTTAGTGCTAACATCTCTTTGAGGCGCGCGTGGAACACAACGCGCCGTCGACCCGGGCCTTGTCCTTACCGGACGGCGAGCTGCCCATTGCTCGCCGTTCGCAGACCCGCGCCTTCGGTGGCCGGGAATCGGGTCTCGAATCCCGACGCCCAGGGAGTCTCCTGCGGCGACTAGGCGCTTGAGGGCGCAAAGATTGCCTCTCCCTCACGCGCTCCGCCTCCTCCTTCGCAAGCATTACTGCTACGCAGAAGGAGGTGA
This sequence comes from Mesoligia furuncula, assembly GCA_916614155.1. Taxonomy (NCBI): domain Eukaryota; kingdom Metazoa; phylum Arthropoda; class Insecta; order Lepidoptera; family Noctuidae; genus Mesoligia; species Mesoligia furuncula. The sequence continues at coordinate 242,402 of OU744814.1, forward strand.
CAACGGCTTCCCATGCCCTCTCGCTCCGTACTGTAGCCTGGACCAGGGCCGGACGCACGAGATGGCCACCGTGAGGACGCGTTGGTACTCGGCACAAGCCGGGCAGACCTCCACCGTATGCTCCACCGTGTCTTTCGGGCGATCCACCAAATGGTAACACCCGGGCGTTTCCTCCCGCCTTATCCGGAATAGGAACCTTCCGAAGAACTGTGTCCGGTAAGGGCCTGCGTCAGGCGGAGGGTGAAGACGCCGTGGCGCCTCTCCAGCCTCTCCTCAAAAAGGGAACTTATCTCCGTAATTGTGGCGAGATCAAAGTGCTAATGCCGTGTAGGTACCTCACAGATGCAGATTGCATTCATATTTCTGACAAAAGGTGAGCTTATTCCAGTTAATATTGCTAGATGTTGTATTCCCCACAGGTTGCTACAACTCACCTGTCGAACAGCTCAGCACTATTACCGGGCGATACAAAAAGCAAACAAGCGCCGTTTAATTGACGCGCGACGACGACGCTAGATACTGACGTTTACACGTCACGATACGATCTGATAGGTCCGTAGTAGTAACCAAGGAAGACAATTATAGTGGTTGAACTTAACCAAGAAGCTAAAGTTACTGTTTATTTTGAGTCAAACGTAAACGATGTGATGGTAGACTAATTGCGAACTGGACCAATTGCGAACTAGACCAATTGCGAACTAGACCAATTGCGAACTAGACCAATTGCGAACTGGACCAATTACGAACTGGACCAATTGCGAATTGGACCAATTGAAAATTGGACAGTTGGACATTTTGCTAATTGGACATAATGCGCCCAAACGGATGAGTGCACCTAAATCCTAATGGGTGCTTTAATGGTGGGAATTATCTCAACTCTGACACGTTCATAGCCTTAAAATATGATAGTTCTGCCAACCACTTCTCGAAACTATGGCTAATATAAACACAAAACATTCTCAAAACGTCACCAATAATTATGCTTTTCCATAGATTTGGAACCATCCTAGACTAGAACCCAAGTTTATTGCTGACTTCGGTAATTCTAAAAAGCGTATTGTCACAATAAACTTCATCAATTTAGCTGAAGTAACAAATGACGATGCTATTAAAATCTTTGCAATTGGAGCTCCTCCCACGTGTCGCACGACATGTCACGGCGACAGCGACTATCTTCAACTTTGATCCGTTTTTGCAATAATAATAATCATTTTATTATCAGGCAACTATGGCCCATACATAAAATACACAAAATAATCTTATAAAATAATAAATTAATACATATTAAAATAAAAAAAACTGGCCAAGTGCGAGTCGGACTCGCACACGAAGGGTTCCGTACCACAAGGCAAAAACGCCGAAAAAAACATGTTTGTTGTATGGGAACCCCCCTTAAATATTTATTTTATTTTAATTTTATTATTTATTATTAAAGTTAAAATACAATTGAGTATTTTGTGAACATTTCAAGTGCCTACCTGTTGCCATTTTTGATATCGAGCAAAAAAGGGCAAAAAAATTGCGTTTGTTGTATGGGAGCCCCCCTTAAATATTTATTTTATTTTGTTTTTAGTATTTGTTGTTATAGCGGCAACAGAAATACATAATTTGTGAAAATTTCAACTGTCTAGCTATCGCGGTTCTTGAGATACAGCCTGGTGACAGACAGACAGACAGACGGACAGACGGACAGACGGACAGACGGACAGACGGACAGACGGACAGACAGCGAAGTCTTAGTAATAGGGTCCCGTTTTTACCCTTTGGGTACGGAACCCTAAAAACGAGTGTGCTTATGACCACACGACTGAAGTGAAACTTCTTTAATAAGAAGAGAGGAAGAGAGAAAGAAAATGTGCGCGCGCACTGTTGTCTCTTGCTTATATCCCCCACTTTACTTCCGTTCGCCTTGCCCGATCACACTTTTCGTAACGCTTACGTCACGCGTTCGCCAGCTTACTCCCCAAGTCAAGCGTGCGTAAAGAAGTTTCACTTCAAAAAACCTTAAAACTATGAACTATACACGTAACATTGTCGGCGTCGTTTTCGCTGCGTGATGTCGCGTAACCGTCCTCGGAAACGTCGATATACCACACCTTTCGGCCAAAAGTCCCGGTCTGTAGATGCTGGGTTGGAACTCGTACCACGAATGACTTAAAGTTGTTGTTGTTGTTGATGTTGTTGTTTAAGTGTGCTTTATTGTGGTGCCTTACCACCCAAGACGGTACTCCTATGCGCATGTTCATGAATCGTGAAAAATGGCTAATGCGTTCAAAAGGTTTATATAAGGTTTATAAAAATGTTGGCATAGGTACACAAGATGTTTTGGCGCGTGTCAAAATTGAAACTAGCGCCGCCATCTTGCTTTTTTATCGCAATTTCTGTAACTATTTCAAAAATATTGACCAACAACGCCCCCTGTCAAAGTGTCAATGTCATTCAAGCGCCAAAATATCCTTGAAGCACTCTATTCATCACTGATCGAAGCGCACGGCAGTGCGCAGGCCAATTTCCAGCAAGTGGCCGCACGTACGCCGTGCACTATTTACCCGAACCGCTTCGAGCTACTTTTGACCACCCTGTATCTAACTATTTGTCACACGAAATCGAATCAAACTTCACATACATAATACCATGACTGCTGTTAGTTCGAATACCAAATTTCATAATTGTAGCTTTAATAGATTCAAAGTTATGGACTTTTAAAAATAGCTAAAGTGGCACTGACTGACTGACTGACTGACTCACTCACTTACAGTTAATCAAAATGTTTAGGGACTTCTAGTAGGCCTAGAAACTTGAAATTTGGCACGAAGCTAGACATTAGCATGAAACTAAAGGAAACATTAAAAAAATGGTCAAGTGTGAGTCTGGCTCGCGCATAGAGGGTTCAATATTAAATTTTTATTCTAGCCGGCCTAGAAACTTCTAACCGGCCTATAAACTTGAAATTTGGCACGAAGCTAGACATTAGCATGAAACTAAAGGAAAAATTAAAAAAATGGTCAAGTGTGAGTCTGGCTCGCGCATAGAGGGTTCCGTATTAATTTTTTATTCTAGCCGGCCTAGAAACTTCTAACCGGCCTAAAAACTTGAAATTTAGCATGAAGCTAGACATAAGCTTAAACTAAAGGAAAAATTAAAAAGAGGTCAAATGTGAGTTTGGCTCGCATGCAGAGGGTCCCGTATGATTTTTTTTCTAGCTGGAACTGGACATTACCATGAAACTAAAAGAAAAATTTTAAAAGCGGTCAAGTGTGAGTTTGGCTCGCGCACAGAAGGTTCCGTATTACATTTTTTTATAGTCGGCCTAGAAACTTGTAATTTTGCACGAAGCTAAAGTAAAAATAAAAATGCGGTCAAGTGTGAGTTCGGCTATCACACATTCTGTAATCCGTGTTCCGTATTAAAAAAAAAAATAAGCATAATTTTTAGGTAAGTATGAGACTTTCTTAAAAAGATAAATTATTAAAAAAACAAGTAATTAAAAAAACTAAAAAACCCGACTGCGGGAAAAAAAATAAGTTAAAAAAAACTGAAAAGCTAAAAACAAGGCCATTTTAAATTAAATAAAAGTTTTAAGCAGGCGGGACCCATTTGAGTTTGAAAATGTAATAAATCCTTTTGGGCTTCGCCGCAGTCGGGTAAAAAATGGCGGGTTTTCAGAAAACCATAAAATAATATGAAAAATAACTATAACACAACGAAAACCCGCCAAGTGTAAATGGAACAATATTATTGTATTGATATCTAAAAAGTTTCAAACACAAATTACTTACAACAGAATTGCAAAATAAGGCCGGTGCAAAGAAAATGGTTTAAAACTTGGCGTTGGTTTCGATTTCAACTCTTTTGCTGGTCAAACATCTACATGAAGTAAGGAAGTTGGCCTTCTTTTTCAACATTATATGTTTTTGGTGGGATCATTCTTTCATGATACGATGATATGTCATGACGGATGTGTGTGTGACCGCCGTCCCGTGGGGTGTGAACGGGCTCTCGTTATGCAGTGGAGCGTAGCCCAATTACGCGTGGGGCATAAATCTCGCGCCACTGTGGGTGTGATACAGGCCTGAGTACCGGCCGAGCGGGAATTGACACTTTTATTTGACTTTCGGAAATTCAGTAATTTTGTTGTAGGTACTTTTATTGGTTTCCGATTGGTCTAGTGGCAGAGAAAATAAACTTTTGTAATAAGTATTAGTTTTATCCTCAGGTTGGAGAAAATACGTTTTTTGTTTCATTTATTGCCAAACGTGGAATGATCCTATACATATAATATACTTATCTGTTTCATTCTACCCGTTACTTGAAATGTTAATACTGTAGACGTCTAATGACTCTATATCTTCTCTATGGCTGTGGTCTGTGGGGACACTTTATTTATGAACGACACCGTCGGTCCTATATTCCTCGCTCTTCTATAAAGTTTTAATACCGCCGTGTCTGGTTCTTTCATTGTCTTTAAAGGCTTGACTTTTCCTAAGTTATAATTCTTTTCATTTTTGAGGCTTTTCTGTTATGACCTCCTATTTTTTCATCCACTTCGATGTCCGACATGCCACATCAACCAATTTGCAAGATTATACAGGTACCTACCTTCGTAGTATGTATTTTGATGTTATTTCATTTGACGAGTCAATATGTTCTGTGGCTGCAGTGAAAGGCGGTTTATTCTTGTCTTGTCTTCAACTGATTGATTAGTTAAGCATTCCCATTTTATTAATATTAAATGTGATATCAATATACAATTATTTGGGTGCGTCGGTCGTAAACAACTTAAGAATATCATCAATGTTTATGCGTTATGTTTCAAACTAATTTATTATATCCAATTAACTTATTGAAATTTATATAACGAGTATTACAAATTAATCCTTGTTACCGCAATAAAAACATGAACGATTCGTCTGTCTGTTTATTTTAAATATTTCGGTAGTTAAAGTTTACAATCCACACATTGTAAAGCAATAAAATCAATTAATTCCCCGGCCCCACCCTGGACATTAGCATAGTTCGTTCTAAATATATTTATTGCTTATCTCACGTTTGGACACTTAAATGGCAATATTTCAAGATATCGATCGCGAGCGTTTTGTATATAAATATGATTGTTTGGTGGCGGCCAATTATTGCATTAATATTCATGTGGCGGCCGTTGCCCTCAGACGTCGCAGCCAGCCGCCCAGACGAGGTGCAGACATTCCCCTCGGACCTCGCAGCCAGACCAGACGGGGCGCAGACATTCCTCTCGGACGTTGCAGCCAGCCCGGACGAGGAGCATTAATTCCCCTCGGATGTCCTAGCCAGTCGCCCAGACGAGGTGCAGACATTCCCCTCGGACGTCGCAGCCAGCCCAGACGAGGAGCAGACATTCCCCTCGGACGTCGCAGCCAGTCCAGACGAGGCGCAGACATTCTTCTAGAACGTCGCAGCCAGCCCAAACGAGGAGCAGACATTCCCCTCGGACGTCGCAGCCAGTCCAGACGAGGCGCAGACATTCCTCTAGGACCTCGCAGCCAGACCAGACGAGGCGCAGACATTCCTCCCGGACGTTGCAGCCAGCCCGGACGAGGAGCATTAATTCCCCTGGGATGTCCTAGCCAGTCGCCCAGACGAGGTGCAGACATTCCCCTCGGACGTCGCAGCCAGCCCAGACGAGGAGCAGACATTCCCCTCGGACGTCGCAGCCAGTCCAGACGAGGCGCAGACATTCTTCTAGAACGTCGCAGCCAGCCCAAACGAGGAGCAGACATTCCCCTCGGACGTCGCAGCCAGTCCAGACGAGGCGCAGACATTCCTCTAGGACGTCGCAGCCAGCCCAAACGAGGAGCAGAAAAAATCTCAGCCGATAGAAGCTACAGGTACGATTTGTAAATAGTAGTTTGGTTCACATTGCTCATGCTTTCTTGACTTTGTACTGGAATAAGTCATTTAGCAAACTTGGTTGGTATATGAGCTATTAGGATCATAGATAATGCCATGTAAAATACTGATATTCAGCTGCATCCGGTTAGACTGGAAGCCGACCCCAACATAGTTGGGACAAGGCTAGGCAGATGTTGATGACATAATGCCATGAAACGCATGTGACTAAGAAAGTGATGAATGTTTATGAATGGAGAGGGAGATGAAGACCAAAATTAACATTGTGTGAGGAATGATGGCTATGAATGAAGAGAGGGGGGAACGGACGAAGAAAACATTTCGCACGGAACCATGTAATGTCCCGAGTATTGCCTAAAGAGCTGGTAGAAGAAGATACTATAACATTATGCCAAATCCAGCATTCCGATGTACTTAAGTAACACTTGGACGTAACCGATGAAGAAGCTGGGAGAGGGTAAAAAACCCAAAAGCAATATTATGACAGACCATGAACCCATTAGCAAAGCAACTATTTTTGAAAAGTGTATGTTCATACAATAGGTACCCAATTCTGACTTTGAACCTTTTTTTACCTCACATTTTTTATAAAAATAAAAAAGGAGGGGCTCGTGACTAAGTAATAAACAGTCACACGGGTCGATCGATTAGGTAAAGCTACGCTTGCCCCGGTCGGTCCATGGATGGGTGATCATATTTAAATACCATGACTCCTCCGTGCCTCGGAAAGCTCGTTAAGCCGATGTTCCCGGCTGTCATACGTGGATCCTTGAGTCGTTACGGGTAGTCAGAAGCCCGAAAGTCTGATAACCAGTCCTACCACGGTGTATCGTAACTGGGTTGTGAGGATCAAATAGACAGCCGCTCCGTGTAAAATACTGGTATTCAGCTACATCCGGTTAGGCGGGAAGCCGACCCCAATATAGTTCAGAAAAGACTAGGCAGATAGATTTTTTCAAAATCATTTTTACCAGTTGCGATCAATATATTATGTAAGTTGTGTAAGTATGTTTCATCAATTGTCCATCGCACACACTAGGCCTGCAGACAGCAGAGTCGCGAACAGTTGCAGATAAATCATCGACGATAGGATGTGCATGCACTGGAGGTGGGAGGCGACCCGCACGACGCGCGACGCCACGAGGCTGTAGTTAATACATGCTGGCTTGTTCTTCCTACATTTAGTTTATTATGAACCTTGTGCTTGCTAATAAGCAACATACTTATAAGGCAAAACTAGCTACCCGCCCCTGCTTTGCTCGCTCGCACGTGTGTAATGATGATATGTCAAAACTTTTGAAAATTTTCTGAAACTACTGACCTGAGTTATATCACTAAAATAAGCCTTCCGGAAAAATGTTCTAAATGATGGCGAAAACCATATCAAAATCCACTGTGGAGCTTAAGGATCCAAGCGGTCACAAAGCCAGACACGACAAGCGTGTTTGTATTATAACATGTACGATTACAGATATAAAATAAAAATAAATAGTTTGCTTCAAAAGCTCACAATTAGTTGAATAATAGTTTTTACCAGATATCCGTAGATGTCTTTTGCAGAATGATTAAAGAGCTTGATACGTGTTCTTGTCTGCGCTAAAGTACACTTTAGATGGCTTTCAATTCAATCCTGATTCGAAATTCAACAATACATAATCCTGCTTCTGTTATAGCTAAATCACCGAAACGAATAAAACTAATAGATTCAACAGCCACATATCTCATTATCATCCACATAACTCAGCATCTGTATCATCACATTTATTAAAAGAAGCTTTATTTATTCACGTGAGTTCACAGGAAACTATTAATCAACTTGTAGCTAATAAGTCCTGGTTGAGATTATAGGATAATACGTTTGTATAATAATATGTAATCGTGCGTCGATCGGCGATCATTAATTTAATAGTTCAATATTACCGTATCCAACAGATCATTAATTTGTCTCGCTACACGATATAGCACGACAGTAACAATGTTATAGCAGATACAACGGATACTCGCGATAGGTCAAAGATTAAAGTTATCTATTGTCTCTGGTGCCCACTGATTTGTATGATGTTGACGATAAATTTTGTCTATGATTTTGTAATCCGATAATAATTTCAATATTTATGATGAAATTCTATCTTGTCGTTCAATATTATGGTGAATAATGTCCTTGTAGTTTGGATTAGATATAATGAATTTAAATGGCTGAACGTATTCGATATCACTTTCCTATATCCTCTCTGTCGATTATTAATAAAATATGATCTGTTGAACAATCATCAATGTATAGTTATACGATCTATAATAATACTTGGTAACGCTAAGCTCCGAAGTTAATCGGCTTTGTGTTCGGGTGCTTCCAAATGAGATAAATAGCCGCGATGACATCACCGCAAGCTTTTGTTTCTGTTCGATTTACTTATTACTATAAACAGAACTGGTTTGTCCTAGATTCGATCCTTGCTTTACTGTCTGCTTTCAAATAATCGTAAACCTTCCGATCTAACGGAAGTATTTGAGTGGTCTTGCATTACTAATAATTTTCTTGATCTTCAGATTTGTCTACATCCAAATATTTTTATATCCTCTCATTTTGCCAAATGTTTTGAGGACTCCATTTCAGAGCTTTCAGAAGGCCTATGTGCAGAGGACGTCTTCCGGCTAAATGGCAATGATGATCTTACCGATGGGCATGACGTGTCCGAAGTGGAGTCCATCGCCGACGCCGGAGCAGTTCCAGCGCCGCCCCGCCAGCTGTAGTCGACACTCCGCGTACGCCATCCTGTGAATACGACAAACATTAATATAAAACTAAATATAAACATAGGATTACATTAGAAACTCAGAAGCAGCCTGAAGTCTAGATGGGACATAAACATAACTGGCGAAATCGAAGGGTTTTGCAGACGTTTACAATACACCCATTATTGTAAATGTCTGCAAAACCCTTCGATGATATGGGCTATTAGCTGAAAGAAGTATATCGATAAATTCTTGACCAGCAAACAACAATGTTACAAAACAAAACACCAATGTAAAGTAAATACTTGGGTATCCGTCAGACTAACCTATTTCAAAATTCAACAGACTGTTTTCTTTGATTACAATCAACTTGTAACCTACAAACCCAAAAATGGGTTTCTCAGCTTGTAATACAAAATGCCACCTCAAACGAATAATGTTGTTGTTTGTATAAATATTAGCCGCTCTATTGTGTTGGATTTGTGAAGTTATTGTCAAACCGTTAAGTGAACCACACACACAACGAGACGAAGGCGACGCGTTTGCGGAACGACGGTGTAGACAAGAAACAAAACTGTTGATTCAAATATCGTTGCTCTAGATTTAATCATAATGTTCATGCTGAAAACTTTCAATGTGATCGCTTTTCATTGCATTCACAAAGCCAAAAGAGTAAGGTTTAGTTTGAATATGGCTTTATTTATATCAATTCGTTATGTATTTAATAGTATTGTGTGCTTTATGTTTTGTCTAGGTGTTTTTTGGGACCTTATTCATTTGCTTTTTCTCTCTCTTGTTTCGCTCTCCATATGGCATGGTCTTAAGGATGTTTAGTGACGTCACGTTGTGCAGTTACGACTCGATAATTGATGGCGATCTGTTGAGACTACATTAACGGGGCTCCAACCGAGATGCACTATCTATACACCATTATTGTATAGGATCATTGAAAGTTCAAGGGTAATTTATTAATGATGTATTTTAATTGATCAAGCTTCGGGCCCTTATTGGGTAAACAGAAAATTGTGTTGTGTTACTAAGAAACCGATGATAATAAATGAACTGTTTGTTTCCTATTAATTGAATTAAATTTTATTTAAAAACATCCAACGGGATCTTATTAAACTTCAACTATATCCGACGACCCTGGTTACTTACCTCCTTTGGTGACCGTACATGGCCATAATAATCTACGGTTCGGGGTTCGGTTCGGTAGGCTCAATAATTTGATGAGTGAATGAAAGTAAGAGCCCCTTTTATTTAAAAAACAAAATCTAAATATCTTATTTCATTTATACATGGCCACTTATGAAACGTCAGAAGATAGGTGCACGGTTTCAATTGGTCGTTTCCAATGGAGAAGAGCCGGCAAGAAACTCCATGGTTTTTACATTGTTTCTAATTTACTGCGTAAATAGATACGGGAGGAATGTCTATGGCTGTCAACAAGTACAAGATAGGTACCAAACAAAATCAAAAATGGTCAACAACATCAGCAAAATAGAAAATAGTTAAAAACCTCAGCATTGATTAAAAATCCATCCTATCTTTTGTGATCGCTAGACCGACCACGTGATTTTATAGAGAATATTTACTGGTCGTGAATTAATTCCGATTAATAGTTTAAGTGGCCAATAAATCGCTAATCGGTTTATCGAGAGGTATAATCTTTACGCCACGCTACGGTTATTGGTAGGTGCTTATTTCTGTCATCCACTTTATTTAAACGGATTCTTAGCTTAAAATTATTTTCCCTTCAAGGTGGCAATGTTCTCTACTTCTTATTAAGCTTTTATTCATGACAGTATGTTTCCGCTCAAACTTTCAGTGGTACTATTTTTTATTCAGTGTAGATATATCCATATTAGTATTATAAATGCGAAAGTGTGTCTTTCTGTCTATCTGTTACCTCGTCACGCTTAAACCGCTGAACCGATTTAGATGAAATAGAGATATAGTTTTAGTCCCTAGAAAGGACATACTCGTAAGATAGTTTTTATCCCGATATTCCTATGGGATCAAAACTTATGTGGGTGAAACCGCGGGGTGCTATCAATATTAGGTAAGGAATGCATAGGTAAGGTCCAAATATTGAACCCTGAGGCACACCAATTGTTGTAAGGGTTTCCCAAAAGTTATAAAGATCTTTATTTTATGTTATCTTGATATAGGACTTCGTGTTCAAAAGTTCTACAGTTCGTCCGTTTCGAACACCAAATTTCGCTCAAACTAAATTGTAATATTTAGCATTCATTGTAACCCACATTATCAAAAGCTTTAGAAAGTTTACAGAAGATGCTTATTAACAAGCGAGTCTAATTAGTTCTTCGGGTCTCGTAACCAATGAAAGATAGACGTGATTCTTAACGAGCCTTCTTTCGAGTTGCGCACTTCTTCCCAGCTAAAACAGTAGAAGTTTGTGAAGGCCGGGCGTTTTTGGGGCTGTTTCTACAAACATCTGATCCTCCAGAACCATGTAAAGCACATTCAGAACCATGTGAAAGTACTGATCCACGTCACCTTGTTTCGGTTGTATAAGATTGTGTTGGTTACCTGAGTCCGTCCCCGATGGCGGCGACGGCGGCGGGCGACTGGCGGCACATGGCGCGCTGGCGCTCCGTCAGACCCGGCGCGCGCGCACACACCAGCGCCGCGCCCAGCGACCCGCCGCACACCGCTAGTCTGGAATAGATAAGAAGGAACAGGTTACATTATGGAGTCGTTGGTCTAGTGGTAGTCGCAAGCGCAGCTGATGAGCTTCGGGCCAAGTGTCTTTGGGGGTTACATCACGATGTTATCAGTAGCACCCTGGATGGCAAAAGTTATCCCATAATTTATATCAACGAAAGTTTGCCGTACATTTATAAATTATGTAGAAATTCAAGCTTCAACCAGTAGCAACGTACTTAATGATACAGAGCTCCAAAGACACAAGCATTCCTTGCCAAGTTTGGTCAACAGTTTCAACTATACATAATTACTCACAGCTATAAAAAATTTTGTACACAAGCCGCTACCACGATCGTACATTTACTACTAGCTTCTGCCCGCGACTTCGTCCGCGTGAAATTCGTACTTTCCTCTTATAATTTCGAAAATGTATGTTTATGATTTTTATCATTTATTTAGATATAAATAAGTATTCGGGCCAATTTTTTAGTTTATAGCTCAAAGGGATCAGATTTTTTAAATAAACTATCCCAGCTTTTTATCCCCCCCAGGAGAGTAATTTTGATTACTGATTTGGTTTACTGACCCAAATATTGCCAAGTTTCTAAATGAATAAGATTTTTCATATAAACTGTATCCCCTCTTTCTATCCCCATAGGGGTAGAATTTAGAAAAATAATCTAGATTATTTATACCAATTTTCCATAAAATTCTGCCCTGTGAAATTGACTACCCCTCTTCACCGCATTAACGGTAGATTTTCGAAAAACCCGGAACCACTTTATTATTTTGGTCTTAGATAGGTACTGAGTTTCGAGTTAATTGGACCGCGCATTAAAAAGTTTCAGTGATATCGAGGGGAACATTCGAAAATCGTAGGAGCGACTAGTGCGTTTGTTAATTTTTTCATTAAGTATTTTAAAGCACTACAATTTAATGAAGGCCTGGAGTCGATCTGATGATGGAGCCGAAAGACAGTCGAGGGGACTTCTCAAAGATTTACAGCAATTACCTTGTGTTTGGGCTCGATTAATTTGTATTGATGTGAACTTTACACCTAGATGGGTTGTGACTGTCATTAGGGGTCTGATGATGAAGATGAAGGACAGTTAAGGGAACTCCTCCCCAGTTTACAGTAGCTACCTTGTGTATGTTAACCGATTACTCGAAGACGGGTAAAAGGGTATACTCTCGAGGTGGTCCCATTATCATCAAGTTGGAATCTGATGAGAGGATCCCATGGAAATCGAGGGAAACCCTCAAATTTTATAGGCAAACCTATAGCGATTTGGGTATTTTTTAAATTAACTTGAGCATTTGCTCTTGGAAATCATCATTTGGTAAAGTGGAGCTGATGATGAAGACCACAGATAGCCATCGGAACTACTCAATGACAAATATTTCACGGGTTGCGATTCAATTACTTTAATATGGTTGCTAAGCAATTTATGCTCGTCACAATGCGTATGGTGAGTGATTGTTGAGGAGTTATTCTGGTTCTTACCGGGAGAACTCCTCAACAATTAACGTCCCAGCATCGGGAAAAGCAATATTTTGTAAAAGGTGATGAACAGTTGGCATTAGGCTATTGTAACTTAGATAAATTACAAACTGACCCACTAAAAAGTGAAAAATAAAAACATTTTTACAATAAAAATAACCGACTTCCAAGTAAAACACTACAAATTGAAAAATAACTTTAATTTCGGAAGTCGGTGTCGATAAACGAAAATGCGGAACCAAAGACACCGACTTCCGAAATTAAAGTTATTTTTCAATTTGTAGTGTTTTTTTTGGAAGTCGGTTATTTTTTTTTTGTAAAAATGTTTTTTTGTACCATTTTTTTTGAGTTTATCAAGGCACTCATTAAGATCCCCTTATAAATCGAATTACCACTTTTTGTCCCGTCAGGGGTCAATAATTTTCGAAAACCCCATACACTTACTATTGATTCTTCATCTGAATAGCCTTTTCCCAACTATGTTGGGGCCGGCTTCCAGTCCAACGGGATGCAGCTGAGTACCAGTATTTTACATGGAGCGACTGCCTATCTGACCTCCACAACCCAAATACGATACCCCTTGATAAGACTGGTTGTCAAACTTTCGGGCTTCTGACCACCCCTAGCGACTGTCAAAGATCCACGAATGACAGCCGGGACCAACGGCTTAGCATGCTTTCCGAGGCACGGAGAGATCACGGTATGTAAAGATGGACACCTATTCATAGACCAACCGCGGCAAGCGTAGCCTGCGTAACCTGATCGATCGATCTGTGCGGCAGTTTTTATTAATTATTTTCGTTCAAAAGTATTAATACTGAGTTTCGAGTAAATCGGACCACGCGTTAAAATTCTTCCACACAAACTTTAACACCCCAACACAAGGGGTGTTAAAGTCATTATATCAGTCAGTCAGGACAAAATTTAATCCCCCTAATTCTAACAACACCGTTGTGTTAGCTTCCAATTATAAGCCTAGATAATAAATTTAGTGATTTTTACGTCGAAAATTAATGACTTTCTATACACAACTTCATCCCCCTTTTTAAGCCTTCGGGGGTGGAATTATCAAAAACGCTGAGACACGTATAAAATAATTTTCAATTGTCAGCCTAAATACAAAATTAGAAGATCCTAACTTCAAAACTGTCGGACTTTCATATAAACTTCCATCCCCTATTTTAACCCTTTAGGGGTTGAATTCCCAAAAATCCTTTCTTAGTGGATACTTACTCTTCACAAAGAACACACCTTCTAAGTTTCAAGTCTCTAGGTCCAGCGGTTTGGGCTGTGCGTTGATATATCAGTCAGTCAATCAGTCAGTCAGGACTTTGAATTTTATATATATAGATAGATGTGTAATGTTAATTTGTTTTGGTATTGTGTGTAATGTTAAGTTATTAGATCAATAAACTGTTTATTTATTTATCAATTTCGTTTATGATTCCATTGTTTTGTTAAAAATAGAAATCATTAAACCATATATCCGTAATATCCGCAATCGTGTACAAATTCCATAAGCAGGGTTGTTTTTATGACTGGCCTCACTAATTCGCTGCACATTAACCTCTCTTACAAGCGGCGTGCATTGTCCATCACACAATGTCACTGTACGAGTATGGTATGTTCCAAAACTATTTGATGAAAGTGTAAACAAACTTGTTTACGTTAAATTCTTACGCGATCTCTCTTTAAAGGGAATTAGTAACACATTAATCTGTATTTAGAAGGTTGCAACTTTATATCTGACCATTTTTTACAACATTATTGTTTGAAAAACGTTCTTCAATTATAATTGAAAAATCATCGGCCCACAATGAGGTTTAAAATTAACCTAAATTGTTAAAAGAAAAACATTATTAGGGCAACTTAAACATCGAATCTCGGGTAGGTACATAATCGAATCAAAGCACTCAATGTGTAAGTGGCACTACAAATTGGCATCCACAGGTACGTTTTCTGATCCATTTGTTTAAGTTTTCATCAGATACTTTCGGAGAGGACTATAGGCCGCACTCACACAGTAGCCGCGCGGGCGCCGGAGCGTGGTTCCGCGCAGACACTGCAATTACACAGCATTGCGAACAAACAAACACGCTTCCTGTCCATCAAAACACAGGGAATGTTAATGTGAGCGTGACATTAACGACACAATATGCTGCGAGCACTCATAAGTAATAGTTGATAGTTGTAATGATGATGGGTTTGATGTTGAAGCACTTATAACGGTTTCTATGTAATCCAGTCTTGTATTTGTCGATAAGAGCAAGGTGGACCGAAAACCTTGTAAGAGTCGCAGGAATCCGCTGGACGTGAGAGGCCCACGACCAGTATTGTGGTGATATACGAGTTTACTTCGTTGATATTAATAGTTCCTAAGAGACTACTGCAACTTAACATTATAGTAAGGAAGGTCATTTACTTGAAACAGTTGTTGCATTTGCTGTTATTTTAATACATTTTCCAGCTCATTATAAGTCCTGAGCTTGAAATAGTATCTCAAATTAGCGCCGTACACATAGTATTCGCTATGACTAATATTCACATGTAACCGTTAATCATTGTAATTAATACAGCTACTCGACGTTAATTCCCGTCGCTGTCACCCTAACATTTCACTTTCAAAGCAATCACAGGAATTAACAAGTTTTCTAACAAACTGTTCGTCTATACTCGCGTATTGCCATCACAAATTATCACAGCGCAGTGTATTTGAGCGCGTGATTAATAAGGCATTGTTCGCACTGGCGCGGCGCGGCGCGCGGCACAGCGCGGTGTCGCAGACCGCGTGGGCGCCGCGGGAATTAGCACCCGATGTCGCGCCAACGCGATAATTGCCGCCGCGTATTACCGACGACATATTAATGAAACAGACGACCTGCCACACAACCACACGAGACACACACGGGAACTGCGCCGCTGCGATATGGACTAATTGTATGGGGAAATAGTACCGAACATATCAGAGCAATCATCGCTCAAAATGAATGTGTTCGAGCTTTTCAGGGCATTTCACCGGACGTATCTTGTCAACCAATATTTAAAAAATTACCATGTAAACTTTAATGACTAAATAGCAGACTGCTTAAAATTCACTTGGTTAAATGGCTAAATGATAAGTAATAATTTGTATAGCATTAAGGAATACTTTTGACATAAGTTGTGTTAATCACTTTGCATGCTTTAATCTTTAGCAAAACAAGTATCATCCTTAACTCATGTAACACCTTTGTATACCAGGTTTTATGCAAATAGATAAATAAAAATAGAGGTTTGAATAGTGTGGGTGTGTGGTTCATTAGTGTATCAGCGATGTGGGGTGGAGACGTGGTGTACGACCTGAGAGGCGTCCGTCGGTGTGGGAAAATAACATTGATTGGCAGACAGTGAGTGAAATCGAGAATAAATAAATGATAGCTAATGAAACGTCACTGCGTCGTGCTGCCACAGCCTTCTGTACACAGTCGACCAGCGTGGGCGTGACGTCGAAATGGGAGGAGCTAATGAAAAACAAATGAGTACTTACATGAATAATTATTTAAGTGGTTGTTTAACACTAGGATAAGATTAATTAAATTAATTAGCATTTGCGATTCTGTAAATGTGAAATGGAGCTTCAAACTGCGGAAATGAACCGCTGCATGTAAGTAGTTACACTGTGGTCGTGCGGTTGTCCACGTATGTTCGATATAATTACGGAGTCTGACTGACTGTGGTTAGCTTTCCTTATTAGGTCTAATTAGAACTTATGTCTGGAGGAAACTATTTTAATTAGCGCTCACAGATTGAGCGGAGTTCGTTTTTGTAATCGATTTGATGGACGTTAATATTGGCATGCGAATAGACTGTTGTCTTAATGCTTTTCCAAGACTTAAAGAATTTCCTAACACTGATTATTATTAGCAATTCACTGACGTATCCAGTTATTCAACGTCAGTATAATACAACCTGTCTCGTTGGTCTAGTGGTCGCAAGCGCTATTGCAGAGCGGGAGGTCCTACTGTCCCAGGTTCGATTCCTTGGTCGGTCAAAGTGTTATTGGGTTTCTCCATCTTAAATTGTTCATTAGCAGCCCGGAGTCTGGATTTGTACCCGGTTGGTTGCAATAGGCTGCCCCCCTATTACATGGGACTTAAACCTAACTGGCGAAATGTTGGTGAACCTCTGCCGAACCCTTAGGCGAATACAGGCGAGATGGTATGTTATGTCACACTCTCACAACCGACGATCTCGATGATAACAGTAAACATCTTCAGAATGTATCGACAAATGAAAGCCACATCAACTCGCATTCATTAACAGAATGGTAAATGATCATCCGTTCCCTCATTAGTAACATACTTCATCAGAATTTTATTGACTTTTACATCAATAAAGTAAAAATTACGAACCGTTTCATTTGCATATGAATTTGAGCCACTCATTAGCATGGCTCGGATTGGAGTCGTCTAATGAGTGGTGTCCGCGACGAGCACGGCGCGCGACGCGCTACGTAGGTACAAGTCGTGGGAGGTGCAGTGCGCTCTATTATTAGGGCTGGTACGCATTAGAATATTAATGTCTTGTTCACGTTTTGTTTTCTTATAAGGGAGGATCTTCAGGTTGTATGAACATGTTCTGCTAAGTGATCGTGTCGTGTGATGTAATTATTATGTTCAGTATCACGTGTTGGAGATGGTTGACTGGTATGTCTATCTTGGTCATATTCTTTCTTTTGGCAAAGAGCATCAACAACCAGAGAAATCGAGAAGAATACAGCTTGGGTGGGCCGGGCCGCATTTAGAAATCTGAACGATATTCTGAGATCAGCCAAAGAGACCAGATCCAGATAAAGAGACGGGACTTCAGACATTGTATAATTTTGGCTGCGGCGTCTCAGCACCGTACGTCATGGTGAGCAGAATACACTGGTGTATTCTGCCCACCATGACGTACGGTGCTGAGACGTGGACGCTCACGCAGGAGGCTGTGTACAGGCTAAGAGTTGCACAGAGAGCCATGGAGCATTCCGTGCTTTGCAAGTATCATATGTACACATTATGGAATGCAATAAAGTATTGAGTATTGCATCAGGCTAATATACCAAGTGCCAAACGTCGAGATACGAAGACGGACGAATGTCTTCGATATCAGAACTCGTATTATGGAACTCAAATGGAGTTGGGCAGGGCACCTGGCAGGGTGCAGTGATAGCAGGTGGAGTAAAACAGTGACCGAGTGGTATCCAAGGTCTGGGAGACGAAGTGTCGGTCGTCCGGCGGCGAGATAGGCGGACGATATTGTTGCCATCGCGGGTAAACCGGGATGAGGCACGGGAGCGTGGAGATTGGCAGAAGAAAGGAGAGCCCTATACTCAGCAGCGGGTGAAGTCGGGCTGTGGATGATGAATGAACAATTTCTGGCCCATTTTGCTGCATACGAGTCGGGCTGTGGATGATGAACGAAGAAGTTTCTTGCTCATTCTGCTGCATACGAGTCGGGCTGTGGATGATGTACGAAGAAGTTTCTCGCTCATTCTGCTGCATACGAGTCGGGCTGTGGATGATGAACGAAGAAGTTTCTTGCTCATTCTGCTGCATACGAGTCGGGCTGTGGATGATGAACGAAGAAGTTTCTTGCTCATTCTGCTGCATACGAGTCGGGCTGTGGATGATGAACGAAGAAGTTTCTTGCTCATTCTGCTGCATACGAGTCGGGCTGTGGATGATGAACGAAGAAGTTTCTTGCCCATTCTGCTGCGTACGAGTCGGGCTGTGGATGATGAACGAAGAGGTTTCTTGCCCATTCTGCTGCATATGAAACTACATTTTGGAAGGGGCACCTAGAATCAATTAAATTTTATTATATATTGTGATATTTTTAAAGGCCTACTTGAAATAAATGATTTGACTTTGACTTTGACGCTCACAACCACAACACAACCCTAACTCCAAAGCTACGGCACAGCCCTGTGAGTAATGTTTTGTTTACCCGGCGCATCTGATCGCGTATATCATAATTATAACGATACCGGTACGCCAAGGGAATACTTTCTAATCTCATTCCTGCTATAAATAAGTATTCAGTGGATTAAGTTATTTATGATGCACATTAATAAACGATTAAACTGCTTAGTCCACTCCATAGATATCAGAGTCCACTCTATCGGCCGCAGGCACTTCCCTTGTTATAGCACAGCGCTCGATTATCAGGGCTCAGTTTTATTAAATTACTTTATTAGAAAATTCTCATACATCGGAAATAAAATAGTTGCCGGTAGACTGAGATCTACCGGCAACTATTTTATTTCCGATGTATGAGAATGTATGTATTTTATTTCCGATGTAGCTGACGGCGCCTATTATAATGGATTGGGTGTAAATATGACGACAAGTTATATTAAACAGCACACCTCTGCCCGAAAGCAACAAGATGCAATATTATTGTGAAAGAATGTTTCCTCATCATGATCATCTTCGATAACCTCCTGCGCCCTAATTGCTAATCCATTGCTTGTTATGTTCGAAAAATATCTGCTCAACCACATAAATAACGCAATGAATGTTGATGAACTGTCAAAATGAAAGCCATTGCTACTGATAGTGTGTTACGCAATCACCTCGCTGGTCTTATCCGAAAGGGAACAAATCGGTCGCTTGTCTTGGGAATGTTACCGAATCAAACCAATCTAAGCTAGACCACTTATTACATTTTTCGTTTAACTAATAGGAATGTAAGTAATGGCTGATGTGTAGTCAAGATAGTGGCTCTCAATTCTCATATTTATGATCCTTTACTTCACACAGCTGAGCTATAGTCCAGTGTTTCGTAATGTTCCGGTTCGTAACAACCCGGCCCTTGTGACTACATTAGTCAGCTTCTGACATATTGATATGAAGATAAACGACTCTAGTTGTAGCTACTACTCAAATTCGGTATCGACACAAAAATCGCTCGACAAATGGACAGGGGACATAACTTGCGACAATCGCGCGATTAATCGCGACACTGGTGTTACCCACGCCGCCACGCGCCTGCAGTGTGTCACTAGGATTTTATTTTTTAGGTATCAAAATTAAGTACTTACGTGGAAAAAAGTATAGAAGCTCTACGTACAGAAGATAGAAAAAAAATGATAGGATGGCGCCACAAGTCTTTCTCACTATAGAATCGGATGAATATCTACTTAGCTAATATTATAAAGTAGGTAGGTAGATACCTAACTGCATTAGCAAACAACGTCAAGATAAGATAACGGACTACAATACATATATTTAGAATAATTTTGTTTATGTACCTATTGAAGCAATATTAAAAAAAAAATTGGTTTTGGTTTTACTTGAAACGACGACTTTGTGCCACGAATCTCGGAATCTGATATACCTACCTACTCGACGCCTTGGACTTCTCACCTCTTTTATTTACAAGATAAGAATTATTTCGTTTCACAAAATAATTTAAATGTTATTGTAAAATACCTATATCTGTGATAGATTTTGTAGCATTCCATACGTAGTGACTATTCCACATTACTCACTCACAGACTCGAAACTATACATCACGTGTGTCACTCACGTTCATAAATCCATAGTTTCCAATAGTATGGTAATTAAAGTTGGTAGTTGAAACGCGGTTGCAGTAACTCAGGTGGGCTGGGTGTCTGACGTGCGGCAGGCGCCTGCTCCGAGAGCCTGGGTTGTACGCGGTGCATGTAGCATGAGCGATAGAAGGATCAGTCCACACAAAGATCAGCCGACCTATTCCGTAAAATCTCACCGTGAAAACTTAGGTGAAGTAAGCTGTCAATGGTGTCAATCCCTGGTACCCGGAAGAATGATAGCTTACTTCACCTATATTTTCACGGCACGATTTTTACAGAATAGACCGGCAGGTTGTGGAAGGCGCTGGCTGCTTAAGTTTCCAGACTCATCACTCTCTTGCCTATGCTAATTTATTAGTAGTCGGCGCAACATGTCTTTCTCTTCCTTACTTCTCTATCACTCGTCATCTGGGTAGTCACCCCCTTCATAGCCATATCATCTTGCACACAGACAATCCGTCGTTTCTTTGGTCTTTCCCTGCTCTTATCCACATTCATACTCAAGCACTGTTTAGTGTCTGACTGCTTAGGAGTCTTGACTGTTATTTTAAATCCTTAGAGCAGTCATGGCTAGTTGTTAGACGTGGGCTGGAATCCCTACAACCTCGCAGTTTTGTGTAATTGTTTCATCACCATTGCTCCAAAATGTTGAAAACGTCGTGCAAAAACAATAACAATAATTGTAAGAGCTAAAAATTCGAAGACATGTGACGTCCACCCACTCGCAATGAACCTGCTCCCTCTGGCATAGAGGAGACTAAGTTCAAGTATGGGGCACGCTATAGGATCCTTATGTGAACGTGTAATGATAGGACTGCCCTTTGTCTTAAACTATAATATAGGACCCTTTTCTCCCGTTGTGCCCGATCCTTCTACATCCGCTGTCGAGTGGCCCAGGAATGTGTTCCGGCCACAGTTGCGGTTCTCCCACGCACTGATAACAGTTATCTATGAGCTTCGTAATTAGCGCCGAGCCTGCTAATTGATTGCCACTGGTATTGGGCATAAATTGAGACGAGCCGGCGTCGAATCTGCCCCAAGTCAGGCGCTCGGACAGTAGTCATGATACTACTCATAATGTTCTGGTTTTGTATTGCAATAAAATGAATCAACTACTCGTTGGTCTAGTGGTCGCAAGCGCTACTGATGAGCCTGAGGTCCTGGATTCGATTGCGGGAATCGTCGCACAGTGTTCAGTAGCAGCCCGGAGTCTAGGTTTGTTCCCGGTTGATGGCAGAAGGCTCGCCCCCTGTTACGTGGGACTTGCTAGCACTATGTGGAGCATAGCATATATCAGTAGCATATACGCACTTCTGCCTTACCCTTTGAGGAATACAGGCGCAAGATTATGTATGTAAAAAAAATCAAATCATTTGCAGTAAAGGTTCTCGGTGAACAAGGCAACGTTCCTAAAAACATAGCTGAAGTTTACTTATAACCTCACTCAAGTGACTGTACAGACAATAAAGACAGATTAACTTAAAACAAGTCAACTCGAATGAGGAAGCACTTAGATAACACTTAATGAGCGGTAATAGAGACAGAAAAATAATTTTCTATATTTTGAATAATGGCAAGAAAATGACGACAAAATAACATACTGCAACTAGTGGGAGAGAGTCTGGTCTGATGAAGCCTTTAGCCCAGCACGTGTGGCGTGACCCCCGTCGAAATAGAAGAAACGAGAGACAAAATGATAAATTGTAAAAAGATTTGTACAATTGCTAAAAAAATTAACAAAAGTTAGCTCACTTTGTATAAAACGGGATGTTTCTAATCTTCGTAGACAATATGGTCACGAGTGATGCATTATAAACTAACAGTCTCCTAGTTTATGGTCGAAATCAACGACTGCAAAAGGCAATTAAAATAGAATTATGGCTTTCTACCCAACTACTCCTCATAGGTATCATCCATAGAACGATGAATGACCAAAGTCTATAGAAACATTACAGTCTCGCGTCCCACGTACGGTGGGCCCAATTAATTAGTGCTTTATCCGCCCCATTCACACTCGCTCCGCGGCGCCGCCCCCGCTGTATACTCGCTGGGGATCATTTACTACAGGAGCCAGCGATTTGTATCGTACGTTATCGATAACAACCAATTTTGATAACGGGTGTTCCATAGGGCTGTATACTATGTATGTCCTCTCAAATTATATTTATACAAATTATATTCTTTATAGACACCATTACATACCATATCCTATAATGCTCTTATACAATCTCGGGACAGCAGTCTAGCATAAAAGTAGTTCAATCCTTGATCATCGTCATCCATCCATTGCGTTGCGAACATCATCGCTCAGCCTGAGGGACTCGGGACATTTAGTTAATTGAACATCATTGTAGAATGTTAGTGTCAGTCTCCCCGCCTACCTCTCTGTCCACTAGATCATAAGCTCGCCAATTATCGAGTGCCGGCACCCTGTGTACTGTGTACTTGTGTGTTGTGTACCTGGGTACTGTGTTGTACTGTTGTACACGGCTCGGCGGCGCTCGTTAGCGCACGCCTTTGTTAGTTTTCACTTTATAATCACCCGCCAACCGCGCGGACATGACGCGGACAGCTCATAAAATATTATAGCGTTTCCTATGAACAAGGAGAAAAACCACACGAGCGTTGGTTTATGGATATTGAAAGAGGGAGCATTGATAACAAATACCGACATTGGAATGAATGGTACCTATTCAGATTGCGCCAGCAGTGGTAGCAATCCATTCCCGTACGTACTTTAATCATCTTTATCTAGATATGTACCTGCACCCTAATTGCGTAACATACTTTCAACCACAATCCTCGGATTGACGACTGCAAACGGCACCGAAGGAAGGATACGAATTTTCAAGCAATCGATTAGAAATTTCCTACAAAGCCCTCGGGCAATCGATTAGAAATTTCCTACAAAGCCCTCGGGCTTTGTAGGAAATTTCTAATCGATTGCTTGAAAATTCGTATCCTCAACAACGTAAATAACGCAATGAAGATGATCCCGCTGATCATGTCAACGTCGCGTTCGTTTCGTACCGTTTAGTTTAGTACCCAGGCAGGCTGTGGATAAGGCACATCAAGCTTTTGAATGAGACTATCACACAAGTTTAGGTAAAAGCAACGACGACGTTCTGCAAAACTGAACATTTTCTAAAAGTCACAGGTCGGTCACACAGCGCTTTTCTGTGAGTTATTTTAGGGTAGTAAAAAGTTGTGATTACACATCAACATTCCACTGAAAAAACAATGTTTTAAGCTCTGTTATCCCAAAATTATATTATATCCACGCCGTGTGAATAAAGCTTCAATATGACATTATTATCGGCCGGAACTGAACTTATTTTCCTGAAACAATGATTTTTTCATGTGCCGACACCTACTCAAGTTGAATAGAATAGCTATCGCCTCACAGCCCAGTTCCCACGTAACTCTGCGGACAGTGGGTGAGCTATGCGCTGTGCAGTCGTGCCTCGTTTGTCACCGCCAGCGCTCGTAGTACAACTTGTACAACGGTACCAGTTGTAGCTCAGTTGTTTAGATCGCGCGATAGGCGGCGCCACCGCGGTGGACATGACGATGGATTGGCCTTTGGAGTTGTGGAGTTATTGTGGATGTTTCGATTTCAGATAGACAACGTTCACTGAAACGTGCTAGGATGAAAGATGAGTCGATCTATATGTATACGAGTACCTAGTTTCCAGCTGATCCCATGGGAAATAGGCTAATGAGGTAATGAGCATTGGAGGTTGATACATCGGGCAATGCCAATTTGGATTTCTGAATGTAATTTGTTGTGATATTTTAAATTGGGAAGTAAAATGCAAACCTTTTAACAACTAGTAACTAATTAGTATTTCGGGATTCGGGAAAGTTGTGACAAGCTACATTCACAAGTTAAAAAAGTTCTTACAGTAGTAACTATGTGGGTATGTGAGGTAGGTGCCTCTACATGTAAGTATAGCATGGACAGGTGTATGGGGACCAGTTGTGTCACTATCAGGAGATAGTTGTTAATTTGTTGTAAATCCAACTGTGTGAGAGTGCCGCCTGTGACATACGGGCGAAGACTTTAGCTAACGATTCATCTCTATTAAAGATTCAACGCCTTTAGGCTAGGTTGAGTGAAGATGTTTGCAGGGTGGCTGTTAGCATCTAAATGAGACTGGCGAGCTAAAAATGGGTGGAGACCTATGTCTAGGCTGAGATGTCGCATGCACCGCGGAAGCATGGCGCA
Source organism: Mesoligia furuncula (assembly GCA_916614155.1). Taxonomy (NCBI): domain Eukaryota; kingdom Metazoa; phylum Arthropoda; class Insecta; order Lepidoptera; family Noctuidae; genus Mesoligia; species Mesoligia furuncula. The sequence goes on from OU744814.1 coordinate 266,999, forward strand.
CAAGGGAGGAGGCCTGTACTCAGCAGCGGGTGGAACAAGGCCGTCAATGATGTTGATGTACAGCAGTGCACTGTCACAGGCTGATGACGATTATGAAAGTTCCAACCAACACTGTGGCCAAGTCTTCTAAACATCACTTGTTAGTCAACTTCAGAGTGTAAATGAACTAAGACCTAGCGAGATCGGTACAGGAACCGGCTGTATATCCTTTGTGACAGTGTGTAAATGTGTCCAATAAAAAGCGGCGGCATGCGTGTCACTTTGTGTCGCCGACATCCGACATACTACGACATCGTCGCCATCCACGATACCCAGCAGGAGCACTACAGAGCGTCACACTTCTTTGTGAATGTGACGTATGCCACTACTACATCGTCACCATCCACGATACCCAGCAGGAGCACTACAGACCGTCACACTTCTTTGTGAATGTGACGTATGCCACTACTACATCGTCACCATCCACGATACCCAGCAGGAGCACTACAGACCGTCACACTTCTTTGTGAATGTGACGTATGCCACTACTACATCGTCACCATCCACGATACCCAGCAGGAGCACTACAGACCGTCACACTTCTTTGTGAATGTGACGTATGCCACTACTACATCGTCACCATCCACGATACCCAGCAGGAGCAATACAGACCGTCACACTTCTTTGTGAATGTGACGTATGCCACTACTACATCGTCACCATCCACGATACCCAGCAGGAGCACTACAGACCGTCACACTTCTTTGTGAATGTGACGTATGCCACTACTACATCGTCACCATCCACGATACCCAGCAGGAGCACTACAGAGCGTCACACTTCTTTGTGAATGTGACGAATGCCACTACTACATCGTCACCATCCACGATACCCAGCAGGAGCACTACAGAGCGTCACACTTCTTTGTGAATGTGACGTATGCCACTACTACATCGTCACCATCCACGATACCCAGCAGGAGCACTACAGACCGTCACACTTCTTTGTGAATGTGACGTATGCCACTACTACATCGTCACCATCCACGATACCCAGCAGGAGCACTACAGACCGTCACACTTCTTTGTGAATGTGACGAATGCCACTACTACATCGTCACCATCCACGATACCCAGCAGGAGCACTACAGAGCGTCACACTTCTTTGTGAATGTGACGTATGCCACTTTTTAAGGTTGGATTTGGACAGTCGTTGTAGTGTGACCGTTCCCGCTTTCTTAGGAAATTAAAACTTTAGGTACAACCTTCAATAGATAAACGCCGACCTCATCTAGTTTTAAAAAAACCATGATTGACGTGTAAAAGTGTTTGTACAAACCTACTTACAAAAATAAAATCATTTATCATTTATCAGATATACAGGTTGGCAGGACATCGTCGCGCAACCTGGAGTTAGTACATGATTCTGAACCCCCGTGAGTTAAAAAGTTTCGTTGGTTATTAGAGGGTCTAGAATCATGTGCTGAATTTATGGTTGTGCGTCGATGAGTATAGTACATACTTAATCAGTGACTATTTATAAAATGTACTTGAATTGAAGGTCTTTCACATCTCTTTTAGATCCTTATTGCCGAATTAGCAAACTGTGTCCTTTTTAGCCGAAAACGTATGTTACATGGCGGGTCATTAATATTAATTAAAAATTCTATTAAATCGAAAGAACGAAAAGACATAATCGGTTTGTCTGTTGAACACGCCATTGAATTGTCCTGTGTTGAGCTTGATAAGCATGTTATAGTATGCGTATACAGACCTCCAAGTTACCAGAATCTATTGGTGTTTGATTCTGTAATGGAAGATGTGTTAAAGAAACTTAGTACTAGTAGTAAGTCAATAATCGTATGTGGAGATTTTAATATTAATTTATTGGAAAATAACTCGAATACTGTCAGATTGTTAAGTCTTTTTAAGTCATTTGATTTGTCAAATGTTTTTATTGAACCAACCCGAGTGACAGCTTCTTCTGCCACTTGTATTGATAATGTTTTTTGTAATTGTGATTACTTACACAAAGAAATTGTAAATAAGTTGCCATCTGATCACAGTGGACAAACAATAACATTTAGCTCCTACATGCCTTTACAAAAAATTCAAATAAGGTTTAGGACAATTACATGTAAAAAGTTAGAGAAATTAAATAATTCTTTGGCCAGTAAATTATGTGATCAGAATTTTAATAATATAGGTGACCCAAATGAGTTCTACGCCGAGTTCTTTTCAATATTGAACGCGCAGTTTAATAACACTTTTCCACTAAAAACTAAAAGTATTTACACTAAGTTTTTATTTAGTGACTGGGCGACTCCAGGTATTCGTAAAAGCAGGGAAAAACTTTTTGAACTCTATGGCTTAAAGCAACATATGAATAATACAAACTTTCATCAGTATGTTGCAAAATATTCAAAAACTTTTAAAAGTGTGTGTCAAATAGCTAAAGCTCTTTATATTAGCAATAAAATAAAATCAGCTGATGATAAAATAAAAACTACTTGGCAAATAATAAATAACGAAACAGGTAGGAAAAAACAGCGTAATACTGAATTTAATTTAGATACTGCACATGGCCCCATCAACTCAGATGTAAAAATAGCTCAGGAATTTGAAAACTTTTTTTCTAATATTCCCCTTAAAACTACTGAAGCTTTAAATTCATCCCCCACGCTTTCTGCTGCCTTACTTAAAAAGAATGTAAAGGCATGCCCTTTGGAGTTTAGGTTTCAGCATACAGACCCTCAGGCTGTTATAAAAGCTTTTAAAGATCTTAACATTAAATCAACAGAAGATCTCTGGGGAATGTCTGTAAAAGTATGTAGATCTTTCATCGAAACCATTGCGCCCTATTTAGCTTTCATATTTAACACCAGTGTTGATCAAGGAGTCTTTCCGGATCTTATGAAACATAGTAAAGTTGTACCATTGTTCAAATCCGGTGATAGTAAAGAACCTAACAATTATAGACCTGTCTCAATTCTGCCAGTTCTCAGTAAGGTGTTTGAAAAGTTGATGCTCAATCAAATGTTACGTCACTTTAATAAAAATTCCATCTTTCATGAACACCAGTACGGTTTCACCAAAGGGCGTTGCACTACTGACGCCGGTGTTACCCTAATAAAGAACATTTTTAATGCCTGGGAAGAAGCAAAGGATGCCATTGGAATCTTTTGCGACCTCTCTAAGGCGTTCGATTGCGTAAACCATGAAACACTTCTGATGAAACTGGAGCACTATGGAATTAGAAAAACAGCACTTGATTTGCTAAGATCATACCTGAAAGATAGAAAGGTTAAAGTTCAAGTAAACGGCGTAAACTCATTAGGGTCTGAAATGACAATGGGTGTTCCTCAAGGTTCGATATTGGGTCCATTCCTCTTTTTAGTTTACATTAATGATTTACCCCAATTACTTCAAAATCAACCGAAGATGGTGTTATTTGCAGATGATACGTCATTGATCTTTAAGATAGACAGACGGGCACAAAATCTTGACGATGTGAATAACTCTATTCTTCAGGTCCAAGATTGGTTCACGGTAAATAATTTGGTACTGAATGAAAAGAAAACCAAATGCATTAGATTTAAATTACCTAATGTTAGAAGTAGCGAATGTGACATCATACTTAATGGAGAAAAACTGGAATTTGTTGATCGAACGGTTTTTCTGGGAATCACGCTAGACGAGAAATTACAATGGGGACCTCACATAACATCTCTTGCGGGGCGGCTTAGCTCGGCCGCTTATGCTGTTAGAAAGATTAGACAATTAACTGATGTAGAAACCGCGCGTTTAGTCTATTTTAGCTACTTTCACAGCTTAATGTCGTACGGCATTTTACTATGGGGTCGAGCTGCTGACATTGAATCCATCTTTATTTTGCAAAAGAGAGCTGTCAGAGCCATTTATAATCTACGTCGCCGCGAATCTCTCAGGGAACTTTTTAAAAAGATTAATATTATGACGGTACCTTGCCAATTTATTTATGAAAATATTATGTATGTTAGAAAAAATCTACATCTTTTTAATAAAATAAGCGATAGACATAATTTTAATACTAGAAATAAAGATAAAATACATCAACCATTTTTTAGATTAGCCAAAGTAAATACATCTTTTATGGGGTACTGTGTTAAATGTTACAATAAAATACCTTGTGATATATTGCAATTAAATGAAAGAAAATTTAAAACTCACATTAAACGTACACTTTGTAAACAAGCATACTATAAATTAGAAGATTATATCCAAGATAAGAACGCTTGGAAACATGCTGGTTCTGCTCCATAGGACAATCTAGAGTCTAGACAAAATCAAACTGGTTGCTAATTTAATTGTAAAATTGATTCTTTCTTCTTTTTTTTGACGTAGATTTATATTCTGTAATTACTTAAACTCACACCCTGACTTATTACTTGTAATTTTTTATTTTAATGAAAATCGTTTATTTTTACCATGTTTGTAAATATGTGAGCACCATGTATCTATTAGATAATTAATTTATGTCATGTTTTCATTTTTAATTCTTTTACCAATTTTGGTATAGTAATTTTATTTTATTTTAGGTGCATCGTCTTCACATATTATTATATAATTAATGTATACAAAATATTGTAAAACATTTTAAAAGAGTAACGGTGGAGTTTCTTGCCCATTCTTCTCCATACGAAAACTACCTTTTGGAATGGGCGACTAGAATCAATTCTATTTTTTCGTAATTTTTGACGTTCAAAAGTGCCTTTTAAGTGCCTACTTGAAATAAATGTTTTTGACTTTGACTTTGACTTTGACTTAGGGTTCCGTAGTCAACTAGGAACCCTTATAGTTTCTCCATGTCTGTCTGTCCGTCCGTCTGTCCGTCCTCGCTTAATCTCTGGGACCGTTAGCACTAGAAAGCTGAAATTTGGTATCAATATGTATGTCAATCACGCCGACAACGTGGTAAAATAAAATTTTGGAAAAATTTTTTTTTAGGGTAGCTGCCCTACATGTGAAGTAGGGATGAATATTTTTTTCGTTGTCTACCCCATCGTGTGGAGTATCGATGAATAGGTCTTCTAAAATGACTTGGGGGTTGCTAAAATTATTTTTCGATTTAATGCTCCATTTACGAAACATTAAACTTTAAAGTGCAAATTTTTGTTCCAGTAGGGCGTCCCCCCCCTCTAAAACCTACTCTGCTGGCTTGAAAAATCTGGAAAAATTCACAATGATAGTGCATTTCATGAACTTTAAAGGAAAATTATAGCGGTTAAGATAACTTTATCAGTTTAGCAGTAATAGTCGTTGAATTTTTTCGTCGTTGAGTTTTGGATAATTTTGTACCAAATACAAAATCCTTAGCATTAACCCTTTAAAGTGACTAAGATGACGTAGTTGCTTGTTTATAACGGGTAAAGACTTGCATTGAAAAACAAAATATGTTTTTTTTTAAATATCCTACCCTACACTGTGCGTGGTCCGACACGCACTTGGCCGGTTTTTTTTATTACAGCTGGCGGTTCATGTTTTCACTGTGACTATCGCTGTCGAGAGCCTAACCAACTATGAAGACCTAGAGACCAAGACCTAGAGAAGAAAAATGTTACTTGCACGTCAATCAACCATCACGTTTCTGTTAGTAAAGCTAGAGGTATGCTAAGACTACGGCGGCCGCCACATAGCGTCCGCAATTTACTCACTGAAGACTGAAACGTTATTTATGAAAGTAAATAATTCTTATTTTGTAAGTTATTTGGTGTGTTCTTCTGAAAAGCGTTTTTGACACCGTAAAGTTAAACTTCGTTGCCACCACCTTCATGAGGCACTGGCCGCTATGTGCTCTTCTAGGACACCGTAGCTTTAGTGAAAAAAAACCGGCCAAGTGCGTGTCGGGCCACGCACAGTATAGGGTTCCGTAGTAGCCCGTTATCACAATGTAGTACGATTCTGTCTCTCTTTATTCTGAATAGGTAAAAAAAAAAAACATATTTTGCTTTTCAATGCAAGTCTTTACCCATTATAAACAAGCAACTACTTCATCTTAGTCACTTTAAAGGATTAATGCTAAGGATTTTGTATTTGGTACAAAATTATCCAACACCCAAGTTCAATGACTATTACTGCTAAACTAATAAAGTTATCTTAATCGCTATAATTTTTCTTTAAAGTTCATGAAATGCACTATCATCGTGAATTTTTCCAGATTTTTAGGTTTTAGAGGGGGGGGGGGACGCTCTACTGGAACAAAAATTTGCACTTTAAAGTTTAATATTTCGTAAATGGAGCATTAAATCGAAAAATATTTTGAGCAACCCCCAAGTCATTTTAGAAGACCTATTCAACGATACCCCACACGATGGGGTAGACTATATCTCCACTTCACATGTAGGGGACCTACCCTAAAAAAAAAAATTTTCCAAAATTTTATTATACCACTTTGTCGGCGTGATTGATATACATATTGGTACCAAATTTCAGCTTTTTAGTGCTAACGGTCACAGAGATTAAGCGAGGACGGACAGACGGACAGACAGACATGGCGAAACTATAAGGGTTCCTAGTTGACTACGGAACCCTAAAAAGGGGTATCGTTAGGTTTAGGACATTTAGAGAAGCTGCTACTGCTGTTGCTCTGTACACTTCTGTTGTATCGTTTTTATTGTCATTAATTGTCTTTCATTCTCATTAGACTGGAAGCCGACCCCAACATAGTTGGGAAAAGGCTAGGCAGATGATGAATTGTCTTTCATTCTCGAGTATAGATTGTATAATACAATTCTTTAAGAGTAAACTAGTCGCGAGCTCGAACTCACTGGTGGTCACGGCGAAAAAGCACGCTGTCTCACCTGGCTTCGTGTCCGACAGAGCTAGTATCAGTGATGAGCAAATAGACGCTACTCTACACGAAAAACGTCGAGTTGTCCCGCACTGAAACACCGTTCCGCACTAATAGGCGCGTAAAAAAGTTCGAAAAGTGCTTCGGAACATCATCAATCACACTAATATTATAAAGGCGAAAGGATGTGAGTGTGTGTGTGAGTGTGTGTGTGTGTGAGTGTGTGTGTGTGTTTATATGTTTGTTACTTCTTCACGCTCAAACGGCTGGACCAATTTTGACAAAATTTTGTATGGAGGTAGCTGACACCCTGGATTAAGATATAGGCTACTTTTATCCCGATATTCCCACGGGATCGACAATTACGCGGGTGAAACCGCGGGGCGCAGCTAGTTACAAATAAAGATGATTGAACTGTTCAATAACTGAGCTTTGTCGGTACGGACTTGGTTTTGAAGATTTTACAGTTATTTTATTAGGGTTCCGTACCTAAAGGGTAAAAACGGAACCCTATTACTAAGACTTCGCTGTCTGTCCGTCTGTCCGTCTGTCTGTCTGTCTGTCACCAGGCTGTATCTCAAGAACCGAGATAGCTAGACAGTTGAAATTTTCACAAGTTATGTATTTCTGTTGCCGCTATTACAACAAATACTAAAAACAAAATAAAATTAATATTTAAGGGGGGCTCCCATACAACAAACGCGATTTTTTTGCCTTTTTTTGCTCGATATCAAAAATGGCAACAGGTAGGCACTTGAAATATTCACAAAATACTCAGTTGTATTTTAACTTTAATAATAAATAATAAAATTAAAATAAAATAAATATTTAAGGGGGGCTCCAGTACAACAAACATGTTTTTTTTCGGCGATTTTGCCTTGTGGTACGGAACCCTTCGTGTGCGAGTCCGACTCGCACTTGGCCAGTTTTTTTCCTTATTTACACCCAAAGTTACGTTAAAAATAGCAAGAAAAACGAATCTTTGTTGGCTCATAACTTTTTAATGGCTTTTTATTTTACTATTTTGTTTCTGTACAGACAAAATTAATAATAAGTCAAAATAATATCATGTTTAACTTTGTATGCACAATGGCAAACAGTGGGGTAATATGTATGGAAAAAATATCGACTAGTGGCACCTTAAGTGGTACTTCTGTATTCAAACGTGCATTAACTTTTACTAATGTTTATCCAATAGTTTGTTGTCCATAAAAAAGCTAACATCCATGTGATTAGTTCCGTGCTAGCGTGGCATTGTGGTAAGAATGTCGCTTCGTGTAAGCTCGGGTGTCGTCGGCCCTGTCCGGAATTAAGGGCATGTAATGATGTTATCACATTTACATAATTTGATGAAGGCTCGCGTAGTAAAACGAAATTGTCAATATGAGTTATTGTATTAGGTATTAATATTATAGACTTTCTTTATTGTAATTTGAAGAAGGAAGAGGTTATGGTTTAACAATAAATCACACACTTTTAAGAGCAACCCAGCAAATTATTATTCTTCCGATTTCATTTTCTATTTAAAAGCTACAAGGATTGTGATCTGTGGGAACACAAAAGACCACACCGGAGCGGCTTTATGTATATTAATGTTCATCATAAACATAATAATGTGTAATTATTAAAATATGCGCAACAAACTAATGCCAGTAGGATAGTAATTAATATCGGAAGTGATCAAACGAACAGACATGCTTTACTTGGCGTGTGGTTCAGGTACACACATACATGGAACCAGTATGTGGAGCTAAGTGGAGTGGGGTTATGATAGAGAAGTGCCGACAATAGGACAAGAGGAAATAAAACATTCAGACAACAAAAAAAAAACAACCGACTTCCAAAATAACACACTAAGTAATACAAAGTGAAAGAAAAATAACTTTAATTTCGGAAGTCGGTGTCGTTGGTTTCGCATTTTCGTTTTTTGACACCGACGTCCGAAATTAAAGTTATTTTTCACGTTGTAGTGTGTTTTTTTGGAAGGCGATTGTTTTTTTTACCCACGACGCGCGACTGTACGGAGACGGTATATGCGTTTGGGGTCAGAGGATGTGTGTGCAAACCAATGTTGCCATTTATCTCCAAAACTACTAGTCCGATTTTGATGCGGTTTTCAGTGATAGGTTCTGGTTTGATTGGTGCATATTTTGAGATAAGTGTTACGGTGACAACTAACCAGGGGGCGCTGTAGTAAACATTTGTTTGTGCAAAACCAAAACTACTAGTCTGATTTGGATGCGGTTTTCATCATCAATCATAGTACGACCAAATTAATAGAATTTAACTCGTATACTTAATACTCAAATAAAACTTTAGATATTAGCTATAAAAATGAAAAAGAACAACAAGAGAACAAGGGGATGAAATAAAAATTTTAGGTATTAATATAGACAAAAATCTCAATTGGAAAAGCCATGTAAGAACATGTATGTCAGAAACTTGATAGGTTTGTGTTTGCATTAAACAAGCTACGACAAAATGGTTCTGTAGAAGCGGCTCTTTCAGCTTACCACGGTTTTGTGTCATCTGTACTAAGCTCTGGACTTATCATGTGGGGTAATTCGATCGATACCGACCGAGTTTTCAAGCTCCAGAAACGTTGCATCCGGGTCATAAAAAAGGCATGGTTTTTAGATAGCTGTAAACCTCTCTTTAAAAAGAGTAAAATTCTTTCACTGCCCTGTATGTAATACGAGACATCTGCATCTTTACAAAGAAACATATGCATTACTTTACGCAACAAAGCGAAGTTGTGCCAACACAAAAAAGGGCTTAGTTTCGAAACTTATTATATCATCCATCTAATAATAGTACATTATGATACATGTGTGCTATGTTGATCATTATGCTCGAGGCCATTGATGTATTAAAAGGAGGAAGATGGGTTACACGCTAACATCACAATCAGTAAACATGGGCTCAGCGCACGACTACATGCACCGAAAATCACACATCTGCAATCAGTGTCATTACGTTCGCAAAACTACAGACAAGGAAAGAGATAGGAGACGACGCTGTCGTGCGAGCGAAATCGCGTCAGCCGCCGAATGTTGGCGTGCGGATCGTGTCTCTCCCGCTTGCTTGTATTATCTATCTCGCTCTCACAAACATGGCGAAGCAAACTTTAAAATATTATTGTATTTGCTAGCTAAATAACGTTTTTGACTGTACTTACGAGTGGTAAGTGATCCCATGTGTCTTATTGTTCTTCCTTGTATTATTAAAACACTGTTTAGCTACACAAGAAGTCATTTTGATGCGGATTTGTTAAAAAGATCTGAAATTATTGAGTTGTGTGATTGTCGGCCGTTCCGTGCGTCTAAGACTACTTGACGTGTGCGACTGAGTGCCAACTACGGGCAATCACTTAGTTGGTCAGGACCACGCGCTGTGACAAGTCCCGTATCTTCCTCCTTTTAATACATCAATGCTCGAGGCGGTATTATTCGCGCGAGCCGCAGGCGAGTGCGATAAGAAAGCCGAGAGTCTAATGATCGATGCACACGCGTTTCATACGACGTTTTTCAACACACTTGCGAGGAAAAAAACAGACTTGTATTGTTAAATATTAACTTGTATGGAAAATGGCGCTCTGGTTGTCTTTCCGCATAGCCAGCACTACCAATGCGCGCGCAAGTGTAAATAAAAGCACTGACCACAGAGCATGTAAAAACAATTGTAAAAAAAAAAACAATTGTAGTTTAGTCAGTATGGAATTAGAAAGTACTATTGGCATAGAGAAATATACCTACATTCGTTCAGTGAGAATCCGCAATGATAGAACGCCAGTCAGGGTCTTTTCCGTTTGGTTTCGGGTAGGGACCACGGACAATTTTAGGTGGAGAATTAAAATTTTCTTACGTTTTTTGTAATTTGCAGGTCAGTATCAGGTTGCATCTTGATCAAATATGATTCGCGACTATAATATACAGAGCGTTAGGTTAAACAAGGGACATACTTTGAGGGGAGTTAGTACTCATGAAAATTAACAACTTTTAATATGGGATGGAACCCTGAAATCGCGAAAAAAAATCAGCCGTTTCCTACATTTATGTTCGCATAGCTCGTCGAAATGTACTGAACAGCTGATTTTTTTTTTGCGATGTCAGGTTCGGTCCCATAGTAAAAGTTGCTCATTTTCATGAGTACTAACTCCCCTCAAAGTATGTCCCTCGTTTAACCTAACGCTCTGTATATGTATTTACAGAATTATAGTCATTAGAATAGAATCTTTCTAGTTAGATTTTTTCCCTAAGAACTTTTCCATAAGATGTATTAATGATTCGAATGATTATAATTCTGTAAAGATGTAGGTACCTGTTAGAGTCGCAAATCATATTTTGATCAAGATACAAACCTGACCATCATTCCCGCACTTTTGCTAAGCCTACCTAAAAAATATATACCGGGCATTCTGTAGCAAACTATTAGAAAATATCAAAAATAAATATGTAGTAAGTACAATAAATAAAAATAATTTTGCACGGCGAGCGCATTCCGAAGATAAATTCAAATATAGAAACACTTCGGCGCGAAATTCAATAATTAATGACTATGGTCAAAGGTCCTCAGTTACCTATTGATTCAGTTTCAATATAGTGTCCAAAAAACTAAAAATAACATTACAAGAGCATAAATCATTATTATAAACAATGCTTATCGTATTTAATGCTTAAAATAATTTTATTTCAGTTTCCGAGTATCGATTTAAAAGTAGTAGAGAATTTAAAAAAAAATCGTTTAGCATAATCGCTTTCGCACATTATTACTATAAAAAAACAATAATGGACGGCGATTTTGAACACAAATTGAGTAGCGGTAATGATTAATACGTGTTATTGGACCTGTGCTTCAATATTACGTTAACATTTGGGCATTTTCGTGTTGTTTATAATATATTATCTATAATATTTTGTCACATTTTAAATCTTACCTACATGTGTGTGCGTGATATTTGTGAAAAGTTAAATGTATAACAGATTGGCGCGAAACTCGACATTAAATATCAAAAAACTTCATTACCGCTACTTATTTAACTTGAACAATGGATGAATTCGTCAAACAATTAAATTATGTATTATTCACTGCCCCTGTGGTGGAGTTTGGATGTTCGAAATCACCAATTTTTATGTTTTTTAGCCTCGACTACCACTGTCAACAAAATGGCGATTATCGCATTTAAAGGCTTGAATTTAATAAAGGTAAATTAATATACTTGCACGCTAAATATGAAATATTTAATGGCGTTAACTTAAGAGTTTTTTTATCCAACTCTCTTAGTTAACGCACATTCATAAGATTGGATGGGTAGCATAACAAATATTTACAAAATCAATGTAGGGTGTCGTATGTAGTAATTCCTGGGTCCAAGGGGACCCAGTACCGAGCCGGCGGAGGTTCGTGTGTTCGGGTCCATTCTAACGGAAACTATACGGTTATAATGTCCGGGTAAACAAATATTAGTTAATTTTGGGACCAAGGACAATACAGACTATTTAAAAAAAAAAGTGAATTGATGAGATTAAAAAAGCGCGCATCTCCGACTAGTAAATAAGTAGTTATCTGTGGAAATAAAGCACTTGTGGATTAAAGTAAAAAAAAAGCACGCGTTTTTAATACACTGCATTATGGACCTAAAAGCGGTTCAATAAGAGCCACTTTACGAGCAAGTGTGTTGAAAAGATATTTACAAGAAAAATGTGTATAACATGTGTATATTGATCTAAAATAACATACCAATAGAATTAAAATTTTTGCTAGATAGGTAATGTTTTTAAAGTCAAATTGACAGAGTTGTTACAAAATAGTTGCTTCTATAGCCTTAAGGAATTTATAGAACATAGACATAGTCGTTAATAATTAATTAATTGTTATTTATGAGTAATTGGACAGATAAGTGTAGGTATATAATAGCAATTTTCATTAAATCATAGTAGTTTTTTTTAATGACTTTTTAATTACAGTTATTGACATTTAAATTTATTTGAATGACATTAGATTTTAAGTATTGATATTTAATTTTATTGATTGACATTTTTAATTTTAATCATTATCATTTAAAATTGTATTGACATTTATATTTCATTTTGAATTTTTTGTTAATTTTTGTAATCGGACAATTTAAAGTACCTATTGAAATGCATGAAAGTTATTTTGGTTTGGACTGTTTTTTTTTTATATTTTGTTTTTTTTAATGTTGCGTTTGCGTTTTGGCTAGGTACGATGTGAAAATTAATAACTATATTGAATGTAATTTGCACGCTTGCCTGCAGGCAGAATGCAATAACTTTTAGGCTTTAAGATCTTCCCCAAATGAACAATGTATTTTCTGGCAAATAAATTGTAGCGGGTCCTCACAGATAAATAAGCACGTAGGGTATTTAACAATTATTGTGTTCTAACTAATTTTGTACATGTACCCACTATGTATTATTTTTTGTAACAGATTTTGTATATAAGACACCGACTTTTCGAAATACATTCATTCCACGCTCAACCTGCATTTTGCGTCTCATTTTACATACTCTGCAACACCAACAGTGGTGACCCCGACGGAAGAAACTCCTAGAAGCAAAAATGAACCCGAGCACTTCGACACTGAAAAATGGAAGCGAAACACCAGTACCGCAAAAAGATTCGCACGAACTGTCAGCCGTCTCGTACAACCAACGGATACCGCCTATATGGAGAAACAGAATCAAGCTTTGGTTCCTGCAATTTGAGGCGATCGTGTCTGCTGGAAAACTAAGCGACAAGGAACTATCAGAGCTGCTCATCCGCCAACTCGACCTGCAAGATCTGGACGAAATTCAAGACATCATGTTCGATACCAAAAATGCAACAGAGCACAATAGATACGCCACCATGAAGATGAGGCTCATCCAGACCTACGACGAGAGCGACCACACTAAACTCGAGCGGCTACTGTCCAACGTGGAACTTGGTGATTTGAAACCCTCGCAACTGCTACGCCGCATGCAAAATTTAGCGGGTAACAACATTGCTGAGAACACGCTGCGTGTTATATGGACGAAACACCTACCCCCATCTGTACGCGCCATTCTGGCTGTGAGCGAAACTATAGCCAAGCAAACCGAACTAAATGAGTTAGCAATAATGGCCGACAAAATGCTAGAACAACTTCACCACCAAATATCAGCAGTACACAACACTTCGTCACCGTCCGCACCATCCACTCCAGCTGTAGCTACAAATCATGAAAACGCATTACTTCACGCGAAGATCGACATGTTGGCGAAAGAAATATCAGAATTAAAAACACACCACAGCCGCTACGGAAGGCAGCGCGGGCGCAACTGGCGAGGTGCGCGTCAACGATCACGCAGTTCATACCGATCGCCGCATGGTAACCGCCGGTCGGACTCAAATCAGCAACACAGGAGCGAGTACAACGACAGTTCCGTTTGTTATTTTCATCGAAAGTTCGGCGGCCAAGCGCGTAAATGTACTAGACCATGTACTTATGAAGATAAGCACCCATCAAGCTCGGGAAACTAAAGCAGGTGTTAGCAGAGACGGGATCTGGCGCCTGGGAAAAATCACACCGTCTATTTCTGAAAGACAAGAAGACAAATCTAAGCTTTCTCATCGACACTGGTGCAAACATTTCCGTAATCCCTAGAAAACGCAGCGAAATCCTGAAGCCAACCGCATTCAAACTATTTGCAGCTAACAACACAGAAATAGCCACCTTTGGTGAAAAAACATTGGATCTAGACTTCAACCTGAGACGACCATTCAGATGGAAGTTCGTCGTAGCAGCAGTGAGCAAGCCCATCATCGGCGCTGATTTTTTGGAACACCATCACCTACTAGTCGACCTCGCTGGGAAATGTTTAATCGACAAGTTAACTAACTTGTCAGTCAAGACGTCCATCTGCAAATCAACAGCACCAACCATCAGAACCATAGACCTGGAACAAAAATATCATGACATATTGGCGGAATTCCCCGATATTACAAGACTTTCTACTATGAAAAATACACCGAAGCACAACGTCGAGCACCATATCGAAACAACGGGGCCGCCATTATACTGTAAAGCTCGTCCACTGCCACCTCACCGTTACGAAGCTGCGAAGAAAGAATTTCAAATCATGATGGATCAGGGATTATGCCGACCAAGCAAGAGCCCCTGGGCCAGTCCACTTCACGTGGTACCCAAACCAAACGGAGACTTACGCGTATGTGGAGACTACAGAAGACTAAATGCCATAACCAAGCCAGACCGATATCCGGTACCACGCTTGAAGGATTTCACTTACCAGTTGCACGGGAAGCAGATATTCTCAACGCTTGACCTAAACAGGGCATACCAACAATTGCCTGTTCTGGAAGATCACATCGAAAAAACAGCCATCATCACTCCGTTCGGGTTATTTGAATTTCCCCGGATGTGCCCAGGACTGAAAAATGCTGGACAGACTTTCCAGCGCTTTATTCACGAAGTACTCCACGGACTCGACTTTGCCTACCCTTTTGTCGATGACATCATCATAAGTTCCAGTACAGAAGAAGAACACAGACAACATTTACGAACCGCCCTACGACGACTGAACGAATACGGCATCACAATAAATCCATCGAAATGTGTACTAGGCAAGACAGTGATCAAGTTCCTCGGACACACTGTCTCACAAGATGGCATCAAACCTCCAGCAGAAAAAGTAGAAGCAATCACCAACTTTCCACTACCGACAACCATAGAACAATTAAGAAGATTCCTTGGCACCGTCAACTTCTACAGAGATTGCATTTCAAAGGCAGCCGAAATACAAGCACCTCTAAATGCATATTTGCATAATAGCAAGAAACGAGACAAAACAAAGATTGTATGGAACGACGAAGCCAAGAAGGCATTTGAGTTATGTAAAGCTGGCTTACAAAACGCGGCATTACTAGCTCACCCCTCACATAACGCACCGATCGCATTGATGACTGACGCCTCTGATAAGTGTGCCGGTGCTGTACTGCAACAATATGTACACAACAAATGGCAGCCACTGGGATATTTCTCCAAAGCATTGTCAGGCGCGCAAGTCAAATATAGCACTTACGACAGAGAACTGTTAGCTATATACATGGCCGTGAAACATTTTAGAAAAATGTTTGAAGGAAGACATCTTATAATATTCACTGACCACAAGCCGCTAACCTACGCGATAAATAAAACATCGTCAGACAGCGAGACACCACGCCGAGCCAGACAACTTATGTACATAAGCGAATTCACAAACGACATTCGTCATATCAGCGGGCAAGACAACATAGTCGCAGATTCATTATCACGAATCAACACAGAAACCATCACCTGTCCCACAACGATCGACTACAAGCAACTAGCCACAGCGCAAGAAAGAGATAGCACTATACGTGACCTAATGAAGCAAAGCAACTTACAATTGAGGCGCATACTCCTACCAAACACAAATTGCAAAATACTATGCGACACATCAACACAACATAATCGCCCGTACCTACCAGAAACATTCCGCCGAGCAGCGTACGAAAGTGTACATAACCTCAGTCACCCCGGCACGCGCACAACAAGAAAAATACTCAGTGAAAAATACTTCTGGCCATCAATGAACGCTGATGCAGGACGATGGACAAAAGCCTGTGAAGCCTGTCAAAAGTCAAAAGTCAGTCGACATACAACGAGTCAAATCGCAACATTCCCACCATCGGAACGATTCCAACATATCCATGTCGACATTGTTGGGCCCCTACCACCATCACAATATGGACACAAGTACCTGCTTACTATTATCGACCGGTACACGCGATGGCCCGAAGCATTACCTCTCCACGACATAACTGCAGAAACTATAGTCAAAACAATATATAAAGGCTGGATAACAAGATTCGGTTGTCCTATCACGATAACAAGCGATCAAGGTCGTCAGTTTGAGAGCCAACTTTTCTCCAAATTAATGAAGCTAATGGGAATAAACAGAACGAGAACAACTGCATATCACCCACAATCAAATGGAATCATCGAACGATGGCACCGCTCACTCAAAGCCGCACTTACCGCGCGCTGCACTACTAGTGAGAACGGAAAGTGGTTTGACGAGTTACCGACCGTACTATTCGGACTACGCGCGGCTACTCGCAGCGACACAGGGATTAGTCCCGCACAATACACCTACGGAACATCGCTGCGATTACCGGGAGATTTTTTTGTTGAAACAAAAGGAAGCCCAATGAGTCACGATTTCGTTGAACAGCTGCGACACACTATCAACGCATACCGACCAGCCGAGACCTCGCATAACAACAAAAACATGTTTGTACACTCCGACCTACGTACCTGTGAAAACGTTTACTTACGAAGAGATTGCACAAAAAAACCACTGCAGCCGACATATGAAGGCCCATATCCAGTATTGGAAAGATGTGAGAAATACTACAAGCTCCAACTACCAGGAAGAGTAACCAACGTCTCAATCGACCGACTGAAGCCTGCCTACACTATGAACGAACAAGAAAATGATGACACACAGAGAACAACGCGATCAGGAAGAATAGTGAAACCAGTTGTACGCTTCGCTTGAGGGGGTGTACTGTAGCGGGTCCTCACAGATAAATAAGCACGTAGGGTATTTAACAATTATTGTGTTCTAACTAATTTTGTACATGTACCCACTATGTATTATTTTTTGTAACAGATTTTGTATATAAGACACCGACTTTTCGAAATACATTCATTCCACGCTCAACCTGCATTTTGCGTCTCATTTTACATACTCTGCAACACCAACAAAATATTTGAATTCAATAATGGGTTTGTGGTTGATTAGTGAGGATTCTTAAATAAGTGTTACGGTGGAAAATCTGTAATGAAAAAATGTATAAAAAATCACATAATACATCTACATAATATTATGTAGTACTTAGCTAAAATAATATATAATACTGCAGCGCCTCCTAGTGATTTTCAACTTAAAACATAGTAACTAGGCATCTAAACCATAATACACATAAGCTACATATTACCTCGGCCTCGGCTCCTCGTAACTAGTTATTGCAATAACGACGCACTATCTAATTGATAGTTTGCTCAGTGCCGTGTTACAGGGGCTAGTTATGATAACACGCTCTGTAACGAGTGCGATGCGATACGGAAGCGATATCGACGAGATATCGATGCGATAGGCGGGACCATCTCACTGTCTCACATTACATTACGTGGGCGTACGTAATGTGTAGTAAGCGTATTAGGATCGTTGTACATTATGGTGTAACGCGAAGGAATATTTTTGTGATGTCACTGTAGGCCACAGTTACACTAACATACATAACATCACGCCTTGTTTCCCCGAAGGGTCAGGCAGATGTGTACCTATAGTACACCCACATTTCGCTAGTTATGTTTAAGTCCGATATAACAGGGGGCGAGCCTATTGCCATCAACCGGGTACGAATCTGAACCTCGCGCTGCTACTGAAAAATTTCTCAACACGGGAATCGAACCCAGGACCTCAGCAGTGGCGCTTGCGACCACTAGACCAGCTTTTCAATTATAATTTATGTTACAAACGAAACCCTTTTGACACCGCAGCGCACAGCCACGCTCACTGTTCTCCACTAAGAGTCGGTGTACAGCGTGGTGCAGCTTGCCTGACAGTGTATGAAGACATTCATTATGAAATGACAACACGTTACTCATCGTTAGGGCTGCTACTACCGGCACGGACGGCATTTTTATGGATTTTTTGTTGCGTGTTCTTTCTGTGCTGTAATTTAAAGAATTATCAGTGTATGATTGTGGAGCCTTTGTCGGCCACTTGGGGAATCTCAATGGTTTACTAATAATGTTATATGTATATATTGATTATCTTCTACAAGAAAAACAAAATTCCATTCCAGATGTACTTTTAAAGGTGAATTCAAACACTTTATTCATAAACGTTGCTTAAGGAAGATGGTTAGGTTGTGAGGACAAAGCCAGAGGTAAATACTCAGATGTCTGAATAAATAGAGACATACTTATAGTACACCGATCATAAATAAAACGATGAGTTGATTTGACTCCACCCATCGCAGTCCATTGGCACCAAAAGCAAGGATTTCATCCTACCATATTCTGAGGGGCGCGACCATCACAAAAATCTTCCAACAACGTGTTGCCACCCCTAATTAACTCAATATTGATAGTCCACTTAAAGATAATGAAGTGCAACGCGTACACTGTGTGCCTGATGTAGCGGCTCAGCGACAGGTGCCCGTGACGGATGTGCTACACTGGCGAGCAAGCACCTCGTTGATATTACACTGGCGAGCAATTCATTTGTTGTTTGGTCACTTCCGAGTGGTCTGGGTCGGTGGGATGCTTGGCGCTTACAAGTAGGACGATGGGCTACTGGGAATCTGTTTTAACTGATATCAATAATAAATCCCACACAAGATATACAGGATATTTTATTTAGCCAGTGCGTAAACTATACCTTGAATTACTTAAGCATATGATTCTGGACCCCTAAGCATAGAAACTGTTTGTCGGTTATCAAAATAAAATTCTGCTGTTTCATAGAAAAGTGCAATAACTACCACAACCTATCTGCGCGGTCAAAATATGCTTCATTCAAGTAATTCATGGTTACAATTTGCGCGATGGTAAAAAAAATATCCTATATGCCTCGTTGGTCTAGTAATAGTAAGCACGACTGCTGAGCATGGGGTATCGGGTTCGATTGCCGGGTCGGGCAAAGTGTTATTGGGTTTTTCCGCCATTAATTCCTCAGTAGCAGGTCGGAGGCTGGATATGTGTCCGGTTGATGCCTATAGGCTCGCATTCAGATTCTAACCTCTCTCAAAACTCAAGCATTATTTAAAGGTAGTTTAAAACCATTTGGTTAACTAGTTTTCAAACCCTTAACTTGGCAAGTGTACTAGAGAGCACAAGAAAATAAGATATGAGTTTCGGCATGTGACCTATAGAGCACGGGTCTGTTTACAGAGAATACAAAACAAATATGATAAATGTCAGTATGTTAAAATAATTTTAATACTAGCTTATTTCATAAACGTTCATTTGTCGACGTCAAAATTTTAGTAATACGTCAGTTTTAAACATTATCCGCCAAAATGTCGAAACGTCAAGAACGGATCTCGCGCCTTAAGGTAAAATGTTTTGTAATTTTTTATTTAATGGTTTTATTGGGTGTATTTCACGAAATTTGTATTGTTGAATAATCAATTAGTTCTTGTATTACTTTATTTGATCAGTTTTCATCATGTTTTGTTCGATATTTTGATATAAAATTAAGTGTGCCCTGTAAGGCACGCTGCCGACTTTATAGAAAACAGGTGTTGTGCCCTGCAGGGTACCTTGACCTCCACTAGGAGTGGATTTGCATGATGTTCCGGGCCCATCATCTAGAAATATAATAATTAATCCTATAAAGACACGCCCTGCTGAAGATATACGATTTGACGGACATAACCATTACCCTATTGTGACATCTAAAGGTCGTTGTAGAAAATGTAATTCTGGAAAAACTACTTTTATGTGTACTAAGTGTGAAATGCGATTGTGCATAAAAAAGGATCGAAATTGTTTTGTAAGTTTTCATAGTAGGGAATAAATACAGAAGACTATTTTTTATGTGCGTTAAAAGCAAAATATAGTTAGCAGGTTGATTAATTACGTTTACTATTACTATTTACAACTATTTACGTTACTATTTACAATTACAACTAACTTTGTTTTGATTATGAACAATTATTGTGATTCATTTTATAAGTAGTATTTTTTGTAGTGGCCTTTTTCATAGATAATTTTGTTACATTTTTCGTAAGATATTTTTGATCTCTTAAACTGATCTCACGAAGAGGCTGTGTCAGTAAGATAAGTTTAACAATAAAATTAACTATTATTAGTTAATTTTAAAAGTAATTATTTACTTTTACATTATTAAAGTTGAGAAAAGATTTACTTTTTGTGTTAATTTTTGTAAGAATTTATAAGTTATGTTAATACATTTTTAGTTTTTCAAATTTTTTGAATAAATTACTTATTTTGTGATTACAAAATATTGTTTTTATTGTTATTTTGCATATTATTATTATTGTAGGCAAAAACGGCATTGTACCTACCTTGTGGGGCACAAATAACAGCAATTACTAATTTAAGTGAAATTGGTGATGTACCCTTTGGGGCACTATTAATATTTTATAAATTAACAAACTATTATTATAAAACATATTAATTACAATGTATTAAAACTCCCCTAAAGCTATTTAAATATAAAAATCTGGTTAATTTGCAGTTTCATTCTTTGCCAGAATACTGCACCACATGTGCTTTACATTTTGCCAAGTTAAGGGTTAATGCTACAAGCCTTAGAGGTCAAGGTAGAGGCACACTTGGCCAGTTATTTTGAGCTGCAGATCGAACCTAAGCCCTTATGAGTCACACAGCTGTATTAGTACAAATAACCTGATGATGTTATCGTAAACTCATCATTGGCAATGAGTCTAGTTTCTCTCTGGCCACTTGTGTGGTCGCATACCCGACTCACATTACATACTACAAATGTTCTACCAAATTACGTTTAATGTCGCTTTAAACGAATCAAAAGGATTTTTTTCATTTTAAGGGGCTTACATGACCTAAAGCGCGGTCACTGTCGGACTGCATAGAAAAGAAAGAGAAGCGCGATGACACAACGCTGGTAATTTATTGCAAAATATGAAGCAATTATTTAATTACAAAAACATCAATTGTTTGGACTACAACTTTGAACATTAAAACACTAGTGTTTTAGTATGTTGCTTGTAGAATAATCTGACAAAAAATCAGAATGATTGTATATGTAAATTAGTATGGTTTTTATTGTAAACAAAAAGTTTTTAGAGGTATCTTCATGATTTTTTCTATCGTATTAAATTAGTTGTATTATGTTTGCAACACACTATTTACCTAGCATATATCCTGAAGAATATCATACTTATATGTTTTTTGATTTTGTTTACTGTAGTCGATCATATACTTTTATTGTTTCTAAAACTTGCGTTTTTTGTGTTTAGGACCTGTAAGCCCCTTAACTCTCTGTGCTAAGCAATGCGTTGAAAGTCCAGTGCGCGAAAATAAATCACCGCGAGAAAAAATCGATGCTTAGAGTTCAGGTACGAAGAGATAGAAGTATGTAAGTATTGCAGCAGGTGGCGTCCTGTTGTCTCTGCCTATCTCTGTGGGAAGAAAGCTGGGGTTATGTAGTGGTCAGGTTGGCTTCCCCTAGTTGTCCGTTCTCGCCCTTCCGACATTGATGTGCATCTGTATGGAGGGGGCCCATATAATCACACATTAATTCACGTTTAAGAAATTCATGGTCCTTTGCTTTAAGTTTTTACAATTTTTAATTAATTTCCCTATAAGTCTTATTTCGTTTCCCAAGGGTTCAAAAAATCTACCTGAACGCACCCCAGAAGGTGGTAGCCATAAGGCTTATCTGGGGATACCGCACGATCTCGGGCGAGGCGGCAAGCCTCCTTGCCGGACTGCCGCCATGGGATCTGGAGGCGATAGTCCTCGCGCGCCTGTATGAGTGGCGCGCGGAGGCATTACGCCGGGGGGAGGATCCGCTTCCGCGGCAAATCGCTGCGGAGCGGACGGATCTCCGGCGCGATCTCATGGCGGCATGGAAAGAGCGACTGTCGCAACCCAGCGCAGGGCACGCCGCGATAGCGGCGATAAGACCCCTCTTTGAGGAGTGGCTAGAGAGGCGCCACGGCGCCCTCACCTACCGCCTGACGCAGGTCCTCACCGGACACGGAACTTTCGGGAGGTTCCTGCACATCATCAGGCGGGAGGAAACGCCCGGGTGTCACCATTGCCAGGATCGCCCAGAGGACACGGTGGAGCACACGGTGGAGGTCTGCCCCGCTTGGGCGGAGCACCGCCGTGTCCTCGTAGAGGCGATCGGCAGCGACGGCGACCTCTCGCGTCCGGCCCTGGTGCAAGCCATGGTCCGGGGCGAGAGGGAGTGGGAGGCAGTCACCTCCTTCTGCGAAGCAGTCATGCTAGCGAAGGAGGTGGCGGGACGATTCAGGGAGAGAGAATCCCGTCTCAGCCGCCGCGGGGGACGCCCCAGGCGTCGGGAGCCATGTGACGACTCCCGGCAACCGTAGGCGCGGGCCTGCGGGCGGAGAGTAATGGGTAGCTCACCGTCCGATCAGGACCAGGCCCGTGCCGGACGGCGCGTACGTGTTCCACGCGCGCCTCAAAGAGATGTCAGCATCGAGGAGGGGCCCCTTAGGGCCGAAGCCTGCCGGGTCAGTGGGATTGTCCGAAAGGGTTACCGCTGGCCCGGAACATAAAGGGCTAAGGAAGGAACACGGGTGGGTTTTAGTCAGTAAGAGTCTGACACTCCCTTCCGCTCCACCCAGAGCGGGAGGAGTCATTTGATGATTTCCCATCCAAAAAAAAAAGGGTTCAAAAAATGGGCCCTCAATCCAGATGCACATCCGACATTGACAATAGCAGGCGTATGTAATTTTTTTTTATATTTTATCCATTTATTTCAGGCATCAAGGCCCATATAAACACATACAATACAATATTAATATAACTTAAAAATACTATAAATACATACAACATTATATTTACGCTAAAAAAACTAACAACTAAAAACTAACACACACGAAGTGTCTGCGTCGTGTTTCGCTGACTGGTGTCATGTAGCCGGCCACGAAACCGGCGGTACACAACACCCTTCGGCCAGAACTCTTCTTTGAGGAACTTCTCAAGATGATGTGTCGGAACACGCACCACGAACGACTTGAAGTTCGTGTTGTGACGCGACTCCAACTTCTCGACCCTCAAAGTCCAGTTGGTCTTGACACGCAAGTACTCCACAATCTCCTCAACCTTCGTGGAGTGATGCAGTCTGGACACGTACAGCTGCGTCGTCGGGATTGCTGGACGCAGCAGCATGTTGGGTCCCGCCAGCGCGGTGCCGCACTGGTTCCGACAAGGAGGCTTCTTCTTCTTCTTCTCTACCTTGATGAACCCATCCTTGTCGCACGTGTCCTTCTCTGGACCCTGCCTTTTCAAAACCTTGTTTGGTTTCGACCGGCTCCGTTTAGCCCCTTTTGGTTTTTCCGCCAGTTTTACCTGCGAGCTTTGCGACTCAGCAGGCTTGCTAGCGGCTACTATTGCTGCGTAGGCTCGTTTCGGGGTCGACGAACCTACACACATCGTTGTCTCTACCTGTGTCGAGGCAGGGACGGCCACGGCACGCGTTGCAACGCATGCATTCTCGGCAGTTGGTGACGCATTCGAGCTCGCCGACTCGAAAATGCAGATGGAAGCGTTTTGTGCCCCGCGACGCGTGTTCACATTTGCGGCGTTGGTAGGTGACCTACTTGCAGAAATTGCGTTGCGCAAGAGCACTACTTCTGCCTGTAGATCACTGATGGTGTTGTTGGACACCTCCAGCTTATGCTGCATCTCGGCCTGGCTTTGCTTTAGGAATGTAATATCCTTCAGCAGCCTGGTGACGTCAACGTGATCGAACGTGACGAGAGGCAGCTTGTGCAGATCCTTCGCCACGAATTCAGGCACGTCGTCCGGGTCGGTCTCCTTCATCAGCGTTATGATGTCCTGGAGACTCTTCTCTGTACCGTCCCTTCGGCGAGACGGCATCTGGCTGACTTTGCCGAGCGTCGTGAACAGCAGCAACTTGGCACTGCTAATCTCTTCCTCCTTATACGATGACTTGCAGATCTGCAAGATGCTGATCTCGTCCATGTAGTCAATGGCATGTTTGATGAATGCCAATACTTCGTTGGCTATGAGAGAACACAACAACAACAGCATGGCTGCCCTCAGCCTTAGCCTCCGTGTCGCTTATGTAAAGTGATGCCAGTACAATAATGTAGAAGTAATGGCGGTCGGTTCGTACAGCTGTCATTATCATTATGTGTTTAATGCGATTATTGCATTAGCGCGCTGAATTGACGGGTAGCGGGCACACGGCGGGCGGACGCGGGAGCAGACCTCAAGCAATCCAGTGAGTCATAGTTATGTTGACCGGGGTGATTATATGGTTTGGCATCGAGCTTTTGAAAGATACTGTTAGGTATTATGTATAACAAGAAGGCGCTACTGTTGAGCATGGGGTCCTAGCTGCGATTCCCGGGCTGGGCAAAGTGTCATTGGATTTTTTAATCTGGAATTTTTCAGTATCAGCCCGAAGTCTGGAATTGTTCCCAGATCCCAGGCCGGTCTATTCTGTAAAGATCTCACAGTAAAAACTTAGTGAAGTAAAAACTTAGGTCATTCCACCTGAAGCTAGGGGTTATTGACACTATTGACAGCTCACTTCAGCTAAGTTTTCACGGTAAGATTTATTACAAACTAGAGCGGCTGATTTTAGCTAAGAGAAACGTTAGAGTTCGCCACTCTGTCCGCTCCCCACACTAGAATGTCACATTATAAACGTTAGCGTCCGCCACTCTGTCCACTCCCCACACTACAATGTCACATTATAAACGTTAGCGTCCGCCACTCTGTCCGCTCCCCACACTACAATAACACATTATAAACGTTAGCGTCCGCCACTCTGTCCGCTCCCCACACTACATTGTCACATTATAAACGTTAGCTTCCGCCACTCTGTCCGCTCCCCACACTACAATGTCACATTATAAACGTTAGCGTCCGCCACTCTGTCCGCTCCCCACACTACATTGTCACATTATAAACGTTAGCGTCCGCCACTCTATCCGCTCCCCACACTACAATGTCACATTATAAACGTTAGCGTCCGCCACTCTGTCCACTCCCCACACTACAATGTCACATTATAAACGTTAGCGTCCGCCACTCTGTCCGCTCCCCACACTACAATGTCACATTATAAACGTTAGCGTCCGCCACTCTGTCCACTCCCCACACTACAATGTCACATTATAAACGTTAGCGTCCGCCACTCTGTCCGCTCCCCACACTACAATGTCACATTATAAACGTTAGCGTCCGCCACTCTGTCCGCTCCCCACACTACAATGTCACATTATAAACGTTAGCGTCCGCCACTCTGTCCGCTCCCCACACTACAATGTCACATTATAAACGTTAGCGTCCGCCACTCTGTCCGCTCCCCACACTACAATGTCACATTATAAACGTTAGCGTCCGCCACTCTGTCCACTCCCCACACTACAATGTCACATTATAAACGTTAGCGTCCGCCACTCTGTCCGCTCCCCACACTACAATGTCACATTATAAACGTTAGCGTCCGCCACTCTGTCCGCTCCCCACACTACAATGTCACATTATAAACGTTAGCGTCCGCCACTCTGTCCGCTCCCCACACTACAATGTCACATTATAAACGTTAGCGTCCGCCACTCTGTCCGCTCCCCACACTACAATGTCACATTATAAACGTTAGCGTCCGCCACTCTGTCCGCTCCCCACACTACAATGTCACATTATAAACGTTAGCGTCCGCCACTCTGTCCGCTCCCCACACTACAATGTCACATTATAAACGTTAACGTCCGCCACTCTGTCCGCTCCCCACACTACATTGTCACATTATACACGCACTTTATTCCCCCGACATTGATTCACCATAACTTACCTCAGCTCCAGCCATCAGGTCGAATTAACATCACCATCAGTTACCGCGACATGGAACCTCTTTAATAGTAAGTGTTATTGTGTCCGCTCGCCGCCGCTGACGATTATATTATTATAATGACGCGCAGGCGCATGTCGTCGAGATAATGGCGGAGATAAATAATAGTGTTTATTATAGATTCGTGGTCTATGAATATTTATTGATTGTGCTGATTCACAAGGGTGTCACATTAGTGCTGGTCGCGGAAGGTGTCTGCACCCAGCTGTGTAACGTTCGGTTTATTTGACAGTTTATTGCGAATAGTTCGTGTGGTCCTCTAGGATCAGTGACAGTAATTTTATGTTGATAAGGAAGCTGCTGCTCATCCTTTTGACAGAAGCCCTTAGAAAGCCATTTTGCGACTTTCATTTTGCAATGTCTTTAGAATAGATTTCGCGCTTTCTAAGACCAATTTTAAATTTATCTTTATTTTTTAGGGTTGAATCTGTCTAGCCTTTTTTCAACTAAGTTAGGGTCAGCTTCCAGTGTAACCACAAGCAGTCGAATATTTTACGTGGAGCCTATCTGACTTCCACAACCCAGTTACTGGGCAACCCGACACCCCTTGGTAAAACTGCTTGTCTGACAAGCAGTTTGGGTTTCTGACTACCCGTAACAACCGTCAACGATCTGCGAATGGTAACGGGGGCCAACGGCTACACGTGCTTTCCTAGGCACAGAGGTGTGATTCACTGATATGTGATGCATGGTCACCCATCCACAAACCGGCCGCGGCAAGTGTAGCTTAACGTTCGATCGACCCTTGCGGCTGTTATCTTTTAGCCACGAGCCCCCCCGAGCTACATTACTCTAGGACGCAATATAAATGTCCGTTGCATCTTTAGCACTTCGAACCTTACTAACTTGCAAATGTGCACACCATGACATGACCCAACTAGCAAAATTTTAACTTATAAGTGTCCTAAGACCTATATTTTTTTACTCTTATAGCATACTTACAAACAACTGTAAGTGTCGATTTAGGCGCACTTTATAAGAGAATTCTTAATTACTTAGAGTCAACTTATAACGCTCATAGTGAAGATTACTTTACACTAACAATAATCTTGTTACTGCTCTTGTAATACTAAAATAACTTATAATGGTTTTATGATGGCATTGTTTAAGGGAAAATAGGACTTAGAGCGCTCTTACGACTGCCCTTATAAGTGTAATTTCCCTTATATTGTTCTCTGGAAGCTCAATAAAGGAGTATTTATCGCAACGACCGAAAGAGTGTGCGCGAGCGCTGATGGAATAAAAAAAAGGTTGTCAACTCATGAATATCATTTGTATTAGGAGTATTTTTATTTCCAGTAATCATTAATTTCATTTGCTTGATAGTTATGTGTCTATGAACTTAAATATCTTGTGGTGTACATTTCTTCGAATGTTTTTAGGAATAAAGTTAGAAATATTTTCACAGGCCCACTTCGTTATGTATTTAGAATATTATTTAAAAAAATATTAATCAATTGTAAAAATAAAAACTGACGCCATTAGAGATTGATAAGACCAATTACTCTTCTCTAAGATAAGCTTAATACTAAAATGTCTTATTACACACTACCTAAGTTAATTTTAAACCTTTTGGTCTTATTGAGCACTTCCATAAGGTAACTACTTGCAGCCATTTAATAAATTTAGGGTTCCTTTTAAAACCATGGCATATAAATTACCATTTTGTGGTAGGTCAAACTCAAACTCAAACTCAAAGCATTTATTTCAATTAAACCTTGTACAGTCACTTTTGAATTGTCAAAATTAAATAGTCTGTCAGTTAGTCAGAAAGTTGAAACCCATTCCAAAACGTAGATCTCTATGGAGAAGAACGGGCAAGAAACTCCATGGACACTCTTTTAAATCAAGTTATTACAAAATCCTGGGTACATTATTCTTGTTGCTTCTATATGTGAGAACAATGTAAAAAAGAAGACAAATGAAGAAACAATTCAAAATATAAGATTAAAAATAAGCTTTGGCAGTTAAGAGATGACCAGTCTCAACCGACGGCACCCGTTCACGAACATGACGCGTGGATCAGCACCATCCAGCTCAACCATTTTGTAGGGATAAAGTTAATTTAGCCAAAAATGCATAAGTATATAATATGTATCTAATGGGTAGGTAAATGGGTACCTACTATTAAGTGAGTGTGTTTTAAAATATTTTAATTTTTGTTTAATTTTATTTTAGAAGTGGAGCATATACTCCACTTCTTTTAAATCTTTCCCATTTTTCAAACTCCATGCTTAACTGTTCCAAACACTTAGCGTTGTTTACACGAATATAATGGCCGACATTCTTAATAAAGTGTCACAAGTCTTTTAAAAGACAAAATATTCTGATAGAGTTCTACTATTAGTCGTCTTCTCTTTAATTTGACTCAGAGAAGACTTAATTCACACTTACAACTTGGCTTTATAGCAGTTTTATGCAAAAGTTTACTAAGGTCATAAGTGTTATAAAAACTCAATGCAGACTCTACTAAGAAAGAATGTACTTTTAAGATGATTTTTAAGTGCAAATAATATTCTGTGCTGATAAATGTGTTACAACGATTCTTTATACACATATATAAGAGCACGTACTAAGTGTTAATATTCTTCGAGTACAAAACGCCTTAAATCATGCTTTTATAAGATGTGCTGTCATAGTCCAGACACATTTCAGTCTGCTGTAACACCTTAGTTCTTAAATTAGCATATCCGCAAGAGAAAATTGCTAGTTGGGGAGTTTATATTGTAGGTACCTACTGCTCACGCCGAACTGACATGAGAGAAGAGCAATACCCACGAAATGATATTGAACAAATCTATTTTCAATGACATTCATTCCAATGTAATAGCTTTGTACAATGATATCAATCTGCGGTCAGCGGTCGGGCGTAATCCACCAAGTGTCATGACAATGATGACATTACGCCGACCACGCGACCATGTGACCGGCGCGACCGGCGGCACGGTCGCTGAGCGCACTCAATGCGACCAAGAGGTGCGTCCCATTAACAAGACCATTGTTTCTTCGTAATTTGATTGAATTGTAAGTGCGTTATGAATGGGATATGTCAGTGTGACCTCAATGGCTGTGAACTTTATGACTAAATCATATTGGAACTGACACTCGATTAGCATAATGTATCGATAATCATCTCTGAAATGAAAATACGTCTTGGTCACAGTGCCTGCCCAGTGCCTAAAGTTCATTTCAAATAAACTTGCGATAAAGTTTGTTCACCTCCTTCTACTAATGTATCCCAATATTTCCAAACCATACGAAAAAAATGGCAGTGTCGGTAACACGATCAAAACATTGACTTACCTACTCCGTGTTTGGTATTATGAAACTCAACCGATGCAATGTTAGCGACAGTTTTGTATGACGAACGATATCTATCGTAAGTTATTTGGACTTTTTGGTACAGGGTGGTTGAATGACATTTATCGCAAGTTTATTTGAAATACACTTTAGTGGTTTGGAAACAAGATTCAAATCTCGTAGAGTTATGTCAATTCTGAAAGTAACATTTTATCACCGTGCTGATAAGACACAAATTGATGAATTGACGATAGTTAAATATTGGATAGATATATTGTAAGCATTACTCAAAATGCAATAAACACTTAAACATAAATAAATTAACAGTTTAAAAAACACTAGAAAAACACGCTTGGCCTTTCTCACAAGTGCAAACACGACTATGATACGATATTCTATCATGGAATGCCAGTGCCTATCTTCCGGCTTCATAATCAGACCTTGAAACCAAATCGTGGTCAAAGTTCATTACAAGACTTTTCTAAGAAATCCTAAACAGCTATGGTACATTTTCCATCATGAAGTTCCAGTTTATATCTTCCGGCTCCATCATCAGATCAGTTC
Source organism: Mesoligia furuncula (assembly GCA_916614155.1). Lineage (NCBI taxonomy): Eukaryota > Metazoa > Arthropoda > Insecta > Lepidoptera > Noctuidae > Mesoligia > Mesoligia furuncula. The sequence goes on from OU744814.1 coordinate 297,349, forward strand.
GACAGTACCATATTATTGTATTGTCATCAGAACTACATACAGCTGCCAATTTTCATTACGCTACAACCCTTGGAAGATGGTTAAATTAGTTACCTTAGATTCCATTACATAGTTAGTTACATACAGGTCGACCTAATAAAAGCGTGCTAATAAAAGCTCCATGAGAGAGAGAGAGAGAGAGATCCTTCCTTCTTCCGAAGACTGACTTTGTGCCCGTTTGATGGTACTAGGCTCGCCTGTTACATGGGTGATGGGACTTAAACATAACTGGCGAAATGTGGGTATATATAGTATAGCTGCATAGCTGCTGTATAGCTGCACCTCTACCTTACCCTTTGGGCAATACAGGCGCTAGGCGTAATGTGATAGTATCTTTTACCTACTCATTACTAATATAAAAACCAGTGTAACTTAATCGGTGTGGTAGACTAATGTGTTTTTATTTAGTTAGCTCATATAATGAGTGTATCATTATATGAGCTACCTAAATAAAAAAGTGTCATTTTGTCCTCTCTGTGCGCATCACAAGCATTCATAGAATTCACAATGAGCTACGGTCTGCGACACATTGTTACTGTATTCTGTTGTTTGACATGTCATTTTGATATTTTGATGACTCACTGATGCTGATGCTACCAATAAAGAACCTACGATTTGTGATGAAACTGTGTCTAAATGGCGATTGTCATTAATTACATGTCATTGTCCATATTTCAGTGGCTATTTGGAAATGTAAGCATAGATCATTTTTGCGTATCATTTCATTTTTAAAGGCTTGCACAGAGGCTCGATTTAGGAAATGGTTTAGAATCGTGACGATAGAGCACAGTAATTAGTACCTAGTAAACTAATAAATAACTCCATTTATGCAATCGTTAACTAAGCAATGTAAACTGTAATCCTACACTTGCCCAGCACGCAGCAGGAGAAAGTTGTAATGAGAGCATTCATTATATTAAACCTAAATGATTATAAGTTAGAGAAAACTAAAGTAATGCTCGTGAATAATATTTTACTGGTAACGCAGTGCTTACGCAATAACCACTGGTTTAAGGCTCCCGCAAACAGGCGCGACGCGACTCCGGTAGAACAGTTTTCATATAGTTTCCATAGAAATTGTTCCACTAGAGTCGCGTCGCGCCTGTCTGTGGTGGCCTTTACATGGAGTCGCTATGGTAACCGCGACAAGACGCGGCCATTTCTGAGTAACCACAGATTATAGACAACAGTCGTAATGTCAACATAATGATGCGACTGCGGCTGTGTGTAAATTAAACGATGCTATTGTAATCGCATTACACGGTCATAATGCTGAAGAGATGTGATGGATTGAGTTAAGCGCTGGCCACACTGTGGTGAATGCCGCGCGGGACACAACTGCGCTCGTCAATGATTTTAATGATCAGGAAGTCACGGGATTGTTGCACCAGCTTGAATACCTCTGTACAAGTTAGTTAACAGAATACGTTTGTTTGAACAATTTGATCACGAAATCTTCTTTATAAAAATCTTAAATTCACTAATAGTCAGCCCAAACCGCTGGGTCTAGAAGCTGATGACGAAAGTTTGTATGGATTTTCGTCATTTTTGTCGACGGCTTGATATTTAATGAAACTCCTGCCAGAAATTATACAGATGATTAATTTTTTTTTTTTTTTGATTTTACAATTATCTCGGGACCACGGGGTCCCGGTGTTTTGGAAGGCGTACGAGGGGCCGAAGCCAACTTAATACTCAATACTCAATCATTTATTGTATTCCACAATGTATATGCTTAGGTGGTAGGTAACATTTGTTGTAACACCAAACAACAACAACTCGCAGAGGCCCCTTATGAAATTTTAATGAAATGCGGCACCAACCGACGACTAACCCTGTACCCACTATGCAAGTGCACCCAAGGATAACCCCCGGTTGGTGTAGGACTATTGCCGGATATAGAAAAATAAAAAGTTGGACTATGGGTTTGAGTGGCTAAAGTGGACTGGTTACCAAGACTTATGGAAGAACCGCAAGCCCCACCACGACGTCAACGTAGAGATACGGCGGTGGGGTTATTATTAATTTTTTTTATTGATTTTACATATTTCGAGACCATGGGGTCCTGGTCCTTTAGAAGGCGAACGAGGGGCCGAAGCCAACACGCAGAGGCCCCTTACGAAATTTTAATGAAATGCGGCACCAACCGACGAAATTATTATTAATTATTAACTTTATCCAAACTAATATTATAAATGCGAAAGTAACTCTGTCTGTCTGTCTTTCTGTCTGTCTGTCTGTCTGTCTGTCTTTGCTTCACGCCTAAACTACTGAACCGATTTGTGTGGGTACAGACATAGTTTGGAACTTGAGAATGGACATAGGATAGTTTTTATTACAAAAAATAAAATAAAAAATAAAATTTATTCCGGACATTTATTCAGGAACAGAGCTCTCACCTCATTCTTGTCTTTATTGGCCGGCTTGAGTGGAGATTCGCAAGAGCAAACGTGCTCGGAGGAAGGAAGTATTCCAGTAAGATGCTGGTAGGGATCTTGACCGTACTTCCGGGATTGTCCTGATAGCCGTGGAATACCTCTCCACTCCTCATAAGCACCTCAGGACATGTTGCCCCCTTGTTGCTACGTCACTATGTGCTAGCGACCGTTTCCGGGGGCCCGTTATTGAGTGTGCAAGTTACCCCCTGCCATTTTATCCGTGTATATATAAAACATTGATCAGGCAGGGGTCATAGTTATTCCATAGTTCTTGGTAACCAGTCCACTTTAGCCACCCAAACCCATAGTCCAACTTTTTATTTTTCCATATCCTGCAATAGTCCTACACCAACCGGGGGTTGTCCTTGGGTGCACTTGCATAGCGCATACAGGGATAATCGTCGGTTGGTGCCGCATTTCATTAAAATTTCCTAAGGGGCCTCTGCGAGTTGGCTTCGGCCCCTCGTACGCCTTCCAAAGGACCGGGACCCCATGGTTCCGAGATATATAAATTCAAAATAGTAATAATAATAATATATTTTATTTCGAGCAACAAGACTCATAGTGTTAGTAACAATACACTTACAAACTATGTTAGTAATACACATACAAAAACAAAAACAGATTGTGACATCACTGCTGCACGGTGACAGGCCCAGCCGAAACCTTGCAGCAATGGTTCACAAACGCACAATCAAGCCTACTTGCTATCATAGACAGGATGCTCTTGGCGCTGCCCCGCTCCCTACGGACCAAGGACGCACACCGCTTCCGCATCACCGCGTAGAAACAGTCCACGTGAGCTTCAGCGAACATCCTTGATGCGCTGCAGTACCGGGGCAACCCCATCAACACCCTGAATGCATTATTGTATTGAACCCCATCAACACCCTGAATGCATTATTGTATTGAACGCGAAGGGCGCCGTATGATTTTTGAGTATAATGAACCCACAGACTACAAGTGTAAAAAGACGTACAGTAAGCACTAAATATAGTGCGCTTGACCTCTTTAGAGGCACGCCTGAATCTGTGGGCCATCATGTTAGCTCTCACACACAGCGCCCTTCGCTCCCTGTCAATATCCTCATCGTCTAAAAAAAAAAAAGATATAAAAACATTTTAAAATATAAAAAAATAGTAGCCCACCGGTATCGGTAACAGGGGCCAAGCTACGGGTCAGGGCTCCAGAGAAAGGAACCTCCTGACAATGCGGGCCGTGTCCAGAAGAACCTACCGCTTTAAAGCCTCTTGATCCAACTGCCCAACGAGAGCCTCCTTATCTACATCGGGTCCATTTAGGGCCCGGAAAAAGCGTCCGTGAAGCACCTTACTTTGCCATACCTCCATGCGATCATTAGTGTCAAGCATTACTGGTTTGCGCCAGTACTCTTCTCTCTTCAAGGAGAGCGGGGTAAGGCCCTTGTCCACTATGATGACATCTCGATGCATCCCCAGGTCGGTTTCTAGGAAATATTTCCTGAGACTGCATATCTCGCGATTGTGGAGGGTCGTAGCGTTTAAAGACCCTCGACCTCCACATTTTCGCGGGATATACAGCCTCATTATCGATGACCGTGGGTGATGCATTTGATTTGCAGTCAGCAGTGTACGGACCCTCTTATCCAGGGCGTCGAGTTCGGTTAGAGTCCATTTGAGTATGCCGAAAGAGTACATCAAAACTGGCATGACCCAACCGTTGAAGGCGCGCACCTTGTTTCCACCTGATAGAAGACTATTATTATTTATTTTTAGAGTGTTTTTTCTTCTCAGCTCTTTGGCTGGTTTTTACTATATTTACGGGCCGAAACTAAGTAAATGCAGCATTATTATTATATTACTATTATCTATTATTTATTTTTATTTTGCATATCCCGGGACCATGGGGTACCGGTCCTTTGGAAGGCCTGTACGAGGGGCTGAAGCCAACTCTTATTATTATTATTATATTACTGAAAACTCAAAACACACTCTAAAATGCTGAGATACATTTTTAAAGTGATAGTTTCAACCCGTTGCATCACAAACAAACCATTAATTTAGATAAAGAATCCTCATAAATCGTCCCATGTAAACGGCTCTCCCGGTATCTGTTAGACGGCACGAGACGGGCGCGATGCGACCGCACGACGCGCGTAAATCACTCGCGGCATGTTAATGAGCCGATTATTGTAGATATATCGTTCTAATGATAATATATCCAGCGCCCGGCCCCACGTCCACCGCAAAGATCCTTACGTAACGATTTAATAAGAATCTCGGAAAAAAGGAAAACCTAGAGCCAACTTCTAGTAAGTTTTATAAGATTTGGTTATTCTTGCGCTATTTGTGAACGAAAATTGGGGCCTACTTTTAACTCTTAACTCCGTCAATGAAAATACGGTCCCGTCCGAAAGTAGCTCGAAACTTAGAAGTGAAACCTTTAACTTTATGGACGGGCAAAAACACATCGGGACTAGGGACAACTGTCAAATAGTGGTGTCAACTCATTCTTATGTCGGGCCCTAATCTAATCTTATGTCCGCAGGTGATACGGTGTAGTAATCACCCGTGACGTCGGCTGAAACTACGGATTTCGTGCTTATGGAATGGACCTCCTGAACCGTCACGCTCTCTAGTCGTTTGGTGACGCTGAATTCAGCTCCAGTCATAAGTTTTCACTTCTATCGTGTGCTCGTAAGCATGCAACCTTATTTTAAAATGATTCAAAAGCATTATGACCTCTTTAACCTATCCCAGACTTTACGGAATCAATATAAACTTTCTGTTCAGCTCACACAAAGGTCTCGCAAAATGGGTCACAAAGGTCGTGTACTGAGTACCGGACCGGTAACTTTTAATGACAGAACTTTTTCCTACTCTGCCGTGCATCTGTCCCGTCTAGGAATTGTCCGGATTCCAGGGCAGGGCGCAGAGGTCGCTATGGCTGCATGTTTTGAGGCACAGAGGGCAGGACAGGAGGTGGGACATAGTTTGCGCCACAGCTCCACCTGCTCCACATCCACACCCTGTTGACCACTCAGACCTTTACTACTATTTGTTTGACATGCACTTGTCATGAACAAAATGTACATAATGTCATTACAAGTAATTTAGATGTTGTCCCAGGGACACAGAGCAGCGAAGTGGTGCTACCAATAACCAGTTGGAACGTAATATCTAATGTAATATAATATCCGAATCTGTGTTACGCGCTACTGTTCACTGTGAGTACTGTGACATTATTATCTGCGGCTGTGGCTTGGTGTTGAGTTACTGACATGCTCTAGTTGTAGCGAAGGGAGGCTGTGAGGTTACAATATTACAAAAATAGTTTACAAACTACTTTTGATTTCGTGTAGAGTAGACATGGAAAAATCTGAACCTTAGCCTAGTGGCCGTACGCTGACTGTTGAGCATGGAGTCCAGGGTTTGATCCCTAGGTCGGGCATTGGGTTTTTCCAATGAGATTTTTTCTTAAATAACAGACCCATTGTGCCCCCACTCAGCCATCTGCGGCAGGTTGCTGACATTAGGCTCGCTCCTCAATTTACTAAAACTTGTCACGTTACTGGCCCAATGGGGATGCTAAACACTTCTGCATTATCTTCCGGGAAATACAGGCGTTACACACATCTCTGCCTACTTTTCCGATAAAACAAGCGTGATGTTTTGTCTATAAATGATGACGTTATTAACATTCTATCTATTTCTCTGTTTGTCCAAAAAAACATTTTAACCGCCTTCAAAAAGGAGGAGGTTCCCAATTCGGATGTTTATTGGGTTGATGGATGGGTTCCGTTGCCAAATGGAAAAAAAGGAACCCTTATAAATTCGTCATGTCTGTCTGTCTGTCCGTCCGTATGTCACAGCCACTTTTTTCCGAAACTATAAGAACTATACTGTTGAAACTTGGTAAGTAGATGTATTGTGTGAACCGCATTAACATTTTCACATAAAAATAGAAAAAAACTGGCCAAGTGCGAGTCGGACTCGCACACGAAGGGTTCCGTACCACAAGGCAAAAACGCCGAAAAAAACATGTTTGTTGTATGGGAGCCCCCTTAAATATTTATTTTATTTTAATTTTATTATTTATTATTAAAGTTAAAATACAACTGAATATTTTGTGAATATTTCAAGTGCCTACCTGTTGCCATTTTTGATATCGAGCAAAAAAGGGCAAAAAAATCGCGTTTGTTGTATGGGAGCCCCCCTTAAATATTTAATTTATTTTGTTTTTAGTATTTGTTGTTATAGCGGCAACAGAAATACATAATTTGTGAAAATTTCAACTGTCTAGCTATCGCGGTTCTTGAGATACAGCCTGGTGACAGACAGACGGACAGACGGACAGACGGACAGACGGACAGACGGACAGACAGCGAAGTCTTAGTAATAGGGTTCAGTTTTTATACGGAACCCTAAAAACAACAATAAATTTTGGGGGTTCCCCATACTTAGGAGTTATTCCGTTCTGATCCCCTGAACCCTCGGTGCGCGAGTCCGACTCGCTCTTGCCCGGTTTTTATTTGTGTTTAGGTCCTGTAAGCCCCTTAAATAAACCCCATGTAAAAGGCGGCGAGCCTATTGCCATCAACTGGGTATACATCCATACTCCGGGTTATTACTAAACGCAACGCAACGTCAACTTTAAGGCGTTTGTGGTGCGCATACCAACATGCTACCTGCACCTGGTGATGGAAGAAAGCTTTTGGCCGCAGGGTGTGGTATTCCGCCGCTTTCGCGGACAAGTGCCACCGGATCGCACAAAGACTTAGTGCAACTAAGCGATACTAACATAGTGATTAAGTTTTATTTACTAACACAATTGTTACTATATTATTATGTATACTTAGGTTAAGGTATGTATCTATGGGTCTTTGTTACCTGAAAATAAATGGTTTATTATTATTATTATTATTATTATTACTGGTTTTTCCAGCAAGAATTTCTCAGTAGTAGCCCGGAGTTACTAAGAAATTCTTGATCTATTATCTTATCTTCGAAAAACCCAATAAGTACCACTTTTCCCGACCTAGGAATCGAACCCAGGTCAACAACAACTCTTGGTCGGCAGTAATGCTTGCGACCACTGCACAAACGAGGCATTATAGAGAAACTACAAAACATATTTTGTATTATTAGAGTCTAACTACTATAGTGTACTTGAATAGGCCAGTATTTTCTACAGGTGTTCAGCAAAAAATTATAAGCGGATATCAAAAACATGAAAAGCTTTCAAAATAAAAGTTTTTAATAGTAAAAACCAAGGGTTTAATAATACCAAACCGCACTGGTCCTGCGTGGTGGATTACGGCACACTTTGGCTTACCGAGAGCAGGCCTGTGTCCCAGCAGTGGGACCACAGGCTGATTATGCTATACTAAAAATCAAGATTTTTATGGAACCGAACAATACTGAATACGTAATTGAATTAGCGGAAACATTGTGTTATGTTTTGTATTCAATCAGAACAACATATTTTTTTTTGTGTCGTAACAATATTTGTACGAGCTACGCTGTACATTGACCTTTGTGGTAGTTTGTACGTCACACATTTCTTTATGCACATCAATATTGTTTAGCTGTGCATTCCTTCAACACCGCATTTAAGTAGAACAATTATGTAATTACATTCAGTAGCAATAAATCCATCAAGGGAAATCATTCGTCTACTCATTTACATAACATAACATAACGCACCTTACAAGTGCGTACCTTACATAACATAAAAACTTTTTTACAAAAAAAAAAAAAACAACCGACTTCCAAAAACACTGTAGATAAAAATAACTTTAATTTCGGAAGTCGGTGTCTTTGGATTTGTATTTTACTTTTTTGCCACCGACTTCCGAAATTAAAGTTATTTTTCTCTTTATAGTGTTTTTGGAAGTCGGTTGTTTTTTTTTGTAAAAAAGTTTTTATGTTTCACTTTTTAGCGGGTCAGTTTGTAATTTATCTAAGTTATAATAGCCTAATGTCAACTGCTTATCACCTTTTACAAAATATTGCTTTTCCCGATACATGGACGTTAATTGTTGAGGAGTTCTCCTAGTAAGAACCGGGAGAACTGGAGCTGATTGAGAAGTCACCATCAGCTCCACTTCACCATACGCATTGTAATGAGCATAAATTGCTTAGCAGCCATATTAAAGTAATCGAATCGCAACCCGTGAAATATTTTTCATTGAGTAGTTCCGATGGCCATTTGTGGTCTTACTTTACCAAATCATAATTTCCGAGAGCAAATGCTCTCGGAAATTATGATTTGGTAATGTCAACTTACTTTAATAATAGACTTAGGTAAGAAAAAATTTGCTAAGGGCCAAGTTTATGTTACGCTTAGTCGTGTAAAGACGCTGGATGACATTGTATTATGCGACTTGGAACCTACCAAATTGCTAAATAGACCACATGACGAAAAGGCATTGCGTGAAATGCAACGATTGAGGCTTTTATAAATCATCATCAGCCAATTGCAGTTCACTGCTGGACGTAGACCTCCCCAAGTTTGCGCCAACGTTCACGGTCCTCCGCTTCTCTCATCCAGCCACTACCGGCAACCTTTGTTAGAATAGGTATACAGAAGAAAAACTCGCAAAAGTATTTCTCTTTAAGAAGTATTTATTAGTTTTTAGACTAGATGCTGATAATCCTGGCTGCAGATGCTGATAAGATGCTGATAAGTCTGGCCTGATGCCAGACTTATGTCAACATTGCATTGAACTTAAAATTTAGTCCTGTTTAAAATGAGCCCAAACACGACTACGGTGCTGTAATTTCAAGGTTTGTACTTTTTCTGATGCTCGACTGGCTTCAGCATCAGGTCTCTATGTACTTCGGTGTTCCTCATTAACAGTACGTTTATCCACACATCGAGCCCTTTTCAATGAGCCTAAACACGATATATCTGCTGTTAGTTGTCGAGGAGTTAGGTACTCTGCAGATTATCCTGACTGCAGCATCAAGTCATAACTTGATGATCATGAGACCAAATGTGACAAATGCCCTATCAAACATCAAAACAATTTACTAAATAAAACAGTCCTTGCCTGTTCGAGTAACTTCTTACTGTTAAGGAGTTGTACCTTCCATCATCAACCCAGCTACCTGAGATGGTGACAACCATACGCAAATACACAAGATACTTCATAAAATATGCGAAAAACAATAAGTGAGCCTATAAAATTTGAGGGTTGCCCTCGATTTCTCTAAGATCCCATCATCAGATCCTAACTTTGTGTCAGTGGGACCACCTCAGAACTATCTACTTTCGAACAAAAAAAGGATTTTGAAAATCCGTCCACAATTGGCGGAGTAATCGATGAACAAACATACAAAATTAAAAAAAAACATACAAACATCCGAACATAGTACCTCCTCCTTTTTGTTAAGTCGGTAAAAACCATAACATTTTCACTGTTGGGCCCCAACATTTGGTCCTTCGAGCAATTTAGTGTTGTGTGATTTATATCTTTTACGGTCGCGAATCAGTAACCAGCTGTGAAGGCGAATTTCGTAGAAGAGAAAGGTTATACGATACCAAGAACCAGAAGTGTGGAGCAACAGTCTACTTCTCAAAATTTGACAACATGACGTCAGCTGCAAATACTTACGAGAATCAGCGCGAACTTTTCGAAAACATCAAGAAAGTCGGCATCAACATCATGAAGGATGGCTGGGACAGGAAGAACTTGGACTACTTCAAACGGCGTATGCAAATGCTGGAAAACTTATGGAGTGAATTCCAGTTCAACCATGATCGTCTGTCTACAGAAGCAAGTGCGGGTCATCCTTACTTTACAAGCGAATTATATAACACGAAATTGAAATGTTATAAGGAAGTCAAGGAGTTGATTCTCCAACAAAATCAGGAACTATCGGCGCACAAACGGTCCGCAGGAGGACCGGCGGTGCAGCCAACACCGTTAGAAAGTACCTCTGAACATGGTCAAGCAAGTACTTCGAGCAAGAAATTACAAGAGCAACAAGACGGCGAGGAGGAAGGAAAAACCATAACATTTTCAATGTTGGGAGTTACGCCCCAACAATATTATTATTTTGAATATGTAAATTCTTGCCCGTTTTTAGGGTTCCGTACCCAAACGGTAAAAACGGGACCCTATTACTAAGACTTCGCTGTCTGTCCGTCCGTTTGTTCGTCCGTCTGACTGTCCGTCCATCTCAAAACTCAAAAACTCAAAGCATTTATTTCAATTAAACCTTGTACAGGCACTTTTGAATTGTCAAAATTAAATAGTCTGTCAGTTAGTCAGAAAGTTGAAGCTAGTTACCCATTCCAAAACGTAGATCTGTCTGCCACCAGGCTGTATCGCAAGAATCGCGATAGCTAGACAGTTGAAATTTTCACAAAGTATGTATTTCTGTTGCCGCTATCGCTATAACAACAAATACTTAAAACAAAATAAAATAAATATTTAAGGGGGGCTCCCATACAACAAACGTGTTTTTTCGGCATTTTTGCCTTGTGGTACGGAACCCTTCGTGTGCGAGTCCGACTCGCACTTGGCCAGTTTTTTAATACATATTCAGGCGTAACTCCGTCATGTATAGACAGATTTTCAAAATTATATTTTTGTTCTAAAGAAGTTTATTTCGAAATGGTCCCATTTAAATTTCGTAAAGATCTGATGATGAGTTTCGGAGACAGACAACAGAACTCTTCAATAAATGCCAGCAAATCAACCGCGATTGCTGCTATCGCATACGTATGCATTGTTTGCGCAATCACACAGCAGGGGTACCTCCTGGGGGTTCCTCTAAAGGGGTACGCAGATGTGTTCAGTATACGACGGTACACCCACATTTCTATCAAAGTTGTTATTGATTGGGGTAAGTATCTCTAATCTTACAATTAAATTCGGGCATCACTGTTTTGTTTATGAATTGATTTAATTAACAGACTTCAAAATAAGGAGGAGGTTTTCAATATGTTTTTTTTATGTAGGTGTATTACTCCGTCAAAAAATTACCGGGAAAAGATCAATAGTACACAAAATGTTAGTTATTCATCCAAATTTAATTTATCGCCTTCAAAGTGTGCTCCTTCAGAAACGATACACTTACGCCAACGAATAATCGCTGTCGACTGGTAATATACCGAGGAGACTGGCGGCATTACCACGTCGTATGGCGATGCTTAGCCTCTGGCCAAGGTAAAAGCCAGCCCTTGGGTCACGGGAAGTGTCAATCACTTTGAAAAGACCTTGAGCACTCGGACCCCACGGCCCGAGGGTTAGAGATTATAATAAGAGTAATTAATTAATTCGGGTAATTTGAGTTTAGGAAAAAGAAAGAATCGCCTGAAGCCATATCTGGTGAATAAGGTGGTTGCTCGATGGTATTTGTTGAGTTTTTGGTCAAAAATTCATTCACAATGATGACCTTGTGCGAAGGCGCATTATCGTGGTGCAAAATCCAATAATTTTCTTTCCACAAATCTGGACTTTTTCTTCGAATTTGCTCTCTTAAACGTCGCATAGCGCTCAAATAATATACTTTATTTACCGTTTGACCTTCCAGTAAGATTTCCGAGTGCACAACACCGCGATAGTCAAAGAAAACAGTAAACATGACTTTGACTGACTTTGGCATAGTTTTTTCGGTTTCGGTTCAGTTGGAAGGCGCCATTCCGAAGCTTGTTGACTAGTTTGCATGTCAAACTCGTAAACTCGGAAAAACGGTCGACTCGTGAGACACAGAAAGTTCAGCGGCTATCTCTCGAACTTGAATGAGGATTTTCAGTATTTCCTTCACTTTTGCGATGTTAACTTCAATTGAAGACGTTAATGGCCTACCAGGGCGAGGAAAATCTTCCAGCATTTGTCGACTGCTTTTGAGCTCTTTGTACCACTTATAAGCACCTGTTTTTGATAAAGTCGATTCACAGTAAACTTTCTGTAACATTTTCAGTGACTTCGAACACGAAATTCCATTCGCGATGCAAAATTAAACAACAGCTTTGTTCGATGTTTTTGTCCATTACGAAATTCGCAATACACAGTCGATATAATAATATGATGTAACTAATAAAAATAGCATTGTATTTAATCTATATGACAGATGCAACTCAAACTCCGCGCCAAAATGGAAAACAGTTGTGCCAATCTAAAAAAAAAACAAAAAATAGAATTTGGAACCATAAACAAATCATTCATTCCCGATACTTTTTTGAATTAATTTATGGTAAGTTTCGGTTGTTTTTATTTTAGCAACCAATTACAGCAGTAGACATGATTCTTTACAAAAGTTTACAGCTAGATGGACAGATCTTACTGATCTGTGATTAGTAAATATTTTATTGTTAGATTTAAAAGCTTAAGGATGAATTTCACGAAACTTCTATACCTATCAACTCAGCCAATCGCAGTCCACTGCTGGACACAGGCCTCTCCCAGGCTGCGCCACAACACGACCTTCTTTAGGTCGTGCCACAGAATAACTAACAGGGTCGTGTGTCTGTCCATCTAGCTGTAAACTTTACGTTACGTTTAGTCATATCCAGAGAATGAATTTTGACTTTGACTTAACTGTCAGACGTCAATTTTATATCACGGATAGAAGCCATCTTTGTTAAACCAGCCTTAAGTGAGATTTATGTTATCAGGAGGGAGGAAACAGCATATGACTAAAATAGTCATGAATATAAATGTTGTTGGGTGGAAAGGGAAAGGCCAAGAAAAATATGGTTGGATTGTGTGAGGGAATTATATGAAAGAAAAAGGAAGTGAATGATAGAGTGATGGTTGACAGTTATAGTAGAGAATGGAAGAACAAAACGTTGCGCTGACCTCAAGTAACATGGGACAAGGGCTGGAAGATAAAGAACATAAAAAAAGTTTAAACATTTTGTAATCTTTTAATAAATTGCTCGTTATGTCACTTAAACGAAGTCCTAGTGACTATTCTGAGCGAAGACATAATAATCCCAGCTGACGGCGGCCACTCCGGCCACACATCAGAGCCATGTACACGATGGCCCACTAGCACTAATAAGGCGCTAGTGAATTATCTCCGGCTCTATTACCGACGCTGTTAGAACATTATTACCGACATTACAACGTTAAACTTTAATAAATTACTACATTACACGCCACGCCGTTAACATTTAACACCGTGTTAGGACTACGCTGCACTGAGAGCGAAGCGAGCAAAGAGCTATGCACGGAATAGATAAATAAGATGTCATTTATTCAAACAAAGCTGAGAATCAGCACTTTTTGAACTTCAACATTACCTAGGACAGTCCCAAACGTCCGCCCTGTTATAAAATGTTAGTAAGTCAGTTCCTAAAATTATACTAATGTAGATCTATATGTTATGCTATTATTTAATATGCAATCTTTAATGTTAAATTAAGTATAACCTAACTATAAGTTAAATGATCGAAGCGCACGGCAGTGCGCAGGCCAATTTCCAGCAAGTGGCCGCACGTACGCCGTGCACTATTTACCCGAACCGCTTCGAGCTACTTTTGACCACCCTGTATCTGACTATTTGTCACACGAAATCGAATCAATCTTCACATACATAATACCATGACTGCTGTTAGTTCGAATACCAAATTTCATAACTGTAGCTTTAATAGATTCAAAGTTATAGACTTTTCAAAATAGCTAAAGTGGCACTGACTGACTGACTGACTGACTGACTGACTGACTGACTGACTGACTGACTGACTGACTGACTCACTCACTTAGAGTTAATCAAAATGTTTAGGGATTTCTAGTAGGCCTAGAAACTTGAAATTTGGCACGAAGCTAGACATTAGCATGAAACTAAAGGAAAAATTTAAAAAATGGTCAAGTGTGAGTCTGGCTCGCGCATAAAGGGTTCAATATTAAATTTATATTCTAGCCGGCCTAGAAACTTCTAACCGGCCTAGAAACTTGAAATTTGGCACGAAGCTAGACATTAGCATGAAACTAAAGGAAAAATTTAAAAAATGGTCAAGTGTGAGTCTGGCTCGCGCATAGAGGGATCCGTATTCATTTTTGAAGTGAAAACTTCTTTAGCGGCAATGTACACTTTTTTTGTAATGGGTACATAATGATAAACTCGCGTGAGGTCAGGTGACCCTGACGTAAGATTCGTAAGTAGAGACGTGCTATAGATGGGCAATCCACCGGGTTTAAACCCGGTGCTTTTGATAAACACCCGATAAACACCCACAAAATTGGGTTTTTATCAAAGCACCGGGCTTAAACCCGGATGGTGACGGTGACGGTGACGATGACGGTGACGGTGACGGTGACTGTGCCGGTGACGGTGACGGTGACGGTGACGATGACAGTGACGGTGACGGTGACTGTGTCGATGACGGTGACGGTGACGGTGACGATGACGGTGACGATGACGGTGACGGTGACGGTGACGGTGGCGGTGACGGTGACGGTGACGGTGACAATGACGGTGACGGTAACGGTGACTGTGACGATGTCGAAGACGGTGACAGTGACGATAACGGTGACGGTGACGGTGACGGTGACAGTGACGGTGACGTTCACGGAGTCCATGACGGTGACTGTGGCGGTGACGGAGACGGAAATGATGACGGTGACTGACATGGTGACGGTGACGGTGACGGTGACGATGACGGTGACGGTGACGGTGTCGGTGACAGTGACGGTGACGGTGACGGAAATGGTGACGGTGACTGTGACGGTGACGGTAACTGTGACGGTGACGGTGATGGTGAAGGTGACAGTAATTGTGACGGTGACGGTGTCGGTGACGGTGACGGAGACGTTGACGGTGACAGTGACGGTGACGGTGACGATGCCGAAGACGGTGACAGTGACGATAACGGTGACGGTGACGGTGACGGTGAAGGTGACGGTGACGGTGACGAAAACGGTGACGATGACGGTGACGGTGACGGTGACGGTGACGGTGACGGTGATGGTGACGGTGACAGTAAACAACGTTAATATTCAAGTTTTCAATTTTGTAATCCGTGTTCCGTATTAAAAAAAAAAGATTAATTTTTAGGTAGGTACTCGTAAGTATGAGACTTTCTTAGAAAGATAAATTATTAAAAACCTTAAAACATGTCAAATGACGTATATCATAAGATATAAACGCAAAATATTTTTTAAGAATACTTATTGTAATAATAAAAAAAAAATAATTTAAGGGATGGATGTTATTAAAAAAATGTATATTATGAAATGTGATTATTAAATGTGTGTGTTGTACTCCAAATAAATAAACAATAAGTAGCGGGCGGGCGCCAGGAGTTCACACCAAACTATGCCAAGGATAGACTAACCTGCGGGAACTGGAAACTTTTAATCTTCAAGCGGGGAGTATCAATAAAAATCGACACAAAAGTTATTGAACGATTTTATTACCCGAAGGCTGCTGGTCTCAATATACAAGAAAATTCCTTTCTAATATTAAGTTCTAAGGTGTAAAACTAAGATGGAATAGAAATTAATTTTTGTCATGTCATTATTGCACTTTTGTCAATTTAAGTTAAGTATTATAAACCATACCACATTCCGTCGAATAAACTAACCACCGAATGGGCAAACCATGGTGATTTTGATCTTCGCGGGGACGTCAGGCGGTCCATGAAATATGTCGGTAGGGGCTAGCGTTAAAAATTTAAGTCTTGAAAGAAAGAAGAAATAAGAAACTGAAGAAACGCCTCACGGCTGAAATCAAACATGAATAATTGTTAGCTGATGTCCAGCGTTGATAAAAATGGCGATCGAAATGGCTACGACCAAATGAAAATTAACTCACCGTTTCTTTTCCAAAAAAAAGCTTTTACATCAGTAGATGAATGAATCCAAAATATATAAGGTTTAAAAGATCCTGAAACAAATATCGGAAACTATTAACGTCTGCCATCCAAATAGCCACGCGACACGTGAATAGGTATGAAACCACGAAGAATTTTACCAACCTTTTAAAAAATATGGGCAATCCCATTATGATGCCGACAAGGGCAAATCAGCTACCACATAATTAGGACTTGATGTCGTCCATAGGAAGTAATAACTTCCAGATTTGCATCGGAGCTCTCAAATTACTCCATTCTATGCAAAGCTTGGGTCGGAAAGTGACCTGTCAAAATCAACTGACAGCATCAAAAGAAAAAATCAGTGTGACCACTACACGATTCCGATTCAAAAAAATGAATTTTTACATGGCAACACCACCCTGTTGTCTACAAATTAAAGCAAAGAACGCGATATCATGTAACAGGCTTAAAAGACTCGTTACATTACATCCCCTCCCGAAAATAAAAGAAAGGAACTTTCTTTTATTAGAAAGAAATCTTCAACCAAATAGACCAGTCTTAACAACTTTCTAATTCAAAAAAAGAAAAAGAATCATATAAGATTCAAAGTGCAAATCAACTCTGAAAATGTCAAACGACAAAATCTCAAGAATTTAATAAAAGTAAAAAAAAATGTAAATGACAAAAAGTCAAAAACGAAATAGTGAAAAACAAAAAAAATTATAAGTTATAAAAACTCATTAAATGAAACGAAGAGAGAAATCTCTTAGCGCTCCAAAACTCCAAAACAGTGCAGTTAGGCACTATAGCCACTGACTAAAAATTTCGAACAAATTCGGACAATTTACCAAAACAAACTACAATTTTTATAGTGCAGTTAGGCACCATCGCCACTGACTAAAAATTTCAAACCACTTGGAACAGTACAACTTTGAGTGCAGTTAGGCACTATCGCCACTGACTACTATGTCAACCGCTTCCAACTCAACCATCTCTATGAGTGCAGTTAGGCTCTATTGCCACTGACTAACTCCGTATTCAACAATCCAAAAAATTTGAAAACTCCGAACAAAAGTTTTTAAATAAAGCTGAAAGACCTTATTTAAAATACTGTTACAGGCACAACCGGCAACGGGACAAAGGAAAGCATATTGTGATCGGCTCATCACCACCGAATTCCCGAGCACAATAGCTGTAAAAGAATGTGAATGCTGTGACTGGCTCAACACTACCAATCTCCCAAACACAGACAAACACAAAAAACATTGAGATCTCCAATGAGAAATCTCAATAACAAAAAAGCGCAAGCCAAAGTTTCACAATGCGACCGGCATACCACCACCGAACTTCCGAACGCAAAGGAAAAAGGATGACGAAAGTCAAAACAAAATCTCGCATCGTGATTGGAACAACAAAGTCCAACACAATGGAAAAAAGTCGAAATCAAGGTCAAAAACTACACCAAGATCCAAAAAATAATAAGGCATTTTGTAACAAAGGTTACAGAATGACCCTAAAAAGTAAAGTCCAGGATGAACGCGTTACTAACAAAGTCAAATCCGATCATTAAAAAGAATGAAACTCCAGTAAAAATGAGAAACAATTCTGTCAACGAACAGCACAAAATAGGTTTAAAAATCAATTACTATTTATGACGACGAGGAAATAGAATGATTTTAAACTATGAGAAAAAAAAGATTACAAAAACTTGAAATTGAATTTAAGTTTTTAATCTCAAGGTAGAAATTACCTGAACTGTAGGGTTGTATAAGATCTTAATAAAATATAAACAGGTAGGTTACCCTTAAAAAAGAAAAATAAGATCTTAGACAATCCAACAAAAACAAACAAAACATAAAATAAGATCCTTCGATGTGAAAAATATTTGGTGTGAAAAAAATAGTATTAAATTAACCAGAATGACCTAAGTTTTATTTTTAGAATGTCTCAAATTCAACAAATTTATAAGAAGCTACCTAACATACATCTTTCAAACCGCTGATAACCTAACATCCATCCTCTCGTACATCACACTGTCAAAAGCGGCCTTCAAACAAAATTATCAAAATCAAGACCTAACACTTGGAAACCAAATTAAAATTTAATAATATCTTTAACATGATAACGTCCCACTGAACCTTTATTTAAATCTTTCAAAACATAAACGTTATCTGAAACCTTTTCAGTTATTTTACATTTTACAAACTTAGGTGCAAGTTTAGCTGAAAAATATGCTTGTGCATTAGATTGAATAAAACTTCTTCTCCACACCACATCACCCACATCAAAAGAAATGACTTTCCGACCCTTATTATAATAAGCGGCATTACGCTTATACCCCTTTAACAAGTAAGCTTGAACTTTAACAAAAATATCACTAAGTGAATTAAGAGAAACTGCATAAGCATTTCTATTTGAAATTTCTAGTTGAGATAAGTTATCAACAGAACTACTAAAGTGATGTAATGACGCATCAAGAATAAGCTCCCTACCATGATTAACAAACAGCAAGGTGAACAGCAAACGAAAAGCAAAAACTAAGTTTCAAAAAGTTAAATGTTTGAAAATAAATTCTCAAGTTTGAGGTTAATTATAAAAGTCAATGTGGGTATTCCCATAAAAAATTACTACGTTAATTTTATAGTTTTAAAAGTGCAATAATCACTTACAAGTAGTTTAAATCTAGATTAATTAAATGTACAATATTGTATGTACTTAACAATTAGATTAAATTATTTACTTAAAAAGTTAAACTTAGTTTTTAAAATAACTTTACTGTTGAGAACAACAAAACGCAGTCTATGCTATACATTTCTGTTGGTTTTGCTAAGAAAAAACATGATATTAAACAAAATCATCAATTGTAAACACCAAACATTGTTTACAAAGATTCACCAAATTAAGTTAAGTACTACTTATGAGTCAAAAATCAAAATAAACACAAAGTTATTAAAGTAACAATGTAGAACCAACCAATGCAAACAATAGACTCATAAGTTAATTAATTAATAGTGCAATAATGACAGTATAAGGTACCAGACAAACCTACTTCAAGTCCCTGTTCGCAGAGCAACAATTGTAATAATAAAAAAAATATATATTTTAAGAGTGGATGGTATTAAAAATGTGTGTTATGAAATGTGATTATTAAATGTGTGTGTTGTACTCCAAATAAATAAACAATAAGTAGCGGGCGGGCGCCAGGAGTTCACACCAAACTATGCCAAGGATAGACTAACCTGCGGGAACTGGAAACTTTTAATCTTCAAGCGGGGAGTATCAATAAAAATCGACACAAAAGTTATTGAACGATTTTATTACCCGAAGGCTGCTGGTCTCAATATACAAGAAAATTCCTTTCTAATATTAAGTTCTAAGGTGTAAAACTAAGATGGAATAGAAATTAATTTTTGTCATGTCATTATTGCACTTTTGTCAATTTAAGTTAAGTATTATAAACCATACCACATTCCGTCGAATAAACTAACCACCGAATGGGCAAACCATGGTGATTTTGATCTCCGCGGGGACGTCAGGCGGTCCATGAAATATGTCGGTAGGGGCTAGCGTTAAAAATTTAAGTCTTGAAAGAAAGAAGAAATAAGAAACTGAAGAAACGCCTCACGGCTGAAATCAAACATGAATAATTGTTAGCTGATGTCCAGCGTTGATAAAAATGGCGATCGAAATGGCTACGACCAAATGAAAATTAACTCACCGTTTCTTTTCCAAAAAAAAGCTTTTACATCAGTAGATGAATGAATCCAAAATATATAAGGTTTAAAAGATCCTGAAACAAATATCGGAAACTATTAACGTCTGCCATCCAAATAGCCACGCGACACGTGAATAGGTATGAAACCACGAAGAATTTTACCAACCTTTTAAAAAATATGGGCAATCCCATTATGATGCCGACAAGGGCAAATCAGCTACCACATAATTAGGACTTGATGTCGTCCATAGGAAGTAATAACTTCCAGATTTGCATCGGAGCTCTCAAATTACTCCATTCTATGCAAAGCTTGGGTCGGAAAGTGACCTGTCAAAATCAACTGACAGCATCAAAAGAAAAAATCAGTGTGACCACTACACGATTCCGATTCAAAAAAATGAATTTTTACATGGCAACACCACCCTGTTGTCTACAAATTAAAGCAAAGAACGCGATATCATGTAACAGGCTTAAAAGACTCGTTACATTATTTAACCCCTTTTAAATCGTTTTGTTAAGCAGATTCATATTTCTATTTCTAAAAGTATATTTTTTAAAAGTAAAACTAATATTATTAATATTTCAAATTGTAACTTGAAGTTTCGGGCCGTGCTTTTGTTTACCGGGAGCAGTTTCCGATATGTTTAGCTTACGCAATCACCATTCATAAGAGTCAAGGTTTGAGCTTGGACAATGCTTTAATTGATATTGGTTCTTCTATATTCACTTGTGGTCAAGCCTACGTACCATTATCTAGGGTAAAAAATTTGAGTGGTGACCATTTAATAAATATCGATCCTAGCCAGATCAAAGCACAAGAAAGTGCTATTGTTGAGTACAACAGATTCAGGTCGCTCTATAGACCGGAATTAAAAAACATATGTGTAAAAAGAATAAGTTTAAAAAAAAAACAGCTGTTAGGGAATGGTCTATACGTCCAAACATTGCCGCAGTTCAGACTGCAGCGGGCTCATCATTTAATAAAAAACTGGCCAAGTGCGAGTCGGACTCGCACAAGAAGGGTTCCGTACCACAAGACAAAAACGCCGAAAAAACATGTCTGTTGTATGGGAGCCCCCTTAAATATTTATTTTATTTTAATTTTATTATTTATTATTAAAGTTAAAATACAACTGAGTATTTTGTGAATATTTCAAGTACCTGTTGCCATTTTTGATATCGAGCAGAAAAGGGCAAAAAAATCGCGTTTGTTGTATGGGAGCCCCCCTTAAATATTTATTTTATTTTATTTTTAGTATTTGTGGTTATAGCGGCAACAGAAATACATAATTTGTG
This sequence comes from Mesoligia furuncula, assembly GCA_916614155.1. Taxonomy (NCBI): domain Eukaryota; kingdom Metazoa; phylum Arthropoda; class Insecta; order Lepidoptera; family Noctuidae; genus Mesoligia; species Mesoligia furuncula. The sequence goes on from OU744814.1 coordinate 318,589, forward strand.
AAAATTTCAATTGTCTAGCTATCGCGGTTCTCGGGATATAGCCTGGTGACAGACAGACAGACGGACAGACGGACAGACGCACAGACAGCAAAGTCTTAGTAATAGGGTTTCGTTTTTACCCTTTGGGTAGGGAACCCTAAAAAAACACCTCGTAAGAGAAAAAATAATAAAAAACCAAAATTATCAATAAAAAAAAGAAAACCTAGGCTATTTAATTTAATCCTACACGTGTATCTACCCACTTGGCAAAAAGACATGAAATCCCACCAAAAACATATAATGTTGAAAAAGAAGGCCAACTTCCTTACTTCATGTAGATGTTTGACTAGCAAAAGAGTTGAAATCGAAACCAACGCCAAGTTTTAAACCATTTCTTTGCACCGGCCTTATTTTGCAATTCTGTTGTAAGTAATTGGTGTTTGAAACTTTTTAGATATCAATACAATAATATTGTTCCATTTAAACTTGGCGGGTTTTCAGAAAACCATAAAATAATATGCATGAAAAATAACACAACGAAAACCCGCCAAGTGTCAATGGAACAATATTATTGTATTGATATCTAAAAAGTTTCAAACACCAATTACTTACAACAGAATTGCAAAATAAGGCCGGTGCAAAGAAATGGTTTAAAACTTGGCGTTGGTTTCGATTTCAACTCTTTTGCTAGTCAAACATCTACATGAAGTAAGGAAGTTGGCCTTCTTTTTCAACATTATATGTTTTTGGTGGGATACTACTTGCTGCGTCCGTACAGGCTCATTTACTCATAAGTTTAGCCTACCATAGCCTGTAACTGTGTGCTTATTGTACAAGAAACAAAAATCATGGATATCAAGAGAAGCATGGCGGCAGTGGCAAACACACAAACACGATGGTCTTGTCATCGTGGTCTGTGTGGCTATATAACTAATAGATGTATTTCCACAAGAAAATAATCAATCGAGTCATCCATATATACACATATACTCACACCTTCTTCCCATGGGGGCAAGCAGAAACTACAGAACGTCCTGCTATGATCCTTACGTACTCCTTTTGTTCATACGCCCGGCCACACACGCACGGCGGTCATTGTGAGTACCTACTACGCACATGACATTTCTGTAGAACGCCAATAAGGACGTTATTCTAAGGCGTACCCTCCCGTCATTTCCACAATTCAATTTCTTTAACCATTATACCTACCCATTTGTGCTTGTTAGCGTTTATTGGTCTGTAGAATTTCAGAAAGGCTACTAACAGGCTAGCTGAAGCTGAAGTTTCGAGAGGTCTTAGTGCACATGAAACGCTTTCTCCTTGATAAATAAATCTGTTTTTGACTTGAAAGCATATGAACGAGAGCTGTGACATTTTATAGCGAAAGATATAACTTTTGCACTCGTAACAGTTCCGCAGCCGCGGTTAGAGAATGTTGTTTCATAAGTTTGAGGCTGTATATAAACTCTTTCTAACTGACGGACTCCTTTGACAATTCAAGTACATAGTTTAATTAAAATAAATGCTTTGAGTTTGAGTTCATCAAACATGAACAATTTCTGAGCTTTCTTTGGTTTACTATGGGTCGATAATATTCTTTAATCGTAAACAGATAATCCCTCCTTTTTTGAAGCGATTGGCCAACCAATTTATATTTTAATATTTTTAATAGATCTTATAGCTTATCTTATCTTTAAGTGTAGTGTCGCCCTAACCTCAAAGGCTCGTCGGCTATTAAGGGCAGTTAATTTGGTTGTAACTGGTGAGGGGTCCTAAACAGTGAGATGCTCAGCCGAGAATGCGGTGCATCAGCGACATGCCGCGACTGTGAGGCGTCGTAAACAGTGAGATGTTCAGCCGAGCACGCGGTACATCAGCGACATGCCGCGACTGTGAGGCGTCGTAAACAGTGAGATGTTCAGCCGAGCACGCGGTACATCAGCGACATGCCGCGACTGTGAGGCGTCGTAAACAGTGAGATGTTCAGCCGAGCACGCGGTACATCAGCGACATGCTGTGACTGTGAGGCGTCGTAAACAGTGAGATGTTCAGCCGAGCACGCGGTACATCAGCGACATGCCGCGACTGTGAGGCGTCGTAAACAGTGAGATGTTCAGCCGAGCACGCGGTACATCAGCGACATGCCGCGACTGTGAGGCGTCGTAAACAGTGAGATGTTCAGCCGAGCACGCGGTACATCAGCGACATGCCGCGACTGTGAGGCGTCGTAAACAGTGAGATGTTCAGCCGAGCACGCGGTACATCAGCGACATGCCGCGACTGTGAGGCGTCGTAAACAGTGAGATGTTCAGCCGAGCACGCGGTACATCAGCGACATGCCGCGACTGTGAGGCGTCGTAAACAGTGAGATGTTCAGCCGAGCACGCGGTACATCAGCGACATGCCGCGACTGTGAGGCGTCGTAAACAGAGAGATGATCAGCCGAGCACGAACGTGTTTCAAAGTCTGAAATTGTAGTTGTTTAATGGTGGAGTTCTTAAAAATAAAAACAGTCCAATTTGAATGGATATCAGTATAGTTCAGTCTCGGTATCCGATAACAATAAAAGTAAATGGTTTGATAGCGAGCAGTTTCGAGCAACACATGGAGATGAAATGCCTTCTTCCTTCTTTTACATAACAGACAACAAAATCAGTGTTCAGTTTCCTCAAATCCCTCCAATCCTCTAATCAAAGATTGATATTTTATTGAAATAACTGAACTTGAAAAGGGGTTTTTTAAATGAAATCTCGAAAAGTATCGCGTGTCCCAGTCATTTTATCGAGTTACGTGAACATAAATGTACGGAGTGGTATATATTTTTTTATTGCCGCCATTTCATGATTGGCCCTAATAAAGTTATAATGATGAGTACAATGACCTCTTTCCAGATTTCCAAATACCTAATTTAATTGCACCTTGTAATGAAATCGTTGAATGCTGTAGGCTTATTAGATTAAAATATACTACAAACACGTCTGTTCCATTATCAATTTAATACCTTTGTATTTGTAGTTCAGCAGGTACCTACCTAGTAGTATCTCTGTCGATATTAAGTCTTTCTATTCTATACGCACTCAATAATGGGTAAAAAATATATCCATTCAATATAACAATAAACTCAGTGTTCCGGTGGTGATAGCATCTTAACGGTTCGCACCGTGCACGGTGGAGGCGGTGTGCGGTGGTGTGCGGTGGTCACGAGCACAACGTGGACAAAGGTGTGGTCACTACGTATGCAATGTGTTTTTATTGCATCCTTATTTTTACTGCTCAGTATATTTTAAAAAACATACAACCAAATAATTTGCATAAAGTTAAATGACTGCACAGTAGAAAATGTTTATAAACAGCTACAAGGATGAGAAAAATGTCGTGACGAAAGTTTAGAGTATGAATGTGGATGGCTATGCTATAAGAGTAGGGGAAGACCAAACAAATGTGAAAGATAATATGGCTATAATAATTATGACGCAATCGATAATATGGCAGAAAGGGGGTGACTGCCGAAATGACGACTAATAGAAAGGTATGGAGTAAGACATATTGCGCTGAATCCAATGAAATTGGGATAAGGGCAAGAGAATGGCGATGATGAGTAAATGTTTATAAAATTGTAGGCAAACATATCTTACGATAATTTATGTCGAGTTAGCAATTTGTTAAAATCGAAGGCTTTTAGATTTAGTGTCGTGTTCTCGGAAGGGCAGCAGATTTATAGACGTCCACAGTGAGATAATAGCATCGTTATCTCTCGCCATTGGACCGACGGACGCGACGCGCGACGCCGAGTTTTTTGTTGTTCATAGAAATTTGCGGGCGTTCGGGAGTTTTATATTTTGTCCTGTTACTACGTTCGTTCGTATATCGCTTATCAATCATTTGGTTAGACGATAGCTTTCCGTCGTTTTTATCTTCGTAAGTAATGGTTATAAGAGTAGGGGAAGGCCAAAGAAATGGTGGATGAACTGTGTGAAATAGGTAATTATGTTAAGGTTAGAAAGGCTGAAAGGTGTTTACCGAGATGACGATTAATAGAGAAGTATGGAAGAAAACGACATGTTGCGCCGACCGCAAACAAATTGGGATAAGGGCAGGAGAATGCTGAAGATGATGAAGTAATATCTACTCCATTTATAGATTTCTATAGAACTCGGTCTGTCCTGTTCCCCATGAGCATATTTATAGATTTCTAAAGAACTGGGTCTGTCCTCTTCTTCATGAGCATATTTATAGATTTCTATAGAATTCGGCCTGTCCTCTTCTCCATGAGCATATTTATAGATTTCTAAAGAACTGGGTCTGTCCTCTTCTCCATGAGCATATTTATAGATTTCTATAGAACTCGGCCTGTCCTCTTCTCCATGAGCATATTTATAGATTTCTAAAGAACTGGGTCTGTCCTCTTCTCCATGAGCATATTTATAGATTTCTATAGAACTCGGCCTGTCCTCTTCTCCATGAGCATATTTATAGATTTCTAAAGAACTGGGCCTGTCCTCTTCTCCATGAGCATATTTATAGATTTCTAAAGAACTGGGTCTGTCCTCTTCTCCATGAGCATATTTATAGATTTCTATAGAACTCGGCCTGTCCTCTTCTCCATGAGCATATTTATAGATTTCTATAGAACTCGGCCTGTCCTCTTCTCCATGAGGATATTTATCAGGATCATAGCAAATTAATAACAGCTATTGATGATCCAGACAAATTATAGAGGAAAATATTTGTTCGCTCAAATATTACTGAGAACTGTTCACATTGGAATGCAGCTAATCGCTCGGCGCCATCATCTAATTTAAACCCGACTCAGATAATTTACCGTTGTTGCTATAAAAAAGTCTATTATAGTGAATGTATTGTAGTAATACACGCTAACAAGGTTGCGTAACACACCTCTGAGGCTCTGTTCGACGTCTGCGCAAGACCATACCTACATAGTGCCAGCCCACTGTGCACCCACAGAATGAAAAGATCCAGAAGGTCTATTATTTCTAACAATGAAATCTAAAAGACTAACAATATTATATTCACCGTGGCATTTACTAGTTATAATTTTATTCATTTGACCTTTTGTGATATTTATTTTATGATGCAGTTCTGTGTCGTCCTCATCTACCACGGCACGTTTGCGTTAATACGCCCCAACTAAAGCCTACACCGCTGAACGTTAACTCGACCGTTAAACGAAAAGGCGTAAACGGACTCGTGGGCGAATGGGCGGGGCTGTTAAATTCGAAATCGGAAATGATCGACTGTCATAATCACGTCTATCAACAATGCATTTTAAATTCTAGTCCGACGGGGTAGGGCCTAGTTTTATTTACTTGCGGAAGTTAAAGGTGATTTCATACTGCCCTTAAATGGTTTAGTTAAAAAGGATTGGCAGTAATGATGGGTTTCGCCGCTAGCGTCGAGTTACATCACAAGAATGATCTTTTGTGGAGCTGTTAAAGTTCTCCGAGCATTCTCTGTGAAGAGAACAAATCACGAACACATTGAACAAAAATGTCTCGTAATGGCTCATAAAACGCGAATGCCTGAGATCGATAGCTTTTTCGACATAATTGTTGGGTGAGCTGTGCTGCAATTTTACAGACATGCAAATACTTATGATACTATCGCAGTGTGTGATTAGGAGGACATGGGCAAAGAATATAATTTCCGAAGGGCAGTTAACATTAAAATATGGAAATTAGATAGGGATCGATGTGAATTAAACGTATAACAGTGCAGTGGAGCCCTGCCAGCAGGTACAAGCACGAAAAACTTTTAACAAGCACCCATTACAGACAACAAAAACATCATAATTGGCCGCTCCTGGCTCTCGAGCCTCGGCCCACAATTTTGGGCCAACGCACACGCCCAGGTTAATTTAGTTAAAAAAACAGTATGTTGACAAATACATTACTATTCACGTCAATGTTCAGACTTGATAGGTTTGATGTTCACAAAGATTTGATCATGTTTGTTTTTTGTCAGTTTTTGTGAACTTGAAATTGGTTCGATCCACAATTTGCGGATTTATTATCTGTAATTACGGGGTTCGGTGGTATTGTTGGTACTATATAATATCTTTTGTTGAGTCGTATCCTTTTGTGTTTTTTCGATCAATCTCTTGACGATGGCTTATTAAAAGTTTGATGTATGGTTGAAATAATTTGGGGCTTTTTTTGGCCGTGAATTCCGATGAGTTATTAGGTAGCGTGTTTACCGTCAGTTAGTTACAGTGAGATTAGCGGCAATTTGCCGTAACTACTGTTTTGATAACTTTGATAGGTGCCCGCATACATTAGCATACGATTTGAATGATGAATATGTTTATTTTGATAATTTGATTCCGCTCAATTGCCATACAACGACTGCTAATGCTTTTAAGGAACACAGGTCAGATAAAAATGTACCTACTTTATTCAATACCTAATTGGAAAAAAAATAACGTGATTAAGATTTGAAATAAATACGAAAGGAACAATAAACTTTAAAAAAAGACTTCTGTCACACTCATTCTTCTTTTTCCAGGTTTTTTTTTATAGAAATTACAGAAAATATTTACGTATACGTATGTCAACTGCAGTCTCACTCACACAAGTAGTGAGGCCACTGTCACAGCTGTCATCTGTCAGTCACCACTTCACCACCAATGGCGGGGAAAGGTTGAGAGTGAGGTGGCCCTGCACGAGAGGCTTGGTGTGCTGATGTGCCAGTGTAGGGATATAATCAGCATAAATGCGGGATCAACAGGATTCTACGGGCGTAACAACGATATTTATACGAAAACATTTATTTAAATGTTTCATAAAACTCACAATTTAACCTTTTAGCTCTCGAAGGTGCTAATAACATTCGCAATAAGTGTGGTAGTGTCATAACTTACGAACAAATGAACAAGTCCACGATAAAACTGCGCTATATGTAAGGCACCGTTCCACTGGATGACATCGGATTTTATTTGTTTGGAACTGGTCGAACTGGTCGAATTGGTTAACACTTATTAAGGAAATAATCTGCAATTACTTGTGTCGTTATTTGGATGATTCCTGTGCATTGGTCGTATTTTTTTTTCAATAGTGACTGAAGATTATTTAATTATTGATACTTGTCATCATCAACACCTACTGTATAACGTCCTGGGGTGGTGCCGCTAAATCAATTTTACTACACCTAGAACGGGCCCAAAGAGCAGTTTTAAAGGTTGCTACTTTTCGTCCATTTTGATTTTCTACACACCAGCTTTATATGGCATGTAAGGTGCTAACAGTACGTCAATTATTTATTTTGAATGTAGTTTTATTGCAACACACTGAAATTTATTTTAACCCAGTACCTTCAGATAAGAGAAGAAAAGATTTGGTTTGTGCTAACTCGCATACTAAACATGCTTTTGCTAACCGATTTTATTTATTTTTAGGACCCTACTTGTATAATCAGTTTAACAGAGTGCTAAAGATTTATAGTTTAAGTTATAATAGGTGTAATTTATTAGCACAGGAATATTTGGCAAAACTCAATTATGCGGACACGGAAAAACTACTAGAAATTTTAAAATAAAATCTATCTACCTAATCTAATAATATAAGTCTCTTCATTTACCTAATTAATAATAGTCTCCACTTTATCTGTTTTAATATTATTCGTTAATTTATTTAAACATAAATATATCTTGTATAATCTAGTTTTATAATAATATACTCTATAAGACATTGAAAATACTATACCTTCTTTTCAATTTAGCGTGTAATACATTTATTGTTGTCTTCTTTTTGGTGTAAATTGATGGCCTGAAATACAAGTTTTTCATAAACCTAGATCAGGCAGGTCTATATTACAGTTAGAATTTAATTTTCCTCGATTGTAATTAATGTAAATCCTATTTTTAGTTTACTTTATACTTGAATAAATTTTTTATTTATTATTATTTATTTATAACATCATTTGTTACGCTCTGGTTCTTCAAAACTGTTCTTAATCTAATGTTTTGGTGTCCTAAGAAAGCGGTGAACGGTCACACAATAACGGCTGTCCAAATACAGAGCGTGTTTTGATACGTTAATGCACCCTAATTGCGTGACACACTATCAATCTCAATATGAATCATTATGAGGGACTTTGCTAATCCATTGCTTCATATGTTCGCAAAATGTGTCTGCTCAACAACGTAAATAACGCAATGAATGTTGTTGAACTGTCAGAATAAAAGCCATTGCTATTTAATTGATACTTTGATAGTATGCTATGCAATTACCCCGCTGGTTAAAATGACAGATTTTCATGACGGCCGTTGTAATATGACGGAACCGCCTTCATAGGAAATCAAAGCTTAACGTTATAATATGACGGAATCGCCTTCCTAGGAAACCAAAGCTTAACGTTGAAACCAAAGCTTATTGTTGTAATTTGACGATACCGCCTTCCTAGGAAACCAAAGCTTAACGTTGAAACCAAAGCTTATTGTTGTAATTTGACGGTACCGCCTTCCTAGGAAACCAAAGCTTAACGTTGAAACCAAAGCTTATTGTTGTAATTTGACGGAACAGCCTTCCTAGGAAACCAAAGCTTAACGTTGAAACCAAAGCTTATTGTTGTAATTTGACGGTACCGCCTTCCTAGGAAACCAAAGCTTAACGTTGAAACCAAAGCTTATTGTTGTAATTTGACGGAACCGCCTTCCTAGGAAACCAAAGCTTAACGTAGAAACCAAAGCTTAGCGTTGTAATAAGACGGAACCGCCTTCCTAGGAAAACAAAGCTTAACGTAGAAACCAAAGCTTAGCGTTGTAATATGACGGAACCGCCTTCCTAGGAAACCAAAGTTTAACGTTGAAACCAAAGCTTAACGTTGTAATATGATGGAACCGCCTTCCTAGGAAACCAAAGCTTAACGTTGAAACCAAAGCTTAACGTTGTAATATGATGGAACCGCCTTCCTAGGAAACCAAAGCCAAAACGTCGTAATATTACGGAACCGCCTTCCTAGGAAACCAAAGCTTAACGGTTTTTCCGAAAAACGGAATTAACAATATACCACCACAAATTAGTTTTAATAAAAAACACATTTATTTTGGACATCCTTACGAGAATGTATACTGTTCACACACGTTATGCACATGCACTTGAGTGCATTTTGGGTAAGTAATTCTATAACTGAACTAAATGCGTTGAAACAGTTCATTTCAATAGTAAACACTAAAGCTGGGAATTTAGCGCATTTAACGAGCGAGAGACGGCATGCGAGGCATTTCCTCTTTGCTGCAACGTGTATCGCCTAAATACTTACAATTTTGGTGCCATATTTCCCACAATTCACAGAAAATATTTTTTAATTAATTAATGTTCGTTAAAACCTGAATGTTTGGCTATTTTTAGAAGTGCACAGCGTCAATAGAGAAACTCATGCGCGATAAAATTAATAATAATTTATTAAAAGTTTTCGTTAGTAATTTAGCTGCAGTAATTTGCAATGTAAATTGCGTAAGAATCATGTTTTGGTAAATCTACTGAATCTTTTAACAACACAAAAACAAGGAATAAAATTAAATACCCAGCTACTACTAAAAATTCCAATAGGTACAAGCTCACTTTTCAAGCAGTCTGATGTGGCAGTTGTTTTAGTTCAATCTCAGTCTTGGTGCCTCCAACTGCATCCGAGTGCTTGAAAGATGAGCTTGATTTGGACTCTTTAGTTGAAGTCGGGTTTTTTGATCTTCTAGTGTGTTATATGTTTGCAATCATCTCTTCAAGCCTTTTATTTTGATACCCCACAAAGTCATGTTTTTTTTAAAGACATTACTAATTGCTTTCTAAAATCCGCGATTTTCATTTTATTAAAATAAAACCTTGTCTATAACCTAGTATATAGTCCGCGCGGAACTAGTTGGCCGCGCCTTGGGTGGGGCCGGGGGTGAGGGCGGCGGGGTTGCCTATTGTTCGCAACGCTCGTACTGAGTAAAACAAAGCGCCCCCGCCCCTCCGTCCCACCGCTCACATACCTAAGGCACGGTCAACTAGTTCTGCGCGAACTATATAGCTAGACGATCGATATTCATCCCTCATGTAATCCATCCAGCCGTTAAGATAGTTCGAGGGAATGAATAATCCCATAAATTGTACAAAGATGAAAGGCAAAACTGTCTTTACTGTCGCGCAGTCGAGTAAAAAGTATCCAAACATTAATGTACAGACATAAGCAGACAAGAAGAAAATAACAAAAAAAATATGCACAAAGGTAATGCTAATTTGTAAAGAAATCCCTTCAGCGTGTCTGCGATAGTGATAGCAACATTAGTATAGTAGCTACTATATTCTAAGCTCACCTCGCACAGTGCAGCAACCCGAGCAGTAGAACAACTCGCCGCGCAGTGTTCTGTCTCAGCAAGGTCAGTCCACGTTCGGCCGGCGCGCGTACCACAGTGCTCGCGCCGCGCACGCATTCCAACATGTTTCACATCCTAATTATTTGTGCCATTTTTATCTTTTTTTAACACATTTTCACTGTCACTTGTTTTGTCCAGGCCCGCCTTGTTTACGACCACGGGGCTCCACACTTAATGGCACATTGTTATTTTGAGTAGTTTTGTGTCGAGTCTACATTGTTTTGATTTGTGAATTTTGCGCAATGTGCAGTCAGCGTCCGGTTTCACAATTTTATCTGGAAAAAATTAAATTGGTGTTAGTGAAGGTATACACAGATAAACACGACGATTTTGTTAATGTCACTATTTTTTTTAAATATTGAAATGAAACGGGGTCAATGAAATGAAAAAGTTCAACATTTTGATTCGACAAACCGCGGGGCAGTTATGTAAAGTATTATCAATCGGAATCAGTTTCATTTTCACAGTTCAACAACATTCATTGCGTTATTTGCGTGTTGAGCAGACAAATTTTTCGAACATATGATTCTTATGAAGCAATGGATTACCAATTTGCTTCGAAATGATTCAGATTCCGATTGATAGTGTGTTACCTACGCAATTCGGGTGCTGATTGATTTTGTAAGTAAGTACATAATTATGTGAAGTTAGTAATTTGTCAGTGGGATAACGACGCCGACCGACGTTTCAATTTGCTAGATATTTATTATTTTGGAAAATTATTAATTTTTCATTCATGTAATATTTTGCAACCGACACACCGATACTCCTCGCGCTTCGGAAAGCACGTTAAGCCGTTGGTCCCGGTTGTCATTCGTGCAGTCGTTGTCAGAAGCCCGAACAATCAGTCTTACCAAGGGGTAACGTATTACCCAGTAACTGAGTTGAGGAGGTCAGATTGGCAGTCGCTCCATGTAAAATACTGGTATTCAGCTGCAGACTGGAAGCCGACCCCAACATAGTTGGGAAAAGGCTAGGCAGATGATGATGATGTAATTTTTTGCAACAATGCATTTATAGCAACACTATTTGAGAATATTGTTCCTTAACACGAAACCTATGAACGCATATTTCGTCACAGGTCAGCCTGTCAAGTGCCCGGTATCATTAGCCGCGGTCGTTTCCCCACAGATCTCACTATGAGCGGCGCGGCTTGCATAACAAGCAGATGGCCGCAGATTCACAGATACAACCAACTAGAGGCTAGTTCACACTGGTGTCGTACGTGGGTGCAGCTATTTTTCATATGAAGGAAGAAAAGTATTTATTGGGAATCGCGCAAACTAAACACAATCTTATAAACAAAAATATAAAATAAACAAGAAATTCCTCTCCGAGGCAAAAAGGGTGCTGTCTCAGCACGGTAAAGGGTAAATTCAAATATACATTTTCACATAAACATGAGCACTTATGATACGTCAGAAGCTAGGTGCACGGTTCCAATTGATCGTTTCCAATGGAGAAGAGCCGGTAAGAAACTCCACGGTTACTCTTTTAAGCTTTCGCATTGGCTTTTACAATTCGTTTTCAAATTACACTGTTAATAGGTAAGGATGGGGGGACAGTGTGGGCCTGTCAACAAGCACCAGGTACCTAATTAAATAGAAAATGGTCAACAGATAGTAACCTCATGAGTCTTCAAGGCGATCATGGAAATGGTATTACGTACCTACTCCTACTGACTAAAACCAGTGGCCGTCCTTGGCACATAATGGGGAGGACTGGGATCTCCGGAAGAACGTACTCGCACTGATCTCCGAAATGGCACGTCTTTTGTTTTATCAAACACATCAAGCTTGCTGATATAACAAAAAAAAAAAGATGCTAAAAAGGAATCTTTTAGAAAATAAAAAATTAAAATTACAAATACACGGCCTTAACTTTTTCTCTCTGTTTTATTGTGCAACATTATTAAACATGAGTCGGTCATCCGGGATTACTTCTTGAGGAAAATAGCGAGATAGAACCTTACTTACTATAGTTGAAGTAGAACCTAGATCTACAAGAAGTGATTATATGTACAGCCAACCGCACGACGACGGTGGTAACACCTTCAGCTGGTCTAGCTAGCCTAGTAAGAAGTTTCAATAGACTACCCTCATTGCGTAACACACTATCAATCACAATCAGAATCATTTTGAAGGATAGGTCTTGCTAATCCATTACTTCTTAATTTCGAAAAATTTGTCTGCTCAACAATGTAAATAACGCAATGTGCAAAAATTCCCCAGCTGTACAGAGAACTGGGCACTCTGTGAGTAACATTGTCAACAAAAGGAAGAATAGCAGCTGTCAACCTTATTTTTTTTGCATTTGTATTAATTTGTATTATACGTTTCTGTAGTGGATTGTGCTGGAATCGTGCTGGAAACACCTTACTCCAATATATGACTGCCGTGTTCAATGCCAGTGCAATGCATCAGCTGTGTGGGTAACTCGTGAGTGTGTCGCGTCCGACTACCCGCGCGTCGTTTGCGCTTCACTTAGCAGGGCGCCGGCGCCGGCGCGCGGCCGTTGCGCAACTCTCGTTGTCACTGATTTCACTGATTCGACTGTTTCAGAGGAATTAACGAGACAAATGATGTTTAACCTGCTTTCATAGAAGACAATCACGGTTATTGTGGGTCTTCAGATTCCTACTTATTATCTTAGTATACCTAACAATTCAAGACTTGCATCTGTAGAATTTTTGAAATTCCACACAAACTTTCATGCCCTAAAAGGTATAGTGGATGAATTTTTGAAAGCCTACCCTTCCTTCGTTATATAATATGGAAATCATGTTCTATTTTCATGTTTCTAGAAACATGAAAATAGAAGTTGATCGTTGTCTATGAAGTAGAGAGATCCAACGACTCTGCGGCGAAAAGGTTCGATTTGGACGACTAACCGCAATTCAAATTCAACAACGTATTTGGCGGAAATCGCGTCATTTTGACACAGTTTACATATACTTACAACACTTTCAAACTTACAACCCAGAAAAATTGCAAAATTATCGTTCACACAGGGCCTATATTGTCATACCCGATAGGTATTTATGATACATGACAATACCAACGAAGGAAATTCTTTGAATTCAGCAATAAATTAAGTTCGAAGAATTCAGCATAACATGGATTTAACGATAATTGGTTTATGAGCCGATGACCACACTGAATTCTATGAATAAAGTAGGTCAGTCGTTTTACTGTAACCGCTGACACACGAGCAGTTCATACGTCGAAGCATCGATGTTGTGCATTCAGTGTCCAGTCGCGTGCTAACAAGTGCAACGTATAGTACGGACAGAAGGCCTGCTTCATAAGCACAACAAAATAAGAATCATCATCATCACCCATGGTCATATCTATATTTGTGGGTATGTCTTCATCTTGCATACACCTCTGTTAGTCGCCATCTCATTAGTCACTCCCTGTCTAACTATATCAAATTCTTACTCACAATCTATTCATCGTTTCTTTGGTATTCCCATTACTAAACTTTCCTCACGACATGTCCCTGATTTTTCAGGAGTTGTCCTACTGCATCTCTTCACTATATTGTCCTAGCATCGGCCGCTGGCTTCAGTGGCCAGTACATTGCGTTATGACGATATTCGCGTATTGTGGAGTATGTGGAGCGTCGCCGAACGCGTTACATTCGCTCCGGAGCGGTGTAACTATTCGTGCAGCGTGCCACCATGATTTGGGATTTATGAGGACGTTCTGTTTAAATACTACCTTTTTATTAAACGGATGCTGGTTTCTTTGCTTGACCTCTTTGAGTCCATTGAAACAGATTTTCTAAGAAGTATGGGGTTCGTATATATGGTAAATTCTAGGAGCAGTGGTGGCCCAGTGGTAACGGCCGCGACTTACGAGTGGCCTCATTCCAATTTAGCAGTGGATGGCCGCAGCAGTCTTCTTCTGTACATTTCTATCAGTTGCCATGTCAGTTTTCACCCCTTTCTAGTCATTTTATTTTCTCAATTTTGTTTGGCCTTTACCTCCTCTGAATGACCTCTCCACTCTTGATTGTAAATTGAAGACTATCCTTATTAATATTATAAATGCGAACGTTACTCTGTCTTTTACCTTTTCATGCCTTAACGGCTGAACGAATTCGATGAAATTTAGCATTAGGATTTAGCGTTAGACCGTGACCTAGGTTAGAGCTTACACTCAAACTTTTTTATCCCGATAATACGTTTCTGTGGGATAATTCTCGACATTCTCCCGGGCGAAGCTGCGGCTAGAGTTTTGTTGTGTTAGCGTGTGCCTCCCACTCCTGAGCAAAGTTAGTGATCGATAAAACGTTTAGTATTCTTTAGCTGATGGTCTCCCTGTCCCAATGTGTTACGGTCCAGCTCGAGAGCGTCACATCAGTTTACGACTAGCCGCGTTAGCGTCCGGTCGCGCGGTACTTCCGACTGACTATCCCGACCGCCGCCGTCGTACGTCACACGCGGGTGAGACGCGGACATGCGAGCCAGATGCGCGCATGGAACTGCTTTTAGGATATAAGGCGATAGATTTTAGTAGCCATTATTGTAGCTGTTATTGTTAGTTTGCAACATTCCACTGCTAGGCGAGGGAGATGGCTAGTTGTTAGTAGGTCTAATAATAATAAATGTTAATTTCAACCAACAAAGGTTCATAGTAGTATTAAAATTTACTGGTTCTGAAGATTGAAATTAGACTTTCAGGATGCCTAGGTGAAGTACTGAAGAAAATCCAGGTAACAGGAAACACAACTTTATTCTTCCACTCAATCTTTCTGTACAAATCCTCAAGCCAGAATGTTCAACCGACCTTTTCCCGCTTCCCAAGTTGACAATTTGCGCGGTAAAATCGAGTTCTGTGATTGGTTAACGATTTTATGTCGTCAACCAATCAGAAGCATCCAACGATCTACTGACAGACTAAAGTGTTGCCAGTACAAAATATTCGAATCAAATAGTTACTGGCCTGGAAACTAGTCTTTTTGCGTTTAAATTTGATTAAATAAAAATGTAAATCAACGAACCCTAACAATCGACCATCCTGATATCGTGTGCGTCCCTGCACACGGTACCGGGTGGAACCCTAACAATCGGAATTAGGTCAGTTAAACAAACTTCACAATCCATGTACACAATATTTCAAAATCAATTCATATTTTAAGCTAATATCCTACATAATAATTAACATTGAAATCTTTATAGTGAATATCTATTTATAGATTTATATAACTCATTTATTTACTATTTAGAAATTTATAAAATAATACAAACTATTGGTGTAACTAAAAAAAATGAAATACAGAATAATATGTGATTTAAATTAAAATTAATTAATTAAACTTGTGGAGCTGTTTGCTCCTTTATTTATTGTTTAAAACTATTTCCTATTTACTTTATTCACGTAAACTAAGAAGAGTAATACATTGGTACCTACATAAAAATTTAGTGAACAATACAACAATAACAATAGGTAGGCTATTCACAAATTATACTAAATCAGTTATTAGGCTAATATTTACTAATTTTAAATAAATAATCTAATCTAATAGTTTGCATGTACAAATTAAATTAACCTTTATCTAAATATCTAATACCTATTTACAAAATTATTTAGCTTATAAGTATGTATAGAGACTTCTACGGAAGAGCAACTTCAATTTAATCATAGGCAGGGTGTAGAAATCACAACGATCGATTTGTTGTGTTTAATCAAGTAAAGAAGTCAGGTCCCAATGATCGATTAATCGGGATACCTGGTGATCGACGATCGATTAGTCGATATGTTTCAAAAATTACCTCGACGATCGATTAATCGAGGGAGCCTTTGCTTACTATTCGCTCAAGCCGATCGATTAAGCTTGTGCAATAGAAGCAAGATGAACGAGTAGCTCTGGCATAGTTGATCAGACGCGAACCAATCGATTCTCGCATCCAATCTGAAACAACACACCATTCTGTAGTTACATGCCTCACAAGGGACACTAAAACTTAAATTAAGTATATCTAATCATCATCTGTGTCGGAAGAGGATTCCGAGCCCTCGTTCACATCTAACGCAGCCACGTGGATCCAAGGCATCATGCGATCCGCAGCAACGGTCGTTGGACGCTTGCCTTGTGTACTACCTAAACCAGGTACTGGAGCTACTAAATATCGGTCAGTACCCAAGACCTTTGTAACCCGATAGGGACCGATATACGACGGCAGGAGCTTCTTACTTTGCCCTTCATTATTAAAGCAAGTTTTAGTAATTTTAACAAGGTCGCCTTCCGCGTATATGCGCGCAGGTTTCCTACCCTTATCATAATATAGTTTTTGCTTGATCTGCTCACTATCTATCCTACTTTTAACTTCTTGGCGTATAGTGGGTAGATCAGTGGATTCGCGAGTTTCATCAGAGATCTCATTAAGGATCGGATTTGCGGAAACATTCATAGAGGTACCAAACATCACCTCGGCTGGTGTCCTGCCGGTCGTTTTTTGGATAGTGTTGTTTAGTCCCCACTGAATCCTTCCCAAATGGCAATCCCATTCTTTCTCGCCATATTTCACGCTTAAAGCCTTCATAGAGCTGAGAATTGTGCGGTTATACCGCTCGACTTGACCGTTTGATCGGGGACTAGAGACAGCATTCAGGATATGTTTAATGCCCTCGTCTAGACAAAATCTTTTGAACATATGCGACGTGAAGCAACTGCCGCGGTCACTCACGAGGCGGTCAGGAGTTCTAAATATCCTGAATATGTCTTCTAGCACCCTTATTACATTCTGGGTATGTGTGTTCCGAACCGGTTTGACAAAACAAAACTTTGTAAAAGCGTCAACTACTACTAACAGGTAAGAAAAACCCCGCTTGGATTTCACGAAGGGTCCGAGATGGTCAATATGTAGTGTGTGAAAAGGTACCTCCACTTTCGTTATAGGGTGAAGAAGACCTTCTCTATTACTTTGATTATTTTTAGCGTATGCACATTCAATACAGGCGCTTACGTACTTTTTAACGAATCGTGTCATTTTTGGGAACCAATAGCTTTTCTTTAATCGTTCCAAAGTCTTTTCAACCCCAAAATGACCGATATCGTCATGATTCATCCGACATAATTGCCATCTCGCACCCTTCGGTACTACCCAGCGTATATCTCCCTTGTCTTTACCTACACAACGAAATAACTTATTGTCCTTGACGACGTAGTTCTCCTGAATATATTGTAAACCTTTCTCATCTAGATTACTATCCAAAGTTTCCCTAATCCTCCTAAGTTCTGAATCTCCAAGTTGGAGGGTATGTAACCAATCTTCACTTGAAATTGCCATAACGGTTGGAAGGTTATCAGAGTGATTCTCCTCGGACTCGACTACAGGATTACGGGATAGCGCATCAACATGTCCCATTTTTATGCCGGCTCTATATTCGATTGTGCAATTAAATTCTTGCAATTGCAGCCACCAGCGCGCTATCCTAGGAATGAGATCCCGTTTGGTAAAAGTGGACCGAAGAGCGCTGCAATCTGTAACGATTTTAAAGTCTTTCCCTAGCAAATAAACTCGAAACTTTCGCAGGGAACAAACCACTGCTAAAGTTTCCAGTTCATAAGAATGGAAATTCTTCTCCTCCGGCGATGTTTGCCTGCTATAGTATGCAACCGATCGCAGCGTGTTATCCGCTGAACGCTGAAGGAGTATGCCTCCAATACCTATCCTACTCGCGTCAGTGTGCAGTTCCAGTTCTGCCGATGGATCGAATATTGCGAGAATAGGTCTATTTGTCAACCTAGCCTTCAAATCCTGAAAAGCAGTTTCCTGATTATTGCCCCATTCCCAAGGTACAGCTTTCTTTAACAATTTGCTGAGTGGAAAAGCTATCGAGGCAAAGTCTTTGACGAATTTCCGGAAGTAGCTTGCCAGCCCGAGGAATTGGCGAACATGGTGTACATTTTCAGGACGCGGAAAATTCATTACACTAGAGATCTTTTTCTCCCCAGGCCTTACTCCTGCTGCTCCAATTTCATACCCGAGATAGTCGATTGTATCGCGCAGAAAATCACATTTCGATAAATTCAAAGTAAGGTTCGCCTTTTCTAACAATTGCAATACGTCCTCAAAATTTTTTAGACATTCCGACGAGTCCTTCCCAAAGATTAGAATATCGTCCATATATGCGGTTGCTTTACAGAAACGAGCTGACCCTAGAATCGTATTTATCATGCGCTGAAATACAGCAGGCGCATTTGCCAGGCCGAACGGCATGCGATTAAACTCGTATTGGCCGTCTGGCGTGACAAATGAGGTAAATCGCTTACTTTGCTCTACAATTGGTACCTGGTAGTAACCTGACGCGAGGTCTAGTGAAATAAAACAGGCCTGACCAGAAAGGCGGGCTATTTCATCCTCAATGATTGGCATTGGATATCTCTCCTTAAGAGTTACAGAATTCAGCATGCGGTAATCTATGCACATTCGAAGAGATCCATCTTTCTTGCGTACGAGCAGAATAGGACTAGCATAGTCGGAAGATGATTCGCGTACTATACCTGCGTCTAACATCTCATCTACCATTGTACGCACCTGTGAGCGCTCATGATGTGATAGTCGATACGGACGGTATACAACGGGACGTTGACTGTTAAGCTCTATTTTCATTTGGGCAACGTTAGTACAACCTAGATCCTTCAAGGATGACGCAAAACAATGCTTGTACTTTCTAAGCAAATCTAATAACTGTTTCCTAGTATCATCAGGTACCTTTTGACAAATGCGAACCTTGCTTTTATCGAATTCATTACCGGCAGCATCACTCATCAGTTCAGGTGACTCAACGACAACCCTGTTGACAAAATAGACCTTTTCAGCTCGGCTAAAGACGTTGTCCTTTGGAATCTGACAGAAGCTAGCATGGGGAAAAACAACTATATTCACACAGCCATTTATTGAATTATAAAGTCCTCCGCAAACTGAAAATCGCTGATTGGGTTTTCCTGCAATACTATTTTTCAGTAAAAGACTGCCATTAATGGTAGGATCAACGCTGGCTCTGATCGATACAGGTCCCCATAATTTGACAGCTCCTAAAGTGCGAACCTTTGAAGAGTTTTCACTCTCAATGTCAACATCAGAAAAGGGCAATTTGTTGCCGTCGTCGAAGAATTTCAATTCAGAAACGTTTTTATAAGCAACTATATGAGGAAGTTCCGTGTAAGTCTGGCCAATTAGCAAAGGCTTTTCCAAAAAGTCGTCACCCACAACCTTACAAATAACCCTGGCGTTGACATTGTCTATACTCAAATCAAGCGACAACTCTCCAAGAGATTGCACAACACTATTACCGAAACCTTTCATTTGAGAGGGTGTGTTATCGTGAATCAAGTCTAGCTCCTTGGTTACAGACTCCTTAATCAAAGTAACCTCGCTTCCAAAGTCTATGAACCCCTGTAAGGGCACCCCATTAACAATAACTTCTTTTATAAATTTGGAGTTCGGGGTTTCAGTACCCTTTTTGACAGAATCTATGCGCATTGTCTTTGAAACAGTAGCGCTAGAATTCGTCGGCTTTTCCCCTGACTTGCTAAAACAGGTTTCTATAGTATGACCGAGTTTATTGCATCGCTGGCACTTCAAAAGAGGTTTAGGACAATGTAGGAAACTATGCCCCTTCTCCTTACAATTATAGCAACCATTAGGCTGACCCGATCTAGCTATAGACTTTGGAGCTTGGTTTTGATTATTATTCTGGTGTGTATTGTCTACAATTTTATTACGAAAATGGCCACGGTCCGCTGAAGGCTGATGGGTATCTCTATTGCTTAATAAGAACTGCAAAAGTTGGTCAGGGTGATTGCAACGTAATGCTAAAGCACCCGATCTTAAGGTCCTGTCACTCAAGCCGTGAATGACACAGTCCACGGCACGCTTTCCTACTATATCGCATTGATTAACGAGAGCAAGCTTTTCGTAATAATAAACTTCGATGGGCTCATTGAACTTGCTCTTCCTTTTCAGCATATCCTCCAAGGTCTGGCCGTAATTTTGTTCACAAGGAAATGCAAGTATCAATTTATCTTGCCATTCATTCCAGCTGAAAAGAATGGAATTCAAGCTTTCGTACCACATTTTAGCCAGAGTTTCCTTAGCCTTGGAGTTTCTGCATGGCAAAATGAGTGGTAGTTCTGTCGTCCCAACCATATACCGATGCACATTCATTGACCTTTTTCAGCCATACATCAATACGTTGGTTTTTAGTTGAAGGGTCAAAATTAGGCAATATATTTTGGTGGTCTATCTTTTGAGACGATTGTGCATTTTGGTTATTTGGCTGTGACGACAGATCCTCCTTCAACAGTTTTAAAACACTAACAAGATCGTTCTTAGAAAAAGATGGACTACGTGACCTTACATATTCTCCCACGTTGCTGCGTTGCTCGGCACATGGCTCTGCCTGACGCTCAGCTTCCCGACGTCCGGAGGGCTCCCGACGCTCGCTGGCATATTCTCCCGCATTGCTACGTTGCTCGGCACGTGGCTCTGCCCGACGCTCAGCTTCCCGACGTCCGGAGGGCTCGCGACGCTCGCTGGCACGTCGTGACGATGTTCGACGACGGTCCTCCGTCGCACGAAGTCGTTCACGCTCTCGGCGTAATTCCAGCTCCAGCATCTGTACCCTCTGCTGTCCCAACAGGAAGTCTTGCTCATCCCGAGATCGATTCGGGCTGCGCATACGAAGGCCGCTTCGACTTCGTGAGCGATCCTCTCGACTAGGTGTCTCTAGTCTACGCCGACTGGAGTCCCGATTTGAGCGTTCTCTTCGTCCTGATGGCTCGTCCATGATCTAAACACTCGCAGAAAAAGAAGGTATGTTAATACCAATGACTAAAAATATGGTGAATAACACCACATTACCCGGTACAATTGAAAGATGAAAAATGTGTCATATCTCGGAAACGGTGCGTCCTACGCCAAAAATAAGCAAATTTTCGTACCCCTTTTAGAAACCCCCACATGGTAATATTCTAGATCATTTCAGACACTTTTAACACACACACACACACACACAATTTTTTTTTTTTTTTTTTTTTTTTAATAAAATGAACCGTTACAAAATACTGTAGGTCGCATTGCGAACAAAAGAACCACTAACCAAGTCGTAGACTACGTTTAGAGCTGCCATTTAGATTTAAACATTGTTTAACTCGAAATAATTGTTCCTCGCATATTCGTTATTTCCTTAATACGACCGTTATGATTTAAATTACCACTGATTTCAGTACCATTACTAGTATTAAGTAAGTAAATTTGAATTAAATATAAAATTATAATAAATATTATAATGCAACGATAAAACACAAAAAGAAATATAATTCAGAATTTAAATAATAAAAGCCATGGGCGTGTACTTACGTTTTAAGTTTGGTTAGCGTGTCACTTCTGATATATTAAAATTTACTGGTTCTGAAGATTGAAATTAGACTTTCAGGATGCCTAGGTGAAGTACTGAAGAAAATCCAGGTAACAGGAAACACAACTTTATTCTTCCACTCAATCTTTCTGTACAAATCCTCAAGCCAGAATGTTCAACCGACCTTTTCCCGCTTCCCAAGTTGACAATTTGCGCGGTAAAATCGAGTTCTGTGATTGGTTAACGATTTTATGTCGTCAACCAATCAGAAGCATCCAACGATCTACTGACAGACTAAAGTGTTGCCAGTACAAAATATTCGAATCAAATAGTTACTGGCCTGGAAACTAGTCTTTTTGCGTTTAAATTTGATTAAATAAAAATGTAAATCAACGAACCCTAACAGTAGGTACAATTAAAAACATAGAACTAAGAGGAATTTACATAAACATATTACAAACTGCGGTTGCGCAGTACGTAAACCAAACATCAATTGTTCAGGTAGTGACAATCGAACCTCTGCGCGAATGCCCTCAAGATGCCGCTGGAGCTAGCGCGAGCTCTGCGCACCAGGGATGTGCATCTTTTTCGCAGAGTTGTGTAGAAAGAAGTATAAGTCACATGTTGATGATAAGTGTGGTCGCGATAGTGCACGCAAACTATTCACTTGACGCTTGAAGACGTCTAGGTTAAGGCCATCGGGAAACAGACACCGTTAAGCAGTTCCATTTCTTATCTGTATGCACCAGTAACATTTCTGCGAGTGTATTATGGGTTTCTAAGGTATATGACACTTCTATGTCTATTATCTTTACATAGGTACTACCTATAAATTAAAGTCGCTATTCGTGCCTGCTGTGGGACCGCGTTATTCTTCTAAACTACGTAAAATGCGGTTTTAACTAAACTCAAACTCAAACTCAAACCATTTATTTCAATTAAACCATTTACAGGCACTTTTGAATTGTCAAGAAGTCGGTCAGTCAGAAAATATGAAGCTAGTTGCCCATTCCAAAGCGTAGGTACCTATGGAGAAGAACGGGCAAGAAACTCCATGGACACTCTTTTAAATTGTATTTTTACAAAAATATTAGTTACATCATTAATGTTGAATTTACAATTATATGTGAGAACGATGTAAAAAAATACGTACGCGTTAAGAGCGTCCAGAGTACAGCAAATAGTAAGAAGACAACAATCCAAAAATAAAATAATTAAAAATAAGCCTAGGCAGCTGAGTGATGACCAGCCCCAACTGACGGCGCCCGTTCACGAACATGACGCATGGATCAGCACCATTCAGCTCAACCATTTTGAAGGGAGCTAAATGATCCAATACACACGCCACCGTCAGCGAGACATTTGTGTGAGCATGACATACTATCAGCCGCCATGGCACATTCAAGTCAATGTAAGACATATTACCCGGTAAATGGTAAAGAAGGTATACTTACATAGAACTCACATCTGTGCTATGCAGTTATACAATGCAAAGGAAATTGAGTTTATACAATGCAAAGATAATCTTACAATCTTCAGCAGCTCCAACAGTATTTTCAAGTGTTAATCAATTAGTTGTGGTTGTGGAGCAGGACCAGCATTGAGCCAGGCATTTTTATCAGCGATGTAATCCCCTAACTTATAATATGCCTGACTGCATAGTGTGCGTTTTATGCAAGACTTGAATTTTGTCTCATTCAGTTGAAGAATGTGGGGAGGTATTTTATTATAACATTTTAAACAGTACCCCATAAAAGATGAGTCTACTTTAGCCAGTCTGAAACCTGGTTGAACTAATAGGTCCCTATTCCTAGTACTATAATTATGTCTTTCACCTCTTTTACCAAAAAGATGTAAGTTTTTTCTTACATACAAGATGTTTTCGTAGATATATTGACAAGGTACCGTCATGATGTTAATTTCCTTAAACAGTTCCCTTAGAGAATCACGCCTGCAGAGGTTATATATGGCTCTGATGGCTCTTTTCTGCAGAATAAAAATAGAATCAATGTCTGCAGCCCGTCCCCAAAGCAAAATACCGTAAGACATGATACTATGAAAGTAACTAAAATAGACCAGTCTCGCGGTATCTATATCAGTAAATTGGCGGATTTTTCTGACAGCATAAGCTGCTGAACTTAGCCGTCCTGCAAGAGATGTTAAATGAGGACCCCATTGTAGCCTTGAGTCGAGCGTGATCCCCAGGAAAACCGTTTCATCGACGAATTCTAGTTTCTCTTGATTCAATACTATCTCACAATCACTACTCTTTACATTTGGTAGAGAAAATCTTATGCACTTAGTTTTTTTCCCATTTAATACTAAATTATTAGCAGTGAACCAACTTTGGACCTGCAGTAAGGCGTTATTTACGTCGTCATAATTTGTAGCACGTCTATTTACCTTAAAAATTAAGGAAGTGTCATCAGCAAATAACACCATTTGTGGTTGATTTTTTAATAAATGGAGTAGATCATTAACATACACTAAAAAGAGGAAAGGACCCAATATCGAGCCTTGTGGCACACCCATTTTTACTGTTAAACCATGTGAATTGACACCATTTATTTGAACTTGCTGTTGTCTGTCATTTAAATAAGAACTAACTAAACTGAGCGCAAGTTTTCCAAGCCCATAATGCTCAAGTTTCAAAAGCAAGGTTTCGTGATCGACGCAATCAAATGCCTTAGAGAGGTCACAAAAGATTCCTATGGCGTCTTGGGCCTCTTCCCACGCGTTAAAAATGTGTTTTAATAAGGTTACACCGGCGTCGGTCGTACAACGTCCTTTGGTGAAACCATATTGTTGATCGTGAAGGATTTTATTCGTGTTAAAATGATTGAGCATCTGATTAAGCATTATCTTTTCAAACACCTTACTGAAAACCGGCAACACGGATACGGGTCTATAATTATTGGTGTCTTTACTGTCCCCAGATTTGAAAAGTGGTATTACCTTACTGAATTTCATTAAATCGGGGAAGACTCCTTGATCAACACACGAATTAAATACTAAGGCTAAATAAGGTGCAATAGTCTCAATTATGGAGGCACAGACTTTAATGGACATTCCCCAAAGATCTTCGGTCAATTTGATCTTAATTTGCTTAAAAGCTTTTATTACTGTTACGGGGTTAATATGTGTAAATTGAAATTCAACCGGGCAGGCTGGAACGTTTGCTCTTAATAAATCAATTGATACGTCGGATGAGGAATTTAAGGCTTCCGTCGTTTTTGATGGTATATTAGTAAAGAAATTTACAAACTCCTGAGCTACTTCTAAGTTAGAGCTTATGGCTCCACGTGAAGTCTCCAATGTGTAATCAGTGTTTCGTTTTTTATTTCTACTAGTTTCGTTATTTATAATTTTCCAAACTGTTTTTATTTTATTTTCAGCTGATTTGATTTTATTGCTAATGTACAGGGCTTTGGCTATTTTGCATGTATTTCTAAAAATTTTGGAATATGTAGCAACATACTTGCTGAAAGTTACAGTATTGTAAATTAATATTAAACTGACATAATTATAATAAAAAAATCTCGATGTTTTGCCAAGAAACAACCGTGCGAAGCCGAGGCGGGCCGAGCTAAGGCGGGCGCTCACGCTAGTTATAAAGTAAAGAACTCATTGACAAGCCTAAAGCTTAGTATTCTCACAATAAACATCACAATATTTTCAATTACCGCCGCTTGTCGCGCCCACACTCCTGCGCAAGGGCACGACATGCTGATCACTACAGATACATAACATTAGTGCTAAGTTATCACTTCTTGTCTTACACATAAATCACAATAATTAATATTACCCACGAATACATAATGTTCGCAGTCGTTAATGTGTAATTTCCTATGTTTTACTTGTGCTGGATAATGCCTGCGTACTATAAATTGGCATAATAATACACATATAATAATGCTGGCACTTCCTACTTTCCGTGCTTCAGCAAGCACGTTAAGCTGTTGGTCCCGGCTGTCATTTTGTGCTTTGGCAGTCACCTACGGATAGTTAGAAGCCCGAAACTCCGAAAACCAGTCTTACCAAGGGGTGTTATCCAGTAACTGGATTGTGGAGGTCAGAATATGGCGGTCGCTCCATGTAAAATCAGCTCATCGCGTCCTCATTCAGCTGCTTCCGGTTAGACTGGAAGCCGGCCGCAACATAGCTGGGGAAACGCTGGGCACATGATGAATATTTGCACTACTTACGTAGCTATGTAAGAAGGGTTTTCCATCTCAATTTGAAGTTGCCAGTCAGTCTATCTAATGTAGTCTCAGTCACTTTAAGGCGTCAATATTTTATTGTTGTTTATTGTTAATTAAAACGGTAACTACATTAATATTAGCACAGACATTGAAGAAAGTATATGGATGGTATACAAAAATGTTTCAAATACTAACATAATATAATACTAGAGGACACCCTAGCATACTTCTTCTCACAAAACATACACGCATAATCCATTCATCGGCAAACAGATCACATTCAGGATTGGTGGTCAGGACTCAGGAGGGCGTTAAGCATCCTTAAAGTACCTACAACACACTGGGGACTCAGCTCTGGCGACAGTTTTAGATGACGGCGGAGGTGCACAGATTATGTAGACGGCTTTGGCGATGTCCGATGTATTTGTCGGGAATAAATAGCCGACAGAAAACATCTTGGAGTTCGGGACTGTCGATGCGTCTTCTAAGAGTTTTGCAGGCTACTGTGAGCGGTTGAAAGCCTCGTCTAACCTCCAACGAGTTGAAGCCCAAAACTCCTAGAAAGTAATTAGCCTTATTACCTACATGAAAGGAAAGAAGTGAAACGTCTTTTTGTACAGAAAATGTGTATTAGTATTGACTAAAATGTCGTTTAAAATGGGGGGGAGTTAAACTTTTTTTTTACTACAGGCCAGAATATATAATATTACAAGTACTTACTAAAGGCTTAGTTTTCAGTTTAGTAGTAAGTTTTACCGGCAGTGGCAATGAGTATTCTTTAGAAAAACACTGCCAACTCACGATATTATTATGATTGTTTCCTTCGTCAGCTCTGTGTTAGCTATCGAACAATTATTATTGTTTGCTTGGTTGTCAAGCTTACGGCCGTGCACCGCACGACCAGGACGACGGCCCAGGCCGTGCACCGCACGACGTGGTCCCTGTGACAGGTCATCTATCTACTTGACGTCTATTAGTTCGTAACAAATGGTGCGATGACAAGTCGATACGATCTTGTGATCGTCAATCATTCTCTCATTACGTTACTATTCGACATTTGTTATATTGCATTTGTGCAAATTCATTGTCATTATGAATTCAATCTCATTAGAATGTAGTAGGGTTTAGTTTCGTTCTGCAACTTATGTGTGAAGGTGATTAATTATTACAATTGTTCACAAGTTCTGCAGTATCATTAATATTAGAAGTAATTACCACATTTGACATATTATATTTATGTAAAACAGTAGCAGCATTGCAATATATAATATACAGTGGATATGCTGCATCAATCATGCAGGATACATAATTATTAATAGTTAATATTTGAATAATGAATTGAATATTATCGTAAATAATATAAAACCTTTACAAATTTATTTTTCGCATTGCGTGTGCGAGGGATCGGCTCATTAATTTCGTATAATCCCTCATTAATAAGTGTTTATTACACGATGTCCGACAGGGCTGCTGAACGACACGAGTTCGAAGTGAGTGACTCTAGATGGCGCGCATAAAGTAGACTCTTTAGTAAGTACGAGATAAGGTTAAGTTATAGCTTAGCTTTAAATCCTTAATTTAGATATATTGATAGTTACACTAGACTTATTTATGAGGAAAAGTATCATAGGAAAGTTCTTTATAAATACCACTTAGGTTTTTTTTTTTTTTAAACCAAACATACATATATACACACGTGAAACTTATAACACTCCTCAGTTTCTGTCGGGGGTTAAAAATGTGGATGTGCAGCATCCGATCGTAAATATAGCATGTTGAGACTTCGAAACAAATCGTCTTTGTAGAGTTCTCCTATCATTTGCAGGTGTTGTGTGATCACAGAACATAACATCACGCCTGTATTTCCCTTTCGGATAAGGAAGAGGTAACCTGCATTTCGCCAGTTATTTTTAAGACCCATGTAATAGGGGGCGAGTCTATTGCCATCAACCGGCCACAAGTCTCTACTCCGGATTGCTATTCAGAAATTTCTGATAAAAAAACTCAATAACACTTTGACCGACCGTGAATCGAACCCAGGACCTCATATTCAGTAGTAGCGCTTGCGACCACTAGTGCCACTAGACCAACGAAACAATTATGTTTGTGTTTCGTAGTTGTGTGTGACGCGGCCTGACGCGGGTAATATGTTGTTCATTTTTAGGGTTCCGTAGCCAAATGGCAAAAACGGAACCCTTATAGATTCGTCATGTCTGTCTGTCTGTCTGTCCGTCCGTATGTCACAGCCACTTTTCTCCGAAACTATAAGAACTATACTGTTAAAACTTGGTAAGTAGATGTATTCTGTGAACCGCATTGAGATTTTCACACAAAAATATAAAAAAAAAAACAATAAATTTTAGGGTTCCCCATACTTAGAACCGAAACTAAAAATTTTTTTTTCATCAAACCCATACGTTTGGGGTATCTATAGGTAGGTCTTCAAAAATGATATTGAGGTTTCAAAGATCATTTTTTTCTAAACTGAATAGTTTGCGCGAGAGACACTTCCAAAGTGGTAAAATGTGTGTGTCCCCCTGTAACTTCTAAAATAAGAGAATGAAACAAAAAAAATATATATAATGTACATTACCATGTAAACTACCACCGAAAATTGGTTTGAACGAGATCAAGTAAGTATTTTTTTTTAATACGTCATAAATCGTAAACCACAATTTACCATTCATTCAATCAACTCAAAAATAAAAAAAAACATTTAATTTCATAAACATAAACCTTATGCATAAACCCGGATGTTACGGAACCCTCGGTGCGCGAGTCCGACTCGCTCTTGCCCGGTTTTTTTTTTTTAGTTTTTTTCCTGTGACTCATCAGATGCGTGGTGTATGTAAGGGCTCGTATTGCGTAAGTGTCTGTGATCGCGAGTTTAATCGCCAGCGAGGCCGTTGACGGTCAAATTATGAGACATTTATGAATGTTAAGCTGTGTGCTTGAACAAATACTATATCTTTTCTCTAAAGTAGCATTGCAAAGGCGAATATCACCAACGAAACTGAGCGCGATCAGCACATCTGAAACGCGCTCAAGTTTATGTCAGTGTCAATCCAGTGATGACACTGACATTACTGATAACTCTTGAACGCGCTTCAGATGTGCTGATCGCGTATAGTTCAATTAGTGAAATCTCTCTTAGTGGTTGCCGGTTGGCCTAGCACGTGTCTCTGTTTGACTTATGAAGAGTTTCGTTGATGAAGCAAAGCATTCACAGTTGAAGGGTTTTATTGAAAAAGTGTTAGTAGCCGTATACTGGACAATTGGGATTGTGGCGAATGTGACGATATACCTGGTCATCTTACACTTGAGAAGAATGAGAAGGAAGATAATTACATATGTTACGCCGACCCCAAATGAATTGGGATAAAATCAAGGGAATGGTGATGATAGTCAAGTAGACTTTACGGTCCCGTAGTCAATTGTTTCATCACATTTAGAGCCAAATGTCAAAAGTTAGCTTAGTTAGTGAGGCTGCCAATACTGCTAATAAAGTTAACGTTTGCACTTTCTTTACCGCGCTTTGTTATTGTCACTGAACATACTCGTAGAGTAGTATTTCGTGTTAGCAAATAATTAATGTTCAAGCCATTTCGTCGTAAACCATCACATTACTTACAGATGTGAGCATGTGAGCATGTGAGCCCGGGAGGTGCATCCGATGTGCTTGTTATCTGTGAGTGCGGCGTTACTGTCTCGTGCTCGACAACTACGACACGTTAAAAACATCTCGTTGTTCGTTTATTGATCTCACTACGACTCATATACATTGGGGATCCTCACAAGATAGCTGGGTTTAGCTGTATGAAACCTAGAAAGGTAAAGACAACGCAACTTTTTTCGTCGGTGAAGCAAAATAGTGATTGGTGCCATCATCAGGTTCCGTATTATGACGGTTTAATGCCATCATGATTCCAGTAAAAGAGAGAGACGGAGCTATACATGACCGATAGCACCATCCCTTTTTCGCACTGGAAGCCTGATGGGATTAATACCTCGTAATACGGCCCCAAGAGCAGCAACAGAATCCTAAAGCCCACTTTAGGATTCTGCTTTCAGTCAATAACAGTTCAATATTGCGTTTCCTTTGAAATTGTTGGGTGATAATGCAAAATTGCCAAAACGTTTATTATTTTGTAAACAGTAAGCACAAAGTTCACCTATCTTCAAAACTACTACGAGTAGGTACTAAACAAAGGTAAAATCCTAGTTAAACCTTATCTTTAGACCACACACGGCTTCCAAACAATGCGAAGTGATTCAACAACCAATGATATTCCTCATTTATGAGCGACCACCTACCCTGCCTTCATAAAGCGACCATCTCCCGCGTGCCCTACGCCCCTGGTACATTGGTACTGCAGCATTCGTTATTACTCATTACTCGCGCCCGACACGGGAATGCTATTAAGAAAGCCGAGTTTATGTCAACCGTGCGTTTACGTACAGGTACTGGGTATGTAAATTATACGCGTAAAGTTTGTTTGCTATACTTTTATGAAAGCCTAGTATCACGTCTGCCGTGGTGTTATTGAAATAATACATCTGTTATGGAAGGTCATGCAAACAACTACCAATGGTTTGACGATACGACAGTGCGTGAAAATACAATGTCTACTTACAGTATATTTGCACATAGACAACAGTTCTGGCTATGAGATTAGGGAAAGGCCAAAGAAGGGATCGAAGGACTACGTGAAACATGATATAGCTAGAAAGGGAGTCAGTACCGAGATGACGACTAATAGAGAAGTATGGAAGAAAAACACATGTTGCACCGACCCCAAACAAATTGGGATAAGGGCAGGGAAATGAATGATAGGGATAATAACATCAAGGCAAAATATAAATGGGTACCTGAGGATCTGAACCATTGGCAGTAACTGTTTATAAATGAAGTGCGAAGCCAACAGCAGATCGTATAAAGGTGGCACCAGAAGCAAGTGATTTACACCGATTGGACGTTGATGAAGTCTTCCCCATAAAAGTTTATCGTTAATTTAATAGTGAAGCAGTAATCGAACAAGTTTTAGTTTTAATTGCCGAGTGAAAACTCGTAGTTTTACGAGTCGACTCAATCGAGTGATTGCGGAAGTGACAGCCACCGGTAATGAAGTGCCGCGGCGGTGTCTGGCAACCTCGCTGGTCTGGTGGTCGCCAGCGCCTGTTGTTCGTGGGCTGCTGGTTTTATGTTGTTGGTATGTGTTCTTCTTCCTTACATCTCTATTAGCCCTCACCTCAGTGATCACCTCCTCTCTAGCCATATCTCCTTTCTAACAATTCATCCATTGTTTCTTTGGTCTTCCCCCACTCTTATTACCATCCACATTGTACTCAAAACCTTTCGCTTTAATATTATAAAGGCGAAAGTTTGTGAGTGTGTGTGTATGTGACATATATAAGCTACTTTTTATCTCAATATCCCCACGGGATCGAAACTCATGCGGGTGAAACCGCGGGGCGCAGCTAGTCAATAATAAATATTATAACAACGCTACACCACGCCACGCCACGCCATGCCACGCCACGCCACGCCACGCCATGCCACGCCACGCCACGCAACGCAACGCCACGCCACACGACGCCACGCCACACGACGCCACGCCACGCCACGCGACGCCAAGCCACGCCACACCACGCGACGCCACGCCACGCCAAGCCACGCGACGCCACGCCACGCCACGCCACGCGACGCCACGCCGCGCGATGCAACGCCACGCGACGCCACGCCACGCCACGCCACGCCACACCACGCCACGCCACACCACGCCACGCAACCCACGCCACGCCACGCCACACCACGCCACGCCACGCCACGCCATACCACTCGGGGTTGGGTAGTGGTGTATCTATAGTACACACACCCTCATTTCACTAGTTATGTTTAAGTCCCACGTAATAGAGGGCGAGCCTATAGCCATCAACCGGGCACAACTTCAGAGTCTGAGCTGATACTGAGAAATTCTAGATACTCGTAGAAAAACCTAATAATACTTTGCCCGACCTGGGAATCGAATCCAGAACCTCATGCTCAGCAGTTGCGCTACTACGAGACCAACAAGTCAAAATAATAAATAAACATTAAAACCTTTCGATCGATGACCGTCCTTCGCCTCTCGGAAGCACTCGTGTTATTAAGAAACTCTTACGTCCATAAATATGCGTTATCCGTACGTTAACAATATTGCATGAAGCCTCGTGTCGTATATTTGCGGATCTGTCCAACTGCGAGATTTCAATTAACCACCACATATACAATATTTACTGCACTTTCAAACCTTTCCACTACCTACTTCGTACTCGATTAGTGTTGTACAGCAGTCGACAGATTTGATATCGATACAATTATCTTGTCTTTGTCTAACTTCATCTTTTCGTATCAACATACCTACTTCTGCCTTTTCCGATTGTTTGGTCCCAGCTATGTAGGTCGCTACGTTTTCGAGGCATCATTGTTATAATATCGATATTATTTATTTATTTAATACTTCAAGCACATAAATGTGCAGAGGCGGACTTAATGCCATAGGCATTTTATACCAGTCAACCTTATACCTTACCTTTGATATTATTGATGTCTTGATATTCTCAACTCCAATTGTGTAATTCTACTGATTACTAGTATGAATGTCGCAGCGTACTAAGAGAAACTGCGTCGTCAGCTTCTATTGTGATAAAGAAGATGCGATATTATAAGTATCAGTTGAATACGTTCCTATCAATATTGTATCAAAACCTATTACCCAAAAATAGTATTACTCAACTCAATTGAGTACTGTATGAAAACAGTTCTCATCGATATTGTAGCAAATCTTCAACATTACAAAAGTATCGATAGTTTATCTGGCAGCACCCAACACTATCACGAGCTGTCACGTATATTAACAACTTATTTAATTTGTTACTTCATTTACTTATAAAGACCTTGCTTTATAATTTAATCAGAAAGAGGTGTGAGTGAAGATTATCAGCTGACCTCTCTGAGATATGGCCAGTAAGTCAGTGAGGTGCAGCGAGATGGGAGGCTTGATTAGCATTATTATGTAGAGGTGGACCATCTATTCGAGGATTATTCGCGCCACAACGGCTTTGAAATCAGCCATCAATCATATAACCTGTATTACTTTCGTCTTGAATGAATTGCTTCAAACACCTTTGGATTATAATACTACGCTTTTGAACGAGCAACTATAGTTTCCACTTTCTGACTAGCTGATCGACTCTTCTATGCTAGGCTAGTGGAGCGACAATCTTTGCAGGGAAGCTGGCAGCAGTTGCATGTGATTTGCCGAGTATCGAGTTGAATTGAATTGCATGCAAATCGAGAGGCCTATGTCCACCAGTAGACTGCTGTAGACCGATGATGATTATGATGAACCGACTCTTCGACAATGCACAGTGCCTGCAAAAGGGTTTGAATGTAATAAATGCTTTAAGTTTCATAGATGTTAGTGATTACAATACGGTACGTATGCAAAAGCCGCGTGTTTGATGGGTTTTCCAATCGGCAAAAATGATGAACTGCCGTAAGTAAATGTTTCATCGCCTATTTAACCCCTTAAGAGTATGAGTTTTCAAAAATCCTTTCTTAGTACTCATCTTCGTTATGTAAGAAACTTAGTGCTCATCTTTGTTGTATAAGGAACTTAGTGCTCATCTTCGTTATGTAAGGACTTATTTCTCCTCTTCATTATATAAGAAACTTAGTGCTAATCTTCGTTATAAAAGGAACTTAGTGCTCATCTTCGTTGTATAAGGAACTTAGTGCCCATCTTCGTTATGTCAGGAACTTAGTACTCATCTTCGTTACGTAAGGAACTTAGTGCTCATCTTCGTTATGTAAGGACTTATTTCTCCTCTTCATTATATAAGAAACTTAGTGCTAATCTTCGTTATAAAAGGAACTTAGTGCTCATCTTCGTTATATAAGGAACTTAGTGCCCATCTTCGTTATGTCAGGAACTTAGTACTCATCTTCGTTACGTAAGGAACTTAGTGCTCATCTTCGTTATGTAAGGACTTATTTCTCCTCTTCATTATATAAGAAACTTAGTGCTAATCTTCGTTATAAAAGGAACTTAGTGCTCATCTTCGTTATATAAGGAACTTAGTGCCCATCTTCGTTATGTCAGGAACTTAGTACTCATCTTCGTTACGTAAGGAACTTAGTGCTCATCTTCGATATATAAGGAACTTAGTGCTCAGCTTCGTTATATAAGAAACTCTTGTGCAAAATTTCATGTTTCAACACCCATCGGTTTACGCTCAGGGCATTGTCTATCCATGAATTAGGGATTATTTATTAATTATAAGATAGAAATAAAGTATTTGATGGGTCACATACTCACATTAACTACCAGCGACAATTCCTTCAATAAGTACCTAAAAATACAACAAATCTTGATTTGACTTAAAATATACAGCACAAGCCCAACGGCATCGAAACAATTTGATGTCAAATAAAAAATAGTTTCAACCAAAAGTTATTTCAGAAAAATTAACAAACACAACATAAGAATTTTCAAACATATTCCACTGCGGGCCATAATCATGAATCAAGCCATGTTTAATTATGAAAGTACGGACATCGCCGCGGGCCACACTAGGCAGGGACAGTCGGTGACTACGCGATGTGTAGTTAAAACTACAAGAATGTCGTCTCGTCGTTAACGATGGAAATTAAATCGATGGTGAAACAAATGAGGTGTTTATGAGTCCCGAGATAAATAAATACCATGAGCATCGAATAAAATACCTATTATTTTTCAAGATTCTTTTTGGTGGTTTTTGGTTGATAAACCGGTTCATATTCTAAACACATAATCACAAAATACAGATAGTACAGAAGTCAATCTACATACAAAGTGCGCTCGAAGAGCGCACACATAGACACCGCTCACGGACACGTTATATCGGACGGGTTGGGAGTAGTGCGAGCGCGAGTGGCATCCGCTTGAGACACGCGTCTGTGTAGTGCAAAAATGGAGCAATAAAAAAACCGGGCAAGAGCAAGTCGGACTCACGCACCGAGGGTTCAGTAACATCCGGGTTTATGCATAAGGTTTATGTTTATGAAATTAAATGTTTTTTTATTTTTATATTTGAGTTGATTGAATGAAAGGTAAATTGCGGTTTACGATTTATGACGTATAAAAAAAAAAACTACGTACTAGATCTCGTTCAAACCAATTTTCGGTGGAAGTTTACATGGTAATGTACATCATATATTTTTTTTTAGTTTTATCATTCTCTTATTTTAAAAGTTACAGGGGGGACACACACATTTTACCACTTTGGAAGTGTCTCTCGCGCAAACTATTCAGATTAGGAAAAAATGATATTAGAAACCTCAATATCAATTTTTAAGACCTATCCATAGATACCCCACACGTATGGGTTTGATGAAAAAAATTTGAGTTTCAGTTCTAAGTATGGTATTATTTACCCCCAAAATGTATTGTTATGAATCTATAAGGGTTCCGTTTTTTGCCATTTGGCAACGGAACCCTAAAAATGGCTATCTAAGCTCGATTTATATAGTAGTTTAAGTATATACGAAGTAACTTTTTTGTAAGGTAAATTCACGCCGCCAACTATTACGTAAGTTGAAAACATGATTTTTTGTTTGTGTAAACATTGTGTTGTTTTTAGTGTCATTTGTTAGGTTTAGTCAAAACAAATAGGGCAAAACAAATTGTGTAGGTATGAAAAGTGAAGTACATACCTACATGTGATTGCCTTCTGTACTATCTGTATTTTGTGACATAATCATTCTCCAATTTATTTGGGGTCGGGGCACCATCTCCGTCCATACATCTCTTTTAGTCGTCATCTCAAGAGTCATCCTCTTTCTAACCATATCATTTTCCACACAGTCCATCCACCGTATCTTTGGTCTTCTCTTATAGCCATTCACATTCATACAAAAACTTTTTCCTCATCCCTTCCATCACATGCCTATTACATGACAACCGACTCCCACTCAACTTTTGAGTCACCGGAGCCACTTTCTGATGCTTTTCTTTCAATCTAGTAGCTTTTATTTGTGTAAAAAATCATCAATTTATTGACAATTTTAAATACATCTTAAATTAGTTGTAATATGAATACATAGTATTTGGTACATAACTGTCAGTGAGATGATTATAATTCGAGGTGTGCGGAGCGCAGGCGGCGACCAACCAAATATGACATACTACTAGCAGCGCCCCCCGGTTTCATCCGCATAAGTGTCGATCCTGAGGGAATATCGGGATACAAATTATCCTATGTCCTTTCCCGGGACTCAAACTATCTCTATACCAAATTTCATCTAAATCGGTTTAGCGGTTTAATCGTGAAGAGGGAACAGACAGACAGACACTTGCATTTATAATACTAGCAGCGCCCCGCGGTTTCACCCGCATAAGTGTCGATCCCGTGGGAATATCGGGATAAAAACTATCCTATGTCCTTCCCCGGGATGCAATCTATTTCTATGCCAAATTTTATCGAAATCCGCTTAGTGGTTTAGGCGTGAAAAGGTAACATACAGACAGACAAACAGATTTACTTATAAATTTATAATATTAGTATGGATTAGTATGGATTCTGGTGACCGCGGCGCGGGAATCGTAGCTAAGTGAGTTAAGGCGAAGTTAGTTTACGTCAACTTAAGAAGCGTTAAAATCAAACAAAATACCATCTTCGAATTATCGAAACTCACTTTATAGGAGACTAGCCAAAACTGTTCTAATTATATTTGTGTGTGTGTGTGTGTGTGTTCTAGGTGTGTATTCGATCGTCTACAAAAATTTTACTAACCAACCACATCTCTATCTACTAAAAATCTTGAATTCATTCATTCATTCACTGACACTGACAGAAATGGCACAGCCTAGACCCAGCAGTGGGAACATTACTGGCTGATGATGCTTAGGATATGGCTAGTTGCTCTATATATTGCTTTCCATATAATTAAATCCAGTGTCCTTTTCACTCAAGAACTGTCACAATCATTGGTGCTCAACATTTGTTACAGATTATTGGATTGAATCTGAATGTAGTGAGAGAAAGTATAGATACAGGAATGAAAGTAAACCAAGTTCTGCCACATGGCAGGTCGTCAGGTCCGGGTACAGATGTCCACAATCAGTCGTAACTTCAGCTCGGCGTGTCTCTGAGCGCAGTATATTGAGCTGAGCCCAGTATTAAGTGCTGGTGGTCGGTACAGTTTATGATAGCGCTGCTGAATCACGCACTAACTACTTACTCGTATGGATGCTAAGTTATTTGATGGACTTCGAAAAGTATGTTGCAAGTGTAAGTTTCTATTTGATTGTAATAGATACTAGATAGTACTTAATTATTAATATACATATTATATTTTAATGCTGATATTTTTTAAATTTTTAAAAGCCATTTAATTTCTTACACACTAAAGTTTTCTTTGATTGCATTGAATTTAAGTAAAAAATATCAGCAATAAATAAAAATAGTCACTCTATTTAAAAAAAAAAAGAATTGTCAGGGAAATCAAACAGTGAAATATATTACAAATAAATATAAATAACTTTAAGTTGTTCATGCAAAACAATTTTCACAAGCAAGCAACTTCTCCTTAACGTATTCTACAAAATAGTACAAATACAAACAAACAGGCTCTCAGTAATTATACGAGTCACATAGTTCTCATAATCAGTGAACACTCTCACGTTACGTACAAAAATATTTGTTGAACGGGCGACCGACTCGTTCCGATCGGCTGCGTCTGAGGCGATGCTCAGGGCTGACTAAAGACCAGATTTTAAAGATTTCCATTGTCAATATGTAAGAAACGGACTTACAAGTGTTTCTAAGTCAAATTAATCCCACAAAAACATTTCATGTTAAATGTTGCCAAGACGAGACCATGTAGCTCGCACTGTCAAAAAGTAATCAGATCTCATGTAGAGCAAAGCTTCTAACTCTACACGCCCTAACTCTACAAGGCCTGACTTCGCAAACTCTACACCTTAGTCAAAATATCTGGTTTGGCCGTTTCGTTACTACAAGAACCATTAACAGTATGAGAGTTTTTCACCTTACGCTCATGTGAATATAGCGAAATGGCCAAGCCATATTATTTTGACTAAGTTGTAGAGTTTGCGAAGTCAGGCCTTGTAGAGTTAGGGCGTGTAGAGTTAGAAGCTTTGCTCTACATGAGATCTGATTACTTTTTGACAGTGCGAGCTACATGGTCTCGTCTTGGCAACATTTAACATGAAATGTTTTTGTGGGATTTCATTTCTTTTTGTAAGTTGCTTATGATATTTATACGAGTATTTTTGCTGTTGTTCATTTTTTCTTTCTTTTTTTGGGGTTTATTTATAACAAGGACCCCCTATATAAATTTTCAGACCTCTAGCATCAAAATTTACGGAATTTTTTTTTTCTTTTTGGGGGTGTAAAAGTTTCAAGTTTTAATATTTTTTTGTTGTTTGTGTACTATTACTAGCTTACATACCAAATTTCAGCTTTCTAGGACTTCAGGAAGTACCTTAAGAATTTTGATGATCATCAGTCAGTGAGTCAGTGACGAAATCGGGGTATTTTAGATATCAATAAAATCTAAAGTATAAGAGCTATGAAATTGAAACTTTATAGGTTTAATAAGTCAACCACTGGCATCATATGCCGAAAATTTTGTTTATCTGGTATAATCCAAACCCAAGTTAAGAGGGTTCAAAAATACGACGAAGTGCTTCGAGAAAAGGTAGGTAGTGCCCTTGCGCTTCGCTTGACTGGTCTTGGCGGGGGCACTCCCGTGCCCCCAGATTTTCTAAAATGACAGTTGCGGAGTGTTTCGTGGCAGCTGCGGTTTTAAAAAGCGGGGAGAGAGGTGATGGCACGAGACTGATTAGGCATTCCATAGCAAACGAGGCTCCTTAGATTATTTTATAATGTTCGTCTTATTAGAGCAGAATAAAAAAACTTTCTTTTTCTTCCTTATCAAAATATTAATTGTTCTTCTTGCACGTTTTATGAGCACAACGAGTACCATAAGTTGCAGCCGCGTTAATAAACGCGGAATAAAGTGTCCTTCTCGACCTCGAAAAATGTATGGTACCTAAATCTGGAGATTTAGGTACCATACATTTTTCGAGGTTGGTGTTTAGTAATATCCTAAACCTAAGTCTAGCGTCATGCTTTGGATGATCGTTCGAACATGATCCTAGTATACTTACGATAGATAAACTAGTGGCAGCCCTGCGAACGAGTGTGTAATGATAATGAACCTGCGCGCTCTGTGCGCCCGCGCCGCGCCGGGTGATCCGCAACACACCGCACTCCACGACGGTTTGTTGAGCTGTGCTATCTCTGATTGCTCTTTGCGACTCATTATGCTCAGATTAGCCTTCAATCTTTCATGCTCTCTCTTCTAAAGAATTACAATCTTTATAAGTTTCGGTTGAGTAGTAATTAGTTTCTTACAGTGTATCTTGATTACATTTGTATTTCCTGGCGAGTATTAAATGTTCGTGAAAAGACTTATACTTACATAATTATACTTGCCCAAATAAGTAAGCATGGATCTAATCACAAAACCATCAGCTCAGCTGTTTCTGCAACAAGTGTTACTGTAGTCGTAGGTGGTACATGACACATCTAGTTGAAATGACTGTCTATTCCTTAAAAATACTGAGTCTCAGCCATTCGTAAGTCGCGCCCGTTACCACTGGGTCGCCAGTGCTCTATAACTCTATTCTATTCTAATATCTATAATTATATTCTATTTTAATCTCTATAATTTTCAGTCTATTATTATTTAATTGTCTTTAAGGTTAAACAGGACAAAACGTTGCCAGGCACTGAGATAAGGACACAAACAAAGCATTTGCTATGTGTTATATACACATATATTATGATTCTTGTGAAAGTGAAGTGTGATAATATTGGCATAGCTATGAAGGTCGAGTGCGAACGCTCTGGGGTACAAGCTGGATCTACATGAACTTTTGTTGATCATGGCTTGTGATTGTGACAATGGTTCAGTTATTGGTTAATCTGAATCATTTTGAAGGACATAGCATATAAAAAATTTTGAAATGATATCACACTAAAAAGGCGAAAATTTGTGAGCGTGTGTGTGAGTGTGTGTGTGTGATTATAGTATGTTTGTTACTTCTTCACGCTCAAACGGCTGGACCAATTTTGATAAAATTTGGTATGGTGGTACCTGACACCCTGGATTAACATATAGGCTACTTTTTATCCCGATATTCTTACGGGATCGAAACTTATGCGGGTGAAACCGCGCGGCGCAGCTAGTTGCTTCATATGTTCGAAAAATTTGTCTGCTCAGCTGTCTGCTAACAACGTAAAAAACGCAATGAATGTCGTTGAACTGTTAACTGAAAATGAAAGCCATTGCTACTGTTAGTTATGCAATAACTCCGCTGTTTGCTGAAAGTGTCCGTCATACTCATATTATGTTACAGTACACTTGATGATTGTGCATCCTAGATCTAAATAGGGAATATGAACGTCTGAATCATTCCGCTATTACACATTCATAACATCTTAATCCACACATTACACCACTGACAATGTTGTCTCAAACTGCGAATGTTAAGGGACTATGCACACAACTACTTTATGATATTGAAAACAAAAACTTTGCTGAAAAGGGTTTACAAAATATGCACGAAAAGGACTTTTATTTTTTCACGTAAAGAGAGCGTATTTTTGTAAAAATTAGAATTGATGCCAAAGTGTCTTTAATGACGGTTTTGCTCGTTTGTAAAAATACACAGAACCTTCTGCCTGCCCTCGTTTATGACTTGATCGCTGTAAAATGTTTCCTTTTCCATTCTGTGAGTCATGTTATCATTTACTCTCTTTTCATGACATCCATCTCAATCCATCGATCAACATTTATATTCATCACTTACTTGGAAGTCGGTTGTTTTTTTTTTTGTAAAAGAGTTTTCTCATTCCTCCCCATTCACAAAAAACTTGCCTGCGACTTCGTTCGCGTTAAATATCTTGTTTTAAAACATCCTATTGGCAATAAATAAATAAATACTGTAGCTATCCATTAGTAAAAGTATTTTCGGAATCGGATCTTAAGTTCCGAGCAAACCACTGCATACAAACTCACTATCTCTTTATAATATCAGTATGACGCGAATTCTTCGTGTCCCAGTGTGAAGAGGCCCTAACATTGGCAACTCCGATTGTTCATCCACAGAACAATTGCGGCGCTCACCGCTCAAGGAGATTAACCACTTAGCGCATTAGCCGCGGCTCAATTGTGGCTATGACTGGCTCTCATTGAGCTGGCGTTAGCTTCCACCAATTAATGGCTTCTTCCGTCTGCTCCCATTCAGCTGATGAATGAATGATACATAGATTGTCTGCGAGATACGCGCGCCGTGGCAAGTGCTCGAATTCATTGAAAATGTACGTAGAATATTGATGTTACCGTCAGAGTTAGCAAACTGAAGAGTTAGAGCAATGTTTGTCGAAGGAACGATGACCGTTGGACCATACGAGTCTTGTACTAGAGACCGCGAGTCGGCAAGCGTAATTCAAGGCACCTCCAGAAAAAAGTAAAAAGATGGCTGGGTCAAATTGGATGCCAGGTGTTGTGGAGCAACATGGGAGAGTTCATTTGAATCATTAGAATGTATTATTGGACCATCTCTGCGCAGAT
Organism: Mesoligia furuncula; assembly: GCA_916614155.1. Taxonomy (NCBI): domain Eukaryota; kingdom Metazoa; phylum Arthropoda; class Insecta; order Lepidoptera; family Noctuidae; genus Mesoligia; species Mesoligia furuncula. The sequence goes on from OU744814.1 coordinate 360,202, forward strand.
GTATTTGTAAAAGTTAGAACACCCCTCTGTTTTTGTCGGGGGTTAAAAAGGTACTTTGTCAAGAAGATGGTCAAGTGTGTAAATGTACTTATTAAGCCAAATCAGCCATCCAGCTTGTTAGATATAGCTTTATGGAACGCGAATAGAAATATGAATTTTACCTTGCAAGTCTTGGCAGACGGATTGGCGAAGCGACTACTAAAGATCTAGGTGAACGTCGCCGACCGCCGAGCTACATAATCGATACATAATGTACTTAACCGAGGCGAATTAGTTTCCGATCAGTATCGCTGACTCATCGCACGTTGACCTCTCCTTGAACTGATGCCTCTGCAATGTTCTATGAAACTAACTTCTTACTTGTTGAAAAAATGTTAGTTTGTTGCATTGTTTGTTTTGTTAGTAACATCACGCTTGTGCCTATTACCCCGAAGGGATCGGCTGAGGTGTGTCGTACGGCGACATTTCGCAAGTTATGTCTAACTCCCATACACTTAATAGCCGATGAGCCTATTGCAATCAACCGGCCACAAATCGAGAACCCTACTAATAACACTGTCAAAACAAATAATTATTAACATTGTTTGACCTGGGGATCTAACCCAGGACCCCATGCTCACCCCTTAACCAACGAGGCAAAAAAACAACAAATAATTTTCACAATGTATTAAAAGTCTTAATCTCTAGTTTCCCAGTTCGATTGTCGTCAGTATCGGACTATTGAACTCGATCGAACTTTTCGCTCTTGCGCTGAACTGTGACAGAGGCGCTTGACGAATCACATCCAGTTGTTTACAGTACTATTGAAGCGGAGAAGTGACCACAGCGCGATAATCTGTTGCTCATTTATCTGTTGTAGAGAGCTAGAGATTAGAGTTAAAGGCCGATGCTATTGGAATGAGCAGGCGCCAGCGGGATTAGGATTAGGTATGTCATGTCATTGGGAAACCTGCTTATTAACCAGGTGACACTTACATTGTTGTAAATTCATGTATAAGTAGCGTAATCAGTCTATAACTTTCCCAATGCTGAGACACAGGTCTTCTCTCTGTGAGAGGGACTGGGCCATGATCCACCACGCGAGTTCAGTGCGGGCCAAACAACAAATTCATGTATATTTCTGCACAACTCCGCCCTTCATTTTTCATCTTCCCTGCTACAATACTAGGTAGTTTTGAGGGACTGTTAGTGTAATTTGCCATTCAAAAAGTGCTGATTGCCAGCCTCTTCCGATTAAATATTTTTTGATTCGAAATAATTGTAGTGATTCTAAATTGTAAGGAGAATTATATTATTTCACAGAGTAGCAAGGAATACCGAAATAATTTTCTTACGTATCTCTATTTCAATTATACGCCATCGAAAATGAAGTAAGAATAGAATACTCTTTATTAAGTACAGCATATTATGAATTACAGGTATAAATGTAGTCTTACAAAGGCTGACACAATAGGCGGTCTTGTCGCTAAAAGCGTTCTTTTGAAGTCAACCTTCGATGGATTAACGCGTAGCAGAACTTAATGTATATAGATATGTCATTATTAGCCAGTCATTTGTTATCTCAATTATCGATCCCTCTATAATGTAGTCATCAACAACTAGCCCACACCAGCAGTACTATAGTGGCAGTAGCTATAGTATAACAGTACCTATAGTTCTCGCAGTTGATGTGTAGTGGGCGATCAATTTATACCTGACACGTTGACTTATTGCCGTATACTGTGAGATGTGTCGCTCGTTATAGAGTTTATAACTGACTCTAAGAACTATGGTGCACTGATGACTTTTAGTCCGTTACTAGGTTTGTAGTAGTTTGTTGACGTTTAAAAGTATTGGACACTTTGTGGAAATGAAGCACTAAATTCTTTACTATTGAACAGTATATTTTGTGCGCGGTATGATTGCGGTTAGAAAGATGGTGTTCCAAGAAGAATATATTCGCTAAAACCAAAAGAATTGGGGTGATGGTAGGAGGTAAGGGCAGGATGATGAAAATTTTACATTTTAGGATATGTCTTGCCATAATTTTCCTCAATGTTAAGTTTAATAAGATGAATACGGTGATTGATGTACATATAAAATGAATTGCCGACTTTTTATCGTATTCTATTGCAAACAAGAACCAATCCAAATCAAAGCACATTTATTCAAATTAGGCTGAGAATCAGTACTTTTTAAGCGTCAACATTACACGAGACAGTCCCCCGAACAACTCCCGCCCTTCACCACTTCCTAGTGCTTTCGCTGAGAAGAAGACGTGGCGCAACAAACTCTCCAGCAGAACAGCTGTCTGTTCAGTTGGAAGGATTTTGAATTCTATACAATAGAATGCTAAGTAATTATCATTACCAAACATAAAATTAAATTATTTGCCATATGACAGCAGCAACTGCCCATGTGTGTTCGCCCGAAGCCCTCAGGTGTGCGATATTGTAAATTCCCGCTCGTTCGTTACCGCGAGTTTAACCACCGGTTGTTACAGTTTACTGTCGGTTGTTGGAGGTCACCGCCGGGAAGCGATCTCTATCATGACGTCAATCAATCAGCTCGATCGCATCTCGAGTACTCGGGTGTCGATCGTCATTCACCGTGACATTCAATACGGTGATGTACTAGTTGTAAACCGGGAACGGCCACGTGCCATAGTTTGTCTATTGCTTATAACTTTGTAAGCGGAGTTTTGCATGCGCTGCTGTATTTCATTAGGACAAAGAAGAATCTTGGAACATGCTGAAATAGTATAAGATTTTAAGAAAGACAATGAAGAAGACAAGCATTTTGAAATTTTGTTCTATTTACTGACAGTGTTAAAAATTCGAAAGGGTTTTCTACCAGAGGAGTCTAAAGAATGTACAAAAAAGTATTTTGTCCCCTAAAATGGTCATATTGACTTTTCGCTAACTAGTTATGCACATTTTAGTCATATGCTTGATAACCTTTATTTAACCAGTCTTACCAAGGGGTATCGTATTACCCAGTAACTGGGTTGTGGAGGTCAGATAGGCAGTCGCTCCATGTAAAATACTGGTATTCAGCTGCATCCGAGACTGGAAGCCGACCAACATAGTTGGGAAAAGGCTAGGCAGATGATGCTTGATAACCTTTATTTATTTAAGTATTTGTTTGTGCACAACCGTGATGTTATCTATCTATATATATAAAATTCAAAGTCCTGACTGATTGACTGACTGACTGATATATCAACGCACAGCCCTAACCGCTGGACCTAGAGACTTGAAACTTAGAAGGTGTGTTCTTTGTGAAGATTAAGTATCCACTAAGAAAGGATTTTTGGGAATTCAACCCCTAAAAGGTTAAAATAGGGGATGGAAGTTTATATGAAAGTCCGACAGTTTTGAAGTTAGGATCTTCTAATTTTGTATTTAGGCTGACAATTGAAAATTAATTTATACGTGTCTCAGCGTTTTTGATAATTCCACCCCCGAAGGGTTAAAAAGGGGGATGAAGTTGTGTATAGAAAGTCATTAATTTTCGACGTAAAAAACACAAAATTTATTATCTAGGCTTATGATTGGAAGCTAACACAACGGTGTTGTTAGAATTTCATCCATTAAGGGGGTGAAAAGGGGGATAAAATTTTGTCCTGACTGACTGTTATATCAACGCACAGCCTAAAACGCTGGTCGGTACTGCTGGGTAGAGAAATTAATTTTGGAGGGTGTATTCTTTGTGAAGAGTAGATATCCACTAAGAAGGGGTTTTTGGAAATTAAACCTTTAAGGGCTGAAAAGAGGGGATTTTGTTTGTATGAAAAATCTTATTCCTTGGGTTAATAACCATGAAACTTGGCACGAATACTTATCTAAATAAATTATGAAGTTTGGCTTTTTTTTCTAAACTACCCCTGAAGGGGGATTGGGAGGTGTCAAAGTTTGTATGGAAGAATTTTAACGCGTGGTCCAATTAACCCGAAACTCAGTATTTATACTTAAGACCGAAAATAAAGAATAACGTGTATCATCGTTTTTCGAAAATTTACCCCTAACGGGGTGTAAAGTTAATTTTATAGGGGAAGACTTTACTGCGTGGCTTGATTAACTCGAAAATTGGTACAAACAATCTTTGAGTCGAGTAATGAACACATCCCAAACAATTTTACGAAATTCCACCCCTGTGGAGGTGAAAAACGGAGATACAGTTTATAAGAAAAATCTTATTCATTTGGTTAATAAACTTGGCAAGAATACTTGCCTAAGCAACTAATAAAGTTTATCATTATTCGTTTATCAATAAATAAACGAATAATACACACAAACTTTAACACCCCAAGGTGTTAAAGTTTGTGTGGAAGAATTTTAACGCGCGGTCCAATTTACTCGAAACTCAGTATTAATACTTTTGACAGAAAATAATCAATAATAACAGCCGCACATATCGATCGACCAGGTTACGCAGGCTACGCTTGCCGCGGTTGGTCTGTGGATAGGTGTCCATCTTTACATACCGTGACCTCTCCGTGCCTCGGAAATCTTTTAGGGCTTAGCGTAAGCCCTAAAAGATTCCTTGGCAAGAGAGGAGATGTGATCTCTAAATGTCAGACCAGTGTCAAAGGTCAGGCGGAGAGTAATGGGTAGCTCACCGTCCGATCAGGACCAGGCCCGTGCCGGACGGCGCGTACGTGTTCCACGCGCGCCTCAAACAGATGTCAGCATCGAGGAGGGGCCCTCTTAGGGCCAAAGCCTGCCGGGTCAGCGGGATTGTCCGAAAGGGTTACCGCTGGCCCGGAACATAAAGGGCTAAGGAAGGAACACGGGTGGGTTTTAGTCAGTAAGAGTCTGACACTCCTTTCCGCTCCACCCAGAGCGGGAGGAGTCATTTGATGACTTCCCATCCAAAAAAAAAAAAGGGGATTTTAATGAGTGCCTTGATAAACTCAAAAAAAATTGTACAAATAAATTTGGACTTGAAACTTAGCACAAATAATTATAAAGTTCGAATTTTTTTGGAATTCTAAACTAACCCAAAGGGGAGATTGGGGGTGTCAAATTTAGTATGGAAAAATTTTAATGCGCGGTCGAATTAACTCGAAACTCAGTACCTATCTAAGACCAAAATAAATAATAAAGTGGTTCAGGGTTTTTCAAAAATCTGCCGCTAATGGGGTGAAGTCAATTTCATAGGGCAGAATTTTATTACGAGGCTTGATTAACTGGAAAATTGGTATAAATAATCTAGATTGTTTCGAAATTCCACCCCTATGGGGATAGGAAGAGGGGATACAGTTTATATGAAAAATCTTATTCATTTGGTTAATAAATTAGAAACTTGGCAATATTTGGGTCAGTAAATAATAAAGATTGTCACTTTTAGTTTAAAAAATCCCTCACAAAGGATTTGGGGGGTGACAAAGTTGATGGATTAGAAAAATATTTAACCCGCTGTCGGATTAACTCGAAACTCGGTAGTACTAAAACAAAAAATACTTAAAAAAAGTGATTTAGGGTTTTTCAAAAATTGACTCCATTAACTCGAAAATGGGTGTGGGTCTTTGAGTCAAGTTATGAACACATCCAAACGATTTTTCAAAATTACTCTCCTGGGGGGTAAAAACCTGGGATACAGTTTATTTGAAAAATCTGATCCCTTTGAGCTCTAAACTAAAAAATTGGCCCTAATACTTATTTATATCTAAATAAATGATAATAAAAATCATAAACATACATTTTCGAAATTATAAGAGGAAAGTACGAATTTCACGCGGACGAAGTCGCGGGCAGAAGCTAGTTATACATATATTGTAACATTTATTTTATTACAAGCCATGTGCCCTGATGACAAACTTTCATACAAATTTTTATCCTCTTGTACTGTCATCGCGGATGAGTTTTCAAAATTCCTTCCTTAGAAACTTTTGCAAACATTTCATGCCATCTTGAGCCAGCAGTTTAGGTTGTGCATTGTGTGTCAGTCAATGAATTAATTTAAGAGTTTTATCAAGTACAACATAATTTTGCCATGTAGAGCAACTTCCTACCTCTACTCAATCTATTAATATAGCAGAACTCACTACGTCTAAAGAACAACAGCCTGAATGTTTCCCTCCAATTACCATATTTTACGACGGAGAATATTAGCAGCAGCTCACTTCCCGTGTCCGTGCGATACAGAGGGGAAAGTTGGAACAAACAGAACATTACCATAGGAACAGTTTCATGAATACTGCTGGCGAATATAATACGGATGTGGTTCAGAGTGCTCAATGTTCCAGTGTTTTACGATTACCCTGCTTTAAGACGTTGTGGTATGTCCATGTTTTATTGTGTGCGGCCTGTTGGCAGGTCTATGTATATGCTTAAAAATGCTGAGCCTATTTTGATGATTTTGGATTATAGGGTTACATCACACAATTGAAAAGTTTGGCAGATTAAGTTTTAGAATAAGTTCGACTTTGCAGACCGCCGCCTCTGCAATCTCTGTAAAGTACTCTTACATGTCAGTAGTCCCTTACTAAAGCTCGATATTTCATATGTACAGCTGTGCAAGGATCGTTTAGGGTATTGTTAAAAATCGAAACTAACGTCCCCATTTTGTGATTCCAATGAAATTTCAATAACTTAACAACATCGCCCGGTGTGAATGTCAATCTAGCATATTATGTATCTATCTACTATCAAAGAATATTTTCGCGGTAATCAGTAAACACTACAAAGCTCATATTCGCTTGCACTACGTGGTCACTTTCCTGGCGGTCTATATTTATCACAGCGCGACTTTTTTCGATAACCACTGTACAACACTTAGTGCCAGTGCAAACTGTGCGTCTTGTCGCTGCGACAGTCGCTGAAACAAGAAACAAGAGCGCGCGACTCTCTTAGCCTGTCGTTGCGACTCTACAACTCGACGCCATTGCGTCTAGTCTCCAAACTGTCGCAGTCGCATGGTGCGCGTTGTGTTTTATACAGCTGTCGATATAGTAGTTCCTACTAGCTACTCCTGAAGTGAACGCTACTAGTGCGTGACTGCTGACCTAATGAGTTTACTGCGAACCGATCGTATGCGACGAAATGCGGACAAAATTATTATGTCCGCGTTTTGGTCTCACAGTCGGTTGCAGCTGTCCGAATTAGGTTAGAACAGGGTTTTTACGATGCCTAACAGATGTTGTGTGATGGTTCAGGGATTATTAATTGGTGCCATACTGTTAAAGATAATCCGAGAAAATAGTTAAGAGTTTTCTGACAAAATTATCAGATTTCATTAATGGAACCAACCACTTGTATTAATTACTTGACGTATTTTTAACATCAAACGAGGACTGTTAATTGAAAGTCCTGACTAAATTATTTGCTTGCCATAGTCATCGACCTTCTACCATTAGGGCATGATTTTGGTCGATTGGCTCATAGCAATGTCCACGGCCCTCGAAGTTCCTCGACTGTCAAAGTGTCCCCCCACTTAGTCTACAGCTCCTCACCTCCTCTATCACCCTGATTAGCAGACACGTCCGTGACAGTCACGACACCTATCACAGATAATCCCTTCATTTACTACACAACACTGAACGCTAAATTGCCGATCGGATCGCGACAGAACTGTATTCTGAGACGAAATGAAAGTACCAGGCTCACATAAATCTAAGGATAGTGCGTTGTAAAGTTCCTCGAAGTGGAATTACTGAGGAGTAGTAAAACTAAGGTTATTTGTTCCACACGCGTCCAAACATATGGAAGCACTAGGACCACATAAACTATCTAAATGTCTGGTGTGAAACTCACAAGCAGGTTGTGATTTGCTTGTCCGCTTCTTCGAATATTAAGGCTGGCGCCATACATGCGAACTGAATGAGGCATACAACAAACTTAGTGTAAAATAGTTGCTACCAATTTGTCTGACAGAAACATGCTCTGTATATTAATTAAACATCATTTAGCTGAAATTGTTCCACTGGAAGGCAAGCATATTCTCTCTATGAAAAGAAATAAGTAACGTGAAGGACAGCTGTGCTGCTGACAAGCTTGTGCGCCACATCTTCCCCGCAGCTGAAGCACTAGGAAGTGGTGAAGACCGTTTTAGGGGACAGCAGCTGTCTTATGTAACTTTGATGTTCAAAAGTTCTGATTCTCAGCCTAATTTGATTGGATGACTTCTGATTTTGATTGTAATGGATCACCACATCAACAGTAACTATTGGCGATTACCGACCTACGAATTAAGTACACTCTAAGAATGAAGGCTCCCGCAGATAGGCGAGACTTATAGTAGAAAATTTTCCATGAAGTTTTCATTGAAATTGTTCTCGTCTGCAGAAGCCTCGCTAATCACTCCATTTGATAATATAACAAGATCCATTTGATATTGCTGAATTGTCAAAATGAAGGTCTGTGTCATTCCGAGTGTTGTGTTACGCACTAGAGGCGCAGGTTTTCTCACGAATGTATTCCTTCACCACATAGTCACTGAAGTCTAAGAGTTTGACATGAGCTATGACAATCATTTAAAGCTAGTCTGGAGCAGTGCAGTCATGGCCCACGACTCGGTGTGATCCGTGAAATGTAATAATTGTCGACGTACCTCAACAGGCGTGTCTAATGAGATCAATCTTCCAGTCAGAGACATACAGACCTGTGATTATTGTAGTTTTTGTGTCTTTGGCTGCTCCTAGACCGTGGTGTTATGTTCGCGTGTGCATGTACATGTTGGTCTAATCGAATCCATCGCGTGTGAGTCAAAACTATCTTTGATTATGATTATGTAGCTATGATTTATTCCGGTCTGATCCCATGGCTAAAGTAAATTGAGAGAACAAAATAAAACAGATAAGTATTCAAACTTTAAATCGTTAGAATGACAATCAGAAAGAATCAGAAGCTGGCCCACTAGATGCCCGCTCTCAATTTCTTGAGTATTTTTGGGAAAAAACTAAAACCCGACTGAAAAGGATGAAACAAAAGTTGGTTTTTTAACTTTTTTTGATTTAATTATTTTGGGGCTTATTTCAGTAATATTTATATTTTTGAAATGTGTTAATTAAGCCCTTTCATTTGATACCCCACAAGGCACCATCCCATCATATTTATTTTTAAATTCATTACGTTATGTCCTCTAGAGGGCGCCATATTGAATTTAGTGTGAGTTCACATAGCCTATAACTAGCGGTTGGTCGCTTCTAACGATACCTCATTTGTTAAATTATTAAAAGTACTTTTGAAGTTATGAGGGAACAGATGAACATACATACATACATATCGGTTAAAATCATAACCCTCCTTTTTGCTTCGCCGTAGTCGGGTAAAAAGAAGTGGCGCAACATGTTTATTACATTTCTATGAGCGCAATTAACGGCTTGTTTTATAGGGAAGCTTTTGTATGCATTTTTAACCGACTTCTAAAAAAGGAGGAGGTTCTCAATTCGGATGTTTGTATTTTTTTTTTTTTATGTTTGTTCGCGCATAACTCCGTCGCTTGCCAACCGATTTGAAAAATTCTTTTTTTGTTGGAAAGGGTATGCTTCCCAAATGGTCCCATGAAAATTTTATCGAAATCGGACAAGTGGTTTTTGAAAAATCAACAAAAACCTAAAAATGTATCTACATTAACGATCTTTTCATATTTCATAACTCCATCATTTATTTACGAATCGATTTGGAAAATACCTTTTTGAGCATTTGCTCTCGAAAATCATCATTTGGTAAAGTGGAGCTGATGATAAAGACCACAGATGGCTATCGGAACTACTCAATGACAAATATTTCACGGGTTGCGATTCGATTACTTTAATATGGTTGCTAAGCAATTTATGCTCTTTACGAGCTCCATTCCACCATATGCAATGGTGAAATGGAGCTGATGGTGACTTCACAAACAGCTCCAGTTCTCCTGGTTTATGGGAACTCCTCAACAATTAACGTCCCTGCATCGGGTAAAGCAATATTTAGTAAAAGGTGATAAGCAGTTGACATTAGGCTATTGTAACTTAGATAAATTACAAACTGACCCACTAAAAAGTGAAAAATAAAAACTTTTTTACAAAAAAAAAAACAACCGACTTCCGAAAAACACTATAAAGTGAAAAATAACTTTAATTTCGGAAGTCGGTGGCAAAAAACTAAAATACAAATCCAAAGACACCGACTTCCGAAATTAAAGTTATTTTTCACTTTATAGTGTTTTTCGGAAGTCGGTTGTTTTTTTTTTGTAAAAAAGTTTTTTTGTATAAATATCCTCTATTTTCCCAAAAACTACTGCACGAATTTTTTTATTTAAACACGTAATGCTTCCCGCTTCTAGCTAACCCGTTGGATGCGGGAAGCACGGGACCGGTCGAAGTGGAGGTGCTTGGGGGAGGCCCATGTCCAGCAGTGGACGTCTTGCGGCTGAAATGATGATGATGATGAAACACGTAGTATTGTTCTTTACCTGTAATAGTAGCTAACAGCACCCATGTTTCAACGTTAACCTTTCAAAATCTGGCTTCATAACAATCACCAAATGATTTATGTCTAGCTCTCAGGTACACCTGCACATGTCTATACCAAAAGTCTAGACTCGCTCAGTTTCCTATATGATTAGGTTGGTATCGCCGGCGGCGCTTCGGTAGTGTAACGCGAGATGTCTGAATCAAAGCCGGCGTGTAATTATGTGCGCTGTAATCACTGAGCGACGTGCGGCGCAAGTAAAGAGCGGAGTGCGGGTATAAACACACACATAGCATAGCTTCACGCCTGTAATCCCCGGAGGGTCGCGCAGAGCTGTACCTACAGTACACCCACACATCGACAGTTAAGTTTAAGTCCCATGTAATAGAGGACGCCTATTGCCGTCAACCGGGCCCAAATCCAAACTCCGGCCTGCTACTGAGAAATTCCTGCACGCGTAGCATGAGCATCGGTTTGTCGACGGAAGAGTAGACAAAGATGACGTTCCGTGTAGACAGTACGACGGCAGAAAAGTAGAAAGAGTCAACTGCACTTTTTATGAAATTCACTCTTTTACTTAATTCGACTCAGAGTTCTTTGTTTTGTCATACGATTTTATTTTTCTTTTTGATTCTTAATTTTTACTGATATTAAGTCACATTATAAGGAGGGGTCCGTGGCTAAATAATAACAGCCGCACAAGTTGATCGATCAGGTTAAGCTACGCTTGCCGCTGTTGGTCCGTGGATGGGTGACCATCTTTACATACCGAGACCCCTCCGTGCCTCGGAAAGCACGTTAAGCGTTATTACTTCGGTTTTGTGGGGTTTAGTTTGTAACTTTTTTTGCATGATGTGAACTTATAATAAAAAAAAAAAGCCATTGGAATTTTGGGAATTTTGTAGATAACCGTATATACTTTGTGGCCGTCGAGTAGAAAGTTTTCTACTGTTTTTAGCAATTACAAAATCTCTTCACTACCTTAGACAACTGACAGTTGTCAGTGTGATTTTGACATGTGGGATAGAAAACTTTCTTCTGAAATAGTCTACATATAAAAGGACCTAGACAAAGATCGTCGGAAATGAAAGACAGAATGAGAGATCGTAGAAAGATTTCTAGGCGGTATGTCAAAAATGAAGAAAAGAACTGTCATATTGTATAGAAAGCAATGTGTCTTCTCTTCGTAGAGATAGAAGTGTTCATGCTACGCGTGCTGATGAGAAAACCCAATAACACTACCCGGCCTGGGAATCGAATCCAGAGCGCATGCTCAGCAGTAGCGCTTGCGACCATTAGACCGACGAGGCGGTCGGACGTGGATCTGTCCTTCTTATTTACAACTTTCTGACTCAAAGCACTTCCTTATTTTATTTAAATTGAATAATTAACAGGTATTTTTGAATTGTGAGTCGTTCAGCTAGTTAGAAAGTTGAAGCTGATCAATAGTTGGTATAAATGCACGGAAGTAGGTATGCTGATTACATTCGCAAAGAAAAAATAGAATGCATAGATTCAATTATAAAGGTTTTTGTTAGTCTTTATTCATATTTATTATAACTTATACATACAACTGGTAAGATGTTTCTAGATAGATGAAAACAGATGTACTTATTTACATACATACCTACTTAGTTGTATTTACAGGAGTTATTCCGTCGGCACGAATTGAAAATAGCCAAATACATCAATCACTATGTTACCAAAAAGCTTTTGCCTTGCACCGCTACTAAATTAACTCTAAATCCATCCAATATCAGACACAAACATAAATCAAATAAAAAGTGACAGCAACATTCAGCTAATCCGCTCAGATCGCTGTTTTTGTGGCCCAACGCCTAATGCAAAACTCATAAGCTAATTGCATTAAATATATTGCTTGAAAGCATGTTTCTATTATAATAATGCAATTTTAATAATTACATTATTTATTATTATTTGTTTGGCATGCTAATAACGTCGCCTGAGTTACCGCGGGGTCGTGTTCATACTATTTATGATTATCGCACATTATTTACATAGAACATTTTATTAGTGTATGCATTAGAGTTTACAGGCGAATGTTATCATTTATTTGGTCCATAACTCCGCGGTTAGTGGCTGCTTGTCGAATACATAACGCTAAATGTCTGCTGACTTTGTACAGGCGTACGATGCTTGTAATTAAGCGCGAATTAACTTGAAGGATAAATAATATAAATATGTCGCGCAGTGAATGGGACGACGATAAGTCCGCGTACAAGATGAGGGGGTAATTAAAGCTGGGTGCTCACTAGTTTAATAAAGATGGTAGCTCATAACTGTGACGACTGTCTAATATTTTATTCAGAAAACGCTTAGGCGGTCACACTAAGCCAAAAGCACCATCTCCAATGGGCCGGTTCTGAATTTGTGTCTTGAAGGGCACAGCAATCGAGGCAGAGGCGCCAAGGTAGTCCGCTAAAGTCAGGGCTTCACTTTGTCTGTACACATTTAATAAGCAAATAAAAAAAAATCGGTGGTAAAGTAATTTGAAGTTAGATGTTTTGATGGTTTTAATGATTATAAATCTAGAAATACATAAACGTTATGGTCGCAAATCATATTTTGATCAATATACATACAACCTAAGAGAACTTAAGAAAATTTGAATTTTGCGGATTTGCCTGGTGCTTTGGCCTTAGAAGAGGATTAGGTAGAGCAATGGGCCTTCCATAAATACACTGGTTTAGTTTATAATAAGTAACATTTCAACAACAGTCTGCCTAGTCTTTCACGCTATCATTATTGTCTCGATAGTCTACTGTTTTGGGAAAATCATTCCACACATTAATTTTAATGTACAATGTGTACAGACGGTAGTGTTTTGTTTTCGACTCAGCAACACCACGTGATTGCTGCTACAATACTATTATTGTCGTCCAGTGAATACTCAGCTTTAGGCGACAAGACATTAACTCTGAATGTATGCAGCGTCTCCACGTAGTAATGGTCAGCAAACAGCCGCGAGCCTTATACAGATATCTCTATTAATAACGACTGTCGCATGCAGTTATTATATGCCGCAAAAACTGAGAGACTGGACGCGACCGTGCTACTGGAAATTAGTGAGAAGGGCTACGTTCTTGGAAAAAAAAAGATTTTGAAGAAAATGTTGTGGTAGTACAGAAAACCAGCGGCGTGAGTGTAAGACATATCACCCTAATTGCGTAGCCCACTTTCAATCACAATCTTAATCATTTTGAAGGATATTCATTGCATTTTGACAGTTCAACCACATTGTTGAACTGTCGAAATGAAAAGCATGGCTATTGTTAGTGTGTTACGCAATTACCCCGCAGATGTATGGACGTAAACGAAGCAAAGGAGCATGTAATGATCGTAGCAGCGAGCTTTTTGTAGTTTCTGCCTACCCCATATGTATGTATGTTATGGTCAGAAAAATCTGAAAGCTTTCTTTGAGCTTTAAAACCAGTGGTAAGCGAGCTTAACGCTCCTATTGCAAGCGTGACTGCAGAAGTTAGGGTCCGAATCGTACCGATTCCCAGGTCAGGCAAAGTTTTAAACGGTGTTTTCTTTAAGAATTTCTCAGCAACAGTCCGGTGTCTGGATTTGTGCCCGGCAAAAGGCTCGTTTCCCATTATATGGGTCCTCAACATAATTGTCAAAATAAAGGTTTCTGTACATAAGTACCACCACAGCATACCACTATAACTAATTCTCCCAGGAATACAGGTGCGATGTAATGCTATTACAGTAAGTCATTCGCGAACTTGTCCCTACACTACCGTGCGCAAAGATACCAGTTCTATAAACAAAGTGTAGTGCATGATACGCGACAGTTTGTATGATTTATTTCAGTTCCATCGCAGTTCGAAGAAAAACATGAAATGTCAGGTTATATCGAGAGCATGTAAATACATAATGTATGAGACAGTCATACACATTCGGTGCTCAAAAAATAGAATAGTTTAATAGTGCCATTTTGACAATTCAACAACATTCATTACGTAATTTACTTTGTTGAGCAGATCAATGTGTCGAACATAGAAAGCAATGGATTAGCAATATCCTCCAAAATGTGTGATTGATAGTGTGTTACACAATTAGAGTGCAGCACAGTACAGAATTCGAATAACCAACAATGCAGCAGATAGACATTTCGAGACTTTAGGAGAAAGAATATATTTGTAGTTGTAGGTGGTTCAGTGACGTACATAACTTCAGCCTGCTTCCCCTGGGGGAAGGCAGAATAGTTTCTGCCTTCCCCAGAAAGCCACCGGCTACGATTCTTGCATACTCCTTTCGACTCGGTCAAGTAAGACATCGCTAAAGAAAGATTCGTATGTAATTGTTAAAAGAATATACTTAAGAAATTCAATATACGCAATTAAGTTTTTTCTAATAGATAATAACTCTTTTACGCTATAAAATAAATTGGTTCCTAGAAAAAATATACAGACTTTATGATTATATCAGGTGTTCAAATTAGTTAGTTATTAAATTAATATAAGTTTGATGGACGAGTAGCGAGCAGGCACAGGCTACAGCGACTAAAACGAGCCATCGTAAAAACTAATAAATAATAATTTATGTGCGAGAACTTGGCTGCCACACTATCATTAATTCATTACAGGTTGCTGGATTGAGTCTGTATTTGTACATGGAGTTCATAATTATATATGATTAATTCATAAAATAAATACTGTATATTTATTTATTTATGTACTCATGACATTTCTTGGTAAATAGAATACATCTTTTATTTAATAAAAATCTTAAATTCACTTTTGCATGAGAAAAGGAAGGATTCTTTTAAAATTCATCCCCTAACGGCGTTAAAGAAGGGATTAAAGTTTGTATGTAAGTTCGTTATTTTTATCCGCTGGGAAACCCCATCGGGCACGCGGCTTATATAAAAATAATCGGCAGACAACGACTATAATCGGCAGACAACGACTCTAGAACCCCGACCCTTGCTCGAGCCAGCCCGCGCCGCTGAGCCTGTAGTTCAAAATCCGTCCCTAAATAATTCCGATCCAGCCTGTCCCTTGCTGTCCTCTCCCAGCGACGCCCTAAGCCGAGGTCCGAACCCCACCGGGGGGGTGCCCTTAGCGTGTAGTCGCTTAGTTTTTAGTTAGTTTTTAAGCCCTGCCTGGAGGCCTCAATTTATTGTGGCATCCACAGGAAAGTCCGGTTAAGCAGTAGACAACCTCCCAGGTGGAACTGCGAGATGCCATTCCCCAATAAAAAAAAAAAACGACTCTAGAAGAATAACATTTTGGACAAGAGGTCCTTACAAGAAGTCGTAAAAAAGATGAGCACTAAGAACGGATTTTTAAAAATTCGTCCCCTAACGTGGTTAAATATGGGATGAATGTTTGTATGAAAGCAGATAATTATTGCTTATGGAAAAATCCATGGGCTCACACGACTTGTAGTTGCAGACATCTGCACTAATAATAAATCTGAAGACTTTGTTTGTTTGAACGCGCTAATCTCCGAAAGTACTAGTCGAATTTGAAAAAATCTTTTTGCATTCGGTAGCCCAATTCTTGAGGAAAGCTATAGGCTATTTAATCTCACGCTGAGACTCTGAGAAGCCGAGCCAAAAGTAATAAAGAACGCTAAGCGAAAACGCAGTAATAGCGTGGGCAGGCTATGCGATGCGACAGGGCGGGTCGGGAGAACAAGAAATTCCACGCGGACGAAGTCGCAGGCAGAAGCTAGTCTCAATATAAAACAATCAATATTAATTCACAAAAGCAAGGTATTGTTTCAGCAAAAATAGATTCTATTCATTTGAATTGCGTTAAAGACAGGTTGGCACTTCGACAGAGGCCATTAATTTTACCTTTGGACTATTAAACTCTTGAAGGTTACGTCTTGTAAGTTCATGTATGAAGTTGGCGCCAATTTGAGGAGTTCGAACATTTTATTGGTTTCTAAGTGGTCGTAATGTGAATTGGAGAAGACTCAAGGTTGAAACGAGAATAGGAATTGATCTTTGTGTAATATGTATAGATACTTAGACAGGATACAGACTGCTTCGTTGGTCTAATAGTCGCAAGCGCTGCTGCTAAGCATAAGGTCCTGGCTTCGATTCCTAAATTGAGTAATATGTTATTTATTTATACTTTATAGTACACCACAAAAAATAATCAACCACTAAAAAATATTATTTGGTATTACCGATCTGGAATTTCTCAGTAGCATCCCGGAGTCTTAAATTCGTGCCAAGTTGATGGCAATAGGCTCGCCGCTTACATGGGACACAACTAACGAAATGCGGGTGTACTATAAGAACACCTCTACCTAACCCTTTGGAGAATACAGGCGTGATGTTAACGACCTTATTGTATACCTGCATTCTAGCAATTATATATTTTGTTAATGAAAACATATATTTATAATTATATTTATACATGATTACATAAACACAAGTTTCACCATATTTATCTCTCTCTCAATACATACACATAGGTACTTTAATAGGCCACACTTATGCTTTTAGTAGTAAGTAGTTATCATAATAATAATATACTGTGCTCGTCCTACAACTACTGTTAAGCCTCGTATCCACTAGGCAACATTTGGCACGCGACATGTTGCACAACATGTTGCTCAACATGTTGAAGGTTAGACAAAGACAAAGACAAAGACATTTTATTCGTAGGATATGGTAGGTACAAAGTTGGTTGGTATAATGGACAAGTTCAACACATCAGCCGCTAATAGCGGCATACGAATATTTACAATGTGAACCTAATGTAGGTACACGTGGGTAGGTATAAAACCTAACTTGTTTATTACATAAACTTACACATAGACACAAAACACTTATAAAATGGACATTTTATACTCTTATAATAACACGTATAAATATCAAATAAAAACAACAATAAAAACATTTCTATTATCTAACTAAATAAACCTACCATATTATTAAAAACAAAAAAAAAATATATATATAAGTATATTATTTACTTATTTACCCTTATAATCAAAAAATTCTTTTAAGGTGTAAAAATTATTTTGGAGAAGCCAATTTTTCAGACTTTTTTTATAAAGCTCAGCGACAGCCATGTCGGATGTCATATAGATAACGTTTGCGTCAATAATATCAGTTACGCGGACGACATGGTGTTGCTGAGTCCATCTGTCGGAGGTCTAAGGAAGCTGTTATGTATCTGTGAGGCCTATGCTGAGGGTCACGGCTTAAAGTACAACGTTGGAAAAAGTGAGTATATGCTCATCAGAGGTAATAATAAACAACCAGAGCATATACCACCAGTCTATCTCAACGGGGTATCTTTGAGTCGGGTCTCTCGGTTTAGGTATCTAGGGCATGTTGTGACCGAAACCCTGCATGATGACGCAGATATTGAGAGAGAGCGGAGAGCATTGTCGGTGCGCGCTAACATGTTGGTGCATAGGTTTGCGAGGTGTACGGCACAGGTAAAGTTAACTCTGTTCAGAGCCTATTGCCAAAGCTTTTACACCAGCGCCCTATGGACCAACTACACGCAGCGGGCCTACAATGCTCTCAGAGTGCAATATAACAACGCCTTTAGGATTCTGGTGCGACTACCTCGATTTTGCAGTGCCTCGGGCATGTTTGCCGACGCGAGGGTGAGTGACTTTTATGCTATAATGCGCAAAAAGTCAGCCTCATTAATTCGTCGCATTCGAGGGAGTAGCAACGGAATCCTAAGGATGATTGCAGACAGACCAAATTCGGCAGTTGTAGGAAGGCTCATCAGGCTGCATGTAACCTAGAGTCCTTTGAATTATTTCAATTTAATCAGTTTTTTTTTTTGCAATTTTATTTTCATTTTAGTCCATAAAAAAAAACTATTCATTTCAATTTAATTTTAATTTATTTTAAATTATTTACGAGTATTTCAAGTTTTCATTTAAATCAACTATTAACTTTAATTAATTTATTTATTTATTTTCAATTATAATTTGTTCCGATTAATTACGTCAATACATTTTTATTTTTTATTTTGATCTCCTCATGACTAACATAGTTTTAAGATAATGTAATACTAACAAAATATGGACATTTAAATAGTCTGAATTAAATACTTTTTATTTTTTTTATTTTTTTTTTATTATAAAAATTAGATGGTAGTTCTCTTATCACTTTTGGAATGTTGTTATATATTTTAATGGACATAAGTTAGCTGTTTCTGTAGTGGAGAGTGCTACTACAAAATTGGTTTTTTAACTTGGTGGGGTCTCTTTTTGTAAATCTATTGTTTTCGGCTACTGTGGAGAAGAAGAGAGAGTTTTTCTTGACAAATAAAGCTATTTCATAAATGTAAGTAGAAGATAGAGTTAGAATCTTTAGCTTTTTAAAAATTGGTCTACAGCTCTCGTATGGAGGCGCCCCAGTTATTGCTCGCAAGCATTTTTTTTGCGCTATGAAAGCTCTTTGTATATGTGATGAGTTACCCCATAAGAGTAAGCCGTACCTCAATACAGACGCTACGTAGCCGTGATAGGCGTTGAGTGCAGCTTCTTCATTCGCTGTTTTGCGTAGTTCTCTAAGTGCGTATACAAATCTGTTTATTTTTTTACATAGATTTTCGATGTGTATTCCCCAATTACAATTTTCATCTAGTGTTAGACCTAAAAATTGTATAGTATTTTCTTTATTAATTATTTGGTTATTATGATTTAAAGTAATTTTTGGCAGATTTTGTTTGTAGTTTGCAAATTGAATGAATTTTGTTTTAGTTAAATTAATTTTTAGGTTGTTTTCGTTTAGCCAATTAATTATATTATTGATGGTTTGATTTACTTCTTGTTGATGTAAAGTTTTATTGTTTTCCGGTATTATTACTGACACGTCATCTGCAAATAGTACGCACTTATGATTTGTTATGTTTGGCAAGTCGTTAATGTATAACAGGAAGAGAAGAGGCCCAAGGATGCTTCCTTGGGGCACTCCGGACCCATTGTGTCTAAATAAAGATTTATATACCATTGCAATAAGTTTATCATCAATACGGGATACTTCAACACACTGTTGTCTATTGCTGAGATAACTTTTCAACCATTCTAACGCTGGACCTCTGATGCCGTAGCGCTCACATTTATCTAGGAGTGTATTGTGGTTAACGAGATCAAAAGCCTTGCTCATATCTAGAAATTTTTTAGCGCGGGAAAAGTTAGAAAAGTTAGCGCGGGACTTTTGTTTAGCAACGTTGTCTGTCTACGCATGATCAGTCGTCGACAACATGTCGCCAGAGGAACTAGTGTTGATTTTAGCGGCGGTGGTTATAATTTTATCGAAAAATGCATCAAAAAGAAAAAAAAAACACGTTGGTGGGTTAGAAATTTACGTACAAAATAAAGAAAATGTGTTCAGTAATCTCCGTGTGGTTGACGGATCTTTTAAGAATTTTATCCGACTGAGCACTCATTCGTTACACAATACGGGCATTTCTGCGCGTCACGTCTCCACTCGACAACATCTGATGCTCAACTGCATGTTGCACGGAAACAAACAACATGCCGCGCGTCATATTGCGCGAGCTGGCAACGTCGCGCGCTGTTGTCGAACGCTGCTGAACATGTTGACCGTCACGTGTTGCGCGTCAATTGTTGCCTAGTGGATACGAGGCTTTATACTATTTTCAATTACATAGGCGAGGACGCTGGCACCCTAAACACAAGTTAAATCTTACTTTGGGTGCCAGAGTTCATCGAAATCACTCTTTCCCTTAGTTGTGACGCTGCATAGTGTTTAGATAAGTGTTTTTGTACATCTGAAGTTAATAAAGAAACTTTTTTGTTGTTGTTATGTTACGTTATGAAGATATAAATAGTGCCCCATTCAACCCCTTTGACATGGGACTTGAACATAACTGGCAACATGTGGATGGACTTCACACGTGTTTGCCGATTCTTCTAGCAGAGCAGCTAACGCTTTACCTTCCTTCCTCCTTCAATGTTGCTCATAGTTACCGTGAGAACTCTCTAATAAACCTGCCAACTTGAACCAAGTAGCTGTGATTGACAAATCATAAACATCTTGTTATTAGTTTGTTTGACATTTGTCATCGCACACTTCAATTACCAAATGTCAACATTCTATGTTCACATGTCACATTTGATATGTATGTCATGTCACTTGTGGGATGTTTTTTCTATAAAAATACTAGCTGACCCGGCAAACGTTGTTTTGCCATATAAATTATTTCTAGCTGCCCGGCGCGACTTCGTTCGCGTGGTGTTCTACGCCTTACCCTACCCTACCCTACTCCTACACTACTCCTACCCTACTCCTACCCAACTCCTACCCTACTCCTACACTACTCCTACCCTACTCCTACCCAACTCCTACCCTACTCCTACCCTACTTCTACCCTAATCCTAACCTACTCCTACCCTACTCCTGCACCACTCCTATAAGTAAAAAAAAAAAAAGAATATCCTATGTCCGTCTCCTGGTTCTGAGCTACCTCCCCACCAATTTTCAGTCAAATCAGTTCAGCCGTTCTTGAGTTTTAAATAGTGTAACTATAACGACTTTCTTTTATATATGTAGATGTATTTTTGTTAATAAATTGGATACGTCTGCTTGTGTTACGTTTATGTCACCGTTAACACAAAAACTGATTCAATTCGTATTGATTGTATTGATGTTACTGTTGATCTGCTAGGCTGGCTACGAACTGGCGACTTTTAAACGCAAGTGCAATTGGAAAAATAGTATCCCTTTCTTTTATTGTGTTGTTTGAATAACTTATAACTTATTTTATTACACGAATAAACATTATGCCTAAAAATGTATGCAACTCCAAATTATATCAAAACAAATTAGACCTAACGACAGTTATGGTAATCTTTGCATTATGTCAAAGTATTATTATGCCACAGTATTATTATGCTAATAAAGGCTATGCAAAAACGTAATGCTAAACAATGTTATGCCTAAAAAAATTATGCCAAGAGGGGGATTCCCGGCAAAGTGTTATTGGGATGTTCCTTCAGGAATTTCTCAGTAGCAGTCCGAAGTCTGGATTGGTGCCCGGTTGAAGGCAATAGACTCGCTTCCTATTACACTTAAACATAACTGGCGAAATGTGGGAACACCTCTGCCTAACCCGTTGGGGATGACCAGGATGATGTTATTCGTGATGTTATCATTTAGAAATTGGATAAAGAAAAAGTCAAAACACCCCGTAGTGAGAAGTATTACTTTTTGCTGTACCTAGTTCCGTTGCTAATTTATCTATGTTATCTAGAGCACAGTTAGTTCCAGTTCATTTAACAGCAGAAGCTACTCAATATGATAAGTGCAGCTCATTCATTAGCATCAGCTCCGTCCTCCATCACTGCTACGATTATCGTCACATCTCTGAACGTTACACGACGCGACTAATAATTCTAGTTGGAATCGCTTCTAGTCATTACTAATAAGTAGTTCGCCGTGTGATGCTGAACTAGATTTGTGTTCCGTGATAGCACAACATATTATACATAATATTAATATATCATATGTATGTACAAGAGCTGCGGCCCTGTACATGCATGGGTTTAATTTTATTTCGGGATATATAGGTCGATTTATTTCTAGCCGGTACGGGTAAGTTCTAAAGGAAAGGCCAATTAAAAAAAAAAACTAAATGACAAAAACAATCAGCCTGTATACAGAATACCAATTGGAGATAGCCGATGGAGTACAGTTTTCACCGAAAAGGCCGTGGTGAAGGATAGGACAAAAATTAGGCACAGCAGCAGTGAGTGATTCCGGGCTAAAATATGACGATAAAGAACTCAATTATAGCTGGCGCAATTTGGCCAATGGCTAGACAAGGCTCTACAAATGAGGCTAATATAGATGCATAGAAAAAGAAAACATGTTGCGCGGACCCTAAATATATTGGTATAAAGACTGGGGGATGATGATGATAAAGAACTCTATAGCCGTATCTAGGCAACAAGCTTTTAAAGGCTTCGTTCATACTCATCCCTAGTTCGAACTCGCCCACTTTTTTATATGCCTATACAAATTTGTCGGAAAAGTGTGCTACGATGTAGAAAATCACACACTCACGCTCATCACTTATCACGTATTAATTTTACTATGGTAGTCTTGATCTTTTTTTCAATATATTTTTTAGCAAAATTATTTTAGATTCCGTGCACGTTATCTATGTAAACATAGAAACAAACTTTTAATTTTTAATCGCCTTTGATGTGATTATTCCGAAAGAATTCCAAAATTTTATTTTAGTGGACTATTGCGAACATGAAAATGGGATTATTGTTTTTGGCATTAAATATATCAAATAGCAATTACTGACTGAATAAAAATCGTACTAACACTTATCTTACCATCAGTGCTTTTACGCCTTTTAGCTATACATGTAGGTATATACGAACCGGACGAGTTCCAACTAGGGAAGAATATAGTTGAAGCCCTTTTATACAGCTTTGAATTAAAATCATAGAGTTAAACGTGGAACAAACGTGCGATGAGGGCTGGGGAATGATCATATTTAATGTGAAAATATTACAAAAGTTTGAAAACTGAGTGAATGGTGCATATTTTTATGTATAAGGCTAGCAGACATGCACGACGCGACGGTGCGGCGCGATTCTGGATGAACAATTTCCATGAAGTTTTCATAGAAATTGTTGTAGTCTGCGCGAACCTAAAATCGTGAGAGTGCAGCCGGCCTACAGAATGTGATTGGATTATGACAGAGTATCGCGTCGATGATTTGTTTACGACGCAGCTCCATATTATTATTTACGGCTGCGCCCGCGCCGCTCACTTCATTATAAAAAATAACATTTATGGCAGCCATTAAATATGAAACTCGTATCCGATGCCAGCCGAGATCATTGAGCGGAACGTCGTTGGTTTTAGTACAATATATCTTTTTATAAGTAGGTATTATAATTTTATTAGACCCTGATCCCACATTTGGACTGTCTGTCAGTTATGTTTATATTCCCTGTTATAGTTGCAGGTGGGAGAGGCCTGTTGTCATCAAGCGAGCAGAAATTCTGTTCTACTGAGACATCTAAACTAATATTATAAAGAGCAAAGATTACCTTTTTAGGGTTCCGTAGCCAAATGGCAAAAACGGAACCCTTATAGATTCGTCATGTCTGTCTGTCTGTCCGTCCGTATGTCACAGACACTTTTCCCCGAAACTATAAGAACTATACTGTTGAAACTTGGTAAGTAGATGTATTCTGTGAACCGCATTAAGATTTTCACACAAAAATAGAAAAAAAACAATAAATTTTAGGGTTCCCCATACTTAGAACTGAAACTCAAATTTTTTTTTCATCAAACCCATACGTGTGGGGTATCAATGGGTAGGTCTTCAAAAATTATATTGAGGTTTCTAATATCATTTTTTTCTAAACTGAATAGTTTGCGCGAGAGACACTTTAAAGTGGTAAAATGTGTCCGTCCCCCCTGTAATTTCTAAAATAAGAGAATGATAAAACTAAAAAAAATATATGATGTACATTACCATGTAAACTACCACCGGAAATTGGTTTGAACGAGATCTAGTAAGTAGTTTTTTTTTAATACGTCATAAATCGTAAACAGCAATTTACCATTCATTCAATCAACTCAAAAATAAAAAATAAACATTTAATTTCATAAACATAAACCTTATGCATAAACCCGGATGTTACGGAACCCTCGTTGCGCGAGTCCGACTCGCTCTTGCCCAGTTTTTTTTGTATAAGTACTTGTTTGTTACATTTTCACGCCAAAACGACTAAAAGGATTTGAATGAAATTTAGCCTGGATATAGGGACATAGGATACTTTTTATATCGATATTCCCGAGGAATCAAGACTTATGCGGGTGAACGCGCGTTTCTAATAGTAATAAAGTCAATCTGTCTTTTCCCAACTTTGTTGGGGTTGGCTTGCTTGGTAAAAATCAAAATCAAAATATTTTATTTCACATAAACCTGGATGGGCACTTATGAAACGACAGAAGCTAGGTGCACGGTTCCAACTGGTCGTTTCCTATGGAGAAGAGCCGGTAAGAAACTCCACGGTCAGTCTTTTTAAAAATAATTTGCTTATACAATGTTTTAAAATTACAGTAGGTATGGGAGGACAGCGTAGGCCTGTCAACAAGTACCAGGTAATACTGGTGGTCAGACTTTTGGGCATCTGACTACCCGTAACGGCTGTCCAAGATTTATGAATGACAACTGTGACCAACGGCTTAACGTGCCTTTTGAGGCGCAGAAGGGTTTCGATACGTAAGGGATGGTCACCCATCCACTATCCGACCGCAGCAAAAGTAGCTTAACCTTCAATCGTCCCGAGAGGCCGATATCATTTAGCCACGAGCTATTTCCTAATGGAAAACTTAATAAATAAAATAACACATGTTTATTCAAAAATAAAAATTGGATATTTTATTAGAAATAATTTGGGCATATAAACACATCGCCCGACCTAGGGATCAAACCCAGCACCCCATGCTCAGCAGCCGCGCTCTCGAGCACTAGGCACAAGTTGAACAACTGAACAAGGCACTTGAGTTATTGCTTGACTCGAGTCAAGTTACGTTAAGTTAATAGCATCCGTCACGCACTTCATTCACAATCACATCAAATGTAGGTCTATGAGGTGAAAGTGGGGCCATTAAATCAGACCCTTGTTACATTAACACTAGTTTAAAATATCTCCGACAGATAGGGGCTCGTGGCTAAGTAATAACAGCCACACGCTAAGCTACGCTTGCTGCGGTTAGTTCGTGGATGGGTCATCCATCCATCACATATCGAGACTCCGCGCCTCGGAGAGCACCCGGCTGTCACTCGTAGATCTTTGAAAGTCGTTACTAGTTACGTCAACTAGTCTTACCAAGGGATGTCATGTTACCCAGTAACTGGGTTGTAGAAGTCAGATATAATCAATCCATGTAAAACACTGGTATTCAGCTGTATCCCGTTAGACTGGAAGCCAATCCAAACATGTTGGGAGGCTGAGCAGAGATACCAAGTTTAATGGGCCAGTAATAATTTAGATAGCTTTTGGCTCTAAGGCAATAATAGCGCATTATCTAGCGTAATAATTAATTTGCTGAAACTGGGACATTGACCTTGTGAGTACGTCGATAGCACTAGAATTACTATTTATGTCCCGCAAGCTCAGCCGCTCTCGTCACAGAGTAGATATAACACAGAGCTCAAGCTTCATTGTCCGCCCATTGGCTGCTATGTTAGTCTAGTCTGGTCCTGGGTTAGGCACAGAACCGCGCAGTGTTATTGGGTTATTCCAGTATGAATTTGTAAGTCCGGGGTCTGGATTTGTGCCTGGTAAGTTGCAATATGCTTGCCCTAATTATAATCATGTGAATTAAGGTTCCCGCAGACAGGCGCGAAGCGACAGCGCGACGCAACAGTGCGACGCGATTTTTGTAGAACAATTTCTACGAAAACAACAAAATAAATAAACACATAGTTGCAAAGTAGGTAGATTGTAGGTGTTCTATGCAACTCTGCCTCATCATCATCATCATCATTTCAGCCGAAAGTCGTCCACTGCTGGACATAGGCCTCCCCCAATTTTGGGGGGGTTTGCCATGCTTGGCAGGTGGGTTGGCGATCGTAGTATGGTATGATGGTGTAATGCATAGAGAACGCTGCTGCCCATTCTCCGGTCTCCCTTAGTCGCCTTTTACGACACCCACGGGAAGTATGGGGTGGTGCTATTCTTTCATTCCGGCACCACACAGGCAACTCTGCCTACCCTTCGGTGAATGCAATCGTGATATTATCATTTTAAGGCTATATAGTGTTAATCTGCAACCCGTTTTTTAATTTTTTTTTTGGTCACGTAGGAAAACGCAGTCGCTGATGAACATGGTCACGCACAGTTCGGTCTCTGTTGTCTACCTACTCTTTGCCTCTCCGTGCCCTTTCAGCTGAGTGCGTGAGATAGCGCGGAACTCGCGCGGTGCGTGTGTATATTGTAATCTGAGCGTAGTATCGTGTTAATGAGCCGGCTGTGACATGGCGCGTGACCCTTTAATGTGGGCACGAAACCGATCAGCAGGTGCTAATTACTGTGTACGATTATAATACCTATCTAAAAGATGTAAAGATTGGGTCTGTTTCACCACCCGTGGGAGCTAAGGCGAATAAGGGCTAGGTACGCCAAAAGAAAATGAAACAGCGCTGACAAACAAAAACTGAATGGATGGATGGATCTTAAAAACAGTGTTCATGGAGATTCTTGCCCGATCTTCGTCATAGTAACCTACTACGCTTTGGAATGGGCAATTCTGATTGACCGCGACCCCTTGACAATTTAAAAGTGCTTGTATGCTTTGAGTTTATAATATCTGTTTTCTGTGATTCATCTTAAAAATATGAATAATGTTACGAATAATAAATGATACAATTATTATAAAGCTCGCTCACCGAATCGTGTATTTGGCAATGAGTGGAGATTATCCGCCATGCTATCATTTTATTACAATAATCCGATTACACCCGATGAGCCGCGCCTCATGTCATGCGGATTATATGCTAATATGCTCACTGCCATATTGGGGCATATTGGGAGATCATCGATTGATTCACTGACATTATGTCGGATCACAAGTTCACGCTTGATGTTTGATAGTTTTTCGGTTCATTGTGCTCAATCAATTTCCTTAGCCCAAACGAAATCTGATCAAAAAGTTAACTACCTGCCTTGTTCGTCTGGTTGTAACGAGTTTAATCCTAGAGTCTTTGGAGATGGATAACGCTCCCATACAAGTATGGTCCAGCATGGACATTAATAAAACAATATATATCATGAAGTAATATTTGTATTTAATAGTCCTGTTTACATTTTATTACTCCAGAAGTCGGTGGTGACGAGATATCAGACATTTTAGGTGAAAATTCTAGTATGATATTTTGAAGTTTAGATACAGTAGGCATTGTACATTGTCGTGATGGTCCAGTGGTTAATGTTTCGCTTCTCATGCACGAGGTTCTGGGTTCAATACCGGACAAGTACCAGTGTGACGGTTTTCAATTCATATGTAGTTTCTGAGATTATCTTGGACATTACTGACATCGGTGAAGAAAAAACATCGTGAAAAACCTTGACTTCATGTTAAATTAAGTCTGATATCGCCAACCCTGTCTTGAGCAAACGTGGAATGGTCGTGTCTCTTCTGTACGAGATGAGACAATAATAGGCTGGTATTAATATTATTTACTTTTAATAATATTTAACTACGTGTGTACAATAATCTATAGGTAGGTATCACATAGACCGGTCCTGTGCTTCTTGCATACAATAAATTCCTGCAACTTCTACCACGTCATATATTCAGCATGTGAGGCTTAGGTGCATAGGTACCTAAGCCAAATATGTAGCTGCTCATAGGAGCACTGGAGCAGCAGTGGACTTCTTTGGCTGAATTATGTTGACGATGACTATTATTACTATTATTATTATTACCAGCAAGAATGGCACACTTTATCAGACGCAGGACCTGAAATAAACAACCTATATAAGTATAAACAAATAGCTACACCAAAGATGTGCTGAAGGCGTTACTGAAAACTCACGCATGTTAAAACTTTCCAATCGCAGAGTAATCCACTGTCTTATAACAGATTGGATTTCATCCGAATGCAACAAATGCCCCCTTATGCGAAACGGTGCTATACAGCGCTGCACAGTGCAGCGCTGGTTCTCCATCAGAAATAGGGCAAAATCAGTTGTCCAGAGAAGATGCAAAGTCCCTGAAAGTCGGGGTCGGTCGAGAGAGCAGTAACAACAGATATCCAGAAACAAAGCCAAAGGTCGTTGTAAAACACCACATGAAACCACAAGAAAACATTCAATATGCGAGCCATAAGAACCAACACAGGAATTACTTTCAGTCTACTACAAAGACTACAATATAATGCGGTGTAAGTCTATCAAAAAGTACTCTGTGGGAATGACTTAAATTGTCAAATCATTAATGAAAGACAAATGTCTTGACTTTGTCATGACAATCGACATAAAACCCTGAACACACGTACCTAGCAATAATATGTATACAAACATACTTACATAAACTCCCTGCTTTTGCCATGCGGGAAGGCAGAAACTATAAAACGCCCTCTACTATTACGACCATTACCTACTTACTCGTTTTGCTTTGTCCACGTTCATACATCTAGTCATTTAAGCGCGTCACAATAATAGAACTGATGTATTGTGTTGTATATGTTATCGGCCAAACCCGATTTTAGAGTGAACTAGTTTCGCCTAGGCCAAACCAGTTCATTCGCTCGCTCTTGCATCCTATGTCGACGGAGCCCCGCTCCGCGGGGCTCCTATTTCTGTGTAAAGAGTTTAAAGTAACCTAACCAAACCTAACCTCGGGGTGCCCTACGCTCGCTCTTGCATCCTACGTCGCCGGTGAACTGGTTTGGCCTAGGCGAAACTAATTCATCCTAAAATCGGGTTTGGCCGGTAACATATACATAAGGTGCAGTCAAATATATAATTATTAGGTATAGCTGTGCATGTATTTATTATAACCGAATGTATAATATCGTAAAAGTCCCAAAAATATGTCAAAATATATTTTAAATCACCTTACTATAATAATACAATAATGTGTCCTGCACTAAATATCTGTTAGACTCTATCTGTTAATTACTATTTAATTATATTATTATGTTGTATTGAGTTTCTCAGTAGCAAGTGAAGGCAATAATCTCGCCCTCTATTTCGTGGGACTTGAACATAACTGTTGAAATGGGGGTGTACTATAGGTATACCTCTGCCTAACCCTTCGAGGTTTACAGGCGTGACGTTATGTGAATATTGGGTCAAACACTATATCGAATTAACATTTATTTTGAAAACATTTATTGCTTCGTCTGTAACTGCCTTAACAGAAGAAGATAGTGTTTCCATTTCTTTGAAGAAAACTACTACCACTTACTACTACTTACTTTGATTTATTGATTTATATTTAGAGATAAATAAAATGTGTCTTTTTTACTTTTACTTCCGTTAACACTAAATGCGCATAAAAATATATATTTTTCTTACTCTATTATCTAAAATACAGGTAAATATTTGTTGTTTCGAACGATGAACATGTACTAATTACCATCTTATTTCAAATAATTGCAACATTTGAAACTCACGGACGGAAATCAAAATAAAACAAACAAAATAATACTCTTTTATATTGATATTTTCCCACACACAAGTGCAGAGAAATGAAAGTCATGATAGAAATTCAAGTATTGTAAGTTTTTTTTCAAATATTATTAAGTCTTTGTCCGTGCAGGGCCACACTTTATCCATGTCCATATCATTTTTATTGTATTTTCAAATTCAAATGGGTCCCGCCTGCTTCCAACTTTTATTTAATTTAAAATGGGCTTGTTTTTAGCTTTTCAGTTTCTTTTAACTTACCTAAGTTTTTTACCGCAGTCGGGTTTTTTGATTTTTTCAAATAACTTTTTTTATTTCCAGCTTTTTAGTTTACAAATTTGGAAGATTTCGCAGACGATTTAGTTCTTGGTAGGTGTTTTTTTGCGATTTGTCACTTCGAATTGCTTTTAAGCATATATGTTGTATATATTTTTGTAATCACCTTTTAAAACCCTTTATTTTGATACCCCACTCGATAGGTTTTGAAAAAAAAAATTAAAAAAAAAATTTAATATGGCGTCCAGTAGTCGCCATATTGAATTTTCACTAACGTCATGTCTTTAGTGACACTCGCCGGACTAAGAAGAATCGATTAACGTGTGAATCATAAAAATCGGCCCAGGCGTTTGGTCTGTATAGTGCTTCAAAGGAACATATAAACATACATACATAGGCTGATGAACACATTACCACTCCTTTGCGTCGCGCAGTCGGGTAAAAACTAAACAATATCTCACCCAAGTAATAATTTTCGGAAAACAATTCATCTGCGTGCGCCAAATATGCTATCATTGTTTATATTTTTCTCAAAACATAATGAGTTAATACTTCAAGATAAGAAATAATAACTAAACTGGTCACATTCCGGCATTTTCCTAAAACAAACTGTAACCACAAAATGTCGCAATTTGGAGATGAGCACAGAATAACAATCACGTTTTACTAAAGTTTTAGGCGCTCATTACCGACATGACGTGCCGGCACAACCTGCACATTAAGATAATCATCATTTTATAGTGCAAGACTTATAGTATTATTGTTGACATTTTTTGTTTTATTACATCTTTGTCATAATTCTAAGATTTTCGGACATATTGAGGTCATCTTCCAGTCTGACCAGGTGCAATTAAATGTTGACTAACATAACCTAATAGAAAAGTCTTTTGAAGCATATAATAAACCGTGATCATTCACAGTTACATGCTGGTGAAGGCGAAAATAACGAATACCTATTCAAGCCATTGGAAATAAACTTTTGAACAAAAAAGTAAACTGAAAAGGGAAAACTGAAACTTTTAGTGAAACTAAGCTCTGTAAGTAACAAATTTTCAGTCGGTGCTTCCTTTTTTTATTGGTTTACCAACAAGTTTAGTAACATGATGGTTAAGTTTAATATTTAGGACATTCCTTTATTTTCTACGAATGTCATAAAAGGTTACGTACTAACAATGTTTGTAGAGTCGGAAACCCACGACACGAGAGGGGTGGACATTCTTTTGAACGGTATAACTAATATCGAAATTGTCTTTGATTAGCTAGTAATAAATATAACCTTCATATTCCAAATATCACAAAATATTCTTGACATTAGCTCACTTTCCTAATTGGCATCCTTCACCATCTATCATAAACTTGTAACCCAATTCCGTTCAGTCCATATTGATATAAATTAAATGTAAATTAATTAACATCACCGTAACAGGCACATCGTCATGTTTATGGCGAAGTGGGCGCCATCGCCGATACATTAGCATCAATCGTATCGGCGTATTAGGAGGTAGGCAGAGAGGTGCGCCGCGGAGCCCACGCCTCGTGGAGGGACTGCTATTGGTTACATTGGATGATATAGATACTATTTTATAATGTGTGTGTTGTGTATTGGCCAATTAGCACACAAAAGAAACAATCTGCCTGCCTTTTCCCAACTATGTTAGGGTCGGCTTCCAATCTAACCGGATGCAGCTGAATATTAGTATCGTACATGGAGCGACTATCTAACCCTTACAATCCAGTTACTCGGTGACACAATACCCTTCGGTAAGACTGGCTGCCGGACTTTTCGGTTTCTCACTATACCTATAACGACTGTCAAAAATCTACGAATGGCAGCCGGGACCGACGGCGAGGGTCGTAGGGGTCCTGGATATGTAATATCCTCCCATTGTAATTAGATAATATTGTAAAATCGAATAGTTTCTTGACAGCTCTTCTCAATAGGAAACACCAATTGGAACCGTGCACCTAGCTTCTGACGTTTTATAAGTGCACATGTAGGTTTATGTGAAAACATATATTTTGTTTTGAATGGACCCATCCACGAACCGGCCGCAGCGTAATACCTACATATAATTATCATGTTCACATACACCCACGACATCCATAAGCTTTCATTAAAAGCCAATCAAGTCTGTCGGCTGTTCGTAAAGTTAATGATGATACACTTAATTGAAAGCAGCAGTCATCTACAATCCAGTCTTTATTCGGTGACTTCGGTTACGGTTCCAAATTGGCACAGTTTTACTGCCAATCAGAAGAAACTTCGGCTTACACCGAGATGAAAAATACCTGCAGTATACCAACAGAATGAAATATTGCAAATATTCCGAGCTTTTGGGTAGTAGGTGTAGGTACCTACGGAAAATAAGGGGTATAAAAAGACACTTAATGATGTCGAGAGTTACTTGTACTCACGTCATGGTGATCATTTTTTTTGCACTGTGTACCTGTACCTGAACCTGGGAAGCTTCTGGTTACGGAGATATTGAAGGTCAAAATTCCAACTTATACCTACTGACGTTTTTATACGAAAACAAGTTTTTAATGTTATAACACAACTTGAACTATCCCCACGACCCCTGTACCGTTGCTTGCACCTATAAGCTCAATATTTTGCGCGTGTTACGTTACATATGTAATGGCGTGTGCTAGTTGACATAATTATGGCAATTAATTTATTTGAATGTTTTGTGTTTCGTAATGTTACTTTGAATACTATTGTATAGAATCAAGTACTTCTAACTGTACAGACAGCTGTGCTGCTGGGGCAGTTTGTTGCGCCACTTCTTTTGGGAAGAACGTAATGTGATCATTGCGAAGGGCGGGCGTTTGGGATACTGTCCTCTGTAATTTTGACGTTCAAACAGGGATTATCAGCTTAGTTTAACAAAATTAATGACTTTTGATTTTAATCAAGAAGGATTTAAGAAAAAACTTATTTATAGTTGAGCCACATTCCACAGAAATATAGCTTTGTTCTGGCAGTATCAGTTTTAAGCTTACCCTAAAACCATAAATAGACTCTCTGTCATTCTTACACAGCTAGCTTGTCATTTAAATAGCTTATTAATAAAGTAATATTTTAATTAATAATAAAATAAAGTTCGTCCCACAGCGTCGTTAACGACGGGTGGTCCGCCATCTTGGAACTGTTCGTAGACCGTAACGTAACGTAACGGACATGACCTTTTGATTAATAAATTATTAATCAATTACGATTGCAATAAATTTCCCGTTTCCGCTTTTGGATGAAGTTATCTGTGTCTTTAATAATAGTTATTTTTGTTTTATTCTATCATAATTTTGAGATGCCAAGATTCCGTTGCCGTGAATACCGGTTGAATTATGATTAGCTGTGTTTCTGTATGTTAAAGGTTACAATAGAATAGAATTCTCTATAGGAAGATTACGTTTATCTAATATTTTATTAATTACTTTATTGGTAATATCACTGAGTTTTTAAGAGTAGTATAGGAAATGTTATTTACATAGAATGTGTGTCGTAAAAAAAAATATTTTTGGCTCCAGGTAGGTAAATCAGAAAACTGACAATATTAGTGTAGTGATCGCTTGTTTGATATTATTCGTATTTGATCTCGTGACAAAAGTAAAAGTAAAAAAAAAAGTAAAAGTAAAAAATTATTTATTTTTCCACACTAAACAGTACAGACATTATTTAAATAAATGGAGTGGATTGGAGCCTAAACTAGGGCAGCCCTGTATTTCAGGACTCCAGGTCTTCCACCCGCGGCGAGTCGTCGTTTCAGCCGATAGACGTCCACTGCTGGACATAGGCCTCCCCCAATTTTGGGAGGGTTTGCCATAATCGCCACGCTTGGCAGGCGGGTTGGCGATCGCAGTATGGTATGATGGTGGAATACATAAAGAACGCTGCTGCCCATTCTCCGGTACGAGTAAGTTGGTACAATTATTAATGAATGACAACTAGAGGTGTAATTCATTGTATATTATGTGTGTTTGTGTGAGTGCGTGTGTGTGTTGTGTAATTCATTGTATATTACGAGTGTTTGTGTGTGTTATGGGTGTGTTCGTGTGTGTGTGTGCGTTGTGTGTGTGTTCGTGTGTGTGTGTGTTGTGTGTGTGATGAGTGAGAGTACGGTTGCGCGCGTCTGTATTTGTATGAGTATGTATGTATGTGTGGTTATGGATGAGTAAGCTTTGACTGCTCTTGATTCACTGCAGAAAGAGCAGAGAATTATTTAGAAATTATAAGTAAGGATTCCGTGTCATTGTAGTTTAAATTTAGAAGATATTTTTGAATAATAGATTTACATTCATGGGAGGTTTTTGGGAATATATTTAAAAGAGAGTTAAGTTTATTACATAGATAAGGAGCAAGGAAACATGAGTGTCTTCTGAAGAAAGCAGTTTTGTGTTTAGTTGCCTTGCATATTCTGTTATTTTTTCGTGCAAGATATGTTAACTTAGGATCGTAGGTTAGTTCCTTATGCTTGCGGAGTGTAGTGTGAAGGATGAATAGTTGCCTCACTGTCAAGACATTGCAGTCCTTATATAGGTTCACTGTGGGATAACAAAGGGTTTTCTGAGCATTACTTTGAGTAATGACCTTTGTGCACGTTCAACTTTTATGATTTTTGTCTTGCAAGTCACACCCCATACCGGAATACAATAACCCAAGATTGATTGAACCAAGGCAAAATAAACCGTTTTTAACATCTTTAAGTTGACTACGTTTCTGAGCTTTCTAAAAATCCATATCATTTTACGCGTACGTGCCGACAGATTACCTAGTTGTGCATGCCATGAAAGGGTATCATCTATTTGAGTTCCGAGATATCTAATATTGGTGGTTTTTACGAGTGATGCGCAGGAGCAAGTTAATGACTGGGCATTTTTACAGATGTGTGCTTTTAAAATGAAGTTATTTGGTTGTGTTGTTTTATTTATCGAAAATGTTATATATTTTGTTTTATTGACATTTAATGTTAGAAGATTTTTATTTAACCACAGTGATGCCTGATGAAGTCCTTTTTCGGCAAGGTACCGTGCTTCGGCCCAGGAATCTCCCTGAAATATGAGCGCAGTGTCATCAGCGTATGAAAATATTTTTCCTTTTGACGGTTCATATTGGCAAAGTTCGTTGATATATATCAGGAAGAGACCTGGGCCAAGAACACTTCCCTGGGGAACTCCACAGGTGATGGGGAGGGGGCAGCTAATGTAGTCGCCTATCTTCACAGATTGGTACCTGTTAGTTAGGAAATCTTTCACGAGTTGGAGAGGTAGGCCGCGTATGCCGATCGCTTCGAGTTTCGTCAGAAGTAGGTCAATCGAAATAGTATCGAAGGCCTTGGCTAGATCCAGAAAAACTCCGACATATTTCCGACCCTGGTCCAAATTGCTTGCCACAAAATTTGTAAGCTGTATCGCCGCATCTTCTGCAGATTTATTAGGTTGAAAACCATATTGCGAATCTGCTATAATATGTTCTTGTTTTAGAAAACTCATTAGGCGTTTATTGATAAGCTTTTCAAATATCTTGGACATTGCAGGCAGGACCGAAATCGAAAACACAAAAGGCTGGATCCCTGATTATTGTGCCTGATTATTGATGAAATGTAGTCTGACAAATCATTCGTGTAATACGTGTGTGATGGCACGACTCAGACAATACCCAAGATCGAAGAAGGATCGTAGCGGTATCAGTATCATCAGTAGCGGCCCTCGGGCGGAGCGATCGGTGCGACGGCACCCGGCGCCGCGCGCCGTCATGGGAGAGAAATCAACCGAAATGCTAACATTGGTGGTGGCATTTCGGTTGATTTCAGCGCCTCGACCACAAGCAAGCAAGCAACTGCATATGCATATATCATAGGAACATGGTACATAGAGGGGCGCCAGGTTAAGATTTTGCACCACCACTTAAAAAAAGTTCTAGGGCCGCCGATGAGTATCATGCCTAGCTTTACTGTTTAACCGAATAATCAGTTAATTAATAAATGTTAATGAGCTAATTAAAAGACTTAAGTAAATAACACGCATAATTTCACGCTCATGATATAGAAATATTTTATGATTTATGGCAAATTCCTACAGAGTAGGTAGTTAGATTAGGTAGACTCAACAGGTTATTATTGGAAAAAAAAACAAATGAACAAAATTTGGAATGTGCCTGTTCAAATAACTATGAAGCTATGATTATATTATGCAACGGAATAAACTTGTAATAACAATAATTATACTTCCCGTGGGTGTCGTAAAAGGCGACTAAGGGGCGTACCAGAGAATGGGCAGCAGCGTTCTCTATGCATTCCACCACCATACTATACTGCGATCGCCAACCCGCCTGCCAAGCGTGGCGATTATGGCAAACCCCCCCTTTTGGGGGAGGCCTATGTCCAGCAGTGGACGTCTTTCGGCTGAAATGATAATGATGAACAATAATTAAATCACAGTTACTATTAAGATTTACTTGTTCTTTTTAATTGCCGGACGGTTGAGACGTGTTCGAGGCAAAGCGTAGGCCCGTCCTCTTTGCCTCGATCAAGCCTGATGTAAAGCGACGAATGAGGTTTCTGAAAACCTAATTTTAAGTTATAATTGGTTAACAATTTGGTATTGGTTTGGTGGTTGGTATTTGGGTCAACTAATCAAATCGGCCCCGTTGGTCTAGTCGCAAGCGCTACTGCATGAGGTCCGGGGTTCGATTCCCAGGTCGGGCAAAGTGTTATTGGTATTTTCCATCTGGAATTTCTCAGCAGCAGTCTGGAGTCTAGATTCGGTCTGTGACCGGCTGGTTGCAATAAGTTCGCCCCCTTGTACGTGGGACTTACGTTACATAACTGGGAAAATGTGGGTAGCTATAATACTATAGGTACACCTTTGCCCAACCCTTCGGGAAATGCAGGCGTGATGTTATGCAATCAGCGGTTAATGAATTTATTTGCAGACATAAATCAATCAATTTTCTGAAACTGGACACTAGTCTGACTTTTGGTAAAGCTATAGCTATACCGATAAATGCAGTTCCTGACATCTTTAACCAATGGGTTTCATCTTGGTCGACTGTAACATCCTGCTCTATGTGCAGTGAGTCATGGATTGTCTGGAGAGGCTCATTATTACATATTTATGTCATCTCGCCGACATGTTGGCCGCAGCGCGGGCGCGGCTTCCGCAAACAATCGCCGCACTCTAATATATTGGTAGTTTCACAGAAGTGCTTCATATAGCGATGCTACATATAACAGTGAACGACAGACAGAAGACAGACTGTCTCACCATAAGTGTTCCGTTTTACCATTTTGGTACGGAACCCTAAAAACGGAGAGGCTCGGGATACCAGTGACATACTACAAAGAAAAAATACAAGAAAGAAAATACAATTGTTTGCACTAAACGTGACGCATAAACAATAATAAAATACAGCACCCAAACATAACGAGAACAAGTTGGGGACAAGTAGCGTCGCAATCACGGAAAACGCCATTATGTATTCTAAAGGTATTTAAGAAAAATATTAAATTAATTAAATTAAGATTAACTTTAGTTACATTGGCATAAAAACTAGAAACCTATTTCCTGTGAAAAGTTATTATGTACTTCCAAAGATACAAGCCTTCTTAAGATACCTATTAGTGTTATAATTTTGTTCATTCAGTCAAAGATGAGACATGCTTGTTTTCTTAGCAATATCTTAACTACCTATAAACGTCGAAATAAATTAAATATTATTTCTAGTCTTTGAAAACTAAGGAAAGGAGATGGAAAACGTTGGGCCCAAATGTAATGAACTGAGATATGTTCTAAAAAATTAGTCATGTTTTTTAATCTTAGGATATGAAAGATCACCTCAATTCTCAATCTGGAAGCGGAGAAATATGAGAAAGATCGTTTTCGTGAGATCATCAATTGAGTAATCGATTACACAGTTACGAAAATAAAACCTTTGCACTAAATAATTAACACAAAGTAATTAAATGCACTATTATATGCTATTGCCTATAATTACAGTCTAAGGGGCGTACCGGAGAATGGGCAGCAGCGTTCTCTATGCATTCCACCACCATACCATACTGCGATCGCCAACCCGCCTGCCAAGCGTGGCGATTATGGCAAACCCCCCCCCCCCCCCCCCCTTTTGGGGGAGGCCTATGTCCAGCAGTTCGGCTGAAGTGTGACAGTCATATTAATAAATAAAATATCAATTAATTACTGAATAACCAATATTAATGATTATCGATTTCATATCGATTAAAATCAGTCTTCTATTTTTAGTCTATGTATTTATGTCACTGGCACACTGACCTGCATGAGGTCAGTACACTGGCATGACAGCTGACTAACTTGACACTAGACATTAGCTTTCAGTCTATCAAAAAGGACTCTTCCCTACTAACACATTTTTCCCCAAAGCTCCTTGAGGCTTTGATGTATTTTATCCGCGTCAATGACATCAAATTATGATAATATTTGTGTGATAATTTATATACATATTTAATAATATAATTAACAATTTTTTTATTCGTTTGTTTCAGTGTACCTACTAACACTCGTCAACAAGTTTCACATTAAATTCAACGATCGAATTTAGATTTTTTTTTTTTTTTTTTTTTTTTTTTTTTTTTGTCTCAACTCTTAGCACGTATTCTCATAACACATCTGACATTGGCAGAATTGTCGACATCGGCACCATTGCCATAAATAAAAATAGAATAGAAAGGACTCTGTGACAGTTGCCGACTGCTCTTGTTTGCTCACTCGTTTCGTGTTTTCCAATGCGTTTTGAGTGCTTTCTCGATTATTCTTCATGTTTCACGACCACTGCTTTGTATTTTACGGATTCCGACCCTGCCTACCTTGTACGACGTTTGATTTGGAATAAAATTGTTATTTTGGATTTTACCGCCGGCTTGTGGATTGGATATTGTTCAAACTATGGATCGCTGTGTGAGTTGTGGGGTACCAACTGGTCACTGCTATACATTGGGCCGACGAACTTTACACGATGAAACAATTCTTGGATTGCTGCTCTCATATAATGTGCATTATATGGTACCGCTGGGCTAGGTACCAAGATCATATAGTACCACCTGCACAATTCCTAGACGACATTTTAATTATAATAGAAGGCGAATTAAATACTTTAGTAAATGATTTTTTATTTCATTTTAGCAGACATCCATTCCTTAACTCCATACCTGTTACCTACTTATGACTTGAAGTCATTGACGTTCATTCGTATGAATTTCAAACATTTTCTACTAAATATAATAACTATTCGTGCAAAAGAACATATTTTGCACTTCAGGAATTAGCTGTAAAATATTGTAACATAACCTCACTTTTACTTAATCTCTTATTTATCTCTGTTCTCAGATTGACAAAATCCGCAGAGTTTTCAGTGAAAGGTGGATAATATATAAGCTATTAATTGACACTACTTTCATCTTTTTACACCCAGGCCCAAGATTGTATGTAATCATTTCAGTCTCCTTTATCTATATATATAAAATTCAAAGTCCTGACTGATTGACTGACTGACTGATATATCAACGCACAGCCCAAACCGCTGGACCTAGAGACTTGAAACTTAGAAGGTGTGTTCTTTGGGAGGAGTAAGTATCCGCTAAGAAAGGATTTTTGAGAATTCAACCCCTAAAGGGTTAAAGTAGGGGATGGAAGTTTATATGAAAGTCCGACAGTTTTGAAGTTAGGATCTTCTAATTTTGTATTTAGGCTGACAATTGAAAATTAATTTATACGTGTCTCAGCGTTTTTGATAATTCCACCCCCGAAGGGTTAAAAAGGGGGATAAAGTTGTGTATAGAAAGTCATTAATTTTCGACGTAAAAATCACTAAATTTATTATCAAGGCTTATGATTGGAAGCTAACACAACGGTGTTGTTAGAATTTCATCCATTAAGGGGGTGAAAAGGGGGATGAAATTTTGTCCTGACTGACTGATATATCAACGCACAGCCTAAAACGCTGGTCGGTATAACCATGAATAACCATGAAACTTGGCACGAATACTTATCTAAATAAATTATGAAGTTTGGCTTTTTTTTCTAAACTACCCCCAGGGGGATTGGGAGGTGTCAAAGTTTGTATGGAAGAATTTTAACGCGTGGTCCGATTAACTCGAAACTCAGTATTTATACTTAAGACCGAAAATAAAGAATAACGTGTATCATCGTTTTTCGAAAATTTACCCCTAACGGGGTGAAAAGTTAATTTTATAGGGGAAGACTTTACTGCGTGGCTTGATTAACTCGAAAATTGGTATAAACAATCTTTGACTCAAGTAACGAACATATCCCAAACAATTTTACGAAATTCCACCCCTGTGGGGGTGAAAAACGGGGATACAGTTTATAAGAAAAATCTTATTCATTTGGTTAATAAACTTGGCAAGAATACTTGCCTAAGCAAGTAATAAAGTTTATCATTATTCGTTTATCAAAACACCCCAACACTCCTTGTGTTGGGGTGTTAAAGTGTGTGTGGAAGAATTTTAACGCGCAGTCCGATTTACTCGAAACTCAGTATTAATACTTTTGACAGAAAATAATCAATAATAACAGCCGCACAGATCGATCGATCAGGTTACGCAGGCTACGCTTGCCGCGGTTGGTCTGTGGATAGGTGTCCATCTTTACATACCGTGACCTCTCCGTGCCTCGGAAAGCACGCTAAGCCGTTGGTCCCGGCTGTCATGCGTGGATCTTTGACAGTCGCTAGGGGTGGTCAGAAGCCCGAAAGTTTGACAAACAGTCTTATCAAGGGGTATCGTATTTGGGTTGTGGAGGTCAGATAGGCAGTCGCTCCATGTAAAATACTGGTACTCAGCTGCATCCCGTTGGACTGGAAGCCGACCCCAACATAGTTTGGAAAAGGCTAGGCAGATAAAGAATCAATAGTAAGTGTATGTGGTTTTCGAAAATGATTGACCCCTGACGGGACAAAAAGTGGTAATTCGATTTATAAGGGGATTTTAATGAGTGCCTTGATAAACTCAAAAAAAAAAAATGCACAATTAAATTTGGACTTGAAACTTGGCACAAATAATTATAAAGTTCGATTTTTTTTGGAATCCTAAACTAACCCAAAGGGGAGATTGGGGGTGTCAAATTTAGTATGGAAAATTTTTAATGCGCGGTCCAATTAACTCGAAACTCAGTACCTATCTAAGACCAAAATAAATAATAAAGTGGTTCAGGGTTTTTCGAAAATCTACCGCTAATGGGGTGAAGAGGGGTAGTCAATTTCACAGGGCAAAATTTTATTACGAGGCTTGATTAACTGGAAAATTGGTATAAATAATCTAGATTATGTTTCGAAATTCCACCCCCTATGGGGATAGAAAGAGGGCAGTTTATATGAAAAATCTTATTCATTTGGTTAATAAATTAGAAACTTGGCAATATTTGGGTCAGTAAATAATAAAGTTTGTCACTTTTAGTTTAAAAAATCTCTCACAGAGGATTTGGTGACAAAGTTGATGGATTAGAAAAATATTTAACCCGCTGTCGGATTAACTCGAAACTCGGTACTACTAAAACAAAAAATACTTAA
Source organism: Mesoligia furuncula (assembly GCA_916614155.1). NCBI lineage: Eukaryota > Metazoa > Arthropoda > Insecta > Lepidoptera > Noctuidae > Mesoligia > Mesoligia furuncula. The sequence goes on from OU744814.1 coordinate 401,575, forward strand.
AAAAAGTGATTTAGGGTTTTTCAAAAATTTACTCCTACGAAAGTGGAAAATTCTACTGCTTGCTTCCATTAACTCGAAAATGGGTATGGGTCTTTGAGTCAAGTCATGAACACATCCCAAACGATTTTTCAAAATTACTCTCCTAGGGGGTAAAAAGCTGGGATACAGTTTATTTGAAAAATCTGATCCCTTTGAGCTATAAACTGAAAAATTGGCCCGAATACTTATTTATATCTAAATAAATGATAAAAATCATAAGCATACATTTTCGAAATTATCGCTAGAAAGTACGAATTTCACGCGGACGAAGTCGCGGGCAGAAGCTAGTGTTGTATATAAATACTAGCTTCTGTCCGAGACTTCGTCCGCGTGAAATTTCTTGTTCCCCGACCATCCCTCCCCATCGCATCGCTACACCTGCCCGCGATGTCACTTAATTTTCGTCTAGCGATCTTTCAGACTAGCCTTCCTCGAGAATTTTTCAAATCTGACCGGTAGTTCCCGAGATTAGCGCGTTCAAACAAACAAAATCACAAACTTTTCAGCTTTACTATTAGTACAGATTATATTTAATATGACTGTGTTTGTATAATACCATTAGAGCTAACCGTGAAGTGTTAATCATTCAGTCAATTAATTAGCTAATAGTCCATGACTTATTTCTAATATAAATGTTCGCCCTAGGTATACCTAATATAATTCAGTCGTTGATAGACGGCATTCTATCGAATCAGTCCAGCAAAGTGGGCGTGAAATTATAACATCTGTAAGTTCAAGCTCGTATGAATAAATCGCTCACAATTTAATTCCCTTTTAATCTTGAGAGAAAGAATGATTGAATTAATGAAGATTACTTGTAAGAGTTTTTAGAAGAGCCTGGAAGTGGAAGTGTGCTGGCCACGTCGCACTAATGCATGCGGAGAGATGGGCAAAGATCGTCATTCACTGGACGCCTGAGGGAGGACATCGCTGTCGAGGTAGACCACGGCGAAGGTGGTGTGACGATCTGATCATGTGTCCAGGGCCAACATGGCCAGATATCGCACAAGAGAGATTTGCAGATTGATTTTTTGATTTTTTTCGCAGAGAGGTTTGGAAGGAAAAATGGCTTTTGCCCAGCAGTGGGACACAATATAGGCAAAAACCAAATTTAAATCCATGAAATATAGGCTGATAACTGACGAAAAACTTCATCGCAGGGGAGTCAGAATCCACGTTTTTTTTGTTTTTTTTTTGGAAGTCGGTTGTTTTTTTTTGTAAACATTTTTTAATGCTCATGCCCATATCGTTGGTCTAGTGGTACTGATGAGCATGTGTCCCTGCAACCCAGGGCGGGTCGGGCAGTGTTATTGGGTTTTCCATCTGGAATTTCTCAGTAGCAGCCCGGAGTCTAGATCCATGCCCGGTTGATGGCAATTGGCTCTTCCCCATTAACTGTGTGTGTACTGATAGGTACACTTCTGCCCAACCCTTTGTGAATACGTGATGTTATGTTATGTTAGTAGTGGATACGGTGACTCAATATTTAATCTACGTCCTAACTGTATTCATAACCGTAAGTAGTGATTGGCGACTGTTTAATCATACATTTTTGACGTTTGAACGTCACTTAACTTTAATTAATCATTGTTTATAAATAAACCATATAGCTCTGTTAAGTGGTTTCTTCGGTTTGACAATAATTAGGTTGATAGTAAAGTACTATAATTCTATTCTTAGTGGAACCGGTAAGAGATCTATCGATCCCTCTCTGTAGTGACAGCGAGCTAACGAACGGGCCCCGTTATCAACTAGATTAGATGTACTCGCTTTATGTACTACACAATGATTATAACTAGGGCTGATCTAAGACTCGACAAACTAGTACTCGATAGTTTTCAGTAATGTTGTGACATAGGTACGCACGGCGACATATCAAGCTATTCATTTCCAGTATAAGCTGACTTCTTATTGTACGAAAAGCCAATGCTAAGGAAGGAACACGGGTGGGTTTTAGTCAATAAGAGTCTGACAGTCCCTCCCGCTCCACTCGAGCGGGAGGGGTCATTTGATGATTTGCCAATATCAAAAAAAAAAAAAGTCTGCTAAAACTGGAAATGTATAGCTTGATGTGTCGTCGTGTGTATATGCATTTAGAAGATCGAAGTAATTGCCCGAGTTCCTTTTATGTTGTTATATCATATCGTGTCGTGATTGCCTCGCGGTCGCCTCTCACACGAGGGGTTGGGTTGAAATCCGGGCAAGTACCAATGTGACTTTTCAATTCATCATATGTAGGTACCGTCTGAGTTTATTTTGGACATCATTGAAGGCACAACATCGTGAGGATATATGGACTTATAGTTAACTAGCAGCGCCCCGCGGTTTCACCTGCATAAGTTTCGATCCCGTGGGAATATCGGTATAAAAACTATCCTATGTCCTTCCCCGGGATGCAATCTATCTCTTTGCCATATTTTATCGAAATCCGATCAGTGGTTTAGGCGTCAAAAGGTAACGTACAGACAGACAAAGTTACTTTCTGATTTATAATATTGGTATGGATATAAGGCCGAAATCCAAACCGTGTTGAGCAAGCGTGGTGTTTGCCTTTTCTGCATGAGAAGGGGCCCTTGCCTGTAATAGGCGAGTATTATTATAAACTATGTTAAGCTATAGACTGAACTGCTAATTTAATTTATATTTTTTTAAAATTTATGACATTGTTTTTTACGTTCTAAGTAACTCACACACTTGTTAAAATTCTAGGAAAATCATTTCTTTTTACAATATTTGTAAATATGTGAGCACCATGTATCTATCACGTAATTGATTTTCCTGTCATTGGTTTATTTTTAATTATTTTTACCTTTTGTGTTAGACTAATTTTATTCTAGGTGCATCGTCTTCACATATAATTATATAATGAATGTATACAAAACCTTGTAAAATATTTTAAAAGAGTAACGGTGGAGTTTCTTGCCCATTCTTCTCCATACGAAAACTACCTTTTGGAAGGGGCGACTAGAATCAATTCTATTTCAATGTAATTTTTGATGTTCAAAAGTGCCTTTTATGTGCCTATTTGTAATAAATGATTTGACTTTGACTTTGAACATGCTATTATTTTATAGGAACTCTATAGACAGACACAATTTGTACTACCTACCTATATTGTAAGAAATTGAGAAGTAAGTATCGAATTTGAATCGGTTTCTAAGAGTTTAATTTCTAAGAGCGAAGGCTTTCAACAATTTCCTAGCTATCCCTACTCCAAATCGATGTCAAGTTTAAAGTACTTATCGATAATTCCGGTATCGAATGAGTCCTACTTATCACAGCACTTTGTGTCCTGACTCGCAGTCAAGCCGAGATTTACACAAATTGAAACGTTTCCATCTGTCGCCGCAGTAAATACACCACAGATTATATATCGTATCGCTTGATTATCATGTCGGCTAGAAAGTTGGTATCGGTATCAGATTTACGGTCTCGATATCGGTATCACGCTGGGTCGCTAATTGTAAGTAAGCTTGGGGGCGTTATCGTTGAGATTGTGAGGGCAACGATTAGTGGGCTCAGGTACTTGTTCTAATGATAAATGTGTTCATTTATGGGAAAACAGTACAAACATTCATTAAATTCGAGAGAAAGTAAACAAAATGTATGTTACAACGCTGTTTTACCAACTTTATTATTTGACTATTTTTAAGTACCTGGTACTTGTTGACAGGCCTACGCTGTCTTCCCATACCTACTGTAATTTGAAAACACCGTACAATACAATTATTTTTAAAAGAGTAACCGTGGAGTTTCTTACCGGCTCTTCTCCATAGGAAACGACGAATTGGAACCGTGCACCTAGCTTCTGACGTTTCATAAGTGCCCATGTAGGTTTATGAAAAATAAAATATTTTGGAATTGAATAAAAATTTTGAATTTTTACAGCCTCTTTCGTCTAGGGGCTGTCACGACTGCTGTACTTGGGGACCTGGGTTAGAGGATGGTGGATCCTGTCAAACTTTTATTGTTTTTTTCTTACGGAATTTCCCAGTAGCATTCCTAACTCTGGATTTGTGTCTACTTGATGTCAATGGGTTCGGCGCCTATTACATCCTAACTCACCATTTCAGCCGAAAGACGTTCACTGCTGGATATAGGCCTCCTCTAAGCACCGCCACATCGACCGGTTTTGTTCTCGATCCAACGGGTTCCTGCTTGCCTCACCATGGCACATCCTAGCTCAATTACTATGAATACCGCACGCCTTAACGACTGAAAGGATTTGGATGTTACGCACACAGATAGACCTCCTGGTCTATCTGGTCTGGTAACCTGTGTCCTCCCACTTTCGCATCCAGTCTGTCCCAACCACATTTTTACGTTCGTCGGTCGATCTAGCTGGGGGGTGCTCCACACTACGCTTGCCGATGGATGGTCTCCTCTCTTGGACTCGTCTGCTCCATCGGCCATCGGTACTGCGATAAACATGGCCGCCAGCCCACTGCCACTTCAGCTTGCTTACTCTGCAAGTTATGTCGGCAACTCCGGTTGTTTTCCGGATAATATCATTTCTGATTTCATCCTCTATTATTATCCTCCTCATATTTTATCTTCCACATAAACATAGTAGGCATTATTTATTATGTTATTAAAATGAATTTGTTTGACATTATTCCCACTTTGCTGAATCAACCCTCCATCGTGCACCCACTCCTCCAATATCGTTACTAGCACAACGGACAGGGTCACCACTATGGAGCAGGTCTAATCTCCTCCATAACTATGATGCTGTATCAGGGGACCTCAATCACCGGGGTTTGTGTTCTGTAGAGCTGGACCCTCGGAGATTACTGTACGACGAGTTTATCCGTCGCTCTTTATCTGTGCACTTTGTCGCAGTGCCGGAATGCAGAATAGTTAAAGAAAGACAAGTCAACGCAATAGTGTAGCATAATCAGCCTATAACGGTCCTACTGCTGGCAAACAGGCTTCCTTCTTTTTAAGAGGGAGTCGGCTGTAATCTACCACGCGAGCCCAGTGCGGGTTGGGAGATGTCACGTATCTTCGAATTTTTGTTCTAGGACATGCGGGTTTCCTCACGAATGTTTTGCCTGGGTTCGAACCCACGACCTACAGCTCGTAAGTCTGGGCCATTACCACTGGGCCAGCACTGCTCCATTGTATAGTGTTCGGCAGGACATATTATGGCACATCAAGTTTCGGATAACACCACCTGCTACCAAAACAGACTGCAAGTAGTAGTTCCTGCCTCCCCCACGGGGAGAGTCGTGAGTTTCTGTATGTAGGTCTTGTAGGTTTTAGAAAACGTTATTTGCCTCAAGAACCTGTGTGACAGACCCTGTCTCTTTCTGAAGCTGATCGTATGTGCCTTGTTTATTAACATCTTTGTTATTTATTTACCTATGACAACTAAAGTCAATGTGCAATTCTTTGCAATTTCTAGACTATCTTTGTAGTAGGTACCGTAAATTGAGCAGTTTGTCGAGACGATATGCCAAATATTGAACACATCTTAACAGATGTTCGAGGTTAGTCTTATATGAAAAGAAAAGAGAAATATTGAACATATCATCAGATGCTTAATAGGTTTTTTCATTAAGATTTTCTCAGTAGCAGTCCAGAGTTAGATTGGGGTAGTGTCAGATTGCCGTCCCTTTCGACTATGAGAGTAAAGGAACAGAGAGAGCGCCTGTGTTTGCGCACACTTGTGCACTATAATATCTCCCGCATACCTAATCGCCGTTGAGATTGGCCACCATGACCGAAATCGGTCGGGAGGATTATAAGAAATTCATATTTACCTTTCAGCGTTCACCTTGGTTTACGGAGTGGGCCTTTTGAGCTTTCCTGCAGTATGTCCTGATTTAACACAACGTTAAGATTTATTTAGATGGTAATGTATTGTGGGGCGGCTGTTGTCGAGTTATTAGACGCGGGTATTAGTGACACCTTGATTCAATATAAATTAGTGAGAGAGAGTGTTCTATTGTTTAGTGTTATTTATTCGTTAAGGATGTGAACGATGTCTTGATTTAATTTCATAGTTATCTTAGTGTCGTGTTTCTCTGTCTGTTTCTGGAAAAATGTTAGAAGCACTTATTTTTACTGAAATGTTAATATTGTTTCTATGTTTAAAGTTATTTGTGAAAATAAATCATACCATTTTTTCGGTTATTTATTTGAGTGATTTAGGAGCTACTTTTTATTAGCAATCCTATCCCCTATGTTAGCATAAATGAGTGTTGCTTTAGCCGCTGCTTCGAAATAATCCTACGGGAACGTACCTACTACCCAAATAATAAGTATCTTAAGTCCTAACGCAGGTCATGGTCTGCCGTTCAGCCGTTTGGCCGTGAAAAGGTAACAGCCATACAGACAGACTGACAGTATGGCTTATCATAGAAATCGATGGTAGTTCAATACTGTTAGTCACCGTGTCCTTACCGGGAGCTCTGTGAACGTTGTGACTTGTAACTCGTACCTCAATAGATGCAGTGACTCTTGGTGTTGACCCGACGCCTGCGCGTCCGGCGGCAGGTTGGACGCGGCACGACACGAGTTTCGTAAGGCTTACTTTGAAATAAAATCGTTTAATATTTACCTGCGAATAATCATTGTAGGCTATATTTTTACCTCAGGTGCCTTATGGAGGTACCTCAGGTGCCTTATGGAGAAAAAACATTTGTAGTATTGTTTGAACCTGTTTCTTTGATAATTGAAGGAGCAATACGCATTCAAATAAACAAACTCTTAAGCTTTATTATCTACTAGCTGCGCTCCGCGGTTTCACCCGCATAAGTTTCGATCCCGTAGGAATGTCGGAATAAATCGTAGACTATAAGTTAATTCAGGGTGTGAGCTACCTCTATACAAAATTTTATCAAAATTGGTCCAGCCGTTTGAGCGTGAAGAAGTAACTAACATAGGTATAAACACACACAAACTATCGCCTTTATAATATTAGTGTGATACCGTAAAACGCTGCAACTTTGCCAACTAAGCCCAAGTTTGCCTATTTCGTTTCAATTACGATATTTCGCGTTTGCTTAGTTTTTTCTTATTTTCTACCATTTGGTAATGATTTTACATTATTAGGGCAACAGATTTTTCATTTTTTGTAATGGTAGCTTCATTGTTACTCTGTCAGTTGGCCGACAAACACCGGTGCGCGTAGGTGAAAATTTTTAGTGTCGTGTAACTTTTGAAGTTTTAGCTAAAGAAAAGGTGTTTTCGTGCAGCTATAACATCCCAGGGTAAGAACATACTATCTACTTTCCATATTGCTTGATATTTTTATTAAAAGGACACGATTTCATTAAAATAACTTAGTAGGCAATGTTGTGCACTGTTTTGGAAACTTGAGAGACACAACTTTGCCTGGGTCTAGGGTTGTCACTAGGCGGATTTTAATATTGATATATTTTTACTATATAAATGTCATATTTGCATGAAATTTTCAAAGCTTGGAACCCGGTTATATCGAGACTCAAAAGCTTGCATGCACTAAATTCCCTTCGTTTTACGATATTTTAATTTTATTGCATACATTGTTAATGTTCCGAAATCGGGTGAGACACAGGTATCACCTAGGAGTTAGAGCTTCAATTGAAAATGTTAATTTTTTTTATGTCAATAGAACATTCTTATTTTTATTTCGACAGTTATGTTTTCAATCGCCTGTAATGGTGAGGCAGAGGTGTATCACTGCCTGACCGTTCAATGATTACAGGCATGATTTTGTATTTAAGTAAGTCTTAACTTTGTTGCAGTTATATGCAAAAATGCCGAATAATACACAACGAAGCAGGAGAAAACCAGGACCTCGTAGTTATGCCGATTACTCTGTAGAAATATCAGAAGTTGCTGCAGATCTCGTACGAAAAAAAATCATTTCGCCATCGAAGCGGAAAAGAAATTTGGGAAATAAATCAAAAAACATGCATAGCAAACCATTTGGTCGACCTACAGAGTTGACAACTGAGGAAGAAGCCCACATCGTAAAAGCCAGCATTGCTAAAAAGCAATACATTTGTGATTTTTACTCATAAGTAGCAATTTGTTTTATTTTTATACAAAGTGAATAAAAGTATAAGAAAATAATCCGTATTTTTTTGGGACAACCCTAGAGTCAACGACATTTTTGTATGAAAAGTTTCTGGTACCTGCTACAACATTGCCTATTAGCTGTAAAAAAATATATATTACCGTCATGGCAATAATCTAACTGCTGGGGACAAGCACGGTGTCTCATGTACACGGAAAAAAAATACTAAAAAGATCAACAATATATTTATTGAGATATCCTTCTAGGCAAAGTTGTGTCTTTTACCTACAACTTTGCCTACGACTTTGAGTGCTTGTAATTCTGAATGACGGCATGATTTAAATAGATTTGGGTTCTACCTGGCAAGGCATAAGGTCTGTTTTCCATCTGCAAGTCTTTAGAAGCCGTAATAGTAAATAGGTTCAGAGATACGAACAAAAAACGTGAAAATCCAGGCAAAGTTACAGCATTTTACGGTACCAATAATAAAGCTGAAAATTTAGTTTGAACGCGCTAATCTCTGGAACTACCCGTCGAATTTTTCAAATTCTTTTTACATTTTATAGTTCATCTCGTCTGCGAATTTTCGCTAGCTAATTTAAATTGAGCCTATATATATCTATAAATAAAACAAAGTAGAGTTAGTTACATCATTTATGACTTAAGAACAGCGGGACCAATTTTTATAATATTTGATTTGTTGGATTTGTCTCCGCCCCGAATAGCAGAATAACTAATAAAATATGGGAAAAATTCACGAAAAAAAATGAAGATAATTCATTTTCTCATACATTCGTTCTTATTGATTCTGAGGCGAGACGAAGGTCGCCGGGTCAGCTAGTATATAATTATATATACGGGGTTATTGGTAAAACATGAACAACCTCTTAAGAGGTCATTGTACTCATCATTATAAACAACTTTTACTATGGGACCAAACCTGAAATCGCGAAAAAAAATCAGCAGTTCCCTACATTTTGCCGAGATTTTTTTGGTTCTAGGACATGCCGGTTTCCTCACGATGTTTTCCTTCACGTTTTGAGAGCAGTGGTGATGAAATTATTTACACAAAGTAAAGCGCCTGTCTGGGTTCGAACCCAACACCTGAAACTGGTAAGTCGGGGCCGGTACCGCTGGGCACCACTACCTACATCTGTAGGGTCTCCCCCTTTGGCTAAGGTTTCGTAAACAAGGTCTAACGAAATATTAATGAACGCCATAGCCAATAATATCATTATACACTTCTGGCTTTATGATTGATGTCAGAGGCTAAAGTTAATTCAATAAATTCTGTAATACCAACACAGTATCTGTCTCCATAAAACCGCAGTGCCCACATTAGTCGCACCTACTAAATAATTCAACAATCGCCAATAATATTCTACAATTTATATGAATGGTACAAACGTGTCCTGTCCGGGTGTAAATAAAGCCAGCCCAGACATAACTTGTCGCGCGTATTACTCGCTGTCTAAAGGTTAAGCATTTACTTCAGTTTGTGTCAGGCCACACTAATTGATAATGGGACTTATTGAGTTGGCGCTGTTCGAGCGTTGCTCGGATAAAGCTTGGTAACACAGAATAAAGTGCTACGAGTTCAAGTTCGGTAGTTACAAGTTTGAAAATGTGTGCGTCACTACTCGGTATTGGTTTCGCAAATGATATTATATTAAATACGGTGAACATTAGAGGAGCTCGTGGTAATGATAACATCCGCACGCACAGGTCGGTCGAAAGTTAAGCTACGCTAGCCGCGGTCGGTTCGTGGATAGATGATCATCCATTACAAATCGAGACCCCTCCGTGCCTTGGAAAGCACGTTAAGCATTGGTAGAGTTTTGACTGTCGGTCAGTCAGAAGCCCAAAAGTCTGACAACCAGTCTTACCAAGGAGTATCGTGTTACACAGTCACTGGGTTGTGAAGGTTGGATAGACAGTCGCTCCATGTATAATATTGCTAATAAGCTGCATTCGGTTAGACTGGAAGGCGACCCCAACATATTTGGTGAAAAAGCTAGGCAGATTGTTTTATTTTTTTGGTAAGGTGACGCTTCATTTCACTCTGTGATCTTGGTGAAATTGATGGCAAATTGAACGTATAGTGCACTAGAATGATGCATAACTACCATGTATTTTGATTTATCCTAATCAAATTGACAATTTAAGAGACTGAACAGAGTAAACGAATGCTAGATTGATGGTTTGTCAGTCTAATTAAACCTGATACATTGTAATATTTCCGTGTGTGGTTCCTGGCTCAAATGCCTGCCGTCACCGCTAGTGCATTGCACTGGGCAGTAGCTTTAACCTGTATGCCAGTAATAACAAACTGCGATCAACACAGTGACTATGATCGACCGTTGAAAGCGACAGACACTAACAACCCTGACAAGGAAATCGATAATAGTTTTGTAATGAATACTACATGAAGCCGTGTGCCCGATGGGGTGTCCCAGCTGGAAAAATGACAAACTTTCATACAAACTTTAATCCACTTTTACTTGCAAACAGAAGTCGAAGTACAGACTTCCACCTTTCTAACGTCATAGACGACAAAATTATTTAACTTTCATTTTCCAAAATCCTTCCGTATTACTCACCTTCATAATAATAAAAGGAACTCTGATGGAAAAATATTTATTATGTCTCTAGCCAACCCAGCGATTTAGGCGGTGCGTTATGTCAGTGGATTAATTCATTTGAGATTTTTATTAGTAGAGCTCTTCTAGTCGTGTCGCATAAGCAGTGTGATGTCACCCTAACGTAGTGGTTCTATATTTCGGTTAATTCTTAGTATTAATTAGGTATACAGTAAACAGCGTAGAGTATGTAGTTGTTAATTGATCTGGATGTTTGGCAGATGCCACAGATGTATGTACAGACGCCAGCACATCAAGCTACACAAAACGATCAAATTTTCCCAATCAACTTTGAACCTTATTCTTTAGCGATAAAGTTGAAAATTTATTAAAGAAATTTGACAGATTATAGTAGCTTGAAGTGCTGGCGTCTGTACATTAATTTTATATTTATGTAATATTTATACAACCGTCCATTCGATGTTTATGTAGTTTTAATTGACGGTGGGAGTGATTCAGAACTTGCTTTAAAGTTGACTTTTTATTGCTGAAGCTATGTTTAATATTTAATGACTGGTAATAAAATTATGAGCATGGCTCATGTTCAAGTTGCCAAAATGTTGTCAACCTCTTTATTGTATTTTTTGGTGTTCGGAATAACTCGTTTTTTGTGTGTGTATTTCTCTGAGATTGTGCTGATAAAAAGCAGTAGTGATATTCTGTAAAAATCTCACCGTAAAAACTAAGTGTGCATACACACGAGCGACAGCGTCAACGACAGAGACAACTGCAACCGTCGGCGTACAATGTGTCGCACGTGTAAGAGTAGGATGCTCAAATACACGAGCGATATTGTCGTTGTCGTCAGCTGTAAATCCTTAGCGTCTGGTGGGATGACAGTTCATTTCAAGCTCAGTTTACCTGCATTTTCACGGTTAGATGTATACAGAATAGACCGGAACATGCTCAAGATTACTAGTCAACAAAAAGAAAGCAGGAAATTACCGAACTCACCTATGTAATCTAAATCGTTTTACTAAAAGGTACCGGAAAACCTACAAATCACCAGTTTTTCCCACGTCCACCCACCACCCACGTCGAGGAAATATTCGTTACAAGCTGCTTCTACCTCATAGTCGCCAACATTTTTTGAGCGAGTCCGACTCGCACTTGCCGTTTTTTAGGGTTCAGTACCAAAATGGTAAAACGGAAACCTTATGGTGAGACTCAGTCTGTCTGTCAGTCGGTCGGTCTGTCTGTCTGTCACAGCTGGATATCTCAAGAACTACTAATGCTATCAACTTGAAATTTGGAATATGTTTAGATGACATTTGCCCATCTATTTTGCAAATAAGAAAGAAATAAAAATATATTATGTATATTTTTTGCAACAGGAACTTTTTTTTTGGTTGATGGGAAGTCATCAAATAACCCCTCCCGCTCTGGGCGGAGCGGAAGGAGTGTCAGACTCTTACTGACTAAAACCCACCCGTGTTCCTTCCTTAGACCTTTATATTTTGGGCCAGCGGTAACCCTTTCGGATAATCCCGCTGACCCGGCAGGCTTCGGCCCTAAGCGGCCTCTTTCTTAATGCTGACATCTCTTTGAGACGCGCGTGGAAAACGTACGCGCCGTCCAACCCACATAACACCAACTCCGACTTATTTATATTTTTTGCAATAGGGACTGAAAGGGGATCTGAAAAATTTGAAGTGGGGATACTAGGGCATGTGGGGTATCATATGAAAGAGCGCAGTGTGCACATTCTCAAACATTTTTTCTTTTTTTTAAGCCGCATATTTTTTCGACTTTTGATGAAAATTGTAAAAAAAATACCGTTCCCCGCCTTATCTGCGAAGTTTGCAAAGAGAAAAATCTGAAATTATTCTATGGAATAGAAGTTTATGTAAAAATTACAGGAAAAATAAAACGAAGTCTCTAAATAGCACACTTTTTCAGAAATCATTAACAAAAGTTACATTAGTTTCACTATCGGTCAAGAGATAGCGCTGACATAAGACTGCAATATTCTACAGCGCAGTGCACAGTGTTAAAATTCTCTGATGAATATAGGCCTCGCCGATGAAAATTTAAATACATATATGGTACGGAATGTATGGAACCCTCGGTGCGCGAGTCCAACTAGTTCTTGTCCGGTTTTTTTTCTATAAATAATGCTGTAGAGTTAGGGTTATTTCTGAATAGATACAATTTTATATCAATCTACCTTTAATAAATATAGTTCTAGCGCAAAACCTTTAAAAACCGCAAAACCGAAATATAAAAATTAAAATACCTATCTTATCAATAATATTTAATTAGGACTAATATGAACCATCTCATTGATTATGTGTCAAAATATTCTAAGGAGTGTTCCCTGGAAAGTTTTCCACCACATAATCAGATGACACCAAATAACGAAAAAAACGTACTACTATTTTTCGGTCGGGCAAAGTGATACTTATTAGTTTTTTCAGTGGCAGCCAGGAGTCTCGATTTGTACCCGGTTGATGGCAATAGGCTCGCCCCTTATCACATGGGACTTAAACATACCTGGCGAAGTGTGGGTGTACTATGTATACCTAGTGCAGCATTAACAAATCCTGCATTATTTTTTTAATCATCAATCCTTCTTGGAGTTGATATTCAACCTCATTTTTAATACAGGCCATGTATTACTTTCAGTGATTTCAAATTACGAATCGTTGATACGTCAGATGGCATTTTTTTCATGGTGCTGAGCTTCACTTGAAAGAAATCGGTTGACGTGAAAAGATATTTTTTTCTCCTTGGACTAAAACGCCTAAATCTCTGTATTAAACTGCCTTAATCTATGTATCTGAAAGTGTTTTTGTGTTGAAATAAGGTTTCTCGCTAGAAGACGTTTCATTGAACGAGACGATCGATCGATTGAGACGTTTCGTCTCCACTGCTGATGGGAAACTAAAAGTTTTTTTTCACCTTCTTTGGTACGTAATAATTATGATTCTATGCTCTTTTTTTGGGTATATGAGATTCTGCTTGCTTCACGGGTTCTTATGGATAAATTTTACTCCAGGTTAAGGCCCGAACTTTCAGCAAGCCGATCCACTCGGCTTTTTTCCCTACCACCCAGACTTCCAATAAGTAATTCTGAAATTCACCGGAGCAACAGCCGATTCGTACTGACGATCAGAGCCGAGCTGAGCCGGATTCGCCGGTCGTATTCGCCAACGGACAGGAGCCTGTGTTAAACAGATATTTTTTTATTTTTCTCCCCTATTCTTTTGTTACCTAGTATGTTGTAGGTAGATTAATTTTTTATTTTAACTGAAATACGGCGGGTGTGATAACTTACCTATTTTCGCGGACCGTTTTAAGCACGCGTACGGATTAAATTTGATTGCAATCACGTTTTAAATTCGTCGCGTTTTCAATTTTTTTTTTTTTTTGTACAATCCCAAGGTATTTTTTTATATAACCTATTCTCACGTCACGGTTTCTCAAGATATTCTCGTCATCATTTTTACCTGTTTATTTTTTATCTGTTTTTATAATCAATGTTTGGAGTTTAAAAATAAATTATACGTATTAGTTAGCGAAAAGTGTTTCTTTCCGTCTATTTTCGCTACACTAGGTAGGTACACCTCTGCTTTACCCTTCGGGGAATACAGGCTCGATGTTACGTTATATTCACTAAAAGTTTTCTTTTTGTTTTTATGTTAAACCATTTGAATACATTTCTTTACTATTAACTTCTGACTATAATATCACCATACTATTCACATAAAAACTACGATTATTATTTTTTGCCTCAAGTTGTCGGCCCCTGTTGATCTGATTACGCGATGTGCATTTGGATTGAGTGATCTTTTTTTATTTCGTGACAAAATCGGATTGTTCATTTAGTCAAAAATAGTCAAAACTCATAGCCCAAAGTAAAAAATTTGTCACTCTCAAGGGTCTTCAGTTATTGCCGAAAATGTGGATCACTCAATTCAGACATTTTGCAAAAACGGCTATGAGCTAAATCTCAACAAAAACTTACTCTACTGGCTAAATTTATATCTCAAAAATTAGTTAAAAATTTGTCACAACATTTTTTAAACCCATCAAGGCATTTAAAGCTGCTTCCAGGTATCTTTGGACAGTATCATTGGATCACTCAGTACAGACACCATTTTGTCTGAGAGATCGTTGTAATAAGGTTTTGGATGAATTTTTCTATAGATATATATAATCTAAAAATATGTTTATCCTAAAATGTACATGTCCCGAATATATTTGTACAATAAATATCATAACACAAATACCTTTTGTTAAAAATTTATGACTGACTCAATGTTTTTGAATTTGCTGAACTGAGTGATCCATAAGAATGTCTTATAGCTAACTACCTGTTTCGTATTGATTTACACAAACTACGATTAATTTTTGTACAACTTTGTGACTAAAGTTTTACATAAAAATAATTTACATATACAGCTTAATTTACGAGATATTACATTTTTAATTTTATTGTTAGGGAAAAGTGCAGTAGGGTGACCATATAATATGAGATCATCGGGAATATAAGTACCTACTTATATAATCGTCAGTTGTAATATCAATTAATGCACTCAGCACTAGCTAATTGCGTAACACACTATCAATCGGAATCTGAATCATTTTGAAGCAAATTGCTAATCCATTGCTTATTGCTTACGAAATAACAGTCGATTGTTGCTGTAACCTAACGTACGTTTTCGAGACAATTTTAATAAACAGCTTTTCAAGCGCAGTTAGCACTAAAACCTGCTTAAATCAATCTTGCGCGGCACCTGAAATAACTAGAAATGTTGTATTTCTGCCATTGAATCTGCAAATATTATCTGTATTTGGCATTAACAGTCTAGAAGAAGCAATTTCTTTTAGCTACGAGGGGACTTGTTTTTCATGTAATAGTAATGCTATGGTAGTGTTATTTTCATGCATTTGAATGGAACAAAACAGGTAACGTTACAAGATGTGCACGAAATAATTTTAATAAAAAGTAGATCGTACAGGTTAGCCCGGCGCGTACACATAGCGATCCGTTGAACAGGTCCGTTATTTGATTGCGTATGTAGTTGTATGAGCCAGTTCACACACAATACAGCATTCCGGATCCAGTAAAAAAGAAAAAGAGATGAGATAAGATCCGTTAAAAAGGATCCTGTAAAAACGGACGTTCTATGTGTACGCGCCCTTACTTGGAGGTATTGAATTTCTTCCTTCTCAACATCCTGACGGCATCGGTCATTATTAAGCGCATGGTGTAAATGGACGAATAGTTTGCTATGACGATAATTTGGCTAAAACTAATGATAGCAAAAATGAACCACTTTATTTACATACACTTATTTACGCAGCTTATGATTTATAAATAACATTGTATTTCCTTTCTAGATTAGGCTGGCCACATACGTCCGATTCGGAGACCCCGAATTTCTATTCATACAAAATCTTCTCTTTAGCGCACACGTACTTATATTTTACGTCAGGGTTTCCGAACGTTTTCTAGATTCACTGTCATTTTGTTAAGTACTTATTTGATTCGGTTTTCGTAAAAATTACTTACCTAGGTAGGTACTGTTGATCTGACATTTTTACAAAGAATTTTTTTTACATAAAATGTTTATTTTGCTATTATTAATTCCAAAGATATTCTAATAAGTAATGTCGTGTTAGCTTATAAGTTAGGTAGGTATACTGAAAACGATACTTTTTTTTACGAAAGCTGAAAGCTGTTTTTGTTAATCGTTTTTATAGGAAGATTTGATTTTTAACTAATCATCCAATAACTTTGCATTTATGTTTTTTGTTAATTATATTTCTGTACCTATGTGGTGTACATTAAAGACTATTATTAAACAACCAAACAAATAAATAAATAATAAAGTTTACTATAATAGTAAACTTTATTATTTATTTATTTCCGAATTAATAAAAAATTCGGAAATGATAGAAACATAGTTTAATTGAAACATAGTTTAATACTCTACCTTTTAATTAATTCAAGGAAAAACTTCTTCGTTATGAATAAAACAGTTGCAACAGTTGCAATGATAGAAACATAGTTTAATTGTAAACAATTAAACTATGTTTCTATCATTGCAACTGTTTTATTCATAACGAAGAAGTTTTTCCTTGAATTAATTAAAAGGTAGAGTTCATTCTAAATTAGACCTTAGTACAAGTGAAGTAACTCCTACAATCAACGTGTGATATACGTTAAGCTAAATTGTATATTCTATAAGTTACGTTATAGTAACACGATATTTAAAAAAAAATAAGGTGACCACCATGTCATCTTCGAAACTTAAATAGTAGGCTTCATTATGGTTTCTTTCAGATAACAAAATTTTAAGAGAAAAATGCTCTAAACAGCATTGCAATAGGATGAAAAAAATTACAACTCTTTTTGTGAATAGAATTTAGTTTTTTGCCTCTCCTGTAAAGTCAAGTTAAGTCCTGGTTACATTAATTGATATTACAACTGACGATTATATAGGTAGGTACTTACTGTATCATTTATATTACCGATGATCTCATATTATATGGTCACCCTACTGCACTTTTCCCTAACAATAAAATTAAAAATGTAATATCTCGTAAATTAAGCTGTATATGTAAATTATTTTTATGTAAAACTTTAGTCACAAAGTTGTACAAAAATTAATCGTAGTTTGTGTAAATCAATACGAAACAGGTAGTTAGCTATAAGACATTCTTATGGATCACTCAGTTCAGCAAATTCAAAAACATTGAGTCAGTCATAAATTTTTAACAAAAGGTATTTGTGTTATGATATTTATTGTACAAATATATTCGGAACATGTACATTTTAGGATAAACAATAGATCTATAGAAAAATTCATCCGAAACCTTATTACAACGATCTCTCAGACAAAATGGTTTCTGTACTGAGTGATCCAATGATACTGTCCAAAGATACCTGGAAGAAGCTTTAAATGCCTTGATGGGTTTAAAAAATGTTGTGACAAATTTTTAACTAATTTTTGAGATATAAATTTAGCCAGTAGAGTAAGTTTTTGTTGAGATTTAGCTCATAGCCGTTTTTGCAAAATGTCTGAATTGAGTGATCCACATTTTCGGCAATAACTGAAGACCCTTGAGAGTGACAAATTTTTTACTTTGGGCTATGAGTTTTGACTATTTTTGACTAAATGTACAATCAGATTTTGTCACGAAATAAAAAAAGATCACTCAATCCAAATGCACATGATTACGCGGCATGTTGTGACAAGTCCAAGTAATTAATTAATGAAACATTATCGACGAGTGTTAGCTTGTATCTATTATAAGAGGAACTGGTTCCATGTATTAACATAATATCTACGTGTCTGCGCTGTCTACTGGGAGATAAGGTCGGTTTTTTGTTTCGACTTGTGGTTGGACAGGAATTAGTGTTGCTGAACCTAAATGCATTTTAGAGGAAACGATGGATGGGCTGTGTGAAAGTTGATATGGTTAGAAAGGGGGTGACTGCCGAGATGACGTCTAATAGAGAAGGATGGAAGAAAAAGACATGCATTGCGACACCAAATAAATTGGGATAAGGGCAGGAGAATGATTATGACGATGAAGTTTTGACAAGGATGTATAATAAATATTATTATCACTTCAGCCCACAGATGTCCACTGCTGGACATTGGGCTCCCCAAGCGGCGCCAAGTCAACCTGTCCTGTGCTTCTTGCATGGATGGCTATATGAGAAATTGATTCTTATTTATAGGGGTTTCTTTTTAACGCGGTTGGGGTGTCTAACAGATTTAAATATTGATCAATCACTTTTAGTTATATTCATATACATATTATACGTGCAGACACTATTTTAATTTAATTGTTATGGTGTGAGTACAATAAAGCTCGTGGGAGGATCTCTCCTCCCACGTGGCTAAATAATAACAGCCGCACAGGTCGATCTTCAAGGTTAAGCAACACTTGCCGAGGTCGGTCCGTTGATGGGTGTCTATCTTTACATACTAAGACCCCTCCGTACTTCGGAAAGCACATAAAGTCGTTGATCCCGGTTGTCATTTGTAGATCTTTGACAGTTTGAAATAACAAACAAACAAACAAACAAACAACAAACATTGATCTGAACTGCTTTAAATTGATCCATATTATGGATCTATTTAAAGCAGTTCAGATCAATGTTTTTCATTTTTATTTACTTGTTATTTCAATTTTTCTTTCAATTTTTGTAGATTTTTTTACTAATTGAGCCTAACGCTCAATAGAGCGTTAGGCTCAATTAGTAAAAAAATCTCAATCAGAAAAAATACTGTTTTGAACGTTAGGTTCAAAACAGTATTTTTTCGAAAACAGTTCAAGCTTCAGGCAAAATGTTACCGTCATGACGGTAAACTTTATTTATTTATTAAAACTTTATGCACAAGTAAAAGAAATACTGTACAAAGGCGGACTTAATGCCTGAAGCAACTTAACGTTTTAACTATAACGTGTTTTTCATCATTAAACGTTACAGTTTTGTATTTTACTGTTTTACAAACATTTCTTCTTACTGTTTATAGTCAGTAAGTTTTAATGAAATCGTTTTAATGTGGTGTAGTAAGAAATTATTTTTTTCAGTCTGACGATCAGTATCGTTATTTTATTACCCAGTAACGGTGTTGTGAATGTCAGATAGGGTCGCTTCATGTAAAGTGATTTTCAGCTGCATCCGGTTAGACTGGAAGCCGACCCCAATATAGTTGGCAAAAGGCAGGCAGATGATGGTGTAGAGCATTTTATCTTTCAATTTTAGTAGTTTACGAGTATCCCATTATTACCTTAGTTTTGACTTGATTTCCATTAATAATAATGTAACTATCACGGATTTAATTACAATGCTGTCCAACAGAGATGTATTAATTGAATATAATCCACGATCTCGCACATAATGGTAACACGTCGATTTATTACTAGCGAACTGGCACAAACTATGACATGGAATTAATCATCACAGGTAACTACACTGACTGCGGAATATCATTAGTGGGGACTAGTTTTACACTCTGGCTTTACTTGCGAAGACAGAACGTCAATTCTCGTAATTAAAAACGTTTAAAATCTAGTCGCAATCTCAGCGAAAATCAATGTCAAAAACTTGTCAAAGGGGTTTTAGCGGTATTTAGATAGATGCAATAATTAAAAGTGTGTTAGTTACCAATTTCTTTAATAGAGCTTTACTAATTATATTCCAACATTATTATCCAAATCGCCGGGCGGTAATTCGAAAGTGCGGGAAGTCACCTCCTGACACCTTCGACTGAGAGCTCGCTCAACCAGTGATGTGCGACCGATATGCGATCTTTAGCATTCTGGTTATCAGAAGGTAGGTCCATCGTTAATCGTCTGTCTGTAACCTTTTAACGCATAAAACACTGAACCGATCGATAAGTTTAACAGATGACAGCTACAAGGGAAAGCTAGTAGGTAACTCATAAATCTCACTGGCTATACGGTAAGTTTGTTCCATTCTCTCGCATAGAGCAATTGTCACCGGATTTAAGAGCTGTCAGTGTCAATATTCCACAACAATGATGACACTGACAGCTCTTGAACGCGGTTTAAATGTGCAGATCGCATTCAGTTTCATTAATTTCATTTAACTAAACCGATTTAAATAATTGAGGTGTGCTTGGATTGGTCTTGCCCCAGAGTGTCTTACCTTAATTAAAGTTAAAGTTTAGTCAGTGTTTGCATGTCAGTGTAAATAAAACACAAATCACAAACTCAACTAAAATGACTGCCACCGACTGCATCATACTGCTTGAAAAGTGAGCTGGTTTTGAACTTTCAATTGTTTCTTTTTTTTTACTAGTGTGCATACACACGTGCGACACGCGTCGACGACAGAGGCAACTGTCGGCGACAGCCGCCGACGCGAGTCGGCGACACCGACGCGTCGACGCTTGCAGTTGCCACTGTCGTGGAAGCATGTCGCTCGTGTGTATGCACACTTAGGTATCCATTTTCCTGATAGTACGTAACGTTCCATATCTCTAACACGCCACTATAACATTCTCACGACAAATTGATCGCCTTCCGATATTCAGAATATTCTCTCAAGTTTATAAATATTAATGTCGATAACTGTTACACTTTACACTCCGGTTATTAACTTGTCTTCCTTATCAACTTTATTTTAATTTGTTTAATTATTTATAGCTGTTAAAGTTTTAGTAAATTTTCACACCGCCTGCTTGCTAACGTCAAATTATATGTCATTCAAACCTAACCTAAAGCAAGTCATTTAAGCCCTAGGCTCTAGCCGGGCATTAATATTGTACTGAATTTCATTATGACCCGTCGTGCTGGTCATTAATGTGATTTGAATTTGGAACGTAAACTAAGAAAATATTAACAAAAAAAAAAACTTTTTTCCTACTAATGTACAGGTCGACCAAAAAGTTCTCACTTCATAGGTTTTTGTCGTAGGTTTTAATCAAAATGATCGGTTGCTGTGGCGCGTATACCCCCGTGTTTGGATTTGGGCTGTTGCTCCATTGACGATATTATTTAAGTATTGTGTTTTTAGGGTTCCGTACCCAATGGGTACAAAACGGAACCCTATTACTAAGACTTCGCTGTCTGTCCGTCTGTCCGTCTGTCCGTCTGTCTGTCTGTCACCAGGCTGTATCTCAAGAACCGCGATAGCTAGACATTTGAAATTTTCACAGATGATGTATTTCTGTTGCCGCTATAACAACAAATACTAAAAACAAAATAAAATAAATATTTAAGGGGGCTCCCATACAACAAACGCGATTTTTTTGCCCTTTTTTGCTCGATATCAAAAATGGCAACAGGTAGGCACTTGAAATATTCACAAAATACTCAGTTGTATTTTAACTTTAATAATAAATAATAAAATTAAAATAAAATAAATATTTAAGGGGGGCTCCCATACAACAAACATGTTTTTTTTCGGTGTTTTTGCCTTGTAGTACGGAACCCTTCGTGTGCGAGTCCGACTCGCACTTGACCAGTTTTTGATAAAAATGCATGAGACAAGACTCAAAATTATAAAACCCGACAGACAGTAGGTACCTTTGTTATTTAAGTTCAATCTCAGATTTGTTGCCACCAACTGCATCCGACCGCTTGAAAGTGAGCTATAGTTTTTGATTTTGTCATTTTATTTTAATTTTAATACTTTTAGCGTTTTATGTTTTTGGAATCGTCTCCTTAAGCCCTTTACTTTGATACCCCACAGTAATGGTACATTTTTTTTTGAAGACTATACTTGTCGTCTAAAATCCACCATTTTGATTTTATAAAAAACAAAACCTAGCCTATAACCTTCGCGCAACTCAAACGAGTCAATGACACCTCATGTATTAAAATCCACCCGGCCGTTAGGATGCTTCGAGGGTATAAGGAATTTCACATTCAAAGATACATACGTTAAGTACGCATAAAAACATAACGCTGTCCTGTAACGTAGTCAGATAAATAGTGTGTGACTCTGCATATAACTAGGTATTCCCCGGTTATTTAACAGTTTCATAAATTACCAATTCGATAATAGAATTGGATTTATTACCTCGCAGTTAGTAGGTGCGAAAAGTAGAGTATTCTCCTCGGCGATAACGTGTCTTCGTCGAGCTTGAATTCCTCACTGCACTCAGGATTCAAGTCTTAACTCCCTTGCTTCGCTCATGAGTTAACTCAGGGCTCCCTCGCCACGCTCGGTAGCCTAGGATCCTTCGTTGCGTTCAGGATTCAAAATAGCACCCGCGACATTAAGACACTGCTTTATCCCCTTAGTTGATAATCTACTAATAGTGCGGTTTTCCCGG
Organism: Mesoligia furuncula; assembly: GCA_916614155.1. NCBI lineage: Eukaryota > Metazoa > Arthropoda > Insecta > Lepidoptera > Noctuidae > Mesoligia > Mesoligia furuncula. The sequence continues at coordinate 424,032 of OU744814.1, forward strand.
TAATTAGGCAAACCGTTCGTTATCAAACTGTATAGTATACAGCGGGGTAATTACGTAAGATAATAATAGTAGGAATGGCTGTCATATTGACAGTTCAGCAACATTCATTGCGTAATTTACGTTGTTGAGCAAACAAATTGTTCGATCATATGAAGCAATGGATTAGCAATTTCCTTCAAAATGATTCAGATTGTGATTGATAGTGTGTTACGCAAACTCCTGACCTGTTACAAAATACAGTTCTTCAAATCTTAGTGTCTTTTGACTGCTGTCAGATTAATATTTATGCCATACAAATAGTACATACTAATTCCACGCATATATATTATTGCGACATGAAATAATAATATGTTAAACTTAAAAGTGTTCGTTTTTATTCAAGAGCAACTGATTGCAATCTGGAAACTTGTTGGCGTGATTTTATACAAAGGATTATTCTAAGTCACAAAGGTGATGATAATCTATCTTACAATAATTTATTATCAATAAATCGTATGCAAATGTTAAATAATTAAATCACATAAATAACGTCAGGTATCTGCAACATTTAACTGATCTATAAAATATTAATTAGCAATATTTAGATCCGTTTAGCGACCACACACAATTAGCATAGATAAGGATAATATTAATTATGTAACCGTATTTGTGTTACAAGTATTTGATTAGCTCTGGGATTAATATACAGTTTTAATTAATTGATGCGTATTAATTATATGGATGAACTTCAGAACACCAATTATATGGATGAACTTCAGAAGGACAATTATATGGATGAACTTCAGAAGGACAATTATATGGATGAACTTCAGAAGGACAATTATATGGATGAACTTCAGAAGGACAATTATATGGATGAACTTCAGAAGGACAATTATATGGATGAACTTCAGAAGGCCAATCATATGGATGAACTTCAGAAGGACAATCATATGGATGAACTTCAGAAGGACAATTAGATGGATGAACTTCAGAAGGACAATTCTCGTAATTTATAACGTTCAAAATCTAGTCGCAGTCTCGTCTCAGCGACAAACTGACAAAAACTTGTCAAAATGTAGGGAAATTAGAGGGATTTTTGATAGATTGAGACTGAGATCAGACTGTGAAAGGTCTTAAAATTGCGAGAATTGCCCCTCTGTTTTCTCACGGTTGTAGAAGAAAACATAGATAAGTTCGGAAAAATGTCGTGAGGAAAGTTTTGAGTATGAATGTCGATTGCTATATGAATGGTGAAAGACCACAGAAACGATGGCTGGACTGTGTGAATGATGATATGGTTAGAAACGGGGGATTACCGAGATGACGACTAATAGGGAAGTATGGATTATGGATGTGTGGAGAAAAGTAACAATTATTTATAGAAATATTCAATGGCACCATAACAACTTATAAGTTGACAAGCCGTGCGCCCGCCCTGTGGGTTTTAGTATCGGCAAAAATAAAAATATTCTATAAAATATCCTTCCTTGCTCACTTTCGTTATATAAGGAACTCATATTTCATGCTAACTTTATGCTTCTAGATCCAGCGGTTTAGGCTGTGCGTTGTCTCTGCTTGTAAGAATTTTGTTATGTAGGTGGCTTAAATCCAGCTCAAAACAAAACAAGCACTCTTCAACCGGGCACGAGAATCGAACCCGGGCGCCCATAAATATCCTCAATCGTAAACCGAGCTTGTAAACCACTACACAACAAAGATACGGATTCCGAGAGAAACGCGATACGAAACGTCCCAGGTTCGGAGCCGGCTGAGGCATAAATAGAATTAGTGAGTCGGTCACGACTTTACTTCCATAGTTTATCGCGACAGGGAATCGCGAGCGGACTCGGGAAAAGTTAGATTATCATATTCCAGTATTACAATAAGAAATAGTCTGCTGGTTCACTGATAATAGTAATAACTAGCTTCCGCCCGCGACTCCGTCCGCGCGGATGTCGGTCTTCGCGTGGATGGTTTATTTCTCCATTTTGAGTAACTCTGACAATGACATCTAATATCTATTGGACCCAAATACGGCTAAGCCTATAATAATTAAGGAGATCCCTCTATTGAGCTACTGCTGTTGAGCTCGCGTTCTGTAGTAAGTATTTTTTTCATAGTAATTCCGACCTTGATAAGTAGCATGTAGCAGTAAATTACTGACAATGACGAAAAGTTTGCAATAATAAAAAAGTGATCGTGACAATGCGACAGAAAGTTAATTGAGAGCTTCAGCATACACAACATTGTTAGTGAGCTCGTCCGGAATATGAACATGAAGATTTCTTGGACTGCTCACATGGGAAAGAGCTACGTAAAGTTGCCCGTGTGAAAAACAACTCGCGGTAAGATCTACGCCAGCAACTCCTAGGGTCTGACCTTGAGCCTTATTTATTGTCATGGCGTAACACAAAGCTACAGGAAACTGTATTCTCTTAAATTGAAATGGAAAATTATCCACTACGGGTAATGCAACGTGTGTTCGCGGTTCTACAGAACAACGTCTATGAATAAAACCGAAAAATAAGATTTTTTTTCTATGTATTTTTCCAGGATAAAAAGTATCCTATTTTATGCCCAGGATAATAAGGTATAATTATACCAAGTTTCATCGAAATCGAACCGTTAGTTTTCACGTGATGCCTGCATATACAGACAGACAGACAGACAGACAGACAGACAAAAATTTTTTTAATCACATATTTGGGTTTGGTATCGATCCAGCAACACCCCCCGCTATTTATTTTTTCAATATTTTCAATGTACAGAATTGACCCTTCTACAGATTTATTATATGTATAGATAATACCAGCCTATTGTCCCACTGCAGGGGGGAAACCTGTTCTCATACAGAGAAGAAATCGGCATTAGTTTTTGTATACTGGCGGCCTTGGACTTGCCGGTCATCACAAGTACTGACGACCTTGGACTGCCGGTCTACACAAGTACTGGTGACCCGGGACATGCTGGTCTTCACAAGTTAATGCATACTGGTGACCTTGGACCTGCCGGTCTTGACAAGTACTTGCGACCTTGGACCTGCCGGTCTTCACAAGTTACTGCATACTGGCGGCCTTGGTCCTGCCGGTCTTCACAAGTACTGGCGACCTTGGACCTCCCGGTCTTCACAAGTGCTGGCGACCTTGGAGCTGCCGGTCTTCACAAGTGCTGGCGACCTTGGAGCTGCCGGTCTTCACAAGTGCTGGCGACCTTGGACCTGCCGGTCTTCACAAGTACTGGCGACCTTGGACCTGCCGGTCTTCACAAGTACTGGTGACCTTGGATCTGCCTGTCTGCACAAGTACTGGCGACCTTGGACCTGCCGGTCTTCACAAGTACTGGAAGTCTAATCACATAACATCACGTCTGTATTTCCCGAACGGTAAGGCAGAGGGGAACTTATTATGGGCAAGCCTATTGCCATCAACCGGGCACAATCCTAGACACAATTTTTAAGTATCTATTTACTTAAACAATGACATGTACATTTACTGTATAAAGTATTATAGTATTTTAATTATTGTGAATGTGAGGACTATGTGGGTCATTGTTTTCATTTTAATCATAGTCTGGCAGTTTGAGTAGTTTATGCGGCCTACCCAAATGTCCTGTCCTTGGTATTGTTCGTCGAATCGTTGAGCTCATTAAGTTCTGAGTTTATTTATTTAAAGTGTTTGTAAAAACCTACTTACAGAAAATAAACCATTTATCATTTTATCATTTATCATTTAGACTCCGGTTTGTTACTAAAAACTCCAACACAAAGATCCCAAACATTTTGTCCGTACGGAATCAAACCCAGGGCCCCATGCTCAGCAGTCGCACTAGCGACTGTTCAAGCAGAGAGAAGTCTCGAGTGGATTTGATATTCAAGCATTTCTGTATAGTGAAGAAATGCGACTGATTTAATTAAATAGGAATGCGATGCGATGTTAATGTCTCTGCTCTGATTTGCATAGATAACGAATCTCCAACACTTTCCGTATTCGATATCTATCTACATTTACTTTCATTTCTTTTTTATTTTAATGTTACAAATTAAAATGACGCCTTTGAATGTTCTCACGTTATATGAGCTGTAGTGGCCCAGTGGTATCGGCCCCGACTTACGATTGGTGGGTCGTGAGTTTGAACCCAAGCAGGCACTTTACTTTGTGGATTTAATTTCATTACCAGTGCTCACAAAACGGTGAAAGAAAACATCGTGAAGAAACCGGCAAGCCCTAGAAAAAATAAAAAAAATTCAAAGACATGTGACATATCCCAATCCGCACTGAGTCCACGTGGTGGATTATGGCCCACTCCCTCATCACAGAGAGGAGGCCTGGGAAAATAAGATCCGTCTTAGATTTTGAAGTTTTTTTATTAACCTCCTCCGAATTGAAGTAGATGCAACAACAGCCTTGCAAAGTGGGGCTACCTCGAGGGTGCGGCAACAGGGTGTGGATGTGGAGCTGTAGCACAAATCATGCTCCATCCTGCCCTCTGTGCCCCAAAAATGCAGCTCTGCGCTGCTGCCGACGGTGCCGTGGAAGGCGTGAAGTTTTGGGCCTATGTGGGGGCTAGTTTCATGGTGGTTAAAAGCAGAAACCACCTAACCGATGCGCGGGCCCAACGCGGGTTGGTAGATGTCACATGTCTTCGTATTTTTAGGACATACCGTTTCGTCGAGACGCGTTTCTTCACCGTTTTGAGAGCAGTACATCTATGAGAGCAGTAGTGATGAAATTATTTACACAAAGTAAAGCGCCTGACTGAGTTCGAACCTAAGACCTACAACTCGTAAGTCGCGGCCTTTACCAATGGGTCACCATTGCTCTTAACTTCTAAATACTTTATTGCATACCTACATAAATAGTATCCAAAGCGCCACAAGCCCCGATTACAAAATAATGACGTCGACCTCTTATACTTCAGAGCGATAGAAGCGAACCCAACGCGATCTATTGTGCATCGTGGATAAGTGCGTTATGGTGATGAGTATTAACTTGGTTTCCAGAGTATTAATTCGTTCATGAGCTATCAGAAGAGTCTTAAATAGTTTCAAAGTTGTTGAGGAGCTTTATATTTATTATTTTTATATGTGTTTATTTGTTTGTGTAGATTTGATCCAATAGCAGTTTAAAAGAACAACCCGGTCACACGGACGACGCTCCTGCTTTTTACGACTCGAAACATTAAGTATTCTTTATTATGTGTGTGTTAATAGTGATGTATAGTACACATTAGGCTTACATACATACTTCATAGTGAAAACTGCATCAAAATCCGTTGTTTAGTTTAGAAGAACAGCCCGGTCACACAGACAGACACGAAAAGCGACTTTAATTTATAATCTGTACAGATGTAGACTTAGATATAGATTACCAATCACCCTGTATGCTCGTAGTTAAGAGCGTATCCAATAAGAGTGCGCGATGTTGGTTCATCATTAGTATTTCGACACATGCAGGTTGCAATACTTTGGATCGCAACTAATATCTGTAGCTGTCGACGATTGAGTGTAGTGTGTATACAAGATGGGTGACGACATGTGAGCTAGCAAGTTACGGAGGTGAGTCCTAGATAGAGATGGTCTTATGATCAACTCATTCGGCGTACATATTCAACGTACATATTATAAGAAACTAACTAACTCTGTCTGTCTGTTACCTTTTGACGCCTTAACGACTGAAATGATCGTCGCCTGGAACCTGAAGCAGGACAGGCTATTTTTAATTTTGGATTGTAGATGAACTTGCGGGCAACAGCTAGTACAGTAACGAGCATATGTATGTATACACTTGGCTTTATTCAAAGGCAATTATCTCCTTTATTTTTTAATGAAATATGGTATTATGAACATAGTATTTTCAAACCCATAAATTTATGTAAAGTGTCGTATTTCAACGTTGCATTCGTCATTTCACGACAAAATCGCAATTGAAACTTGCCAAGTGTTGACATATTAGTGATCGTGACTGTACATAACATGTTATGGCAATAAACATGGTTTTACTGGAGGTAATAGATTTGGTAGATATTATGAAATAAGGACTTGCCAATTATCCAATATGCTGGGAATTAAGCCAGGTTCTTTCAGTATTACAGATTTTAGAGGCAGCAAGAACTAACGTAGACGGCGCTAGAGGAGCTTTTTATTCTATTGATATATCATAGTAGTTCACTTAAACTTAAGGGAAAAGTGATCCAAGTGATGAGAGTTGTATTTCAGCATTACTTTTATTCAGGAAAAACTTCGATCCTAAAGGTTTAAATATTTTTCAATGTCACTTAAATATTTTTTAATATAATTACGAAATCACTTATTGCGTTGGCTGTCTTATCGCGCACATCAAGCTAGACAGGTAAAATATTAGAACCACTTAGTAAGTTGTCACCGCTGACATCTGCTATAACTCTTACAAATAACTTAAATCTAGATCACTTAGAATAACTAATATTGACTTGACCCACGAATGTCCCACCTCCTCTAATACCTCGTGTACACGGGGTGTCTCGCCTCGAATATCTTGGTGTCAAAAAGAGACAAAAACGTTGACTTCTGAAAAAGCTACTGTTCTATGATCAAAGGAAAAAGTTGTCACATTTGTTAATACACAAGTTTCCCTGTCACCACGCCTTTTTTTAATGTTTGAAGCTCGCGTTTCCAAATTACAGTTTGCGTTATCGGATCGTACAATAAAAACTGTAATTTAATAAATTTTGTAAGTATTTAGGGTCGGCGCACCATGTATTTTTCTTCCATACTTCTCTATTAGTTGTCATCTCGGTAGTCACCCCTTTCTAACCGTATGATCATTCACACAGTTCATCCATCGTTTTAAGGTTTACCCCTACTCTTATATCCATACACATTCGTTTAAAACTACAATGACTATTAGTCCTTCTAGTAATGGCAGACGGAGGACGGCTAATAGAGAAGTATGGAACAAAAAGATATGTTGCGCTGATTATTAATAAATTGGGATAAGGGCAGTGTAATCACGGCTAGTTCTTGTGTCAATACAATAAATGTGATAAATGCTTTGCGAGTCTCGCCAACAACTCGTAACATCGTAAGGATATTTTCGCCTCTCTATAGGCAAGATATTTTGCTCGTGTAAATGCTGCTTTATACCCGCCAATCATTCAGATCTCAGTTACGATATAATCGAATAATTTCTAATCGATACGAGCTGAGTGTTTGCAATAGAGAGCGCAGGCGCAGAGGCGTAATGTGACGGAATTAACATATAATATCTAGTTGTGGCGCATGTTGTGTTCGTAATGATTTATCTAACTTGGGCAACGTTGACTGTGTCTTATTTAGTGCTTACTTAGGTACAATCATATTCATATTAGATCGCGTTGATAAATATTGAGATTTCGATCGATTATTCGGTCCCACATCTATGTTGGTCCTGTTTCAGATTTACACAACCATTCAATATTTGGTAAGATCAGTACGATCCCGATTCAGGAAAAGGTGCGTAAGCGTCATTTTAAATACAATATACAAGCTAACACTAAACTATATAATTATAATATTTAATACAATTAATAAAATTATATAAAAAAGGGAACCGTTTATTGGGCATCAAATAAATCGCATCGCTGGCAATGGAAAAAGTCGTACCTATTATAGCACGGTGAGCTGTGCTGCGGCGGCTGCTGCAGGTGCGGAAAACCTCAAACGGCGCAAATACTGAAATCTCTTTCGAACCTATATGTTTGAGCCGTTTGGGGTTGAAACACTGGGGCCCGAGTGCCCACTTAGTATTTCGAGACATCGCCAAGGGGTTGGTCGACTCTGCAAGTGACCTATTTTTTGGCCAAAGAATCAGCATTGCCATACAACGTGGCAATGCTGCCAGCTTTTTGAGCACGTTTCCTGTTGACAGCGATGCGGACGAATTTTTTGATGCCCTTTGATTATTTTCCCTCCTTTTTATATACTTGTACATATTATTATTATTATTTTAAGACTGTTAGCTTTTCCTATTATAATTATATTACTGTTTGAATCTTAACTGGAAAATACTACTGTTTAAGTTCCCTATCATTCTTTGTATGGAATTGAAATTTTCGTACGAAGGACAATCTTTACGAAGTACTTCGAATCCAATTTTGCTATAGTTTTTTTTTTAATCTACAATTTCTTTTTTTTACTTTCAAGAATGATATTTGAAGCTCTCAAAAGAGTATATAGGTTCAGAAAGAAATACCAAGAATACGAACCTTAATTATTATAAAATTATCTCACCAGGAAAAAGTTGTTCATTATTTTTGCTCAATCTACAAAAGTTAACTGTGCGACGATACAGGTTTTTAACGAGTTTAAAGGTCATTTATTCTTATTCCTAGTGATAACGTTACATTTGCGCTATTTACTCATTGGGGTATAATATTTAAATAAATTCTTAAAACTAAACAACAATAAGAAAAACACTTACGAAAGTTTTGGTGAAAAATGTCAGCGTCGTTTTCAGGTTTTCAGCGAAAAGTTCAAACTTACATTTTCTTAACGAAATTCTGAAACTGTTACATAGAAAAATATTTACTTTTACAACAAAGGATTGTACAAAAAACTGTTAGTTTTTAAATCACACTTCACTTCACACACGGGTTTCGAACTCGCGACGTGTAGAATATTCGGAGATAGTCGGTACGCGATCGACGTCCGTTCGCGACGCGGCCACAGCATCCACTGACGGTCATCGCCGAATGGACCGGCATTTCGCCTGCATAGTGCTGACAGGAAACTATCCTATCTAGAAAAGAACATACATTACTGGTTTTCTTCTTTTTTCAAAACTTCTGTACTTAGTTTAAACAGCAATGAACTTTATGGAAAGATAGATTGTTGAAAACTTGTTACTTAGATTGATGAAATGTAGTTATCATTATCGTGTACTGCGAAGGTTTTATTAAGCCTTTTCTACGAAAGCTGGGCGAGTTACCTTTTTTGCAAACGAAACTGAATGGAGGCTGTATGTGTCAGAATGTGAAACATTTTAACGAAGGAGTCTGAATGTTAGTGCCGCAGTTAGGAGCAATGTGTCATAATGTGCTAATTATAGGACACATGCTGGAGCGTGGTGCAATAGAAGCGTATTTTTAGAATGTTATTGAATTGAAGGTAAGCAGATATTTTGTTTTGTTTATTTACTTAATAAAAGTCTTAAAAGAATGTATTCATTCATTCGCCTTTTGTTGTGCGTTGTTTGTCACAAGGCACAGTATAAGCCGTTGGGTCTAGAAGAATGATTTTTTTTGACAAGAGCTCCCCAAGAGCTGAGGAAGAGTTCCCCAAGAGCTGAGGGAGAGTTTCCCAAGAGCTGAGGAAGGATTTTTGAAAATTCATCCCCTAGAGAGGATGGAAGTTTGTCGTTGTGCGATGGGTACTCTTAGCGAACGCACGTCTTGTTATCACATATAAATGGAATTTGGATAAGGATATTGATATTTTCCTCTTCAGTTAAAAGAAATCTATTTGTACTACTAGATTAATGGTTTTTAAACGTTTATTTGGAATTGAATAGAAATATTCTTGCAAAAGAAACCCTGAAAGACCTCTTCTCATACACAGAAGGCACGAGCATTGATCGCCACTCTTGCTCGAGACGGGTTGGAGATTTCAGACTTATAGAAACTATAGAGTCCAGGTTTCCTCACGGTGTTTTCCTTCACCGATGAAGACCACCGGGAGTGTCTTAAAATATCAACGACTGTTAAGTGGTTAAGTGATTATAAGCGTGACAGCTGAAAGGCTGTTGGTTCGACGTCTCAATGCCCGTCGGCGTCGATTGGTCGACACTTCACGTGACCAGAGGGCTGGGTCGTTCTTTGGTCAAAGAATTAGCATTGCCAAATGCTGTCAGGCTGCTGGGCACGTTTCCAGATGTCAGCAATGCGATCGAGTACTTCGACGCCTAAGTGTCTTTTTGTTTTTGTATTTATTTGTATAGTCAGTTATTTAATTTAGTATCTAGTGTAAACAGTTAGTTATCTATACATACAATAAAGTAAATTAGTTAAAGCAGTCTTTATAATATTAAACTTTTATTTAAACAAAATCTGAACATCCTATATTGACCAATCAAGTTAGCTAGGTACGGCCTTAAAACAAAAGACGGGGAAGTGACCACATCGCCAATATTGTTACAGCTATAAAACTATTATGTCTACGAACGTTACGATTATAGGAAACTATTAAGTTGTTTTGTTTGTAGAGAATAACTATGAGTGCAACTATTGTTCATGATAATCTGTGTGTCAGGGTTAGTAAATAGACTGGTTTATTAACACATGAAATAAGTCATTTAGTATTAGTGTTCCGAGACGACTGTGTTAACTTTATTAGCCTATAATATTCCCACTGCTGGGACACAGACCTCCTGTCTGAGAGGGCCAGTGCGGGGAGGTCACGCCACCACGCCTGTATCCTAACCCTACGGGGATACAGGCGTGGTGGCGTGGTAGAGCTGTACCCATATTTCACTCACATTTCGGCAGTTATGTTTAAATCCCATGTAACAGAAGGCTAGTCTATTGATACAAATTCAGAGTCTATTGGTATAAATTTAGACTCCGGGCTGCTACTGAGAAATTCCAGATGGATAAACCCAATAACACTTTGCCCGAAGCAGTAATCGATCTCGGGACCTCTTGATCAGCCACATAATGTCTTCGATTTTTTGGTTCTAGGACATGTCGCGTTTCTGACGAAATTTTCCTCCACCGTTTTAGAGTAGTCCTGATGAAATAAGTTGCACAATTAACCTTCATATCGGTCTGGCTTCACTCGCGCCGCGTAAGACGAGGCTGTTAAAGCGCCACCTCTGCTATAAAACTTCTAACTTCTTGACCGTCATCAGTATCCTCCTGTCATTACGCCAATGTACCTGCAGTTGGCGCAGAATCTCTTCGTTTTCCATACGTCTCTATTTGCTGACTGGCTTGTCGGTCTAGTAGTCGCAAGCCCTACTGCTGACCATGGGGTCCTGGGTTCAATTCCCGGGTCGGGAACAATGTTATTGGGTTTTTCGTCTAAATAACATTTTCACTGCACGGAGTCTGGACTTGTGCCCGGTTGGTCGCAATAGGCGCATCCTCTATTACATGGGATCTAAGCATAACTGGCGAAATGTGGGTGTACTATAGGTACAGCTCTGCCTGACCCTCCGGGGAATACGGCATGATGTTACGTAATGTTTATCTCCTCCTTCTTTTCCTTCTAGCCTGTTTGTTGATCATAGTCTTTACTTCTATCTTTTCCTTCTAGCCTGTTTGTTGATCATAGTCTTTACTTCTATTTTTTCATCTAATTTTATATTGGTTGTGATGGTTGTGTATGGTTAAGGTCTGGCCTCTCATACACGAGGCGGAGCAAATCCGGGGAAGCAAAATTTAACTTTTTTAATTGATATGCACTTTCTGAGTATTATTAGGACATCACTGACATCGGTGAAGGAAAACATTGTGAGGAAACCTGGACTATAATTTATATATGTTTAAAATCGCCAACCCATCTTAAGCAAGTGTGGTGCCTACTGTACTCATGCCTTCTCAGAAGAGGCAGAGGCCGATTCTCATACAGAGAAGGCATGAGTATGAGTATGCGTAGGGGAGAACAGGGTAATGGGAGCCTACTAAGGGAAAATTTTCGTAACAACCACATTTGTTAACATTCTTATAATTTTTATTTAGGAACTCTTACATTCATTATTAAAGTATATTTTAAATACAGTTATAATCAATTACAGTCTTGTATTAAGATACAATAAGGACTTTACAAAAAAAAATCAGTCGCTCCCATTACCCGACACATGCGGGTAATGAGAGCTCGCTTAGCGCCCATATGGGAAATGGGAGCCATCATTTACTTTTCCCGAAAATTGAACTAGACATACTTTAAAATATGTGATCTTAGTAATTAACACAAAGAACTATTTGAAACAAATAAAAAAATCAACTTGGTAAACAAAACAAAAAAATTAAGATAATAGAAATATGCTAGGCTACCATTACCCGCCGACTACCATTTTGAAAAGTAATAACATAAATATGTAATTCTACTTTCAATCTCAATTTAACCAATTGGGCTTGTTAGTGCATGAATCTAGGGATATAATAAGCATAAACATAATAAAATAAGACCATAACTTCATGCTTACTCGGCGCTGGCAATCAGCATTTTTTTATAAGCATGGGGCGAAAAACATATAATCGTCCCTCGTGACTTAACGCATGGCACTAACGGCTCGTGCTCGTCCGGCGAAGTTTTTCGATGGTTGACAAAAGCGGCCGAGTGTGTACGATCGCGTAAATGTACCTACTTTCCGTTCAATCACCATGGCTCCAATTAACCGAAGGCTCTCATTACCCTGTTCTCCCCTACTGCAGGGCAGAGGCCCTGCAGTGGGACAATAACAGGCCTGTATTATACTTCAAATAGTATTATACTTAAAATAGTATTATACTTCAAATAGTATCATACTTAAAATAGTAATATACTTCAAATATTATTATACTTCAAATAGTATCATACTTAAAATAGTATAATACTTCAAATATTATTATACTTAAAATAGTATCATACTTAAAATAGTATTATACTTCAAATAGTAGGTATTATACTTTAAATAACCCTATTGAGGCCCTTTAATATCTCTTAGGTTCATGAAGTAGCAGTACAGTTGTAGATACAACAGCACATATCACCGCGGTGGTCCCACTCTGCGACTTTTTGCTTCGTTAGCCGCGTCTGGTCTAGCCAGCGCCAGACTGTTACACATTCCTAACATAACTTGATCCTAACGATCTCATAACTTTGACTAGGGATTCCTAGCTTTTGGCGGTTTGTGTGTGACTTAGATAAAAGGGATTTAAGAGTATTTTTAGTTAAGTTTATTGGTAGAGTTAAATAGTTTAGTGTCGGCACTACTGGGTATGTGGGTGGCCCTAGATTATTATCACTTATAATGACGTGATTTAGCGAATACCTAAGTTAATATAGTACGAGTATGTATACTATACTAGCTTATACCAATAACTTAAAGAAAAGTGTCCCATTGCTGCATTGGTTTGGTGTACTGCAAGATTGACTCTCAAGCCAAGCCATGGTTCTGGGGCCATATGTAAGTGATTTTTAGTTGTAACAATATTATTATTTCCAATTTTGGTATACAAATAATAAATTGATAGTCACTAGCAAAAAGCAGGGACTAAAGTAAGTAAGTCATAAGTCATAAGTAATTTATTTCTGAACAATATACATTGTGTAGAAATTTTGTAAAATAAAATAAAACAGTACCATTCAAATATAACAAACCAAAAGAAAAATTAAAAATAATAAAATAAACATGTCAAAGATAATAAAAATAACAAAATCAAAACGATAATAATCCATATTAATTTTAAAATAATTAATAATGCAATAAAACAAGTAGGTACCTAGTCAAAATAAAAAGAAAAAACGAAAATCAAATTAGTAAGTATAAAAAGATCAAGATCAGTGATTTATGACATCCAATTTTCGAAGAATATTGTAATAAAATAAAAAAATGTGTAACAAGATTAATAATATATCATCTAATTTTCGGTGAATAATCAATAATAAAAATAGAATGTCAAATATAAATAAAAAGAAAATAAAAACAAATTGTCATACAAATGTCAGTAATAATATGTCATATAATTGTAAAATAAAGAGTCACAAGATAAAATTTGTAATTATACTGGAGATATTATGTCATTTAATAATCTAAGATAATACAAAAACATAATAAATTTAAAACAAGAATAGTCAACATATCATTTAAAATTAATTCCAATTATAAAAAAACACCTTCATAAAGTTTACAGAATTATAAATGTTACATATTGAATTGATAACAGAATCAAATATGTAACCCTTATAAATGTGTTTTCCGATGTGTTAAGAGCGTTTATGACGTACGGCATTACATGCAAACTTTCAAGCCCTGTTTAAAAAAATGAATGAACCGATTTTAATGAACGGCAGGATACAAAGACCTAAAAAGTTAGTAGAGAACATTTTCAAACTGTCTTATTTAAAAAAAGATAACAGGAAATCTCTGTTTCTAGGAAAATTTAAAATCGATCTAATTTGGCTGTAACACTATTTTTCTAAAGTGTTCTTAACTATCTTTTTAGAGCTTTGTATCCAGCTTATACGTTGTTATGAAGTTTCATTAAAATCGGTTCATTCATTTCGAAAAACAAGGGCTTGAAAGTTTGTATGAAATGCTGCACGGCGTAAACTCTCTTAACTCAAAACAATTTTAAGAGTGTAAGAGTAATATATCTGTAACCGATATAAAAGTGTTAACAGTGTTAATAAGTTCAACCGGTAAACGCGGCGTTGCCAAAATAGACGCAATCCCATCTGTCCGGCGCGCGTTTTTGCGGTATCGTGCAATTATACCTACAAATGATATTTCTGTTACACGTATTATTAACACACATAAAAGGCTACACTTTGATTCTGTAACGTTATTGTATCTGTTACATTTAGAAGTGTTTTTCATTTAAAGCAGTGTTAAAAAACAGTGTTTAAAACACTTATTACGGTTACTGTTTGAGTTCCTGGCAAAAAGTATATTTTAGGGCGACAGAATTTAATATTTTCTACTATAAAATAAAAGTATAAAAAAATCGAACACCTATCTACTTCATCGAAAAATTAGCGTGATACATAAAACAATTACTATAAACATAACTCTCTACCTTATTAAAAAGCAACAAAATAATAGATAATATAAAAAAATCTGAGTAAAATAAAATTCCTTCAGAATCATAGTGACGTCTCTCGTTGAAGTCTTTTGTATGAGCGCACTGCCTTGTACTTGGAAACTTAACCGAAACTTAGTGAGCGCAGAACTTTCTTAGCTTTGATTGTTTTATGTGCGTTAAGTTATGAACGGTGGTCCATAAAGCATGTCTTATTTAATTTATATGTTATGTGCGAGTGTAAAGGTACGTAATATAAAGTACAATATTTGCAATGGTCGGTTTAATTAAATTGTAAAAGTGGCACACTCTATATTAAAGTGTTGTTTATTTTTTTGGTGTTATAGTCACTCTAGTGGCCGCTGAATGCTGAGCATGAGCTCCTGGATTTGATCCTAATTCGGGCAAAGAGTTATTGGTTTTAGGAATTGCTCAGTAGTTGCAGGCCGGGGTTCCAGATTTGTCAGTTCATGGAATTTAATTTATGGTTCGCCCCTATATGTATGGCATGTGTTTGTGTTACCACACAAACACAAATATATAAACAATACAGAGTGGCACATCGACGCATAACCTATTGCTATGGATTCAGTGCGTGATTCTGAACCCCATGACTTGATATTTTTCGTCGGTTATTAAAAAAAATGCTTTTCAGTATGTTTTGACCGCTTAATTAGGTATTTGAAACATCATGTCCTTACATTTTGTGCTTCGAAGTTCCTGCCACCTTGCATACTTTTTTTTTGTTTTTGGTCTGGAAAATCGTCATGGATGTCCGCCGCCCTGGGGCGGGTGGCGGGGTCTGTCAGACTCTCACAGACAAAAACTACCCCGGTGTTTTATCTCACAGCTACGCCAGGAGTCGCGGGAACGTGCGATCCTTCCGCAACCCTTGACTGGTGCCGGCGTGGATACCTGTGCCTTCCAATGTGGGTGATACAGCCGAGATTTATGTTAAGTTACAATATCATAAGAGTTAGTAGTAGACAACCTTGCTAAAATACTATGCGTGATAAATAAACTAAGTTAATTTATGACAGTTCAAGATAATAAGTTATTTATCCTTATTATCTAGTTTAGTTAACGATGCACTTAGTTCCCATCCAATAAGTTATTGTAAATATGAAGATGTCTTTCGTATTAACGCTAAGTCATCATTTGCATGTAAAGTAGATTTCCTTATGTTTATATTAAAAGGTGTTATTTTTATAAATAATGTATTTATTATCAAAGGCAAATAATCCCTGAGCCCAGCAGTGGAACAAGCTGTACTGACAGCTGTAGAACAAGCTGTATTTACAGCTGTAGAACAAGCTGTACTTAGAGCTGTAGAACAAGCTGTACTGACAGCTGTAGAACAAGCTGTACTGACAGCCGTAGAACAAGCTGTACTGACAGCCGTAGAACAAGCTGTACTGACAGCCGTAGAACAAGCTGTACTGACAGCCGTAGAACAAGCTGTACTGACAGCCGTAGAACAAGCTGTACTGACAGCCGTAGAACAAGCTGTACTGACAGCCGTAGAACAAGCTGTACTGAAAGCCGTAGAACAAGCTGTACTGACAGCCGTAGAACAAGCTGTACTGACAGCCGTAGAACAAGCTGTACTGACAGCCGTAGAACAAGCTGTACTGACAGCCGTAGAACAAGCTGAACTTACAGCTGTAATGCTAATTTAAAACTAAAAAGCAAGGGTGTTCAGTACAACCACATTTTTGCAGGTTATATTGAAGTCCCATGTTAAGGGACGAGCCTCATCAACCGGGCACGAACCCAGACTCTGGGCTGCTACTGAGAAATTCGTGATAGTGAGTTCTGGATTTTGATAAAATAGAAGACGAGCCTATTACCATCAACGTCTAGATGTTGGCCTGTCTGACTTGAGAATCGAACCCAGCACTCTATGCTTAACAGTCACGTTTGCCACCACTACGAAGCTGTCCATATTGGTACCCGATTGCGCGACAGCAAGGACAGGGTTAGACGTATCCATTTATCTTTGCATATGTGTATGTGGGAGGGGAGTCTTTATAACCTAGAAACATCAAAATAGCTGGATGGATTTTAATACATGAGGTGTCCACTGACTCGTCTGGTCTTGGTCGCCCCATGGTTAGAGGCTAGGTTTTGTTTTTATAAAATCATGAAGGGGTTTTTTATCAAAACCTTTAGTGTGTTATACACTAAAGGGTTTTAAACAATACAAATACCTATAAAAATCACAGATCGAACTAAAATAACTGCCACAAATCCATCAGACTGCTCGAAAAGTGACCTTGGTTTTTTTTTTATAAATTTCCACTTTCTGTATTGAACCCAGACCCTTTCGCTAGATAGCCTCACCATACAACCACTTTACATACAAGAAGACCAAACCAACGTAAATTAGACTAATGCCGTAATGTAAGGAGTAACCTTAACCCCTCTGAGCATAGTCCGGCACTAACTCAGCTTGGGCCGCAACTCAGCCGGGTGCTAACTCAGTGTATATCTTATCTGTGCTACACGGAGCGTAATTACATTATTTTAAGGTAACGGGAGCTACCTCCAGAAAATGTAAACAATACATACACACGGCTATCTGAGACTGGCTTTTCACCAGAGTTGTGTGAGGAAGGGGAGAATAGAGCGCGGAAAGGTATCCGTCGCTCCATTTTGGATATCTAACTAATCTAACTAGCCTGTACTGTCCCACTGCAGGGCAAAGGCCTCCCTCTCCCTTTTCCACACAATTTTGTCTTTTGCGAGTGCCGGCCAGTCCTTACGGTAGGAGTCAAGCTCGTCCCGCCATCTTCGTCTTGGCCTGCCACGATGGAGTCGTGCGTTTAGTGGGACCCAATCGGTGTTTCTCTTAGCCCAATTGTTATCTAACATGCGGCAAACATGTCCGGCCCAGTCCCACTTAAGTTTGGCGGCTTTTTGGGTAACGTCTGTTATCTTAGTTTTGGCGCGCAGTATTGTGTTCCTTATACGGTCAGAAATTCGAACCCCCAGGATACTGCGCTCCCTTCCTTATTTTGGATATGATGCAATTTTATTATTTTGTTTTGTTATCTAGCTTAGCGCTCCTTTCCCTCCCACAGCTTCGGTGAAAAGCATTCGGATACCTCTTACTCCATATATTTGCACGCATGACACATAGAGATAAAAGTCGAACTTATTGAGCAGTTGAGGGTGATAACTGCGTCGTAGGTCGCTACTGCTGAACATGAGGTTCTGGGTTCGATTACCAGGTCGGGCAGTGTCATTGGGTTTTTTTATAAGGAACTTATCAGCAGCTTGTTGGATTTGTGCCTGGTTAATGTTAATAGGCTCGCCCCTATTACATAATTGGCAAAATTCCTTCACCGAAAAGCCTTCATCTTCGTGAAATACAAACGAGATGTAACAAGTATGTGAACGAGCAAGATGTAAAACCCAATGGAACTTTATTGAGTCTTACATCACCAAATGTCATCATCGTCATTCAATATCATCCCCACAACGACCGGCGTTGTGCTTCCCGCAGCCAGCGAATACCCACGACCTTCACGGTATAACTATTTAGCCCCATTGCCAATCCGTTCTGCGAGCAATGACTTCAGTTTGAAAATTCTTCGGGAGTTTTATTTCTCACGAATGTAATGGGGTCTCTGTATCGTATTTAATATGTGCTACTTTCCGCGCAGGATTCATGAAAAACTATCATTATTGCATTAATATTATTGCGTGCACGCAGCTATCGGGAATGTATTGGAAAGGTATCGGGAGTATCTCGCCAATGAATGTATGTGCACTGTCGTCTACTATCCCGTAGCCAGGGTTGCTACAACCGGGGACTTGTGGCAAGGACGTCACAGGGCATGTCGACCTTTTGGTTAGGGGTTAGGGTTGTCACTGTATTTTCAAATTTCGTCGTATCGAGGAGGGGGGTGGTGGGGGGGTTCAGGGGATCAGACCGGAATAAATCGTCAATTGCACAATCCTTACGCTGCATAAGATTTTCATATTAGTCTTAGTGACTGGTTAATACTTATTAAGCTATTCGAAAATACTATTTTTATTGTGGCTTGAAAAACAAAATTTCAGTTTGGTACGCTTGCAAAAGTCTACTTCGATTTCTAAATCCAAATCACTAAGGGTTGAGTTTTTTAACTGCTATAGCGATCCTTGTTCACAAAATTACCCTGTAACTTAGATCATGCAGAACGTCTTGCTAAAGGCGAATCTCACCAATGAAACTAAAAGCGATCAGCACATCTAAGCCGTGATTAGAGCTGTCAGTGTCAATATTCACACAGCAAAGATGACACTGACAGCTCTTGAACGCGGTTCAGATGTGCTAATTGCGTTTACCTTCATTGGTGAAATTCGATCTAAGATTAATCTGCTAACAAAAAAATCCTAGATATTTTCTAATCTATGATGATCCACACCCCTATCCCTGGAGTACCGTTAGCATCAACACACGGATTCCGTTTCAGCCGCAGACCGCAGCTTTCCCTAATATCGTGTACCGACAGCAAAACAACCACTTTATAATGCAGCGATTGTTAGACTTTCATTACCTTGTTCTTATGTAAATAAAACGCTGTAAATCGTATTGGATTTTACCTTATTTGAACTTGAAGAAATTTTACTTTAATAAGATGTCAATACTGTTTTGCTCGATATGCGGAAAATAGTTACTAGCACTATATCGGTTATAGCTTTCTTGAGAGTGAAGCCAAATATGTATAGCCTAGATGGAGGATTTAATGGGAATGCCGGTCATGGTGCCCATTTGCTAGTAATCTTTGAAAACCTGACTTATGGTGTTTCAGCGAAAATAAAGATTACACAATGACATGTCCTAATTATATTATTACTGACTACATTATTATGCCTACCCCTTCAGGAAATACTGGTCTAATGAAATATCAGGTCATAACAAACAGTCACGCCAGTGCTTGTCATGAAAAACTGCCCTTTGTTCCAAAGACCGTTGTGTGTTAAACGAGTCTTCAATAAAATAGTCACCTACTTTGTACTCCGACGGTACCTAATCACAATAATGTGAAATTATACACAATGTAACTGAACACGCCTCCCGCCCCGCGCCGCGCTTCACCCCCTCTCTCGTACTGAGCCTAGGAGTAAGGATGCCTAGTAGTATAATCTGTTCGAAAAGTAATTGATGAAAGTGTAAACAAACCCTATTCGACTCACTAAAGAAAAAAGAAGAGAAAGTAAAAAAAAAAAGGAAAACAAAGATTTTATGTGTCACCACTTTCCAACAATTATTTTTTGAATAACACTAATTAAAAAATCACAGTCGCAAATTAAGGTTATTAAATTAACTTCTATAAAATGAAAAACACGATCTAATTATTCAAATCTCAATTTGTAAGCGACTCTATAAATTGGCATCCACAGTACATTTTACATTTTCTGATCCATTTATTTACATTTCCATCAGATGCTTCTGGAGCAGATCATAATGATTGCCTACAAGTTCCACATAAAATATCATTAAGACTAATTAATGCTTCATTAAGAGAACATTCCTAGTTGTGCTAGGTTAAGGAGGGATCAGGTTTACATGGGTACTGAACTAAGGAGAGAATTTATATTATCGACTAGCTTCTGCCCGCGACTTCGTCCGCGTGAAATTCGTACTTTCCTCTTATAATTTCGAAAATGTATGTTTATGATTTTTATCATTTATTTAGATATAAATAAGTATTCGGGCCAATTTTTTAGTTTTATAGCTCAAAGGGATCAGATTTTTCAAATAAACTGTATCCCAGCGGAGAGTAATTTTAAAAAAATCATTTGGTATGTGTTCATAACTTGACTCAAAGGCCCATACCCATTTTCGAGTTAATGGAAGAAAGCACTAGAATTTTCCACCTTCGTAGGAGTAAATTTTTGAAAAACCCTAAATCACTTTTTTTAAGTATTTTTTGTTTTAGTAGTACCGAGTTTCGAGTTAATCCGATAGCGGGTTAAATATTTTTCTAATCCATCAACTTTGTCACCCCCCAAATCCTCTGTGAGGGATTTTTTAAACTAAAAGTGACAATCTTTATTATTTACTGACCCAAATATTGCCAAGTTTCTATTTATTAAACAAATGAATAAGATTTTTCATATAAACTGTATCCCCTCTTTCTATCCCCATTTCGAAACATAATCTAGATTATTTATAACAATTTTCCAGTTAATCAAGCCTCGTAATAAAATTCTGCCCTGTGAAATTGACTACCCCTCTTCACCCCATTAGCGGTAGATTTTCGAAAAACCCTGAACCACTTTATTATTTATTTTGGTCTTAGATAGGTACTGAGTTTCGAGTTAATTGGACCGCGCATTAAAATTTTTCCATACTAAAGGGAATTGCTCACTTTGTTAGGGTGATCTGGCTAAGCGTGGACAAGATCTTTATTAATAAATAACTTGCATTTCAAAAATTACTTATCTATAGGAAAGTAAATATTATAATAAAGTTGTAGCAAGATGCAAGAATATGCTTCAACTGGCATGTGAAAAATGGGACCTTGCCGGGTAACATCTTTATAATAAGCTTATTCTTTTCTATAATATATTATTTGCCAGTAGTATTTTGATATAATCTGATAAGAAAAACAAACGTTCGAAGCAGCGAGAAAACAGAACAACATCCACAGTGCACGAAAACAAAGCGAATGGTTTTTTCATTGTTACAGTTGTCAGATGTCATTTCACTTGACGTTAGAGATGTTCGATATGAATCGATACTCAAGTGGGTCGGTAAAACAGAATTTGATTGATTTTCACATCGATTCAACTACGATACGATTCACAACAGTAAATTGATAAAGGTTATTGCGTGTGAAAGTTAAATGAGAAAAAATGAAAATCTCAGGAAAAATACTATTAACGCGGGCCGTTATTTTCCCAAAAACACTCTTCTCAATCACAACTGACATTGGCAAAATAGTTCGGGCAAAATCGGGACTCTGCTTTGTTTGTCTGTCTGTCTGTTTGTAAGAAATTGAATGGAATTAAAGGCGAACATATTTAAAAATATTAATTAAAAGCGATTTTATATCGATACTCGGATCAAAATGAGGCATTGCGAAGCAGAATATCGATACAAAGCAACAGGATCGATCATCTCTAAAAGCGATACAGTAGGAGTTGCTAGGAAAAAAATCTGACAATAATCGATTTATAGAACCGTTATTCTAATCTAAAAAAAAATGTCACAATACTAATAACGTTTTCGATTGTTTTATTTTAAAACAATGTAAATGAGTATAATATTCTCATACAATATTGACCGGTACTCGTTTTGCAGACAAACACTTTTTTTTGCCATAATTATTGATTATCTAATCGATTACAATCTGAAATTGATGTTTTATTTCCGCGCTGGTAACACTGCGTCAAACAAATGGCTATGCTTTTTCACTGTAGGATACAATTTAAATACTCTTTATTTCGACTTTTTTTTCGTATACCTGGCTACTATGTGATGTGCAAAAATATTTCATTTAGAATAAATAATATTGTTTAGTAAAAATCATTTTTACCACAAATCACCAGTTTCGGCTAAGCGTGGACAAGATGCCCATCTTGTCCACGCTTAGCCGAAACTGGTGATTCCCTTTGACACCCCCAATCTCGCCTTTGGGTTAGTTTAGAATTCCAAAAAAAATGGAACTTTATAGTTATTTGTGCCAAGTTTCAAGTCCAAAATTTGTACCATTTTTTTGAGTTTATCAAGGCACTCATTAAAATCCCCTTATAAATCGAATTACCACTTTTTGTCCCGTCATGGGTCAATCATTTTCGAAAACCCCATACACTTACTATTGATTCTTCATCTGCCTAGCCTTTTCCCAACTATGTTGGGGTCGGCTTCCAGTCCAACGGGATGCAGCTGAGTACCAGTATTTTACATGGAGCGACTGCCTATCTGACCTCCACAACCCTAATACGATACCCCTTGATAAGACTGGTTGTCAAACTTTCGGGCTTCTGACCACCCCTAGCGACTGTCAAAGATCCACGAATGACAGCCGGGACCAACGGCTTAGCATGCTTTCCGAGGCACGGAGAGGTCACGGTATGTAAAGACGGACACCTATCTACAGACCAACCGCGGCAAGCGTAGCCTGCGTAACCTGATTGATCGATCTGTGCGGCTGTTATTATTGATTATTTTCTGTCAAAAGTATTAATACTGAGTTTCGAGTAAATAGGGCCGCGCGTTAAAATTCTTCCACACAAACTTTAACACCCCAACACAAGGGGTGTTTTGATAAACGAATAATGATAAACTTTATTACTTGATTAGGCAAGTATTCTTGCCAAGTTTATTAACCAAATCAATAAGATTTTTCTTATAAACTGTATCACCGTTTTTCACCCCCACAGGGGTGGAATTTCGTAAAATTGTTTGGAATGTGTTCATTACTCGACTCAAAGATTGTATATACCAATTTTCGAGTTAATCAAGCCACGCAGTAAAGTCTTCCTCTATAAAATTAACTATTTACCCCGTCAGGGGTAAATTTTCGAAAAACTATGATACACGTTATTCTTTATTTTTGGTCTTAAGTATAAATACTGAGTTTCGAGTTAATCGGACCACGCGTTAAAATTCTTCCATACAAACTTTGACACCTCCCAATCCCCCTTCAGGAGGTAGTTTAGAAAAAAAAGCCAAACTTCATAATTTATTTAGATAAGTATTCGTGCCAAGTTTCATGGTTATTAACTCAAGGAATAAGATTTTTCATTCAAACAAAATCTCCTCTTTTCACCCCTTAAAGGTTAAACCAAAATTCCATTGTGTTAGCTTCCAATCATAAGCCTAGATAATAAATTTAGTGATTTTTACGTCGAAAATTAATGACTTTCTATACACAACTTCACCCCCCTTTTTAACCCTTCGGGGGTGGAATTATCAAAAACGCTGAGACACGTATAAATTAATTTTCAATTGTCAGCCTAAATACAAAATTAGAAGATCCTAACTTCAAAACTGTCGGACTTTCATATAAATTTCCATCCCCTATTTTAACCCTTTAGGGGTTGAATTCCCAAAAATCCTTTCTTAGTGGATACTTACTCTTCACAAAGAACACACCTTCTAAGTTTCAAGTCTCTAGGTCCAGTGGTTTGGGCTGTGCGTTGATATATCAGTCAGTCAATCAGTCAGTCAGGACTTTGAATTTTATATATATAGACTATCATTTGTATCAGATTAGTAGATAACCATTCACTGATAACATGAGGACGAAGCTTGTATCTGGTGCATTATTTAATAACTGCATTTTTTTTTTTTTTGGGAGCAATGGGAGCCCGCAATGGTAGGCTAATTTCGGAAGTCGGTGTCAAAAAACCAAAATGCGGAACCAACGACACCGACTTCCGAAATTAAAGTTATTTTTCACTTTGTAGTGTGTTTTATTTGAAGTCAGTATTTTTTTTGTAAAAAAGTTTTTATTTAGTTACGCTTTTTTGGTTCATAGAATGTCAAATTTTAGACTCTTTTTGCCGCTCCTCAACTATGTTGGGGTCAGCTTCCAGTTTAACGGGATGCAGCTGAATACGAGTATTTTACATGGAGCGACTGACTATCTGGTCTCCACAACCCAGTTACTGGGTAACACAGTAGGTACCCCTTGGTAAGGCTAGTTGTCAGATTAACGTGGCTAGGAATGGTATTGGTAATCGCATAATTTCTAATATTTTGATCAGGCAAAAAAATGCTGCAGCTTTTATATTTATGTATTTGACGTATCTTTTAACAAAGATTTATCTCAGAGAAAACATCAGTAAGTATTAAATCCATGAGCCAACCCTACCGTGTATTAGCTTCTGTTAAATCAAATCTCGTTTACAATGATCTGACAAATTGTGACAAATAGAGCGTCCGTGAGCACCGGCACTATGATGGACGAGAGGGAACTCACTCGATGGCGTATTGTTGTAGAGCGAGCCGGCAGGACCGACTAACAAACTGACTTTCATATTGATCGATACATGAATCTTGATTCGAATCCGACAGATATGGTACTGATCTATATAGTTCTAAATCGAGATTCATGATATGTATACATGTATGTTTAGATATAGATCGAAACCATCGCGTTTGCGGAGTTTAGCTAGCCAATTTAAAATAACCCTGTATACTAGCAGAGCCTGAGGAGACGACTCACTCCGTCTAGCCGTTTGCGAAACTGTGACCTACACAAAGAGTGATCAATCGAACGGTTCCAGCAAATCTTTATCGATATATCGACGAGCACACTGAGTGGGTTAACGACGATCGGTTTAATTGTGAATGTATTGCAGTGTACCGGCGCCAATGAAATGGTCCGCCATTAAATGTACTGCAATGTACAAATGCCAATGCCAATAAAATCTGTTTCCGTTTAGAATGTTACAGCACAACTGAGTATTGGTAGTTTGGGAAACAACTAAGAAATTCAGAATGTTGTTGGAGTTAAACAAGCAGACTGCACTCGATGGTAAATGGTCAACGCCGCCCTGTTGACATCTGCAATACCAGCGGCATCGCAGGTGTGTTATCATCCGAAGGACAAAGACAACAAACATATCTTATGTGCCTGTATACCTATGTGTCGTCGGTAGATTGCATGATTCGTCACAATACTAACGGCGCTGTCCATTTCGCTCGCTGGTTTGTAAAATTCCGAACACAAACTAATGCGGCTTTTGATCGTGTACATTTCGCCAAGTCACACAGTAATGCTTGTCAGTGGACAAAGGTAAGGACTTCGCCGGCGATATTTTCACAAAGAACTTTAGGCTCTTTGTACACACACGTTTCACGGTTTATTCGTATAGACACAGTTGTCAGTCTTGTATGGACCACTATGGAAGCTTGTACACGAACATGTTTTTTCAACGGAGCGGTTTAGGTATTAGACGTGTGTACGTAAGGTTGTTACTGTGTATGGATCCCTATGAGAGCTGTTTATACGCCATACCACAAAGAAACCGTGCCATGTTTAAAGAGCCTTACTGTTACTAAAATAAATAAATCCTAGCTTGGACTGATCATAGATCGGAATTTGCTTGAAATGTCCCATAATTACCTTAGACTGTAACAGATATTACTATTAACTGTAGAGGTCATGTTCGCGTAAGTATTTAATAGACCTATTTAATCGTTATTATAATTAACTCCATGTCCGGCCCCCATGATATTTTATTATCATCGAGAAAGCTTGAATAATAATTATTGTAATTATTAGTTTGTTTAATTACATCAGATATCGAGTAACTTTAATAATGTGACCGCAAGGGTAAGGTCACCAAAGCTTTATGTTTATTTATTTACTGATGCAAACACAAAGTATGGTTAATCTTTGCATTCAGTTAAGTACGTGCTGTATGCATTATGACCAAAATTAGATGATTTACAACACTGAAAAAGTAATAGTAGATTGTTATACAAGGGTTGGAAGGAATCAATTCCCATACGAGGCATTTAGACGCCCGAGCGCAGCGAGGGCGGCTATAGTCCGAGTGGGAATTGATGACTTTCACCCGCGTTAAACATTCTACTTTTCATTTCGAATTTAAGGAAAGTAAAAACTCGTAGTTTTTCTAAAATATTTATTGATAATAATTACATGAATAATAAGTACCTATTTATTAGTCTTTTATAAATTTGAAGTATGGAACACACCACGTCACCGCCACATGAGTAGATTCTGTGTCACCACCGCGGGCCGTCCCGCTTACTAGGGCCCGTATTATTATCATTCTGTCTGCATTCTTACTTTTACCATTTTTCATAAATTACTTAGAAAACACGATAATCTTGATAAAAATTACTAAAAATTGTGTTGCGACGTGACACTTTTTAGTGCTGACCGTCCACCCAACTTTCTTATTTCGATTCAAAACTTGCAAACAGCCTATTCGATACTCGCAATAAAAAAAATGAAAAAAAAATTTTGAAACTGAATAAAAACTCTCTAAACTAACAAAATGTATTGAAATGTAAAGTGTTTGCAGAATATCCAATCTATAGAATTAATTAATTATCATCATTCTCAAAAAAAAACTTCTGGAAAGCCTACATAAATAATGTTTACTGGGAATTCTGTAATAAACTATTAGAAAGTATCAAAAATAAAATCCACAATAAATAATTGTCCAATAAATTAAAATAATTTTAAACAGCGAGCGCATTCCGAATATAAATTCAATTATAGAAGCATTTCGGCGCGAAATTCAGTAAATGAGGTACCTACGAGTATGTCCGCCTGTCTGTTATTGACATGATATTAGAAGAGATTGAAATGATATTAGAAAAGCATAAATCATTATTATAAACAATGCTTGTTGTATTTCTTGCTTAAAATAATTTTATTTTCTTTTCAAATATCGATTACATTCGTCATATTAATTACTCGAGTCAATCGAAATTTAAAAAAAAATTGTTTGGAATAATCGCTTTCACACATCATTGCAATAAAAAAAAAAACAATAATGGTCGGCGATTCTGAACACAAATTGAATAGTGGTAATGATTAATACGTATTATTGAACCTGTGTTTGAATATTACGTTAAAACCTGGGCATTTTCGTGTTGTTTATAATATTATCAATAACATTTGTCACATTTTAAATCTTATCTACATCTGTGTGTGTGAAATTTGTGAAAAGTAAAAATGTAAACACACACGATTGGCGCGAAACTTCGACATTAGATATCAAAAAAACTTCATTACCACTACTTATTTATCTTAAACTATGGATAAATTCGTCAAATAATTAAATGATGTATATTCACAGCCCCCTATGGTAAAGTCAGGATGTTCGAAATCCCCAATTTTTATGTTTTTTAGCCTCAACCACAACTGACATCAAAATGGTGATTATCGTACTTAAGTATGTTGAATTTATTCAAGGTAAATTATTAACTTGTACGCTAAATATGAAAGACTAGCTGCGCCCCGCGGTTTAACCCGCGTAATTGCCGATCCTGTGGGAATATCGGGATAAAAAGTAGCCTATATGTTAATCCAGGGTGTCAGCTACCTCCATACAAAATTTTATCAAAATTGGTCCAGCCGTTTGAGCGTGAAGAAGTAACAAACATATAAACACACAAACACACTCACACACACACTCACAAACTTTCGCCTTTATAATATTAGTGTGATTTAATGGCGTTAACATAATGAGCTTTTTATCCAACTCTCCTAGTTAACGCACATTCATAAGATTTGATGGGTAGCATAATAAATATTTACATAATCAATTAAGGGTGTCGTATGGTCTGACTGAGCTGACTACGTAACTAAATTTAGTTCTATTTTCAAATTTCATTCCCGCCCTAGGGAGGGAAGCAATTACTATGAGTATTTCCCGCCCAAGGGTGGGAAGCACCGTTTTCCACCCGCTATTCGGATCAAACAAACACTACTTTCCGAGTATGAGAGATGAAAATGTGTTTTAGTATAATGTCATAAGACAGCTGTGATCTGTGACTGAAAAGAAAGAAAAAAGTTAGCCACAAAGCTCGTGATTTTGATGATTAATAAGAAAAAACCATTGGACATTTTGTAATAATAGTGTGACTAAACGATTAAAATGCAGCGATAATGTCTCAGTAGTTCATTTAAATTGTAGGTGTATAATTCAGTAGTGGTGTATAATGATCATTTTAGATGTCTACTAAAGTAAGTTAGCATAATGCAGTCAGCCTCGCTACCCAACTTCTTGTATGGCTATTGTTTTCTTGCAAAGGTCGTGAGAATAAGTTCTATAAAAGCCTGTATTCGAACCTTCGAACAAAACGCCTCTGCAATTGGACTAACGCCAGTTTAATAAGCAACCCTTAATTTAAGACCTGCTGACAGCCAGCGCCTCAGGCGCAGTCTAATAAACTATTTCCTATACATTTAAATATTTTACAACGTAGGTAAATAAACTGCGCCCACGCATGCATTTATTTTACATCAAGTGTAGCTATAATGAGATCTAATTGACATGGGTTTACAAAAACCTGACAAGTGCGAGTGGGACTCGCGGACAAAGGGTCCCGTATCACTAAAATGATTATATTAGCTGACCTTCTATTTGTTATTTGCGGTGCAATAAAATGTGTGTTAGAACATCAGAAGGCCAATTTTCGTACATAAAAACGTTCAAATTCAAGTCGGAATTTCAACTCGGCGACGATCAATGAAAAAATCTCATTAGAAATGTATAAAACTTTATTGCATTTTTGACATATTCAAACTGAGATGTAAAATGCGAACGTTTTTAAAAATACGGAAATTGTTCTGCTGATCTAGTTGCTGCTTATAAATATTACTGTTTTCAAGATAGAGCTAAAATAACCGTTCGGTTCCGTAGGGATCAATCTTTACGCAAGCTCAGTGTTGATTTCATCGGCAGCAAAATATATTTGTAGGTATTTTATACTTCTCAAAACTTCGAAACCGACAAATAAAGTGATTTCTGTGATCCAGTCATCGTTTCCCCTTACTCGTATAGCCATCCACATTCATACTCAACACTGTCCTCACGACATTTTCCTCATACCGAGGCTTAGTAAGGGGAACACATAAATGTCGCACTGTATTTATGTGTGACGTTGATTGGATATGGAACCCTAAAAAGCATAGTTATGCCCCGCGGCGTCGCTCGCTCATTACCGCGTCATTACTGTGTCATTGCGTCCGTCTGTCTGTCTGGGCACGCCATGGGAAGCATGTTATAATGTGGGA
The DNA here is from genome assembly GCA_916614155.1 of Mesoligia furuncula. Classification (NCBI taxonomy): domain Eukaryota; kingdom Metazoa; phylum Arthropoda; class Insecta; order Lepidoptera; family Noctuidae; genus Mesoligia; species Mesoligia furuncula. Next base: position 453,479 of record OU744814.1, read on the forward strand.
TAATCATATATTATGTTTGTGGTGGACTGGCTACATATTTTGTAATGTTTGTTGTTCCGTTTGTATATATAGTCTCGGAAGGAGACTCTAAAGTAAATTCGCTATAAACTTAACTTGACCGTATTTAAATCACAACCGCCAATGTCACACAGTTGTATGAAAATGCTGTTATGCAGAAACTCTACGGAATTTGTAAATTTTCTAATCAATAGTCCATAGTCTTTTCTCCGGCTGTACATTTTCTGTAGTTGGCATATTAAAAACTGGCATAACTCTATTTCAGGCACACCTGACAATAAGAAATAAATTATTTTTTGAATTTGTAATTTTTCAGCTGTAGACAGACAGACAGACAGCTGTTTTGTCGGTGTGGGAGGTCCGTTATTGTTTTTCAGTGGATTCATATTTTATTTTTTTGTGTTTCATTGTGATTATATTATTAAAGTTATTTAAAAAAAAATATACGGCTACTTATGCATTACAAATATACGACAAGGCAAAAAGGTTTGCCTCGATAAAACTACCATATTAGGCCAAGAGATTAATAGGGTGTGAAAGAAAAAGATAGAGTTTTGTAAAGACCTATTAATCGAACAATGCATCTGTATCTCTGTTTGTTATCTTGAACTTTTATCCAAAACGTGTTAAGAAAGTTTCCATATAGGGGAAGCAGGACTTAAGTCAGATAAATGTTAATATCTTTTACGCCCTTTTATCTCCGCGCAAACAATTTATTTGTTTTAAAAAATTAAATTAAAAATTTAAAAAACCCCCGACACAAAAAAATTATAAAATTAAATGTAAGTAATTGGAAAAGGATCAAATAATTTAAAAACCCCCAACTTGAAGAATCTATGTAACGAGACTAAAACAGATAAATTCATATGGCAGTCGGGGGACCTCTTAGCATAGAAGGTGTTCCACAGAACGGTCCCCCGACTTCCATATGAATTTATCTGTTTTAGTCTCGTTACATAGATTCTTCAAGTTGGGGGTTTTTAAATTATTTGATCCTTTTCCAATTACTTACATTTAATTTTATAATTTTTTTGTGTCGGGGGTTTTTTAAATTTTTAATTTAATTTTTTATTTCATGCTTTTTGTAGGGAGTCCTTAATATTTGTATTTCATTTCTTTTATTTTCTTGCGTTTTAAGATTCATGTAATTTGGTGTTTAATCAGGTTTTTATCCGTCAAAAAATAATTATTTATCTATAGTTGCAGAATAATTTTTAAGACTAAACAGATTTTTTTGTTTATTATATCCTTTTCCTAGTTCTTCCTTTAGTTATTCAACTTTCGTACAAGTATTTCATAGCGTTAGATATCTTAGGTATTTCAGATCTAGTTTATAAAATGGGACAGCGACACTATCTGATGTAGAAATACCTACGCTTTTTAAGTGGGATTGTTCCATTCGTAATAAAAATAGTCAAACTCAGTGGTCGTAGGTACCAGTCATCACTCCACTTTCCTCATCATTCTAGAGCATTGATCAGACAACAAAATATTTTGAAGTTTTAAGTTTTCATTTCGTTAGTTAATATTCCTCATTCCCTTTCAATATAGTTTACATTATTCTACTTGTCAAGCCCTTGCATTTGATACCTATATTGAAGGAGTTGTGAAAAAAGAATATAATTCGCCATTTTGTGGTGGTGGCCATCTTGAATTTGAAATTTGTAATAGCGTATAGTATTGTACTAGTCAAGCCCTTTCATTTGATACCCATATTGAGGGGGTTGTGAAAAAAAAATGTAAATCGCCACTTTGTGGTGGCGGCCATCTTGGATTTGAAATTTGTAATAGCGTATAGTATTGTACTAGTCAAGCCCTTTCATTTGATACCCATATTGAGGGGGTTGTGAAAAAAAAATGTAAATCACCACTTTGTGGTGGCGGCCATCTTGGATTTGAAATTTATTATAGTGTATAGTATTCTACTATTCAAGCCCTTTCATTTGATACCCATATTAAGGGATTTGTGAAAAAATATGTATTCCGCCATTTTGTGGCGGCGGCCATCTTGGACCGATTTTCATCAAACATAGCTAAGAACACTCCCGACTAATTCACCTTTCAAACAAAAAAAACAAAATCAAAATCGGTTCATCCGTTCGGGAGCTACGATGCCACAGACAGACACACACACACACACACACACACACACACACCCCGACACGTCAAACTTATAACACCCCGTCGTTTTTGCGTCGGGGGTTAAAAAAAACATTTTTACAAAAAAAAACAACCGACTTCCAAAAAAAACACTTCAAATTGAAAAATAACTTTAATTTCGGAAGTCGGTGTCAATAAACGAAAACGCGGAACCAAAGACACCGACTTCCGAAATTAAAGTTATTTTTCAATTTGAAGTGTTTTTTTTGGAAGTCGGTTGTTTTTTTTTGTAAAAATGTTTTTATTTTTCACTTTTTAGTGGGTCAGTTTGTAATTTATCTAAGTTACAAAAGCCTAATGCCAACTGTTCATCACCTTTTACAAAATATTGCTTTTCCCGATGCTGGGACGTTAATTGTTGAGGAGTTCTCCCGGTAAGAACCAGGAGATCCTCAACAATCACTCGCAATACGCATTGTGACGAGCATAAATTGCTTAGCAACCATATTAAAGTAATCGAATCGCAACCCGTGAAATATTTGTCAGTGAGTAGTTCCGATGGCCATCTGTGATCTTCATCATCAGCTCCACTTTACCAAGTGATGATTTTCGAGAGCAAATGCTCAAGTTACTTTAAAAAATATCCAAATCGCTGTAGCTTTGCCTATAAAATTTGAGGGTTGCCCTCGATTTCCATGGAATCCTCTCATCAGATTCCAACTTGATGATAATGGGACCACCTCGAGAGTATACCCTTTCAAATAAAAAAAGAACTTTTGGAATCGGTCCAGCCGTCTTCGAGTAATCGGTGAACATACACAAGGTAGCTATTGTAATCTGTTGAGGAGTTCCCTTAACTGTCCTTCGTCTTCATCATCAGACCCCTAATGACAGTCGCAACCCATCTAGGTGTAAAGTTCACATCAATACAAATTAATCAAGCCCAAACACAAGGTAACTGCTGTAAATCGTTGAGGAGTCCCCTCGACTGTCTTTCGGCTCCATCATCAGATCGACTCCAGGCCTTCATCAAATTGTAGTGCTTTAAAATACTAATTGAAAAAATTAACAAACGCACTAGTCGCTCCTACGATTTTCGAAAGCTCCCCTCGATTTCACTGGGATGCCATCATCAGATCCTGGTTTCCTTATCATGGGACCACCCTTGGCATATCCCCATTCCAACAAAAAAAGAATAATCAAAATCGGTTCATAAACGACGAAGTTATCCGCGAACACACATAAAAAAAAAAAAAAAACATATATACGGTCGAATTGAGAAACCTCCTCCTTTTGAAGAAGTCGGTTAAAAAGGACAAGTTTAAAGAATTTGTCGGCTGCACAAAAAACTGTCCCTTTCGTTTCACGCCAGTTATCGAGACAAGTAAACGTTTGGACCAATTAGTTCGTTAACTAATAGTGCTGTCCCAACAAAGGGACGAGTAAGTGACAGATGTCATCGATGCAGCTGAAGATAGGGCTGTGCTGAACTGAGATAACCATAGTCCAGTGTACAACTGTTGTAATCTCAGTTCATTTCAGTTTAGTTTATTTCTCAATTCAACGATTTTTTTGGTGCCGATTAAGTTCAATGCATCTTTTTCTTTCTTTTTCGTAAAGAAAAGGACAGAAAATAATTTTTAGTTTAGTCCTGTCAAATTAGTCAGCGCCTGACGTAAATTGGCGTAATTTTAGTAGGCAAGTTTTTAATCACGTCTAAGCTTGTATGGAGTAGTGTCAGGCGCTGATTAATTTGACAGGACTATACGAGTACTAAAATGTATCATCTGTTCTTTTCATAGTGGAGTAGAAAGAAAAAGATGCACTGAACTTAAATTTAGTTTAGTTTGTGAACAAGGGAATCGGCACCACTAACGAGGTGTCGTCACTGGTTGTGTGATGTTAATTTTTATATGTGTAGGTATAAAAAGCGTAGAATGTGGGTGCTTGTTTTTTCTTAAATCAAACCTTTTTTGAATTTCAACAAGAATGATGAGTGAGTATACTTCGTTCCATTGGGATCCTCCGGAGTATACTTTGTTCCATTGGAATCCTCAGAAGTATACTTCGTTCCATTGGAATCCTCCGAAGTATACTTCATTCCACTGGGATCCTCCGAAATATACCTACTTCATTCCATTGGGACCGTCAGAAGTATACTTCGTTCCATTGGAATCCTCAGAATTATACTTCGTTCCATTGGAATCCTCCGAAGTATACTTTATTCTATGGGGATCCTCCGAAGTACACTTTGTTATATTGGGATCCTCCAAAGTATACTTCGTTCCATTGGAATCCTCCAAAGAACATCGTTCCATTGGAATCCTCCAAAGTATACTTCATTCCATTGGGATCCTCCGAAGTATACTTCGCTCCATAGGGATCCTCCGAAGTATACTTCGCTCCATAGGGATCCTCCGAAGTATACTTCATTCCATTTGGATCCTCCGAAGTATACTTCGTTCAAGCAAGTAACCACAGATTGTGTTCCTTCCAACAGGAACCAGCAACGCGGTAGGTTCAAAAGGAGGTGTGATGAGTTAGAACGCAAAAGAGAAAGAGAGAGAGAGAAAAATAGAAAGACAGAAATGCCCTACAGAGCGACACAACAGGCTCATATTAAAATAAATAGAGGTAGTGTTGATGCATTGCTTTGACCTCTGTGCTGGCATTTTGTCTTGATTCCGGTAGTCAACAACTTATTACAATAAACATATTTTATTACTATTTATTTATCCTTTTACGACTTTATATTGATGGATTACAGCTATCAAATACTAAACTACATATTAATGAATTAAAGATTACAAATTTTTTAAATGTCAAACTACTAAATATTTATAAGGAGAGGAAAAATTCTGATTTAATTGTAACAAATAAAATATTAAAGATATATAAGAAATAAGCGATTGTTATGGCTCGGTGGTAAATCAAGGAGGTTTTACAACTAACATTATATTGCCGTACAATTAGCAAGTTTAATGCGTCTGCGAATGGCAGGACTTGTCGGCTTGTTTTGGACATGTTGTGCCAGTAAGTGTGTTTTTGTAAAAGTGCCACTGAACTTTATTTGGAGTTGGTAACAATAATATTATAATGGAGATTCTTGATACAGCGGTCCCGCATGACGAGAACCTTGTAAATTAACATTAAATATTTTGACCAGGGCCCCAATTCTGTATGGTAATTGTTATTACCCGCGTAACCTTACCACGTGTAAACCATGTACCTACGGTTGTCAAGTGTGGTATTTTGACAGTTCAAACCACGCCACCTTCGCGTTTTTTCGCGTGGTTTCATTGTATCATAGAGAATACGTTATTAGCAGATGTCGCGAATAGCTAAGGAGTTAACGTGGTTTCGTAGTAAAGGATCATTAAGTGGCATAGTGAATTATGATTCAGGGGGCGTACCTACTCGCTTAGTCCATCTACGGAGATACGGGCCAATCCGAAAGAATATCGATACTTCGGAATGAACTCTACTCCCGATTAATTAACTTTTTCGAACTGGAAAAACACATCGGGAGTAAGGACTGCAGTCAAATCGTGTTCTCATTCATTCTTAGTTCGGACCCCGAAATTAATCTTAAGCCTGAAGGTGATACGGAGTAGGGAACACCAGTAACTTCGGCCATACTACGGTTTTCGTGCTTAGAGTGTAGACCCTTCCTTACTCGCGAGGTTATCGACATGTGGGATGTGGATTCAGCAGTCATTGTGCCGGTAGTCGTGACGGCAAATGCAATAATAGCCAAGAGCCTCGACCAACATCTAAAGAGGCTCCCGTTACGCAGCTAGATCCAGTAAGCAGTACTTCTGGACATGGCACGTAATTAAGGAGGTTCCTGTCTCAGGAGCGGTAGCTTGGTCCCTCCTCCCAACACCGGTGTCGGGCCCCAGCGGACCACATTTTTTAATATTTTAAAATGTTTTTTGTCAAAATGTTTAAAAACTTATTTAATAAAGAAGTAATAAAGAAAATATAAAATGGTATTATGAATCAGGTGTATGAAATAGGTACCTATACCTATGTATGATTCACGCAAATAAAGTAAGTAGGTACTATAAATATCTCTATCGTCAATGTTATTACCATTATATCAGATTACATTATAAAATGTGGTCAATAACATTTGATACTAGGTAGGCAGGTTTAGTAAAAAGTTTGTTAATTTTGATATTTATTCTCACGCAAAGACATTGATGTATTGAAAATAGAAGAACAGCTAATAGTAGCCGAGAGTTATAGTTTGCTGTAGTGTAAAGATAAACTAGTTAGCAAGGTTGAGTTTGTGGTAAGTAGTTGGTCATAGAGGCTCTTTTAATAAAAGAATATACACTGTATTTTATTTACAAAATTAGGGGTCTTAAAATAAATCAGAAGGGCAATTCTTACTATTTTAAGAATACTCACAGTCTGATCTCAGTCTCAATCTGCTAGAAATAATATGTACCTCTGAAACCCCCAAATGTTTGACAAGTTTTTGACATTGATTGTCCCTGAGATGAGATTGTCCCTGAGATGAGATTGTCTCTGAGATGAGATTGTCTCTGAGATGAGATTGTCCCTGAGATGAGATTGTCTCTGAGATGAGATTGTCGCTGAGATGAGATTGTCGCTGAGATGAGATTGTCGCTGAGATGAGATTGTCCCTGACATGAGATTGTCCCTGAGATGAGACTGTCCCTGAGATGAGACTGTCCCTGAGATGAGACTGTCCCTGAGATGAGACTGTCCCTGAGATGAGATTGTCGCTGAGATGAGATTGTCGCTGAGATGAGATTGTCGCTGAGATGAGATTGTCCCTGAGATGAGATTGTCCCTGAGATGAGATTGTCCCTGAGATGAGATTGTCCCTGAGATGAGATTGTCCCTGAGATGAGATTGTCCCTGAGATGAGATTGTCCCTGAGATGAGATTGTCCCTGAGATGAGATTGTCCCTGAGATGAGATTGTCCCTGAGATGAGATTGTCCTTGAGATGAGATTGTCCCTGAGATGAGATTGTCCCTAGGATGAGATTGTCCCTGGGATGAGATTGTCCCTGGGATAAGATTGTCCCCGAGATGAGATTCTCCCTGAGATGAGATTGTCCCTGGGTTGAGATTGTCCCTAGGATGAGATTGTCCCTGGGATGAGATTGTCCCTGGGATAAGATTGTCCCTGAGATGAGATTCTCCCTGAGATGAGATTGTCCCTGGGATGAGATTGTCCCTAGGATGAGATTGTCCCTGGGATGAGATTGTCCCTGGGATAAGATTGTCCCTGAGATGAGATTGCGACTCGATTTTGAACGTTTTTAATTACGGGAATTGCCCTTCTGATTTCTGCTTCTCATTAACCTCACCTGTGTCACAATGTATCCATGCTTGTGTCTTAGATATTATACCAAAATAATATTGGTCGAAGTAAATTACGAAATAAATGTCAAACTCAACGTTAGCTACCACAGTGGACATAATCTTTACTGTAAGGCTAACTTACAAATAACTCAATCTGACTTTGTAGGTACTAATAATTTTGTCACATTTGTGGCCAGGTGGTTGGTACAGCCCTAATATGGTTTGATACTATTGTCACTGTGCACTTTACCTACTCTAAAGTTAGGGTTGTCAATATATATTTTTATTTTCTTAAGGAGAAATTATAATAATATTATATTAGTCTATAAATAATAACAGTCGTAAATGCATGGAGAGCGTATTTCGCACGCGCAGGTACCTAGATGAAGATAATATATGCAAATGATGCGAGAGTATGCGTCTTTCACAGCATGGGACGAGCTCATTACTCTGATTAGTGTAGAATTGTAGTTATGTATTTCTGTGGTACTATCTACTCCACTAATCATATTGTTAATATTGAAAAAGCGATTATTACACAAACTTCACTGTCATGGCTGAAGAATTCTAATGCCATGATAACGAACCCGTTAAACTGTTAATTAATGTTAATGATGAATGATAGTCGCAAGAAGGATAAATATATAAATAATGTTACTGTAAACAGTTTTCACTTAGTTTACTTTTCGTTTTTATTCAATTTATATAAAATCTTTTGACATAGTAAGTCAAGTGCTTGCCACCCCTGCTTGCGTCAGGGGCGCCGTACTCGCTCCGGTAGCGATCCGTCAGCCTCTTTACTGCCTCAGATATGAATTCAGACGTGTTTATAGCTTTCGACGCGACACTCTGCTAATTCGCCGTTAAAAGGTGAACACTTTTTATTACTAGAATGTGGAGTTTTTGTTGAGGTTAGGGAGAGGACATGATGTATGGAAGGTAGCGGTTTTGATGCAAATTGAGAATTTTAAAGATGTTTAATTTTATCCCAATTCTCAATAGGTTCCCCTAACTGTTAAGGGCATAGAACAACGGTACGGTGGATGGAATGGTCATAATTGTTCAGAGATTTTTTTTAAACATTATTTTGTTTTATCCAGTATAGCTATTCATAACCATAAAAAAGGTTGTCAAATTGAAATATGAAACATTTTAAATTACTCATTTGCGTAGTCTTCCTTACAAAATAGCTATCTAAATTTTCGAGTTTTGACCTTCTGAACAACCTTAAGAGATAGCTACATTTTTGATAGCATTGATTGATGTTCGATTCGGCACGAAAGCGTAACAAACGGTTATGAATATGTAGTTCTGCAGAAGGGAACACCTGGAAACAACGTGATCTATGGAGTAACATTATTATTAGTATTACTGCTATTTTGCTCTGGTGTGCTTCACTTATGAAACTAATAATGACCCACGAAATTAAACACACCTTTATACAGAAATCGAAACTGTCTCCTTAGTTCTATTAAAATCGCAGACGTAAAATAAAGTTAATCTATCGACTTTAAAGGCAGGCAATTTATAACTAAACACGACAAGTCGCACGTTTGTCACCGTGCTACTAAAAAGGTTAATCGCATTACCGTCTGCGTTGAGGTTAAAAGTTAACGTTACGTTTGGGTTTACGTTACGTTTTACTTTTAAAAGGTGTTTAGCCTTGAAAGTAATGTCAGTTGAAAGGTTGATGACCTGTGAGACTTTGATTGATTGCTACAAGTGACTGAATCGTTAATCTAACACGAATTGTATAGGTATGGTCGACCGAATATACGATTAGCGATGTGATTATAAATAAAAACAAAAAAAATACAAATTCACTCCGGTGTCCTGTGACGTATCCGTAGAAGATTGCTTCGGATGCGTAAGATAAGTGTTGCACTTTGTTAAAACAAAATAGAAGAAATAGTAAAAACAAAGATTTTTTTCTTATTAAAAGTCGCTTGTTTTTGTATTTTTTAAAGCCTTTGTTTTGTCTCGCTGCTCTTTTTTTTATTACAAAATGAGCCTGTTATTGACCTCGATCTGGAAAGGTCTCTACTTTTCCAACCCAAACTTTACAAAATTGTTTTAGAATATTGCATGGGAGTTATTATAACGATGACATGACTGTGACTATGTCAACAACAACACAACGAGGTGTTATAACTAATGAAAGGCCACCCGCTGGCCACTCCTCTTATCGCTCCGCTCATGTCCACATCGCTGCCTTACCTCAACGTGTGCTTATGCGACTGACTCAGCGCCAAACTGTGATTATTTACCAGGCACCATAGAGCTACCAACAGATCTCATTTACGTATACTATGCCGCTAGATGATTCCGTGGTTTTACTTGATTTTATTAAATAATGAGAACTCAGTAAAATAGATAATAATTTTCGTTATTAATTTGCATGGCATGTATCTCCAGCTAACCACACCATACTTGGGATAATGCTACAATTTTGTTCTCAGCGTGTCTTTGGCAAACATAACACAAAAAAAATATATAAATTCAGCAAGGCTTTTCGTCTTAAATAGTCTTGCTAAATTTTTTTGGGTCAAATAAAAAATCGTTCGCTGACGCAACCATTAGGTTCTCACGTGTGCAGGTGACAGGGCATGTGGCACAAGATGGGAGGCGAGCCATTGTCTGTGGAGAAACACGGCATACACACCGGAGATCTGATCCGTCCATGAACCCCCCACTTGTGGAGGTTGTCCTTGCTGCGGTCTATTTGGGTACGAAGTCAATTTATAGGTTTTCCAAGTAAGCCACGGTAATATTTGCCTATTTGGGACGCTCTCTTATGGTTTAATGAAGACATCAGGAGGTTTAAGCAATTCTTGCAAAAGATCTTCCTGTGGAGGATATACAAAGTAGGACACACCTAGATAATGGTACATAACTGGATAATGATGGATGAGATGTGTTTGTATGAGTTTTCCCGATAGCATCAACCGACTGAACATTACACAAAGGTCACATAGGTCACTTCTCTGCAGAATATTTAATTCCTAATAGCCAGCCTTTTAAGCATATGTATAAACAGGAATGTATTCATTTATGAATTTAGACAGATACTACCGGTTTAGGCGATGACCCTCAAACTAAAACGATTGCCCGTATCTTGGGGTCAGAAACATAGAAATTCTTAAAATTCAAGGATATAAAAGTAGGCTCAACCTTTCCCTGCACATTGGTCCATGAAACTACCTTAACAAAATAAACCTAAATATGTTACTGCAACAATCAAACCGGCCACACTGAACATTATTATTAATTTTCTACTGTCTTATACTTAATAGTAATATAAATAACCATTATTAAAACAAATGTCTAGCTGTTAAGTAAATAGGAACTGTTTATATAATAATAAGTTATAATAATATAATAATTGTATGAAATGTTTATTCACGACTTCACACCGGCAGATTACATCGGCATAATTAATGAATAATGAGCTAGTTTCTTAAATATTTATTGCGTTAAATATTAAGATGAACATTCGTATCGTAAAATCGTTCATCGGTAAATGGCATATCAAGATCAACTTTTTAAATTCTAAGGTATGTTAGTGACCTAACAATTAATTGTAATGTTTATTTGATATAACACACACATACATTAACTCACGCCATCTTCCAAAGGGGGTAGGTAGAAACTACAGAAGTCTACCTGCTACGACCCTTACATACTCCTTTCACTTCGTTTATGTAGGTACATACATCATCGGGGTAATTGCGTAACACACTAACAATAGCAACGGGTTTCATTTTAACAGTTCAACAACATTCATTGCGTTATTTACATTGTTGAGCAGGCACATTTTTCGAACATATGAAGCAATGGATTAGCAATATCCTTCAAAATTATTTAAATTGAGATTGATAGTGTGTTACGCAACTAGAGGCTAATTATACACGCACACCGGTTGCGAGTTATACGCACCTGAAATTTATGAAGAACATCACCAATAAAGTCACTATAGTTACTTCCTTCTAAGGTGTCCCTAGATATCAAACAAGTTTAAAGATAATCCCCTGTTTTATGGAACTTCTAACTGGCGAAACGAGAATGCACTGCATATATCCTGTCCTACCCCTATGGAAAATATAGGTAAAGGCGCAGGTTTTAGTTGCAGTATCTTTGAGCCGGTTGGGGTAGACCACGGCGAAGGTGGTGTGACGATCTGGTAATGTATGCAGGGCCAACATAGCTAGAGATCGCACAAGAGAGAGTGCAGTAGGACACAAAATAGGATAACAAAAAAAAAACTTCGGAACGGAGCTCACCCGGGGTAATACGTAGTATCAATATACATATTTGCACAGCCAAGCAGCGTTTTTCTGTTCTGGTTATAAGGTAGGTGCTAATATCATGAGGTACAGGTACATGAGACATTTTAGCTTAGGTATGAAGCAAACACAAAGCCAAAATGTCTGTAGCCCTCTGTACTGTGAAGGATAAGACCAGAAATTAAATTATGCAGAAAAGAACTGGAGTTACCGACATAGCTTGTAGAGTAAGCATACTGAAGTGGCAGTGGGTGGGCCACGAACTTGAAAGGTGGCAGGGACGAACTGGATGCCAAAGGCGGAGGACAGGGTAGTGTTATGGCGCAGCATGGGAGAGGTCTATGAGTTGATGATGATTGATCTGCAGTACCGGAGACTTAGCATCTGTTAAGCTCGGCGGTGACAAAGTACCATCGGGTGAACCGCCTGTTTATTTACCACTCCATAACTTAGTGAAAAACCATCCAAAACAACTTTATCAGAAATGGCACTACGGTAAGTCCAATTATTTTGTCTAGCCGGAACAATCCGCAGCCATGCTCATTTGACTTTGTTACAGTAGAGGTAATAAATACAAGCCTTATTTAATTAGCTGAGGGCGACAATCAAAGTTATTATATTTGTTGCGCCGGTGACGTTATTATAATGTAAATGTGTTTAGTTTATGATCGGCTCGACAGATCAAAATTGTATCTGGGGGCACGGGAGTGCCCCCGCCAAGACCAGCCAAGCGAAGCGCAAGGGCACTACCTACCTTTTCTCGAAGCACTTCGTCGTATTTTTGAACCCTCTTAACTTGGGTTTGGATTATACCAGATAAACAAAATTTTCGGAATATGATGCCAGTGCTTGACTTATTAAACCTATAAAGTTTCAATTGCATAGCTCTTATACTTTAGATTTTATTGATATCTAAAATACCCCGATTTCGTCACTGACTCACTGACTGATGATCATCAAAATTCTTAAGGTACTTCCTGAAGTCCTAGAAAGCTGAAATTTGGTATGTAAGCTAGTAATAGTACACAAACAACAAAAAAAGATTAAAACTTGAAACTTTTACCCCCCAAAAAAAAAAAAAAAATCCGTAAATTTTGATGCTAGAGGTCTGAAAATTTATATAGGGGGTCCTTGTTATAATTAAACCCCAAAAAAAGAAAGAAAAAATGAACAACAGCAACAATACTCGTATAAATATCATAAGCAACTTACAAAAAGAAATGAAATCCCACAAAAACATTTCATGTTAAATGTTGCCAAGACGAGACCATGTAGCTCGCACTGTCAAAAAGTAATCAGATCTCATGTAGAGCCAAGCTTCTAACTCTACACGCCCTAACTCTACAAGGCCTGACTTCGCAAACTCTACACCTTAGTCAAAATAATATGGCTTGGCCATTTCGCTACATTCACATGAGCGTAAGGTGAAAAACTCTCATACTGTTAATGGTTCTTGTAGTAACGAAACGGCCAAACCAGATATTTTGACTAAGGTGTAGAGTTTGCGAAGTCAGGCCTTGTAGAGTTAGGGCGTGTAGAGTTAGAAGCTTGGCTCTACATGAGATCTGATTACTTTTTGACAGTGCGAGCTACATGGTCTCGTCTTGGCAACATTTAACATGAAATGTTTTTGTGGGATTAGCTTTACACAGTTAGATTATGTTAATAACTACGATAGTGTGGATGTTTGAATGTTTCCTTAGTCAAAATGATGAAGTCTAAGTCCCACGTAATAGGTGAGCCTATTGCCGTCAACCGGGCTCAAACCCAGACTCCGGGCTGCTACTGAGAAATTCCAGATTGAAAAACCTAATGACACATTGCCCGACCCGGAAATCGAACCCAGAACCTCAAACTCAGCAGTAGGGCTTGCGACCACTAGACCAACGAGGCAGTCAGAAAAAGGAAAAGGCAGAACCACATTGGGCATCAAAAAATTTGTCCGCATCGCTGTCAATAGGATAAGTGCTGATAAGTGCTGTGGCTGGCAGATTTACCACGTTGGATGGCAATTCTTATTCTTTAGGCTAAACTAGGCCAGCCCTCTGGTCACATGAAGAGTCAACCAACCGCTTGGCGATGTCCCGAAATATTCGATGAGACCTCGGACCCCAAACGGCTCAAACATATAGCTCCCAATAAGGTTAATTATTTGGGCCGTATGAGGTTTTCTGCTCCTGCAGTAGCCACCCCGGCACAGCCCACCGTGCTAGGAAGATGGGATGGCGCGAGGGTGTCGACACAGGTTGCATCCCACACCAAAGGCCTACCCAACTTCCAAGGCATTATGGTCATTTATTGTGAGTGTGAAGACTATGTGGGTCATTTTTTTAATTTTTATTATTCTCTTTATTCTGTTAGTTTTGTCATAGTTTGGCAATTTGAGTAATTGTGTAAATGTAAATGTAAATGTGGCCTACCCAAATGTCCTTTCTTTGGTATTGTTTGTCGAATCATTGAGCTCCTGAAATTTTTAGTTGAGTTGCCGATTTCTGACATTGCGTGACTGACTTCCTCTCGATCTGTGTGGTTCTTTCCTCAAAAGACCATCTAAGACATCGATCTACATGGTCTTCATATTATTATAATCTGACCAAGATTATGTCTGGACTTTAAAAGAGACTGTGACCTCTGAGTTTGTTTCGACCTTTCTTCTCAGAGTAGTCAGACTGGAAACGCCGACCTCATCTAGTTTTTAAAATATTATTGACGTTAGTGCAAACCTACTTACAAAAATAAAATCATTTATCATTTAAAAGTTTCGACCTTTACCTACTTGTCTTCAACCATGCTCTTCATAGTTAGCAAAAAAAATAGAAAACATTGTCCAGGTGATAAAATAAGCAGGTCAGCAAGTTGTAGCACACGAATACTACCTACAGCTAGGTTACAATATATGTATTACTAGCTTCCGCCCGCGGCTTCGTCCGCGAGGTATGTTGATAAAAACTATCCAATGTCCTTCCCTGGGATGCAACTTATCTCTCTATCAAATTTTATCGAAACCCGTTCAGTGGTTTAGGCGTGAAAAGTTAACATACAGACAGACAGACAGAGTTATTTTCGAATTTATAATATTAGTGTGGATTTGTTGGTGAGCCCCAAACTAGACAGTTTAGTCTGTATCTTGGTGCTCGGGGTACGAATTCCAGTGTGGAGACTAGAGAGGTGATTACAGGTATGGTGTATATGTGTGGCGTGTGTGTGGTGTGTGGGTGTGTTTATTCAAATTGTGCTTCGTTTGATTCAGTGTCAGTTCAGGATCTTTATAATAGTTATTACTCTAAGACCATGCATATTAGTAAGTTGGCACTTTAAGTGCCCACATTATATTATTAGAGCGCCCGCTGCCTCACATCCTATTACCATATCAGTTTTAACTCAAGATAACAGGTTTGTGAATTCCGTATAGAACGCCAACAAAGTCGTGGGCAACAGCAAATGTACAAACGACAAAAAAGGAGCAATGTATCCGGCTCACTCCCACGAATTGGCTTATCACTAGTTATGAGCTTCTAAAATTATAGTAAAAAAAAAAAAAATATTGTCATATTTATTTTTCTAAAAAAAACATTGCTCAAGAAAACGATCTTTTCACACAAACACTGCGCACAGGCACTGGGCCTATCTGACCTCCACAGCTCAGTTACTGGATAACACAACACCCCTTTGTAAGACTGGTTGTCAGACTTTTGGACTTCCGGCTACCCGTAACGAATATCAAAGATCTAGAAATGACAGCCAGAACTACCGGCTTAACGTACTCTCCGAGGCACGGAAGGGCCAACACATGTAATGAATGGTCACCCATCCATAACGGACTGCAGCAAGCGTGGCTTAAACTTCGATCGACTCGTGCGGCTGTTATCATTAAGCCACGAGCCCCTGTCATATTATTTTGCCCCTTTTATATTTTTTTTTTTTAAGAGCCTGTGGTCCCACTGCAGGGCAAAGGCCTCCCTTCCCTCTTTCTACTTTTCCCGGTGTACTGCGATTGTAGGCCAATCCTTTAAGAAGGAGTCCAGCTCATCCCGCCATCTCTTTCTGGGACTGCCGCGCACTTGTTTTCTGCCATTGGGGATCCACTGAGTGATGTCTTTTGCATATTGCTGCTCCGACATGCGACAGATATGGCCAGCAAAGTTCCACTTTAGTCCAGCAGCTGTGCGGCCAGCGTCCGCTATTTGTGTTTTGCAACGAGATTTAGAGTTCATAATGCGGTCTGTGAGTTTGACACCTAGTATACTTCGTTCCATAGCCCGTTGGCAGACTCCAAGTGCGGACTTTTGACGCTTTGTAAGAGACCATGTTTGCGCTCCGTAGGTGAGGGTGGGAAGAATG
Organism: Mesoligia furuncula; assembly: GCA_916614155.1. Classification (NCBI taxonomy): domain Eukaryota; kingdom Metazoa; phylum Arthropoda; class Insecta; order Lepidoptera; family Noctuidae; genus Mesoligia; species Mesoligia furuncula. Next base: position 469,565 of record OU744814.1, read on the forward strand.
CACATGTCCATGAGCTTTCGTTTTAGTGAAAGCGGGAGAGGTCCTTTCATGAGATGTTTCATCGACCAATAGTTCTTCCAGGCGTTCCTTTTATATTGATATCACATTAAAATACGATTTTCCTGAGAATCGAACCCTCACGCGCTTTTGGACTATTAAACTGTCACGACAACAACAGCGAAGACACTCTGAATACTCTACTAGCGTGCAAAGCAAACAACTTCGCCGTCTGTACACCTGACTCCTAGCATTCGCACAGTGGAGCAGAGCTAGTAATAGTAAATATAATTTATAGCATCTCGTAGTGAAACTGGCTCGACTCACTGACTCGCTCTACTCACAATAATACACTTTCGTTTTCAACGCATTGTTGTCTGTGGGACCCGACTACACCCGAGTTATCCCGATCCTGCACGAACGGATTACTATCAAAGCTCTACATAATTCAATAAGAGCTTTATTTCTTTGTTATTCAATAACCAATGTTTTAGGAATAGTTGTCGGTCATCAATGATCGTGGCTAGGGATGAAACTTTAGTTTTGTGTTGGATAAATTAGATTTTAATTGCAACAAGTTCTTAGAGGGAAAGAGTAATAGCTAGCTTTCTCTTGTGTTTGAAGTGAAAATTTAATTAGGTGCACTTTGCGCTCTTACTGAATAGTGTACGAAACTGAACCGTCACTTTCGGCTCGGTGACGCTGAATAGGGTATAATATCTACTCGGCTCTAGACGGGCGGTGACGCTGCATCGCGTATACTCGGCTCCAGTCGCCAGTTTTCACTTCTATCGTGTGTTTACAAACACGCATCCTCGTGTTTTTAATATAACACTATTGTTCCATATTCGGGTACGGCAGTGTAGTGCTTAAATCCACATTTCACCATCTCAGTCTTTAATAACCCTACAATCAGTAGATAAATAACATCATATCCAACTCTATTGAATTGTAGATGACGCCTCGTGTGACGAGTTTCATAATATTGTGACGCTTAACGGTATCAGTGACAAAGATCTCTCGAATGCCTCTCGGAGTCAGTAGGGTGGGTAAAAAAGTTGGAATGGGAATCATGTGATTATTTTTGGTGAAAACATTCTTGTGCTGAGAAAATTTGTAAGATACTACACGAAATATAAATTGGAATAAGGGCAACAAGGAAGGTGATGTGGCTGGTCGTACACATCTATACCACAACGTTACTTTAATGAAATATTACCTATCTAGTTACATAGATACTTGAGTCAGGATAGGTAAAACGTATTGAGTATTTCATCATCTCATCATCATCATCATCATTTCAGCCGAAAGACGTCCACTGCTGGACATAGGCCTCCCCCAAGCACCGCCACTTCGACCGGTCCTGTGCTTCCCGCATCCAACGGGTTCCTGCGGCCTTCACAAGGTCATCGGTCCACCTTGTGGGAGGCCTTCCAACGCTACGTCTTCCAGTACGCGGTCGCCACTCCAGAACCTTTCGGCCCCATCGGCCATCTGTTCTGCGAGCAATGTGCCCTGCCCACTGCCACTTAACTTTGGCAATTCTTCGGGCTATGTCGGTTACCTTGGTTCTCCTGCGGATCTCCTCATTCCTGATTCGATCACGTAGGGAAACTCCAAGCATAGCCCTCTCCATTGCCCTTTGGGTGACTTTTAGCCTTCTTATAAGGCCCATTGTGAGCGACCGGGTCGCTCACAATGGGCCTTTCATCATCTACATAAAATTAAATAGGTATAAACAAACACGCTTCAAATAAAAAGTGAACATACATAAATCAGTTCCATGTAATAGGGGTCGCCCCATATTACATAGAAGGCTCCCGCCTATAGCCATCAACCAGGCACAAATCCGGACTCCGGGCTGCTACTGAGAAATTCCTGATAGAAAAATCCAATAACACTTTACCCGACCTGAGAATCGAACCTAGAACCTCATGTTCAGCATTTGCGCTTGTAACCCCTAGGGGTTACAAGCGCGGCAGTAAAAGTGACTGACTTTTACAACTTTACTTTTTCTGCGTCCATTACCTGCTACCTGCAACCAATACAAGTGTAAGGTTATCAGATTATAAGTTAGACTTATTATGATTTGAATTGTCTTATTAAGATATTGAGGCGATTGTTAATCTGGCCACGCGTTAAGACTTAAGACACCTGTGGAATCTTGTTAAACACAAAATTGGAAGCCAATGCCCATGATGAACTGGTGAGTTGTCAAGTAGATTTGAGGAGGATCGAGCCCTCTGTCCCGAGGCAATCAGCACGTTTTCATAGGTTTTCAGCAGGTTGTTGCAGGTTTTCACAAATTTATTGAAAAGAAATAACGTCGCCCAACTAGACTGTCTTAGGAGTGCTACGAACTTGATCGGGTAGGCATGATTCGGCACAGCCGGACAGCTAAATTGAATATATGTATGTAATAAGTAGGTACATACATAGAATAACATGTTCGGGAAAAGCCACTCGGCTTAACTCGACTTGTGCCAAGCCGACTGGGTGACCTAAACATGATTTAACGAGTGTGGTTGCCGAACGGCACGAGGCGAATGATAGTTGAGTATGTGTAGTAATGAAGATTTTCATGAAAATTCACGACACCAACTGGCGCCACTTTGAGAAGAGCTCTCCCATTTCGCTAATGAATATAAAATTTATATGATGACGTTTCATCATTCGGTCACAACTAAATATAATAAGTGCATATAAGGTGATATAAGGCGCTTTGACACTTTTGACACGTACCTGACATCTCAGTGCTGCCACCTCGTGAACGCCATTTCAGAAAGCCCACATTGCTTTGTTTGGCTTATTTGTTCAACAAATACTGCGGAATTCGATATCCGTGGCGGAATCGAATGCCGCGCGCTGGACATCTATGTAAAATAAAATCTGACACTGGCAAACATTGGGCAGTCAGCTTCGCTACTAACGTTGCTGACTGGCTAATCTATTCTTCTAGTCATAAGCGTGATTCTACTGCTTCCATAAAATCTTTTAATTCTGCTTAGTAATCTTAGATAGAAAACCTTATCTCCTGCTCACAAAATGCTTCACTAAACTAGATTGCTTTCAAACAGCGGGAAACCAGACATTATGGTGCAAGGCGACACTTATTAGCATTATAAATAATACAGAATTACTTAATAACGTTAAGTGACGATATAATATCAAACGCAGCTCATTGCTTTCCACACAATTAGTGGCTGTGGTCCAGATGACGCCCACGCGGCGGAAGTCGCCTCCACACTCGGGACCACTTAGTCGACACCTGTTTCGACGATTGCTGATCTGTTTCATATTTGTTCACTTGTTGGAGTCCATGGTTTGTCTTTATGGTTATTTGTAGTTACCTACTTGGTAATATCTTAATGAGGAGTTTCGTTATCTTCTGATGCAATTGCTGTTTTGAGTGATAGTTTTTGTGCAAAAAAAGCCAAAGCTAACTATTGTGCTAATATTTCCTCACAGCCGCTCTTCTTTCTTTCTTCTCAAAATATTTTTTTTTCTTTCGAGTCGGACTCGCTTGATGGAATACCATGGATGAGGTCCACAGTGGAACGAGTATGCCCAGCAACAGATTGTTATATATGTAAGTAACGTGTGAAATTATAATAACTTTATTTAAAAGAGCAGATAATCTGGGGGCACGGGAGTGCCCCCGCCAAGACCAGCCAAGCGAAGCGCAAGGGCACTACCTACCTTTTCTCGAAGCACTTCGTCGTATTTTTGAACCCTCTTAACTTGGGTTTGGATTATACCAGATAAACAAAATTTTCGGAATATGATGCCAGTGGTTGACTTATTAAACCTATAAAGTTTCAATTGCATAGCTCTTATACTTTAGATTTTATTGATATCTAAAATACCCCGATTTCGTCACTGACTCACTGACTGATGATCATCAAAATTCTTAAGGTACTTCCTGAAGTCCTAGAAAGCTGAAATTTGGTATGTAAGCTAGTAATAGTACACAAACAACAAAAAAATATTAAAACTTGAAACTTTTACCCCCCCAAAAAAAAAAAAAAAATACCGTAAATTTTGATGCTAGAGGTCTGAAAATTTATATAGGGGCCAAACCAGATATTTTGACTAAGGTGTAGAGTTTGCGAAGTCAGGCCTTGTAGAGTTAGGGCGTGTAGAGTTAGAAGCTTGGCTCTACATGAGATCTGATTACTTTTTGACAGTGCGAGCTACATGGTCTCGTCTTGGCAACATTTAACATGAAATGTTTTTGTGGGATTAAAGTTATTCCGGATGGAGTTCCCATTCTTGTAAATAGAAATCTACACTTCGGACTTTAACTTTCTAACTAACTGATCGACACCTTGACAAAATCACAATTTGTCTGTGAATGGTTTGATTTAAATAAATGTTTGAAACCAATGTTATGCAACGAGTTTCCACGGCCCACTGTTACGTTACGACGCGATAAAGAAACCAAATGTGATCCAATAAACAAGAAACACTTAACTTTACTATAACTTAACTTTACTATAACTTAACTTCGCGCAGACAAACTGACCAACATAATAACCTGAGTTATTTGCGCGCAGGCCGCCATAAATCTAACATTATGTTACAAAGCCGAGAAATAGTCACAATAACGCGACAACTACGATATATCTCTCTTCAATGCAAATATAGGGGAAAACGATCGCGAAATCGTTCTGAAACCATAAATATTTGAGTAAAGCTATAGAACACGATACTCGCTCAAGCATTATACACAATTACAGTCGTCATTTATCAAGAGTTATCACCACCTGAATAATAACCGGTGGGCCAGAATCAATTACAGGTGGGTGGTGTGAAATGTGCGTGTAGTGTGGTGCCGCACCTCTGGTGTTAGTAGCTTTATTGGCGTATTTTTGTGTAGACTCGCGAAGTCGCGATCCACACGGTGTGGCTTTTGGAAACCATTGTTGTTAATGAAAGTCTAAACAATAATGATTGGGTGATCATCCAATCTACATAATTTAGGAAAAAAGAAAATTAATGGAGGCCAGCCCAGAAGGAGATTGCGAGATGACCTGGACGCGTACTGCGAGGGCTGGTTCGAGGTGGCGCGGGAAAAGAGTTCCTGTAATGCTATTCTGTAAAAATCTCACCGTGAAAACTTAGGTGAAGTGAGCTTAAAGTAAGCTGTCAATAATGTCAATCCCTAGCATCAGGTGGAATGACAGCTCACTTTAAGCTCTCTTGACCTAAGTTATCACGGTGATGTTTTTACAGAATAGCACCGCTGGAAGGATATGGGGAGGCCTTTTGCCTAGAATATAAAAAGTTTTCTGGAGGACAAAGATCAAACTTCAACGCCAGCTTGAAAATTAATAAAAAGTTTTTTAATTTATTTTTTTATTTTGGACCTTATTTTATCTTTTAATAGGATAATGTATTGGTTACCTACGAGATTACTGGGCGTGCAACTACATGGTAAGTATGTAAGCATTTATCAAACAACGTGTACAAGGCTCAGTACAACTTGAGGATGACAAATTGTGACCACTTACGATCATGTAACAATCCGTCACGATCGGAACTCGTCGGAAATCTTCGGGAATCTTCGGCTGGGGTCGTAAATCTTGCGCTTGTTACGAGCCATAATGATGTAACATACCTACATGTAACATAAGTTGCACTGTTACATGTAACATTTGTGCATGTGATGATTATTTTATAATGTTCTGTAATCTTCGCTTTATTTATCGACTAAAGTGTAAGTACCGTACGAAACTATTCCACAAGCAAGCAGTTTTAAAGTAGTGACTTAGTAGGACTCACTTTAAAAAAAGAGCTATCGAAATGTAAAATTCATCTGAATGTCAGCCATTTGAGAAAACATTGTAATTTTAATTGTATATTGACAAAGGAAATAAAATAAATAATAAATTGTAAAAGATCTTTACAGTGTGATTTATAAACAAGGGGTAAAATGCTTAAATAAAGGTTAGGTGGTAGCTGGTAGCTGTTAAAGATTTGACAATCTGAGTCTGTAACTTGAACCTAATTCTGTAAAAATCTCACCGTGAAAACTTGGGTGAAGTGAACATGAAGTGAGACTGTCAGTAGACTGTCATCAGGTGGAATGACAGCTCAGTTTAAGATCATTTTTAATTTTGACTTCACAGACGAGAGGTTCAGGCAACATACCTATTTGTACAGACGAGAGGTTCAGGCACCATACCTATTTGTACAGGCGAGAGGTTCAGGCAACATACCTATTTGTACAGACGAGAGGTTCAGGTACCATACCTATTTGTACAAACAAGAGGTTCAGGCACCATACATATTTGTACAGACAAGAGGTTCAGGCAACATACCTATTTGTACAGACAAGAGGTTCAGGCACCATACATATTTGTACAAACAAGAGGTTCAGGCACCATACATATTTGTACAGACAAGAGGTTCAGGCACCATACATATTTGTACAAACAAGAGGTTCAGGCACCATACATATTTGTACAGACAAGAGGTTCAGGCAACATACCTATTTGTACAGACAAGAGGTTCAGGCACCATACATATTTGTACAAACAAGAGGTTCAGGCACCATACATATTTGTACAGACAAGAGGTTCAGGCAACATACTTATTTGTACAAACAAGAGGTTCAGGCACCATACATATTTGTACAGACAAGAGGTTCAGGCAACATACCTATTTGTACAGACAAGAGGTTCAGGCACCATACATATTTGTACAAACAAGAGGTTCAGGCACCATACATATTTGTACAGACAAGAGGTTCAGGCAACATACTTATTTGTACAAACAAGAGGTTCAGGCACCATACATATTTGTACAGACAAGAGGTTCAGGCACCATACTCATTTGTACAGATGAGAGGTTCAGGCACCATATCTATTTGTACAGACGAGAGGTTCAGGAAACATACCTATTTGTACAGACGGAAGGTTCAGGCAACATACCTATTTGTACAGACGAGAGGTTCAGGCAACATACCTATTTTGATTTGAATATAAGACGGTGAATTTGACGATATATAGGCTGTTTGGAAGCTGGATACAAAGCCTTAAGGGGTGATAGTTGACACCACTTAGAGCATTTTGAGCCAAACATGTCTTAAACGAACTATGTTTTTTTTATTTTTTCCCCGTTAAAGTTGGTACTTAAGTAATTTTTGACTAATAGTCTGTAGTTAAAAAAAAATACTTCGTTTAGGACATGTATGGCTCAAAATACTGTAAATGGTGTCAACTATCACTTCCTTAAAGCTTAAAGCTTTCAAACACCCTGTATATCACCCCAAACTGTGCCGCGTATTCTGTTATCCGCCAATAGCCAATTAAATACCCCTAAAACTACCATCAATTACAAATTACCCTAAAACACAAATATTCAACAGATCTACGTAAACCAACATTAAACGCATACTTAACTAACAACAACGTGGAACCGTAAATCAACATAAATAGTCCCGATGGGCTCCCCCCCCCCTCCCGTCCCGCGCCCTCCCCGGTCCGCGGGACCCGCACCGCGACACAATCGCCCGATGACATGTTTACGAGCCCGCGAGACCCCTTATAATGGACTCACTTTGTATTTTATAAAAAAAGGTTGCGTTTACATAGAAAAGGTGTCAGTAACGGAATCATTTTGGTATTGTAATAAAAAGTTTCGAGTGAATGTTAATTCCTTTAGCATAATATTGTATTTTGGTTAAATACTATCCCCCTTTATAATAAACGTATTATATCGGGTGAATAGTTACACACCGATTACTCTCTTTCAGTCGTCAGTAATTTGACTTTTCAAAGAAGAAAACAACGCGTTGTGTAACTATACAGACGATATACAACGTTTATTAGTAAGGCGGTAAGAATGGAAAGCTACTGTATGAGATTTAGGCTAGGCTCGAAGATCCTTTGAAGGATAAATCAGAATTCAAGTTTAGTATTACGATTAGCTTGCGGCGATTTAAAGATTTACAAGGAAAGGAAGGCTTATGCTTGGAGTTTTTTTTAAAGGATAAAATCATAAATGAAATTATTCGGAAAATAACCGGAGTTACCGACGTAGCTTGCGGAGTAAACAAGTTGAAGTGGCAGTGGACTAGCCATGTTTGTCGAAGGACTGATGACCGGTGGAGCAGACGAGTCTTGGAGTGGAGACTGCATATCGGCAAGCGTAGTGTTGATGGCCGCCCCCCAGCTATCTAGCTGGGGGGCGGCCATCTTTTGCGGAAGGCGGAGGCGGAGGTATTGTGGCGCAGCCTGGCAAAGGCCTATTTCCAGCAGTGGACTGCGATTAGCTGAGTTGGGGCACATAAAGTCAGAAACATACCTAATCCCTTTGTATATTCGGAAGGCTATTAACTTGCTACACTTTTCTAGTATTGGAATTAAAAGTAAAACAGAATACCATTTTAATCATCATCTGCCGAGTCTTGTCCCAACTATGTTGGGGTCGGCTTCCAGTCAAACTGCAGCTGCATACCAGTATTTTAAGTTGAACGACTGCCTATCTGACCTCCACAACCCAGTTACTGGGTAATCCAAAACCCCTTGGTAAGACTGGTCGTCAGACTTTCGGGCTTCAGACGATCCGTAACGACTGACGAAGATCTACGAATGACAGCCGGGACACACGGCTTAACGTGCTTTTCGAGGCATAGAGGGGTCTTGGTATGTAAAGATGGTCACCCATCCACGGACCAACCGCAGCAAGAGTACCTTAACCTGATTGATTGAATCGTGCGGCTGGAATTACTTGGCCACAAGTCCTTCATCAGAATACCAGTTTAATGTATCAACAAAATCGTCGAATTACTCGTAAAAATCAAGAGCGGCACACTTTACATTTTATAACCGACAAATTATCATTTACGCTGATAACTAACCTTATTTACGAGTATTTGAGGACATCACGGCGGTTGGACACTAATTTTTATTGCTCTCCATTTAGGGACCATCAACTTTAATAATGGTGGCAGTCGAAATATCACCGCCCGGCTGTGGACTCTCAAATGTGAGGTAATTCCTGAAAATCTATATTTTTATGCTATCTTTATAAATTTAATATATCTATACAAATGATAAAGAACTGGTCTGTGTGGTGCCGGACTTAAAGAATACCACCACCCCTTACTTCCCGTGGGTGTCGTAAAAGGCGACTAAGGATCGTACCGGAGAATGGGCAGCAGCGTTCTCTATGTATTCCACCACCATACCATACTGCGATCGCCAACCCGCCTGCCAAGCGTGGCGATTATGGCAAACCCTCCCAAAATTGGGGGAGGCCTGTGTCCAGCAGTGGACGGCTATATGCTGAAACGACGAAATAATAAAGCTTAAGACTTTGTTTGTTTGTTTGAACGTGCCAATTTCTGGAGCTACGAGTCGAATTTGGAAAAATCTTTTTGCATTTGATAGCCCAGTTCTTGAGGAATACTAATAGGTTACTTAATCACGCTAGAATCCGTAGGAGACGAGCGAAAAGAAAAAAGTCAGAACAAACGCTAAGCGCAAACGAAGGAACAGCGTGGGCAGGCGATGCGATGCGACGGGGTGGGTCAGAAGCTAGTGTATAGATAAAGGAGTAGTGGATCTAGATAAAGGAGTAGTGGATCTAGATAAAGGAGTAGTGGATCCAGATAAAGGAGTAGTGGATCTAGATATAGGAGTAGTGGATCTAGATAAAGGAGTAGTGGATCTAGATAAAGGAGTAGTGGATCTAGATAAAGGAGTAGTGGATCTAGATAAAGGAGTAGTGGATCCAGATAAAGGAGTAGTGGATCTAGATAAAGGAGTAGTGGATCTAGAGGAGTAGTGGATCTAGATAAAGGAGTAGTGGATCTAGATAAAGGAGTAGTGGATCTAGATAAAGGAGTAGTGGATCTAGATAAAGGAGTAGTGGATCTAGATAAAGGAGTAGTGGATCTAGATAAAGGTTTTGGTATTTTAGAAGGTATGATGAGAGGGTAAAATGGATAAAAACTACATCAATATTTAACCTTATCAACACAGTCGTGAAAGGAGGCAGTTTAGACATATATAACGGGCTTATAATAACCTTATCGAAGTCGAGAGCCATTTGTTCTTCTCAGATGATAATTTGTTTTGTATTGGATAATATCTGGGAACCTTCTGGTTAGGGAAATATTGAACGTCAAAGTTTCAACTTTTTCAGCCTTTTTTTACAATAAAACCAGATTTTATAATTTAACTTTAAATACTCCCACGACCCCTGTACCATTGCTTGCACCCATAAGCGCAATGTTGTGCGTGTTGCATTGCGTACTACCGCTACTACTACTACTACTTGCGTATTTTATTGCGTAATCCCAAACTTATCAATGTAACCCCATTCTACGTATAACTTTGATCAGACAGTTTTTATTTTTTTTCTCAAAATCTAGCCATATTTTTTCATTTATTATTACAGAAATCGCGAGTTTAAACAAAACCGATTATTAGACCGATTATATATTTTTTTACAACCAGAGATTTAAAAGATATGGACCTTGAAAGTTCAATATTTATCAAAGTAACCCCGGTTTACGGTACTGTAAACAGCGAACTATCACACCAAAAATAAAAGTCGTTTCTCAGCAATTATTTTTGCACACTTAAACTAGTTTGATGTACCTACAGAACGCGTAGATGACGGCTTCGTGGTGCAGCTTTTAACACCCTGTATAGGAAACTTTAATAAAACTGTCATAATTATGTTACTTTGTGTTGTGCACACTGTAGACACAACAGCTTACATTTAACTTCAATATTTTCAATGTATTATGAACATCTCCTGCGCAAACTTTTATGTCGATAAATGCCATTGAAACATTGTACTCATATTCTTTTGTTTTTATTGTCATTGCCTCGCATTCTGCGCTGAAATATGACGGCGCCTTGTGATCCTGACATAAGCGTGTTCAATATTTTAGATTTAATTCAAAGTGAAACCTTTTATATCATAAACTGTCGTGCCGTGTCGACTCGTACTTATACCCAGTGGGGAAATGAAATTTCTGGCAATACTAATGCAGGAATATTTTTTTGTATTTTATACATTTTATTTTGTCAAACTAACTAAATAGTATGCCAACCATTTTCTTATATCTATGATGCCGACAAATTGTTATGTAGTTTGACACCTTCTGTAAGTTAATGTTAATACAGATTGTTTGGTAAGTCGATTTTTTGTCTGCAGACTGGGAATGTCATGAGATGTACGCAGTCGAATTTAGTGTCGTATTGGCGCCCCCACCACATATCACGTGAGTGTTGACTCAATGGAATATAGAATTAAGAATAATTTAAGTCAATAATCGTTGATGTGAATAGATTTAACTACTAAAAACCATTTCCGTGAATCCAAAACCACAGAGACCCAGTCCCGCCTCCACCCAAGTCAATGAATGCTCTTAATAAATAAAACCTATTAAAAAACCCTTTAAATATAGAAAGCTCAGTAATATTATCGAGGCTCCATTCATTAGGATCAAATAATGCTTTATTTGAATAAGCGAGTTATAATTATAAGGAGCGGAGGACCCGTGTGGTCTGCAAGGAGTTGTATGGACCATTGTTATACTGGGGCTGTTCGCGCTGACGGACGTCACACGATATGTTGTACATTACGATAGAACTACTACTTTATTTATTTTTGTTATAATATTATTGAGTATGTTAAGATTGTTTTGTCATATTGGAGGACTAATGAAAGACGACTAATTTAAGGTATTTACAAGGCAGATGTGATGGCGGAGGAGACGCCCTGAGGACATAATATTTTTAACCTTACTGGTGATGTCCTCCAGAAAGGTCAGGTGCTCAGTACCTACTCGCAACCAGCGTGCGTATATGTCCAGATGTAAGGACGTAAACGAAGCAAAAAGAGTATGAGCAATTGTAGCAGGGAACGCTCTGTAGTTTCTGCCTACTTACCTCCACGGGAAGAAGTCGAGAGTTTCTACATGTATGTGGATTATTGAGCCCACTGCACGGCAAAGACCCTATTGTTCATTTGTCTACGCCTGCACTCTGCAGCCACCTGGTGCGGAGTCCTGTTCACCCCGTCAACTGGTTCTTGTGCTGCTGCGAAGTCGTTGGCTATATATTCGGCCAGTTGAGCTGTGGAGGACCAACGAGTTGGTCGTGAGCTCGAGCCCAGGCAGACACTTTACTTTGTGTATTTAATTTCATCAGCTCTCAGAAGGGTGAAGGAAAACGTCGTGAGGAAATCGTCCTATCTTAAAACCAAAAATTCGAAGATATGTGAAATCTACCAACCCGTACTGGGCCCGCGTAGTGGATTACGACCCACTCTCTCTCACAGAGAGGAAGCCTGTGTCCCAGCAGTGGGACCATTATAGGTTAATTATGCATGATTATGTGGCCAGTTTCTCGAACGAAACGTTGTGATTGGTTGAGTGAATTATCAACAGCCAATTGCAGCAGATGCGAGCGCTTAAAAATTTGTCACATTCATTTACGAAACTGGCCTTCACACCGCCAATTTATATGAAATAAAAAAATAAATTCAAGTTAAGATGCAAAATCCTTACATTATTACAATTTAATTATAACAATTTCTTTATCACATACTTTATTACCCTAATTAAGTGATACGGTTGACAGAGTTATTAAACGTGTGGATACGAAATGGGTGATATCTTACAAAATACTTCGGTTAGATAACACACAAATGAGGTTGGCTATCTCTGGATTTTATTAACTAAATGAGAGATCGCAAATCAAGGGTACTTAAAACAAGACGTAATAAGATATTTATGTCATCTGAGCTGTTTTTACGAAAACCGATTCCTAAACCGATCTTTGATGTGATTAATCTGACAGAGAAAGGAGGAAGTGTTGATCCCAAAAGGAAGGAGTCGAGTTATTGTAATGATTTGCAGTAGCTAATAATTAATCTTTTTCTGTATTTGTTAGTTTTAATTAAACTTAGAATTAATTGAACCTGTGTGAACTGGCAATTAACAACTGCAGATTTATTACTTATGCAGATGACACGGCGTGGATTGTGCTTGGCAAAGACTGGCAGTTAGCCTATAAGGAAACTGAAAAGGCTCTGTTGATCGTAATATCTTAGCTAAACGATAACCTGCTAACACTTAACGCACTTAAAACAAAATTTATAGCTTTTTCTGGCTCTTCCGCGTCTCAACCATCGGACTCACTTAAAATTATAGCTCACACTTGTCGTCACTCTAGTCCTAATTGTGACTGCCTACCCCTCATACGCACAACCGAAATGAGGTATCTGGGAGTGCAAATCGACTCCCGCTTTAGCTGGGACAAGCATATAGGAATTATAGTTTCACGTACAAGAAAACTTCTGTACATTTAAAAAAAAATTAAGATCCTCTGCTAACCTAGAGACATTAAAATTCGTTTATTTTTCCCTAGCACAATCGATACTAATGTACTGTATACCGGCGTGGGGGGGAGGCACGTTTGCTACAGATATGCTGCGAGTGGAGAGAGCGCAAAGGGTGGTCCTAAAAGTGCTTTTAAAGAAGCCTATTAGGTATCCGACTGTAACTTTGTTCCAACAATGCTCTGTACTCACAGTAAGACAGCTCTATGTGCTTCAGACCGTTCTGCGTAAGCATGCTACAATCCCATATAATCCAAACAACAAGCGCAGGAAGGACATAGTGTGCGAAATTCAGCCGCATAGAACTGCTCTCGCCAGTAGAATTTTTTATGTAAATAGTTCTCGTCTTTACAACCGTATTAACAAAATAGCATACGTACATAACTTACCAAAAAATAGGTGCAAAAAAGAATTACAAATCCTCTTACTGAAGTTAAATTACCGGGAGACTGAAGATCTTCACAAACCAATCCAATAGATGTATCCCCAAAACAGACGCATACATAGACTCACTCACACACTCAAACATCCACTCTCACATACACTCACACATGCACTCACACATACACCCACACATACACTCACACATACACTCATACATGCAGAATCACTCACCTGTGCACCTTCTTGCACGCACATGTACTTACAAATATTAACTTAAGTAAATAAGTAGCTTAATTTTGATTTGATTTTTGATTTAATTTTTGTTTATATTATTAATTGATTTTATTCTTTTTACCCGATTGCGTCAGAAGGAGGGTTATGTTTTTCGACTGTATGTATGTATGTATATTTCTTTGGCACGCTCTGTAGCGGCTAGATCGATTTCAGCTTGAGAGGTGCCGTTAGATTCGTCTTAATTGTGAGAGTGACACTGGGTATATCAAAATTAAAAAAAAATTAAAATGGCCGATTTTTTGCGCAATATTATGTCTTCAAAAAAATTTTTTTTTCTCAAAACCTATCGAGATGGGTATCAAAATAAAGGGTTTTAAACGGTGATTACAAAAATATAAACAACTTATGCGGTTAAAAGTAATTTGAAGTGAAAAATCGTAAAAAACACGTACCAAGAACTAAATCGTCTGCGAAATCTTTCACATTTATCTTGTAAACTAAAAAGCTGGAAATAAAAAAAAGTTATTTAAAAAAATTAAAAACCCGACTGCGGTAAAAAACTGAAAAGCTAAAAACAAGCCCATTTTAAATTAAATAAAAGTTGGAAGCAGGCGGGACCCATATCATTTTTATTATATTTTCAATTTCAAATGGGTCCCGCGCCTGCTTCCAACTTTTATTGAATTTAAAATGGGCTTGTTTTTAGCTTTTCAGTTTTTTACCGCAGTCGGGTTTTTAATTTTTTTAAATAACTTTTTTTAAATTACTTTTACTGTTTATTTTATCACCATATATTTTTTACGAGTTCACTATATAGCACGTTCGAATTTTTAATTTATTATGTAACCTATCTTGGAAGGCGCTGGTGTCTGTGATAAGTACAATGATTTAATTCATTAGTACAGGCACCAACGATACACTTTTTTCTGTAATGTTCATTTTAGTTGGAAAATTCTTTTTGTGTACCTACACCTTAAATGTGTTTTTTCAGGAATAAAAAATATTATTATTATTATTAATTAGGTGCATTTTAGAATATTTAAAATTGAAATACTTAAAATAAATAGTAATTATCGATAATGAAAGACAGTAGTACATGTCAAGAAATTAAAAAAACCTGTCTACAAGGTAACACCTTTATAACCGCTTAACAAAATAAAATTACAACAATATCGTGTATCATTGGAAACGTACCGCTCTCCCAACTATCGTGCTCCCCGTGAGACACTTAATACTTCCTCCGGACGGCTTTGAATAATGCGACAATAACGACCTATTTCTTTGAGTTATCATCTCCTTCTCTCGCGGGTTCCAAGGGACCCGCCTTTCATTAGGGTTCCGTACACATAGAATGCCAACGGGACCCTATTGCTAAGGGTTAGCTGTGCGTCCGTCTGTCACACGGCTGTATCGTTTGAAACGGTAGGTTATATTAAGTAGATACTTACATTTTTCACAGAGTGTTGTATTATTATGGCCGCTATAACAACACATAATAAAAGTAAAATATTGTTAGACATTAAAGGGCCCTTTCATGTCTAAATGTCCAAACAAGAAACGTGTTTTTTTTTGGCAAATGTTAGCTAGTAATTTTTCTAAAAAAATGTAGTCATAAAATAATATCGTACGGTAACACGGAACTCTACGTGTTCGAGCCTGAGTCACACTTGGCCGCATTTTTTAACCATTATTTAATAGCGCGCGTTTTAGGGTTGATGTATGACATCATAATTAACGGCTACAATAGATTGTATCGCTATCGGATTTGTAATGAGTTTTCTATTATTTGTCGAGGGTTAACTTTTTGTCGACTCAATTTATGAAGGTATTTAAGTTGAATTAATTTCGTATTGATATTCTTATTTGACAAAAGAATGTATTTTTCGATAAAGTTTTTATGAGGTGAATTATGACTTCGATTAGAAACTCCAAAGGCTCAGCAGATAGGCGCGAAGCGACACCAGTAGAACAATTTTAATGAAAATTTCGTGGAATTTGTTCTACCATAATCGCGTGGCACCGTCGCGTTCCGCCTGTCTGCGGGAGCCCTAATGGCACATACTAACATAACATACTTGCGTTTAGTTTGTTTGCAATCGCAAAACAGTTAGACTTAGCTTTCCAAAACTAAATCCGTACAAATGTTATAAGTATTGATTGTGAGACAGTACCTATTGAATAAAGACAAAATCAAACTGGTTGTAAATTTAATTTTAAAATTGATTTTTTATTTTTGACGTTGATTTATATTCTGTAATTACTTAAACTCACACCCTGACTTATTACTTGTAATTTTTATTTAAATGAAAATCGTATATTTTTATCATGTTTGTAAATATCTGAGCACCATGTATCTATTAGATAATTAATTTATTATATCATGTTTTCATTTTTAATTATTTTACCTATTTTGGTATAGTAATTTTATTTTAGGTGCATCGTCTTCACATATTATTATTATATAATTAATGTATGCAAAATATTGTAAAACATTAAAAAAAACCGGGCAAGAGCGAGTCGGACTCGCGCACCGAGGGTTCCGTAACATCCGGGTTTAGTATTGTTCTTATAGTTCCGGAGAAAAGTGGCTGTGACATACGGACGGACAGACAGACAGACAGACATGACGAATCTATGAGGGTACCGTTTTTGCCATTTGGCTACGGAACCCTAAAAAGTAACGGTGGAGTTTCTTGCCCATTCTTCTCCATACGAAAACAACCTTTTGCAATGGGCGACTAGAATCAATTCTATTTTATTTATCGTAATTTTTGACGTTCAAAAGTGCCTTTTATGTGCCTATTTGAAATAAATGTTTTGACTTTGACTTTGAAAGAGAAACTAGAATTCATCGATAAAACTGTTTTCCTGGGGATCACGTTTTACATATGTATGTATTGTAAATGGTACACTACAAACTACCTGAAGTATTGACTCTCCTTCTCCCTTAACTCTTCGCATGACAACGTGGATCCACGCGAGACACAATGGGTTTTTAATTGTTTCTGTAATTACGGCAATAGTTGTCTTTAAAAGATCGCTTTCAGCAATCGCTGCGTCTATGATCATATTATAATGTATTGTAAAGTAAGTTCGAGTCGAAGGTGGGCGCCATTCCCACATAAACAGCGGACGTTAGCACTGACAGCGTAATGTCAGATAATGACGCCAAACCATGGGAAGAACGTGCACGGTCACTGCGTTGTAATGGTCAGTCATACTTGTACATGTACAGACGAACGAGCTATTTGGCATAGAGGGAGAAATGTTAATAATTACACTACACTGGCATTGTTCCTTTTTATTGTGTGCGTAATAACTTTTTAAGGTTAAGGCGATATTATGCTAGTACTCTCTCCGCGCTTTCTTGGAAGCTAAACCTTACTGAGGTGTGTTTTCGGACGTAATGGTAGACGATCACGACGTCTGGAGATCTGTGAGATGAGTGTATGGCTTCGTGTAATTTTGTTTAACTAATGTAATTGTCAGATAGCCGTTTTACTTTAAACTGAAATAAATAAATTAACAACAAACATAGCGCCACGCCTGATGTTCAAGGAGCGGTAAGACTAAACTGGTAGAAATCGTCACGTAACGAAAAAGCGTTATGCCCCCTCCATACGACTGTCTCTGTCATATTAGAGACATAACAGTTTTCGTGGTTTTCGAGGGTGCTGAAGCCACTAGTCAGGTCAAAATGAAAATCCAATACGGCAGCAGCGAACATTTTCAATTTTTTCATCATGAGTGTACTATGTATGTGCTGTATGACTGTGCGTGTGCGTAAGGTGGAGGTACAGTTCTACTATTTAAATCTGGTAGAACAACACAACACAACACAACAACTGGAGATAGTTTTTTTGGGCCCACTGTCTTGTAACGTCTATTACCATGTAATAGGGTGCGAGCCTAATGCCATCAATCGGACACAAATTCAGACTTCGGACTGCTGTTGAGAAATTCCGCGAATAAGTGCCCGACCTGAACATCGAACCCTGGGAAAAGCCCCTGTGCTCAGCAGCTCTTGGGAGTTCTAGACCAACGCGGCAGTTTGAGATGTTTACCATTATTCGCTGGTTTATCCTATAATTGTGAAACGCAAAATCGAGCTGCAATAACAAGAGTAGTTGCATTTGTGATGGCGCTGACGATGGACTAATCCATAATAGAAAATTTTCTTTAACATTACAACCTGCAAATACATTAGTATTGCTCTTAGGTCTAAGTGGCCGAGCAACAATGAGCAATTTAGTTAGCGATCTAGACCGCGCCGATATGACCGAGCCCGCAGCCGCGATGCGTATCGGTAAGTGGAAACGGATGCGCAGGAGTCTAGGATATATCATAAATTATGATATAGGTATGTGTCATGTAGTGATGGCCTGAAGGTTTCGGGTTCCGCACAGGAACGGGGTTCGAAAATTATTTGCGATTTTAAAAATATAAAAAATACGAGTAAGTTTGTTCTTTAAATCGTAATTGTATTAATTTTCAATCAAATCAGTATCGGTACTCAAATTCAAATTCAAATAATTTTATTTTCTCTTCACAAACAATGGTATCATATAAATTTAGACGAGCTTAGAAAGTGGTTTGTGAGAGACTGGTGTCTGCACTAGGAATACCTGTATAGCAGATCAACAGGGTCCCACCACACGGTATGAGAACATAAATTACTTATTTAGTAAATGTGAAGCGATACAGGGCATAACATAAATTCAATGCAAAGACTAAGGTACAGGTACTCGATTAAACATACAAAATCTATTATTATTAATAATATTGCAATGGAGATACTCATTGAACTTGAATTGGAACGCTCGTTCGCTTTGCAGGAACTGCAAAGCTATGTTACTAAAATTAAAAATGCTTTGTTTTGTTTCTCTCCGCAACAAGACGGAATTGTTACAATGCAAACTTTCTTGACCTTAGCGATAGATACAAAATTCGTCATTCATAGTCGTAACTTGTCAGCTACATCCGACTAGACGTGAAGCCGACCCCAACGTAAGTAGTTACAATAGTTTTATCTCACGAAGCGACACGCGCTTTACTTGTTAACTAAGTGTGCAAATACGCTGTGAATGTGTGCGTCAAGACGAATAGTGTCAGCACGTAACAACAAACACAAAAACACACACACACACACTTCCGTCTTCGCCATTTTCTCGGACGGTGCTGAGAGATCCTGCGCTTACACACACATTTACAGCGTGTTTGTACACTTGGTAAACACAAATAAAGCGCGCGTCACTTCGTGAGATAAAAAATAGCATAACATAGTTGGGAAAAGGTTAGGCAGATAATGAGTATCTTGTCATGAATTCCGCTTCATATGTGTTGCAAACCGCGCCGGATGAACCTGGATACGTGTGGGTCTTGGTGCTGGTCGTCAGTCTGCTGCTGCACCCACGGTACGTAGCGTGCGAAGTCGATGAAGCGAGCTGGCAGCGCGCAGCCTGGCCCGCGCACGCTCATGCCTAGCTGGAAACACACATAGTGACACTGTGTCACAGTTGAACTAAAGACAAAACAAAAGACTTGAGAAGTACAATCGAACAAGCTATTTGGTATACAGGCAATAATATTCACTTTTCCACACTACCAATATTCATTTAAATTGTGTTCTTTAGGCTCATGGCATACTTAAGATAGTGATGTAAAATAATTGACAACTTGGAACAGTCACACACTGTTAAATTCAAATTAAATTTATGTTATGTTTTATGTGGGCTAATATTTATTGAGAATTTCCTGATGGAAAACCCAATGACAATTTGCCCGACCGGGGAATCGAACCCAGGAACTCAGCAGGTGTGCTTGCAAACTTTTAACCGACGAGACAACGAAACTGTACATCGATAATAAATTCTGTCGTGGTAGACTATTTAAGGAGTTAATACAAACCAGTTTCCATCTCCTCAGATGGTGAACAGCGAGCGTCATCCCGGACTCAAACACACACTTCTCCTTGCTGAACTTCTTCCTGAAGCATTGGTACTCCGTGGGGGGCATCCATTGGCTGTCCAGCTAAAAACAAAATGTCCATATAGATAGACTGATGATTATACCTACTGTCGGATAAAGAACACCTTACCATACTAAGTGCCAATCTCACCAATGAAACTGAACACGACCAGCGCATCTAAACTGTGCTCTGTCGTTGCAGAAATGCAGTTGATAGGCAAGGTGGTGAACTGGTGACCACTTACTACCAAGTGGGCTATCGGACTCTTTGCCATCCAGTTATATAAACTAAAGAATAAGGTATTCATATTTTTAACCGACTTCAAAAAAGGAGGACGTTTCTCAATTCGACCGTATATATATATATATATTTTGTTTATGTGTGTTCGTGGATAACTTCGTCGTTTATGAACCGATTTTGATTATTCTTTTTTTGTTTGAAAGGAGATATGCCAAGGGTGGTCCCATGATAAGGAAACCAGGATCTGATGATGGCATTCCAGTGAAATCGAGGGGAACATTCAAAAATTGTAGGAGCGACTAGTGCGTTTGTTAATTTTTTCATTAAGTATTTTAAAGCACTACAATTTAATGAAGGCCTGGAGTCGATCTGATGATGGAGCCGAAAGACAGTCGAAAGGACTCCTCAACTATTTACAGCAGTTACCTTGTGTTTGGGCTTGATTAATTTGTATTGATGTGAACTTTACACCTAGATGGGTTGTGACTGTCGTTAGGGTTCTGATGATAAAGAAGAAGGACAACAACAAACGGACTTCAACCTCAGGACCTCAACAGTTTACAGTAGCTACCTTGTGTATGTTCACCGATTACTCGAAGACGGCTGGACCGATTCCAAAAGTTCTTTTTTTATTTGAAATGGTATACTCTCGAGGTGGTCCCATTATCATCATGTTGGAATCTGATGAGAGGATCTTGTGGAAATCGAGGAAAACCCTCAAATTTTATAGGCAAACCTATAGCGATTTGGGTATTTTTTAAAGTAACTTGAGCATTTACTCTCGGAAATCATCATTTGGTAAAGTGGAGCTGATGATGAAGACCACAGATGGCCATCGGAACTACTCAATGACAAATATTTCACGGGTTGCGAATCGATTACTTTTATATGGTTGCTAAGCAATTTATGCTCGTCATAATGCGTACGGTGAGTGATTGTTGAGGAGTTCTCCTGGTTCTTACCGGGAGAACTCCTCAACAATTAACGTCCCAGCATCGGGAAAAGCAAAATTTTGTAAAAGGTGATGAACAGTTGGCATTAGGCTATTGTAACTTAGATAAATTACAAACTGACCCACTAAAAAGTGAAAAATAAAAACATTTTTACAAAAAAAAAAACAACCGACTTCCAAAAAAAACACTATAAAACCTCCTCCTTTTTTTGAAGTGGGTTAAAAATGAAAAATATCTTTAATTTCGGAAGTCGGTTTTTGTCTTTTACTTTGCATATTGTTGTAAATTATAATCACCGACCTCATCTAGTTTTTAATACATATATGATTGACATGTAAAAGTGTTTGTACACACCTACTTACAAAAATAATATCATTTATCATTTACCTACACAATACGTTAGGGGAGCCCAAAGGGTTTCGAGCAAGCATATTATTCAGGGCGAAAAGTTGATAGCGTGGCATGAGGAGAGAACACCGAAAATATGTTAAAAAGTTTCAGATAGGAGCCCCTTGGTCAGGAGACCACTTTCAGATTTAAAAAAAGGGCCAAAATAAAGTGATCTTCAGAGCCGTTGATTTTCATAATTATGATCGTGTGCGGCCTAACCCACAATGACTTAAATAGGCAAATCTGACGAGGAAATTGTGGGCTTTCCCCAAATCTAACGACTTAGAATTTTTTGTTGGACCATTTTTAAAAGGATGTTCAGGCTCCCCCATCTGAAACTTTTTTTAAATATATTTTCGGTGTTCTCTCCTCATGCTACACCTACTCAGCTATCAACTTTGCGCCCTGAATATGATTGCTTAAAAACCATTTGGGCTCCCCTACCAGTAACTGTGTTGTGGAGGTAAGAGAGGCATCCGATTAGACGACCCCACAAAGTTGGGAAAAAGGCTAGGCAAACTGATGTATAGGATCAAGTTCTTCTAACTATGCAGACAGCTGCAGAGCGAGCTTTTTGATGATGTAATATTTGACGTTAAAAACTGCAAATTCTCAACCTAGTTTGAATAAATGACTTTTGATTTATCTATCTACCTAAAGCTATAACAGCAGAAAGCAATGCAATATTATTTTAATTAAAGTCAAGAGAGTCTCGCTTACGTCTTCCCGCTTGTAGAACTCGTTGCACTCGTTCAGATCGACGAACTCCATTGTGTGTATCACTTGTTCTAATGCTGCATGGTCTACAAGACAAAAGATACATACTACATTATATTTATAATTATTCAGACATGATTTTAACATCTTCGACTCCACCCACTTTTCGTGTTTAGCTCATTATAATAATATTAAAAATAATAATAATAAAAGTTTCTTTCGGAACAATAACACAAAACTAAGTACCACAAGTAAAACGATGATAGCTGCAGAAGTATAAACTGTAGCTCAGCTAACAACGCCCTTCTACAGATACCTACAGAATGGAATGATGTTCCATGGAAACAGTGCATAAAAGGTAATTAAATTAATTTAGATTTAGTTAGTTAAGAATAAAAACAAAAAATAAGACACGGATAAACAGTACAGTACAGGATATAAATGATTTGGGATGTATTTTGACGTTGAGTTAATGTGGTGAGTGTGGGGTGAATGGGTGTGTGGGTGAGTGTTAATGAGGTGTGCGAGGGGTGTTTGTGGCATGTGTGTTGTGTGTGGTTTTGTTGGGGTGTGTGAGGGAGTGATAAGTATTTTACACTTCCACGAGTTTCTCTGTTTCATCATAATTTTGTGATTTTAACCAGGAGTCAAGTTTCATTTTGCATTTGCTCTTTGTTATTGGGTAGATGTGTCAGCTTTTGTTTTATTTGTTGTAAATTTTTGAACTTGTGTGTTTGTAATCACAACTTGCAGCTACGGTATATGACGGTATACGGTATATGTACTTATATATGCTCTTGTGTTTTATTAAGCTCATATACCATACATACCTATTGCAAGTGGACCGTCCTCATTTGCGTTAAAGTGAAAGCGACAAGACTTCCTGAAAACACTATATTACTTTATTACTGCTCTAGGAGGCATTAGGTTTGAATCTTGTTGTTAAAACATTGTCAAACGAAGTAATATACCTAGTGTTTTCAGGAAGTTTTATAGCTCTTTTGCGAATTTTATAGCCAAAGCTTACGCTTTGGCTATATAGTATACACTACTGATGTTATTTTCAGAAATACCTACATTTAAAATGAGCTCTCCGAAAGGATTCCCGGTGCCCCATATGCGACTAGACGAGCCCTCCGGGAGGGCGCCCGGCACTGAACGTGTCAACTAACTATATGTAGTATATTAAGTGGTCTGACGGTATGTCAACATAAGATCATAATAATTGTAGGTTAGTGATAATGGGCCGGCTTATAGTTCACAGGAGTTTAAAAAGTTAATGTGCGAATGGGCAATACGGCATGAGCCGGCATCACCGCATTATCCACAGTCAAACGGTAAAAGCGAAAGAAGTACAGACAATAAAAAATTGTTAAAGAAGTGTTTGGACTCGGGACAGGATTTTAACTTGGCACTGTTAAATTTTAGGGCAACACTACGCCATAATATAGACTCGCCCGCACAGATGTTAATGGGTAGACGTCTAAAAACTAGGTTGCCTGTAAGTGCTAAGTTGCTAACGGAGAAGGTAGATAACGACCAGAACTATAAAATAATAATGACAAACAGGAAACAAATTAAAATAAATTACGACAAAACGGCGAACACACTAAAACGCCTGTCAACAGGTGATAAGGCAACTTTGACCAGTAACGGCGACAGGAAACTGGTAACAATAGTGGCACATACATCACAGCCACGCTCGTATATTGTAGAAGACGGACGCGGTGTCCGCTATCGGCGAACACGAAGTCAGTTGATTATGCGTACAGCTGGTTCAACCGAAAGAGTAGGCGAGTTAGCGAGTCAACCAACAGCTGACAGTGTAGGTAGCAGCAAGACACCAAGTGTGGTGACGGCGACAGGTGTCCGGACGTAGACTAAGGGCGCAGGCTGAAGTCCCAACCCAAGCGCAGACAAGTCCAGCTAGCAACAATCAGTCGACACTGCTCGACGAGAGAGGTGAATATGAAAGTCCAGGTAATACTAACGATCATTCGTCTACACCTTCACCACTAGCGGTTCCTATTGAAAGGTATATGGAAAGAACTGCACGAATGCTGTCCAATATTTTCTTAGGTCGTGAATAGGAAAGGAATCAATAGACGGTAATAATAAAATAGAAATAAATATAGAAAATAAGTATAAATGTAATTCCAATTAGTAATACATAACGAAACAAACATAGCTCAGATAATTATGATAATTATTAATGTCAGTTGGTTACCGGCAGTGTTATCTATACGGAAGTTTGTACGTTCAGTAAACAACTGAATCCATTATTATCATCTTTAGCTTCGGCCTGTTCCTTTGAGAATTTCTTTCAATGCCCAATACTTTTTCCACGTTATGTTTATTCTTCTGTCTACTTCATTCTCGTCTGTTAGTATCGAATGACATTAGTTTTCCGAGGAATTCTAGCTTCTGCCCGCGACTCCTCTACAAATTTTGAAAATGTGTGTTTATTATCTTTATCATTTATTTAGACAAATAAGTTTTCGGGCCAATTTTTGAGTTTATAGATAAAAGAAATCAGGGATTTTTCAAATAAACTGTATCCCCGCTTGTCACCCCATTTTGAAAAATCGCTTGTGATCATTGAGGTATAAAGTACTTATATCTCAATGTTTGGGATGTGTTCATAACTTGACTCAAAGACAAATACCCATTTTCATGGAAGCAAGCAGTAAAATCCACCCCTTAAACTGTATTATCCTTTTCCACCTTGGTACGAGTCGATTTTTGAAAAACCACATACTTTTTAGGGTTCCGTTGCCAAATGGCAAAAAACGGAATCCTTATAGATTCGTCATGTCTGTCTGTCTGGCTGTCTGTCCGTCTGTCTGTCTATCCGTCCGTATGTCACAGCCACTTTTTCCGAAACTATAAGAACTATACTGTTGAATCTTGGTAAGTAGATGTATTCTGTGAACCGCATTAAGATTTTCACATAAAAATAGAAAAAAAAACAATAAATTTTGGGGGTCCCCATACTTAGAACTGAAACTCAAAAAAAAATTTTTCATCAAACCCATACGTGTGGGGCATCTATGGATAGGTCTTCCAAAATGATATTGAGGTTTCTAAAATATTTTTTTTCTAAACTGAATAGTTTGCGCGAGAGACACTTCCAGAGTGGTAAAATGTGTCCCCCCCCCCCCCCCTGTAACTTCTAGAATAAGACAATGATACAACTAAAAAAAATATATGATGTACATTACCATGTAAACTTCCACCGAAAATTGATTTGAACGAGATCTAGTAAGTAGTTTTTTTTTTAATACGTCATAAATCGTAAACCGCAATTTACCATTTATTCAATCAACTCAAATATAAAATTAAAAAAAAAACATTTATTTTCATAAACATAAACCTTATGCATAAACCCGGATGTTACGGAACCCTCAGTGCGCGAGTCCGACTCGCTCTTGCCCGGTTATTTATTTTTTGTTTTAGTAGTACCGTGTTTCGAGTTAATCCGACAGCGGGTTACACAATCGTAAGGTTGAATATAGTGTAACAAACTATATAACACTTACTACTTATCCTATATTCTAGCAAATAAAGATATCATTAATTCATACATAATTTTCTAACTTTGTCACCCCCTAAATCCTCCGTGAGGTTAATCAAGATACGTATTAAAATACTTCCTTGTGAAATTGACCACCCCTCTTCACCCCGTTAGGGGTAGATTTTCGACAAACCTTGAACCATTTTATTATTTATTTTGGTCTTACACCGCGCGTTAAATATCTTCCACACAAAATTTAACACCCCAAAAGGAGGGGTAGTTTTGATAAACTAATAATGATAAAGTTGT
Source organism: Mesoligia furuncula (assembly GCA_916614155.1). Lineage (NCBI taxonomy): Eukaryota > Metazoa > Arthropoda > Insecta > Lepidoptera > Noctuidae > Mesoligia > Mesoligia furuncula. The sequence continues at coordinate 495,639 of OU744814.1, forward strand.
CTTGCCAAGTTTATTACCCAAATGAATAAGATTTTTCTTACAAAACTGTACCCCGCTTTTCATCCCCACAGGGGTGGAATTTCGTAAAATCGTTTGGGATGTGTTCATTACTTGACTCAAAGATTGTTTATACCAATTTTCGAGTTAATCAAGCCACGCAGTAAAGTCTTCCCCTGTAAAATTAACTTTTCACCCCGATAGGGGTAGATTTTCGAAAAACCCCTATGCATGTATTTTTTTTATTTTTGGTCTGCCATACAAACTTTGACACCTCCCAATCCCAGGGGATAGTTTATAAAAACAAAACATCACACACTTCATAAATTATTTAGATAAGTATTCGTGCCAAGTTTCATGGTTATTAACTCAAAGAATAAGATTTTTCATACAAACAAAATCCCCTTTTTCACCCCCTTAAAGGTTGAATTTCCAAAAACCCCTAATTAATCAGGTAATCAGGGTTTGGTTACTGTTAGTTATTATTTTAGTTTTGGTAGTATTAATTTCCAGTCCAACTTTTTTGCTTTCATCGTCCTATATTGTTTACTAGGTATAAAAGACGTCTGACAGTACTCCCATACTTACAAAAAAACTAAAATTTAAACCCATACTTCAAGTCAGCACACTTGCGGATATTAACCACAAAAACACTATAATTTTCTTTTGTTTTATAATGTTTAGATATCGATACCCATCACGTCTGTGGAGTTTCGCTAGTTAATATGTTAATATATTGTCAGACGTTAATACATTTTATACCTAGTAAGTACTAAGTACAATGCGTCCTAAGAAATAGCTGATATTAAAAACAATGTGCTTCTCACCGGTTACATATCCGAAAGCATAAACATTGCCTAGCTGGTGGTTCATCTGCTCGTACTTCTTGGGCCAGTCCATCAGCACCCCTGTAAACATAGTCCAACACTGCGGCTTATGACGACAGGCACACACACATGATAACGTCGCAAGTAGCTGTCAAATAGTGCACGTTAACTGCTGCGAGGCCCTAAGGAAAAACTGGCCCTGAGACTTTCGGAATGCACTGTGCATTCTGAAAGTCTTAGGGCCAGTTTATGAAACGAAAATTATCGCTATATTATTGTGACAAATTGTCAAGCACCGGTGCTGTGATTGTGTAACTTGTCAAGCACTGGTGCTGTGATTGTGACAAATTGTCAAGCACTGGTGTTGTGATTGTGACAAATTGTCAAGTACTGGTGTTGTGATTGTGACAAATTGTCAAGCACTGGTGCTGCGATTGGTTGAATGATTATATCAACAGCCAATCGCAGCAATTAACGACAATTTGTCACAATTATTTTCGTTCGAGGAACTATCCAATAATGGGCAATGGTGGCCAATCTCAACCGAGACTAGTCTTCCGCACGGGAGATATTAAAGTGCACATGTGTGTGCGCAGACACAAGTGCACTCCCTCTTACCTCACTCTCGTAGTCCGATGAGACGGCACGCAATCCGACACGACCGAAGAGAGATCAGGTGCAGGACCAACGGCTTAACGTGCTTTCCGAGGTACGGAGATATCACACCTCCAACTTCCAAACTCCGGGCTGTTACTAAGAAATTCCTAACACAAAACCCAATAAAGTTTTGCCAGACCTGCGAATGGAACCCAGGACCCTACGCTTAGCAGTAACTCTTGCGACTACGAGACCAACGGGGCAGTTGCTATACTGGCCTATAGTTAATAATCAAAGTGACAGCCAATGGGCAAAATCAAAGAAGAACTCATTACAGTCAAACTTCTCTTCGTCATAGTCCAGCCGCACGAGTGCGATGGTGTTCAGCGTGTCCTCGTTGAACTCGGGGTGCAACACGTAGTCAGTGACGGCGGCGTACCGCACGGCGCCCTCTTGGGCCAGGAACATGGCCTTCGTGGTGTTCCTGCGAGTCAAGAAAGAAATTAAAGAAAGATAGCGAAGAGATTTCTCTTTATTAGAGAGATATAGATGGAATATAGTATTTTGATGCATAGCTTCAACTTACTGTAACTGTCCAACGAAAGATTCATCACGCCTGTAATCCCCGAAGGATTCGGCAAAGGTTTGCCTAACGGGTGTAAAAAGACACTTAACGAAGCCGAGAGTCACTTGTACTCCCCGGCATTGTAATATTTTCTTTTGTACTGGACCATACCTGGGAACCTTCTGGTTACGGAGATATTGAAGGTCAAAATTCTAATTTTCACTGCTGTTTTTTTACGAAAACAAATTTTTAATGTTATAACACCACTTTAAATACTCCCACGACCCCTGTCCTATTGCATGCACCCACAATATTTTATATGTATTACCTTGCGCACTGCGGCAAATAAAAAAAATATAAGTCGTTTCCCAGTGCAATGTTACATTAGTTTGATGTACTGGTACAGAATGCGAAGTTCACGGCTATGTGATGGGTCTTTTTACACCCTGTAGCTGTAGTTCACCCACAATTCACCATAGGGAGCGAGCCTATTGCCAACAAACGGGCACAAATCCAAACTCAACCGGTACCGCTTGCTAACACTAAGACCAACGAGGCGGGTCTACCTTTTATAGCAGAACTTTTTACGTCATAATATTGTTTTGCATAACAACGGATAGCATAAACTTCATTTCGCAGAAAATCATTTCGCATACACTCAGTTCAAAACACACAATCAAAACAATACATTCAAAACTCATAATTTTGTTAGTCAGAATCATCTTTAGGCATAATGTTTACATCCATAATAATTAAAAAGCAGAACCATCATATCGCAGAAAATTCACAGTCAGAATCGTCTTTTGGCATACATTTTATATCGATAGTCATTAAAAACCTACCCTAACCTAAATGCTAATTACAAAAATATTGTCGGCTTGGATGCATGTAGCATGCAAACAGGCATACAACATGCACTTTTTCGCCACACACATGCGACTAAAACAGTTGATTCTGCATGTATTTACTCAATAAAACAGTTGATTGTGAAAATAAGTTGTTTTTAGTTCCTTGTAAGAAGCATTCAAACATGCAAACAAGAATACACCATGATATTACTACTAATATCAAAACGCTAACCTAAATGCTAATTACAAAAATATTGTCGGCTTGGATGCATGTAGCATGCAAACAGGCATACAACATGCAAGCAGGCATGCAACATGCAGCATGCATGCAGCATGCATGTAGCATGCAAGCAGGCATGCAACATGCAGCATGCATGCAGCATGCAAGCAGGCATGTAACATGCAGCAGGCATGCAGCATGCAAGCAGGCATGCAACATGCAGCAAGCATTGTTTCTGTCACGGCTCCGGCGCTGCGGGGTTTGGGCGGCACCACGCGAGCTTATCGTCACAGATGGTTTTAACGCTCACCACCGCATGGCGGGCCTTCAAACCACCTGCTCCTCAGCTCGCGGGCCGCCCTACCCCTCCGCGCCTACGCGGGTTTAAATTACACTCTAGGGGTAGGGCAGACAAGACTGCGTAAAGTCGGTTTCGCAGCGATTCGTTTCTGTCACAAAATTTTGCAGCACAACGTATTGACTTTTTATGACACAAATTTAATTTAATATTGAAAATGCTACCAATACATGCTATATTTAGAACATTCTATGTCACTTTTGCAGACCATTCGATTTTAAATACATTGCACGTAGGTTATCTAACCATTCGACAGCATACATTTACTTTATTTAAATTATCAGTTTTATTCCATATATTATAAGTTTTTGATGTTTTGAACACTAATTTTTACAAGAAGATACATCTATTTTAATTTTTGATGTTCAAATATGCACCCATACCAAATAATCGTATCTCTAAATAAATGTTATGCTAAACAAAATTATGCATAATATTAATTATGGCAAAGGTAATTATGCGAAACAAAATTCTGCCAAGATAAAAGTATGCCATTGTAAATTCGGACACGTAAATATTCTGCCAAACAAAAGTTATGCTAAATAATTTTTATGCCTTAAAAATATTCGGTTAAATAAGATTATGCCATGTGAGTTATGCCAAATAAAAATCAGTATCAAGATTCTGCCAAATAGAAGGAACCCCAACGAGGCATATTAAATAAAGCAAAGAAAATAATGTTTATTACACAGATAAGTATAGAATAATAGTAGTACTATTTCCAAATTATTATTATGGTCCAAGAATAGAAACGAATGTTACTTCCTGAATTAAACGTGTTATAATATACTGAAAAATACATTACCGTACTACATATTCATTTACTATATATATTTTTTACATAGATTTTATGAGACAAATGTGATTTTGTATATCCTTTAGTACCTTTTACAATAACCTCTAATAGTAAATATGATAACTCTTAAGATGTAAATACAGTCAGGAAAAATAATTGTTTTCCAGATTGACTAACCACTAAAATTGTCTGTAAAGTATATTCAAATCACAACTGTCATTCTGTATTCGCCGTATGTAATAGCTATGTAGTCGTACCTTATGTTTGCCTTGGCTATCTGCACCACATCGTACGCATTCGACAAACCAAACTTCGTTTTGATAAGAGTTATTCCTGTTATAGATTCTTGAGAAAATTTTGCTGTAATGGAAAATGTAAGGTATCATTACACTAGTACTGTCAACCTACGAAAATGTAAGGTATCATTACACTAGTACTGTCAACCTACGAAAACCATAACTAGACATAGACTCTTGTTATAATCGAAAGTTTTAGTTTACTTTAGTTATTTTCATAGTGTGATGTCGTACGGTATTCTGTTGTGGGGAAATGCCGCCGATATTCAGACAATTTTTATTTTACAAAAAAGGGCAATTCGTTCTATTTATAAATTAAGTCCTAGACACTCCCTCAGAGACAAATTTAAAGAGATTAATATAATGACTGTGCCTTCTCAGTACATTTATGATAATCTTTTGTATGCACATAAAAATATTAATCTGTTTAAAAAATACAGTGATATCCATAACATAAATACTAGGAACAAACACAAATTTGTTGTTCCTACAACAAGGCTCAAGAAAATAGGTGGCTCGTTTAGATGCCAATGTATACATTTTTATAATAAACTTCCTAGCCACATTCAAGAACTAAGCCTAAATAAATTCAAAGCTTTTATAAAGCGAAAACTATGCCAGAAAGCCTATTATACTGTAAAAGACTATATTGAGGACAAAAAGGCTTGGGATTGAGCTGCTCCAATAGGTTTAGACAGTGAATGTTATTTTGCAATTTTTACACTTTAATATTTTCTTTTTTTTTTTTAAGTATCATTTACTTACACAATGACATGTACATTTACTGTATAAAGTATTATATTATTTTAATTATTGTGAATGTGAGGACTATGTGGGTCATTGTTTACATTTTAATCGTGGTCTGGCAGTTTGAGTAGTTTATGCGGCCTACCCAAATGTCCTGTCTTTGGTATTGTTCGTCGAATCGTTGAGCTCCTGAAGTTCTGAGTTGAGCTGCACGGTTACTGACAAATGCGTGCACTGACTGGACAGGTCCACTCAATCTGTGTGGTTCTTTCCTCAAAAGATCTTTTCAGACACTAATCTACATGGTCCTCAAAGATTATGTCCGGATTTTTATATACACATTGACATTGATGAATTTTATTTAGACAATGACATGAATATTTACTTTGTAAAGTATTTTTTATTTTATTTTTTTTTTTTTTTTTTCTTCTCATTTAATTATTGTGAATGTGAGGACTATGTGGGTCATTTTTTTTTCTGTTTTCCTTCTTAGTTTTAATCATGATCTGGCAGTTTGAGTAATTTACGCGGCCTACCCAAATGTCCTTTCTTTGGTATTGTTCGTCGAATCGTTGAGCTCCTCATTTCTGAGTCGAGCTGCACGATTTTTGACAAATGCGTGCACTGATTGGACAGGTCCGCTCAATCTGTGTGGTTCTTTCCTCAAAAGACCATTTCAGACATCAATCTACATGGTCTTCACACGATCTGACCAAGATTTTGTCTGGACTTTAAAAGAGACTGTGACCTCTGAGTTTGTTTCGGCCTTTTTTCTCAGAGTAGTCAGATAGGAAACGCCGACCACATCTAGTTTTAAAAAATATGATGACGTGTAAAAGTGTTTGTAAAAACCTACTTACAGAAAATAAATCATTTATCATTTATCATTTAAAGAAACGAAGCGTTAACGATCTACAAACAAGGATCTTTTGACGTGTGGTCAAAAAGAAGCGTCATCGATGTAAAAACGGTACAAGGATCTTTTGGGTGTGGTCAAAATGAAGCGTCAACGATGTTCAAAACTACAAACGGTACAAGGATCTTTTGACGTGTGGTCAAAATGAAGCGTCAACGATGTAAAAACGATATAATGATCTTGTGACGTGTGGTCAAAATGAAGCGTCAACGATGTAAAAACGGTACAAGGATCTTTTGACGTGTGGTCAAAATGAAGCGTCAACGATGTAATAACGATACAATGATCTTGTGACGTGTGATCAAAATGAAGCGTCAACGATGTGAAAATGGTACATGGATCTTTTGAGGTGTGGTCAAAATGAAGCGTCAACGATGTAAAAACGGTACAAGGATCTTTTGACGTGTGGGGAAAAATGAAGCGTCAAAGATGTAAAAACGGTACAAGGATCTTTTGACGTATGGTCAAAATTGGAAATAACGCCGCCATCTTGTTTTTAGGGTTTCGTAGTTCCTACAAGGAACCCTTATAGTTTCGTCAAGTCCGTCTGTCTGTCTGTCTGTCCGAGGTTTTGCTAAGAGACCTTTAGTACTAGAAAGCTGTAATTTTGTAGGCGTGCGTCTATTAATTACGCCGACAAAGTGGTAAAATAAAAATTTTGAAAATATATTTTTTTAGGGTAGCTCCCCTACACGTGAAGTGGGGATGAATATTTTTTTCGTCGTCTACCCCATCGTGTGGGGTACTGTTGAATAGGTCTTCTAAAATGACTTCGGGGTTATTCAAATAATTTTTCGATATAACGCTCCATTTACGAAATATTAAACTTTAAAGTGTCAATTTTTATTCCAGTAGGGAGTCCCTCCCCCTCTAAAACCTAAACCGCGGGCTTGAAAAATCTGCAAAAATTCAAGATGATAGTGCATTTCATGAACTTTAAAGGACAACTATAGCGGTTAAGATAACTTTATTAGTTTGGCGGTAATAGTCATTGAACTTGGGTGTTGGATAATTTTATAAAAAATACAAAATCCTTAGCATTCATCTTTTAAAGTGACTAAGATGAAGTAGTTGCTTGTTTATAACGGGTAAAGACTTGCATTGAATAACAAAATATGACTTTTTTTTGTGTTCAGAATAAAGAACAACAGAATCGTACTACATTGTGATAACGGGCTACTACGGAACCCTACACTGTGCGCGGCCCGACACGCACTTGGCCGGTTTTTTTCAATAAAATTTTATGACACAATTTCACAAATGTTTACTAACAATGCCCCACGGTCAATGTCATTCGGGAGCCAAAATATCCTTTTCATAATAGAAATAAAATGTCAACGTTGTGACAAGGGCTCGTGGCTAAATATTATCAGCCGCACAGGTCGATCAATGTTTAAGCTACGCTCGCCAAGTTCGGCCTGTGGATGGGTGACCATTAATTACATATGGAAACCCCACCGGAAAGGATGGCTTTGGTCCCGGCTGTAAATAGTAGATCTATGACAGTCGTCGCTGTCAGTCAGAAGCCCGAAAATTGGACAACCAGTCTTACCGAGGCGTATCGTATTGTAACTGGCTGTATGCAGTGTATGCTCAATAATGTTGAACTTACTCTCTCGGTGGCTCAGCACGCCGACCCAGGGCACTGAGAATGACTGTATCCATTTCCCTGTGGAGCGGTTTGCTGTGTAGAGTGAATCAGCGTTACCTGTACAATAAATAAGAAGATTTGTATTGTAACCATCTGCCTCGTAGGTATAGTGGCCGCAAGCGCATCTGCGCTACTACACTACGGGTACGAAGTCCTAGGTTCGACTTCCAGTCAGGCAAAGGGTTATTGGGTTTTACTAATAAGAAATTTCTCATTAGCAGCCTGGAGTCTTAATTTGTGGCCGGTTTATGGCATAGGCTCGCCCCTAATTAATGGGACATAATTGATGAAACGTAGGCGTACTAAAAATACACCTTTGCGTAACCCGTTGGGGATTATAGGCGTTAATTTAATTATAATAAATTAACTCACCCAGTGACATGACGATGACCCAAATGAAACGCATTTTCCCACAAAACTATTCAGGTATTGTCTGAAGTTTTCTCCACAACAACGACACATCGACTGAGTTTATGACACAATTATAATTATGTACCCCGCACATTATTATTTATTGTAAACAATAACATTATCGTTTTGTTATTATTGTTATTGATGTGTTATTTATGTTAGCTCTGGCGGTCAGTGTAGGTTTAACATTCCATTATAATTATTTTGTGGGGAAATGGTGTGACATAACATCTTGCCGCCCAAGTCAAACTTCACCTGCACGTACCCCTGCTGACACATGAACGAGGAAATGGCGAAAAACTTGCCAAGACGCATTGGCTAGCGTTTCCTGGCCAAACCCCCCCTTTAATTAAAATCAATGCCAAAAAGCCCCGGCCCTCAGTACCAGATGCCCCGCTATTCCAAGTTCGGACAGCGGCTCTGGTTACGGCGGGGTAGAGGGTGCTAAGAATTTCTGGATGTCGCCCTGACAGTGGCGTGTTACAACGCCAGGACGCTAAGAACGGACGAAAGATTATTGGGATTCCAAGTTGAGATGGAATCTATCATAGGAGTCCTCATATTTACTTTATATATTTTATTTTTTTATTTAATTATTGTGAATGTGAGGACTATGTCGGTCATTCCTTTTTTTCTGTTTTCCTTCTTAGTTAGTTTTTATCATGATCTGGCAGTTTGAGTAATTTACGCGGCCTACCCAAATGTCCTTTCTTTGGTATTGTTCGTCGAATCGTTGAGCTCCTCAAGTTCTAAGAAGAGCTGCACGATTTTTGACAAATACGTGCACTGATTGGACAGGTCCGCTCGATCTGTGTGGTTCTTTCTTCAAAAGACCATTGCAGACACCAATCTATATGGTATTCACACGATCTGACCAAGATTTTGTCTGGACTTTAAAAAGACTGTGACCTCTGAGTTTGTTTCAGCCTTTCTTCTCAGAATACAGAGATAGGAAACGCCGACCTCATCTAGTTTAAAAAAAATATAATTGACGTGTAAAAGTGTTTGTACAAACCTATTTCCAGAAAATAAATCATTTATCATAGGTAAATCAGAAGTACGCCGGAAAGGTGAAGAGCTCCTAAATCTACAATCCGGTCACCTTTTTTTCTACAGAGGTCACGTGGATACCTCTTACGGTGGTATAAGATAAGATAAGATAAGATAATTTTATTTGTCAAAACATGCGTATACATAGTATAGGATTTGTCATTAATAAAATGGTAGCTTCATTAGTTTAAATATCAAAAGCGTCTCACCAAGAGTCCGTTTTGTTATTTTGAAACTAAATGACCGACACTCTCTTAAAATCGTTCAAGTTTATGCCCCCACATCTCAACATCCGGACGAAGAAGTGAACACCTTCTACGAAGATATCGCTAAGGCCCTTGACGATACACCGTCACATTTCTACACCATTATTGGGGACTTTAATGCAAAAGTTGGCCAGCCTCTCACAAACGAAAGCTCTATCGGCGGATTTGGCCTTGCTCATCTGCGTAACAGAAAAGGGCAAACCCTAGTCAATTTTCTGGAACAAAAGAACGTGTACGCAATGAACAGAACATATTCTTTAAAAAGCGACCTACAAGAAAGTGCAACGCAAACAACGAGGTTGACTACATAATAAGTTCACAGTTCACATATGTCTCTGTCCTCACTCGCTTTAAGGCCGGAACCGAAACCGAACCGAACCGAACGGATAGGTTAGATTTAAAGAAGGAAAGAACAAAAATGATACGAAGATCAATTAAACCAGAAATGCTCTCCCTTTAAGAAGAATATACTTTGGAATTGAATAACCGATTCCAGGGACGTGAAGAATCGAACCAAGAAACCAATCAGTTAAACGAACCAAGAAACCAATCAGTTAAACGAACTGGCAAAGTGCGCAAAAAAGAAGGTAAACTGACACCTGGAAACTTGGCTTTTATGGAATAAAGAAGATCCATGCAATAGCACAACAATCAAGATAAAGAGCAATAAACCGAGTTAATCGGCAGATAAATAAAGCAATTAAAAGAGACATTCCGTAAACATAACACAAAAATAATTACAAATATAATAGAACAGCATAGAGGGCCGAAAATCTTTAGGAGGAAAATAAATACAAGTACACATCCTTAAACTAAGAGCAGAGGCAGGCCGGATTGCTACAGACCGCAATCAATTAATAAATATTATGGAGAAATTCTACGAAGAACTTTATGCCCCAAATCGCAAGAACCAACATCGCCAGGTAACAACTCTAGGGCTCCACCCTTAGAGCACCGAAGCTCAGAAAGTCTACCAAATATCATGGCTTGCGAGGTAGAAAAGGCACTTTCGCAAATGCAGAGTGGAAAAACACTTGGTGAGGTCGGCAGCACATGTTCATGTTCTTTATTTTGATAAGAAGCATTCCATCAAAGAGATTTCCAGGAGAATACAGCTTGGGTAGGCGGCATTTGGTAAGCTGGAACATATTTTTTGAACCAAAAGGATCCCTCAGAGCTTAAACACCCGCCTTTTCAACTAATCTGTCCTGCCAACAATGACCTACGATGTCGAGACATGGACGCTCACCAAGGAGACTGTCCACCGCATACGAGTAGCACAAAGGGCCACGGAGCGAGCCATGCTTGGCATAACCCTACTAGACCGAGTGCGTAACACCAAAATCCGTAGTCGGTCGAAAGTCTACGACGTCTGGGATAGACCGATGCGCCTCAAGTGGAGTTGAAGTTGGAGGGCAGGACGTCTAGCTAGACGATGGAGTAAAGCTGCCACCGAGTGGTGGCCAAGGTTAGGCCAAAGAAACTAGGGCCGTCCAAAAGCGCATTGGGTTGACGATATCGTCAAAGTCGCAGGAAATACCTGGATGAGAGACGTACGTAACAGGGAAGTATGGCAAAAGAAAGGGGAGGCCTATACCCAACAGTGGGTGCTTCCGGGTTGAAATGATGACGATGATAATTATTTTTAAGGGGTTATGCAGATAACGAAAGCATGCTTTCTCACAAGCAGGCATTGTGGGTTTGTCAAACAATTCCAGCCTCAAATTGTTAACTATGAATCCAACCTGCCCAGCCTTTTCTCATCTATGTTGGGGTCGACTTCCAGTCTAACCGGATGCAGCTGAATTTTTCATGCAGCGACTGCCCAACTTACCTCCACTACTCATTTGCTGGGTGACACGATACCCCTGGTAAAACTGGTTGTCACACATTTGGGCTTCTGACTACCTGTAATGACTATCAAAGATTTAAAAATGACAGCCGGGACTAACAGCTTAAAATGTTTTCCGAGACACGGAGGGGTCTCGATATGTAAGAGATGGTCACGTATCCACGTATCCGTGGCGCGCGTACCTTCGTTCGACCCGTGCGGCTGTTGTCATTTAGCCACGAAATAGTTTCTAATTAGTTTCTAAAATGAGTTGGGGAATACTTACATCATTATGCTGCAAGGCAAGTAAACTCATACGGCCTTATTACAAAACAAGATTTATCTTTAGATCCAGGTTTAAACCATCCAGCTATTTTTAAATTTCGAACTATAATCCGACGAAGCTAAAGTTCTTATTACAAAAACTGACGTTAAACCCTAGTCTAAGTTGTCAATTTTGCATTAAGAACTTTACAGTTGTCGGAATAAAGTTTAAAATTTAAAAATGGCTCGATGGTTTAAACCTGGGTCTAAAGATAAACCTTGTTTTATAATAAGGCCGATAATGGTCACTAAAGCCTACCCATTGCATCAATTATTGTCTCAAACACCTTTTTATTCAATTTTCACACAAATATACAGTACACAATAAAAAGGCAGAGAAAGAGGCGATGTAAATGAGCGCAGTTGATTTACTGGCGATTGTCTACGGTGCTGTGTCGCGGTAATTACGAGCACCAAACATGGCGGCGCGGCCACGCTAATTACTTGCACTCGCTCCTGTAATAAATATTTAACGTATTTCTATGAGTGTTAAGAACATGTAAGTATTTTTAGAGATTTTGTACGAGGTTAAGAGGATACTCCCACATTTTTCGCAATGTTTTGTTACAAGGAGTTCCATTCCCACCTACGTAGACCACACACGTACCAGCCATTACTGCGATACTCACCTAGGTAAAACGAGTTTCAGAAAAATACTTTCACGCAAGTATCAGTAGATAAGACAGCTATTCAAAGCCAAACTTTTTCTAAACCTCAATCAATCTGCCTGCCTTTTCCCAACTACATAGCTGGGGGTCGGCTTCCAGCCCTCCCAGATGCATCCGAATAACAGTATTTTCCATGGAGCGATTGTCTATCTTACCTCCACAACCCAGTTACTGGGTAATACGATACCCCTTGGTAAGACTGGTTGTTAGACTTTCGGGCTTCTGACACCCGTAACGACTGTCAAAGATCCACGAATGACAGCCACATCAAAATCACATAAACTTAGGTCGTAAAAAAATGTTCAAACTATTGTATGCCTAACATGGTGGAGCAGTGCAAACGCACACCAAAACTCAATAACACTTTGTAACCACTGTCTCACAATAAAGATCTTTGACTGAAAGAGGAAGAGCGCTTTTATTTTTTGTCACTTGGGGTATCACCATATTATTATACTCTTATAGAACGTCAATATTATACAAAAAGTAGTGTCATGCGATTTATTACTATGTGCGGTGCATCTTGGCCTGCCCTGCACATCACCTGCATGTAGCATGGTGCAGTGGAGCATAATTATATCTGTAGTTCTCAGGTATCACGTCCATGGCTACAAGCTACAGTGTCGAATCGACTACCAACAAGTACGTAGATCACCCGCACCTGGCTTGTTCCGCTTGGGACTAAGTTGCACAGTCATACACATATATTCTCTCTATATCACTCTAAGGTTGACTGGTAGAAGATGCGTCAGGTATTAAGTCCGCCTTTGTACGGTTATTTTTACTTGCGCCTAAAGTTTAATAAGTGAATGAATAGAAAGCTTAAAAAAGTTTATTATTTAAACATTTATGATAGCGAACAAATTGGAAATGTTTTGTTAATTTTCACGTCTGTAGGGACGACGTTAAATAATTTTGTCTCGAATGCAGACAAATTACTATTTCGGAGCGCAAAAGGCACACACCATTTTCATCTTCATGTAAACATAGTAAGGTAACCTTTCTGTACTTTGCAAGTCTGTAGTCTGTCGTGCATCTGTTACATTACTTAGGATCCCACTACACGAACCTAACTTGATATACCAGTACAGCAAGCTATTGAACTAACAGAGCTCAAGCAATATCGGTGATTGCGCAGTTCCCACCGCCTTAGTATTGTCACTGAACATTGAACAAGGTTCCAAATTGTTGAGATTCGATTACCAGGTCGGGTAATTGGAGCTTCTTGTTGGCATAGAGTGTTAGGGTTCACTTCACGCCTGTATTCCCCGAAAGGTTAGGTAGAAGTGTATTGGACATCACATTTTTCGAGTTAAGTTATAAACCTAATAATACTTTGTTCAACCTGCGTCTTGAATCCAGTGGGGTAGTTACTTAACAAACTCTCGGTAGCAATGGTTTTCATTTTGACAGTTCAAAAACATTCATTGCGTTATTTACGATGTCGAGCAGAGACATTTTTGGAAATTATTAATTAATGGATTTGCAATATCCTTCAAAATGATTCAAATTGAGATTGAAAGTGTGTTACGCAATTAGGGTGTAGGACTACACTTAGTAGTCGCGCGACTTATGGCTTAGATTGATTAGAGTGTAGGACTACACTTAGTAGTCGAGCGACTTATGGCTTAGATTGATTAGAGTGTAGGACTACACTTAGTAGTCGAGCGACTTTTTGTTACTATTTCTTGTACTCTGGACGCTTTTAACGCGTACGTCTTTTTAGGGTTCCGTACCCAAAGGGTAAAAACGGAACCCTATTTCTAAGACTTCGCTGTCTGTCACCAGGCTGTATCTCAAGAACCGCGATAGCTAGACAGTTGAAATTTTCACAAATGATGTATTTCTGTTGCCGTTATAACAACAAATACTAAAAACAAAATAAAATAAATAGTTAAGGGGGCCTCCCATGCACCAAACGCGATTTTTTTGCCCTTTTTTGCTCGATATCAAAAATGACAACAGGTAGGCACTTGAAATATTCACAAAATACTCAGTGGTATTTTTACTTTAATAATAAATATTAAAATAAAATAAATATTTAAGGGGGGTCCCATACAACAAACATGTTTTTTCGTTCGTTCTCATTCATTCATTCATCGTTCTCAAATTATAGGTACAGGGTTATTGGTAAACATTAACAACCTCTTAAGACGTCATTATACTCATCATTATGAACAACTTTTACTATGGAGCCAAACCTGAAATCGCGAAAAAAAATCAGATGTTCCTTATTTATGTTCGTATAACTCGTCAAAATGTAGGGAACATCTGATTTTTTTTTTCGCGATTTCAGGTTTGGTCTTATAGTAAAAGTTGTTCATAATAATGAGTAGAATGACCTCTTAAGAGGTTGTTAATGTTTTACCAATAACCCTGTATAATTATAAATTCAAAAATAATGATGTAACTAATATTTTTAAAGTACGCTCTGTAACGTTGCACTTTGCGTGCCATTAAAGGTTTAATTGAAATAAATGCTTTGAGTTTGAGTTTGACTTTATCAATGAGACAGTAAAAATCTCCTTTTGCAAAAATCTTGTAACTAAAAATCATTATCATCAAGCTTTTTATCATACAAATTGTGTAATGACGATAACGTCATTACACAATTTATATGATATAAGTACTGAACTACTACTACTGAACTTATAAAAGTTGATATTAAAAGTTTTAAAGGAAAAGTTGATTTTATTCTTTTTAGCGCATTTAAATAAAAGCTTGTTTTTAAAACAGTTTTTTTTTACTTTTAATTTTTTTACTTATGAGATTTGCACTGGTTAAAAGAACAACACACAGTGTACAAATGTATAGATTACTATTAAAAGACGATGATTCATTTCATTTTAGAAACTTTATTTTCTGGCCAAAGAATCAGCAGCGCCATACAACGTGGCAATGCTGCAAACCTTTGGGCACTTGTCCTGTTGACAGCGATGCGGACGACATTTTTTGATGGCCTATGATTCTTTCTCTTGTTGTTTTCTGTACATGTAAGAACATATTGTTAATATTATTTTAAGTAAGTATGTTAGCTTGTAATTATATAGGTTGTAAGGTTGGGTAATGGAGAAGAGTAAAACGCTCTGACTGCTCGTTGATAACTAACTCATTTATTAATAAGGATTGGTATTTAAGTACACGCGTAACATACATAGGTATATGCAAACTTAGAACATAGGTTATACACTACACCTTCCCCGGAACGATAAAATAAAATATTATTACAGTATTATTTTATTTTTATGAGTAAACATTTAATAAACATTTTAGTAAAGTACGTTTACAATGTTGTGTATTCTTATTATATTATACAAAAGTATATTATTATATGTTTAAGTAGGTACAAGCATAATATGGATAAAATAACTAGATAATAGGTATTACAATGGTACCTATAGTTTAACCAAATAAAATGTTCTAAATGTAAAATATAGTTAGGTAAATAAAAAAAAATACATTGGTTTTTAATATATGAATATTATGAATAATATAACTTAGTCCTATTCTTATGAACTAAATCAGTTTTTCCATTGTCTTTCAATATTTCAACATTTGGCGGAACATCTTTGATAACTAAATATGGCCCATTATAAATACTTTGGAGTTTGTTCCCTGTCTCGTTTTTCACTAGCACCAAGTCATTTTGTTTATACGTAATAGGATTACACTTTAGATCATGCTTCCGTTTTCTTAGTGATTTACTTTCCAATAAGTTATCATAAGCTTCTTTTTGCGATGTTTGCAATCTGTATTTCAATTCTAAGGGATAATTATCATAGTTATAAAGTGGATCTACTGATGTTTGCGTTAAATTGGATGGCATATTGCATCTTTTCCCGAATACAAGTTCGAACGGCGTAAATTTGGTAGCGGTGTGAACTGAGGTATTATAGGAAAAACACCAAAAGGGTAGCCATGTACTCCATGTACTCGGATGGTTGTTAGTTTGAATTCTTAGGTAATTACCCAAACTTTTATGAGTGTTTTCCAGAGAACCTATTGTTTCGTGATGGTATGCAGTAGAGTTAAAAGTAGTTATATTGAGAAGTTTACATGTTTCTTTGAAAACAGATGACAAAAATTCAGTGCCTCTATCAGTAGCTACTCTAGCGGGAATACCAAATCTAAGTATAAAATTATTTACGAAATTATTATTATTATTTAGTTTTCATTGGATAAGCTTCTACATATTTACTTAACTCGCACTGGATGGTTAGGATATATGAATTATTATAATCATCGCGATCTAATGGTCCTACTACGTCCAGGTATACTTTTTCCATCGCCGAATTAGCTGTTGTTGTTACAACCAACGGCTCTCTAACATAATGAGAAGTGTGTTTCTGTTTTTGACACTTATCACATTTCCTTATAAATTCTTTTACGTCTCTTTCTAGACCTGGCCAAAAGTAATATTTCTTGATGTTATTATACATTCGTCTTATACCAGCGTGGCCACTTGTTGGTAAAAGATGAAAATCATTCAATATTACTTTTCGGTCGTCATTATTTTCAATTATTCTTATGTCATTTAAAATACACAATCGCGGACAGGTCCAGTTTTTGTACGACTTAATTTCTGTCGATACTTTTTTAATAAATTCATCGTAAATTTGTCTTCTTATAAAAATTAATTCGTGCACATTAATTCTTTCACAAAAATATTTCAGTTCCCTCACAAATGCGGCTGGCGTCAATTGCGATTGGGAAACTGGATTTATAAATAACGTCATTCTCGATGACGAATAGCAAAACAACTTATTCTCTATTTTTATCTCATTAGACCTGCGTAGGTTATTTAACTCATTATTTTCTATAAATTTAAGTTCTACAGACATCCTCGATTTACTATAGATCTCCACGACTCTTGGTTGCGCAGGCCAGTCGTCAGTAGAACCCATAGCACTTGGAGAATGTTGCGATTCCAGCACTTTTCTGTATTGCGAACGCGTCATAACCGTGATGATACTTTCATGCATATTTTTTAAGTCCGTTGACGTAATTGGTAATCGTGACATTGAATCTGCCGGAATATTTGTGGATCCTTTGATATATTGTACGATAAAATCGTACTCTTCTAGTAGGAGTCTGAACTTCATAAGACGACTAGATGGATCTCGCATGCCAAATAAATAAATTAGTGGTTTATGGTCGGTTTCGATTACAAATGTGCGGCCATACAAATAGGGACGAAAATGTTGTACTGCCCATACTATCGCTAACAATTCTTTTTCCACAGTAGGGTAGTTAATTTCGGCCTTATTTAAATTTCTACTCGCGAATGCTATTCATTTATGTCATTGCACAAAACTGCGCCCAATGAATATTTGGAAGCGTCGGTTTGTAAAATGAATTTACAGTTACTAGAAAAGTTAGGGTATTGTAGTATAGGTGGGCTCGAAATTATAGACTGTAAAGTGGAAAAAGCGGTTTGACATTCTTGATCCCATATGAATGATGCATTTTTTTTTGTTAACCGCGTTAAGGGATGCGCTATACTGGCAAAGCTTTTGATAAACTTTCTGTAATAGTTGGCGAACGCGACAAATCTAATCAATTCTTCTACATTTTTCGGTACTGGCCAGTTTATCAAAACACGTATTTTCTCTGGATCGGGCAAAACACCTTCACTCGTTATAACATGTCCTAAATACAATATATCTTTTTTAAGAAAGTTACATTTGTGGGGATTCAACTTTAAATTTACCTGACGCAATCTCGTAAAAACATCTATGAGATTTTTGGTATGGTGTTGTAACGAATTTCAAAAAATAATAAGGTCATCTAAATACACCAAACATTTCTCGTACGTCAAACCTGACATTGAGACAGTCATCATTTTTGAAAACGCATTAGGGCTTGTTTTTAAGCCCATTGGCATTCTCGTCATCTGGTATTGTCCTGAGACGGAAGCAGCACTTTTATCTTCTGTTCCTGATACTTTAAACTGTCCAGAACAAAATGCTGTATACTTCCGACTTTCAGGGTCAAGGTCACATTGGTAATATCCATTGGAAAGGTCAAGAGTAGTAAAGTATACAGAACCCGAAAGGGAATCCAAAATTTCAGTAATATTCGGGAGTGGGAATTTGTCATCTTGTATGCAGTTATTCAATTTCCTATAATCAATAACTAAGCGCCAATTTTTATTGCCCGTATTATCTATCTTCTTAGGGACCAATACCAATGGACTCGACCATTCTGATTGACATGGTTCAATTATACCTTCTTGTAACATGTTACTAATCTGCTTGTTTACTTCTTGTTTTTGCGAATATGGTATTCTGTACGGTTTACTAAAAACTGGTTGAGCATTGGGTTGTAAACTAATTTGATGTTTGTAAATGTTTGTTGTTGTTAACTTATCACCACGCAATAAAAATATATCGGAAAACTTCGCACAGATATTTTCAATCGTGATTTGCTCTTCGTCGTTCAAATGATTTAATTTTAATAAGCTAAACAATTTTTTAACACGGTCCGCTCTCAAATTACTACACTGTTCAAAAGTACACAAATCGTAGTCACTAATTTTATGTAAAGTTGGTACAATAGTGTCTATGTGAACCTCAGTCTCGTTTGTGTTAAGGATTTTAATAGGTATCATACCATTCATGGGTTTAACTAATACGCTAGCAATAAATATTCCTGTTTGTAATTCTGACGAACAAACAAGACTCTCTTCGGTAATGTTAGTAGGTATGTAATGAATTGTTTCGGACCTTGGCGGCAAAGCTAAATTATAAGAAAACCTTGAATTATTAGTTTTTAATGGCAATATTACTTTTCCTGTTTTGATATTATTATTTAATGTTATTGTTCTACAACTATAATTTAATATAGCATTGAATTTCGTAAGAAAATCCTGTCCTAAAATAGCATGCGCCATACACGGCAAAGAATTAAAAACATAAAATTTCTGATTAAATAAATGTCCTCCTGAGCCATAACAATTGCTCATAGTTAAATAAACATATCCGATTGCTTCTATTGTACCACCGATTCCGCTTATCTTAATGCTCTCTTTATGGAGCGGTATGTTTAATTCAATAACATGTTTATATTTAATGGCACAAATTGAAGCGCCGGTGTCAATTAAAAATGAGTAGTTATATTTATCTACGTATAATTCTATGCAGCAATGACTATTACTGGCAAATACAAACCCATTATTCACGAAAAAACTTGCTCTGCTCCTCGGTTGAATTCGTTTTTGAGGGCTCGTCGTTTTTTAGAACGTGAATATTTGCATCACTACGTTGCACGTTGCGTTGATGACCTCTGGAGTTGTTGTACCTATTATGTGAATTATAGTACGTACCTCGATTTTGCTTAGGTTGACCTCGACCATAGTTCTGGAACGGACGTCCACGGCCTCGGTAGAAAGTCGCTCCACGATGGCCCGTAGACCTGCTAAAATTGTTATACGCGGATGCTCCTCGAGTCTGGCGGTTGGCTCCTCTACTATGCTGACCTTGAAAATGATTATTACGTCTCTTATAGGTTAAAATATTTTCTGAGTTTTTCTGAGTGAGACGGCATTGCAATGGTCTCTTCGTCTATAGCTGCTTGCACAGCGTCTTTTAGGGTTTCAAATTTTTGTGCAGCTATTATCGTACTGAGTCGTCTATTGCGTAAACCGTCAGCAAAACGTTTAATAGCTTGTTTTTCGTTTAATGGTTGTAAAATCTTGAGATTCTCCGTTTTGCCCTCGGCTTGCGCTATAGATAAATCCATAAATAGCTCAGTCAACTCCTTACCATAATCATTGATTGACATTTGATCTTGTCGCGAAGTTTGGAGTTTACTTTGTAAGGCGACGGCACTCTTTTTAGGCAAAAGAGTCATACGCATATCAGTTAGTAATGCATCAATAGATGGATAATCTGATTTAAGTCTTAATTTTGCTTGTTGAGAGAGACGACTTTTTAAGACAAAGTTAACTAAACTTAATTTGCACTGTTCGGTTTTTAAAGTAGAGCTATAGTAATCGATACCATCAATTAATTGACGAGTAGTCAATTCCTCATTATTCATAACAGGTAACAAGCTCAGGGCTATTTTTAAATTAAACTCCATTTTGGATTCTAGATTCGATGTTGAGCCAAATAGTTCACAACTACTCTTATCAGTTAGTGGTATATGCGACTTATTACAAAACTCTTTTATTTGAGAATATAACTCAGCAATTTTATCACAATGCGATTTAATTAACGACAAACTTCCGCCGCTAAATGTCTTATCATCTATTTGTTGTCTAATGCTTAGAAGTAAAACAGAATAACTATTATACTCTATAGTTGCTTCATTCAACTTTTCTTTCAATCGCTCTGGTGTCCTCCTTTCAATACTTAATTTAAATAGGTTTTCTTTTAATTTTCTCAACTTTTCATATATATCATTGAGCTCATGAGCCATATTTTGTCATTTTTAAGGAGAATGAAGTAACTAGCATACCTACTTAATTACTAATAAATGGCTATATAAATCGGGTTACCATAGGTCAACGCTCTATCATCGGTTTCCGTTTGTTTTAGGTACAACAAAACGCACTCACTTCACTTATACGTTGTCACACATTTGGTTTAAGCACAAAATCTTCTTTAGGAAGTGATGGCCCCAACCCAGGACTGTTTGAACACGACGTACACCTGGTATTGAACGCCGAAAATCGCGTTCCACACGCCAAACATCTATTTCCTTCTGCAGTTCCTCTGCGACCACGCCGAGAAAGCGAATTCCTCTAGGTTTGACGAAGAATTTGGTCATTAATCCACGTATGATGGCAGTTCTTATAGCATCTATACAGGAAATAGCCTGCCAACATCAGCAACAAACCCAAAATTATCATCATCACAATGCTTATTGCAGAAAGGTGAAATTGTAGCTGGTCGGTACTAGCCACATTCGATCCTCCAATGCCATTCTGGTTTATTATCACTTCTTCACGTTTTGGAGTGTTAGAATTGCACATTGTAAAGTTTATGAAAGTCCTCGAGAAAAAAAAAAGTTAAATAACACAACGTACACTTAGAATGAGAGTCTCAGACCACACGCACCGTGCGCCTGCATTGCGACCCGAAACCCCATCACCAAACATGGCAGGGTCGCCATGTAAGGTTGGGTAATGGAGAAGAGTAAAACGCTCTGACTGCTCGTTGATAACTAACTCATTTATTAATAAGGATTGGTATTTAAGTACACGCGTAACATACATAGGTATATGCAAACTTAGAACATAGGTTATACACTACAAGGTAAATATTATCTTGTTTGAAAATAATAAAAATAGAGATCGCTATTGGAGCTATCCCATAACTCAAGGGCTAGCCTTCTGTGTCAGTTCAAATCAACACTTCATTTGAAAACTATCGTGTGTTTAATAACTATTTTAATTGTTTGCAACAAATATTGACAGTTTTGTAGTGAATGTGTCCGTAATTAGTCATTAATCAGCAATGAGTAGCTTGTAGCAATTACACGGTCGGTATACCTGTGATTAGCCTCCGTTTTATGTCTGAACGTGTAACTTCATATTTTGAAACGCTTATTTCTGAAATGATGGAGGGACTCAGGCTTCTCTTCGTCAAATTGCTGATCCTGTTCATTGGTGAGTTGGTTGTTCTATATATTAACCCGATTGCGGGAGCAGCAGATTTTTGTTTTACACGCGTATCTTTAAAATTTTGGGATTCTTTATACCCTTGAAGCATCCTAAAGCTGGATAAAAAAAAAAATTGGAAAAACGATTGATTTTAAAACATGAGATGTCTATCGGTTTTGTTTTTATACAATTCTATGCCGCAAGTCACGTCGCGGCGACTGGCGGCATGCTCTAAACAACTTCTTCCATTTGTTTTCTCCGCAGTCACTGTTGCAAGACGCGCGTTGCTTGAGCATGTAGCTCCTGGCTAAGGGGTGATGAGGTTGTTTTTCAGGGCATTCTTCAGCGGAGCGCTGCGACCGGGCGACAACTGCGCAGGTGCGGGCGGGAAATCTCGGACAGAGTGGCGACTTCAACTGGCTCGGAGTACTCCACGTGCATCTACGTTAGTATACTACCCGCACCTTGCTGTAGACTAATCTCTATTCACTAAAGTTCCAACATCACACGTCGTGGAAATTCTACATAATAATTATGAGCGATTTTTAAACTACCCGAAAGAAAATAGGGGCACCAATTTTTAGGCTGTTATTTAATAATATTAATGATTAAGTGATTTTTATGAACAGATATGTTTGGAGTAGAGATTTAAAAATTGTTTAAAAATATTGTCAACTTAAAATTTATTTATTTTGGTCGATTTACGCAAAAAACCGGGCAAGAGCGAGTCGGACTCGCGCACCGAGGGTTCCGTACCATCATATGTTTTTAAATTTTCATCGGCGAGGCCTATATTTGTTAGATAATTTTAACACAGTGCACTGCGGTGAATATTGCAGTTTTATGTCGGCGCCATCTCTTGACCGACAGTGGAACTAATGTAACTTTTGTTGATGATTTCTGAAAAAGTGTGCTAAATAGAATAATTTCAGATTTTTCTCTTTGCAAACTTCGGAGATAAGGGGGGGGGGGACGGCATTTTTTTTACATTTTTCATCAAAAGTCGAAAACTATGCGGTCTAAAAAAATTTAAAAATGTTTGAGAATGTGCAAACTGCGCCCTTTCATATGATACCCCACATGCCCTAGTAATTTTTCAGACCCCCTTTCAGTCCTTATTGCAAAAAATATACATATATCTTTTTATTTCTTTCTTATTTTTAAAATAGTTGGGCAAATGTGATGACGTTTGCCCAACTATTCCAAATTTCAAGTTGATAGCATTAATAGTTCTTGAGATATCCAGCTGTGACAGACAGACAGACAGATTGAGTCTCACCATAAGGGTTCCGTTTTACCATCTTGGTACGGAACCCTAAAAACACTTTCCGCAAAACCAATATAAACTTTCTTATAAAGTCATTTCATGTTTACCTCCAATGGGTATCGAGGAGGACGGGGAGTGGAGGGCGGGGTTCAGGGGATCAGACCGGAATAATCATTCTGAGAGCTTACGGTCCATCAATAATGAACGAAATGCTCACTAGACACAAACTGGTAGGAGGAATACCCCTTCTCAATGGAGGAACTCCATGCTGCCTAACTTCTAAAAACACTTTTTTTATTAAAGTTATTTTGAAAAATTTTAATACATTCATAGATGATGGGCACAAGATTAATGTTGCTATGACTGGGATCATTCTCGTCAAGATCAAATACGCGCTCGCTAACGCAGACGACGTGGTCAGAATACCACCAAACATCTTCAAGTGAGTATCACACCCTCACTGCGACCTTATGCACTTTTAACGAAAGCCCACACCTCTTCCCACTTGCCACTTTGACCCTTAAGTGTAAGACATAGTGTTAATATTGTTAGCCTGACAATAATTGAGGGATGTATGTAGAGTAATCCCTCGCTATTTTGGCAAATTGCGTTCTCTGTGTATTCCACCATCATACCACACTGCGATCGCCAACCCGCCTGCCGAGCGTGGCGATTATGGCAAACCCTCCCTAAATTGGGGGAGGCCTATGTCCAGCAGTGGACGTCTATCGGCTGAAACGAACGAACGAACGATTTTGGCAAATTGTATTTGTAGTCGAATTCAATAATATAAAAATAGATCCCAAGCATTCATGCTCTGTCAATCCTTCACTATTCTATCCCCGTTCTCTGCAACAGGTCAGACAGCAAGGTCATGTTCCTAGCAGCTCGGGACACTCCATGGTACGCCAAGCCGGAGTCCTACGTCACTCACCCTGAGTACGAGTACTCCACCCTCAACACCATCGCCGTCGTCGAGCTGAACCTTGACGATACTGACGACTGTGAGTCACTTGTTTCTTTTATCTTTGTTGGTGAGCTATCAGCAATAAAGCGCATACTATCTACATTTTTGCTGCAAAATTCTGGGCAGCCCAGCTCATTTACTGATTAAAATTCACTTTAATGTATCCGAACGTCACACATCAAGTTTCAGAAAGGGGATAAACGACCGTCCGTCAATTGTTTTTTTTTTTTCGTGATATATATTTTATTCTTGTCGTAGGTAATCTGAATTTTGTCAGCTCGGAACTAAGTTGCATTATCAGTTCCTTTCAACCGATACCTCATACCAGCAGCCTATTTGCGTAACACAGTTTCAATCATAAATCCAAATCCAAAAGATTTGGAAGGAAATTGCTAATCCATTGCTTCATATGTTAAAACATATGAAGCAATCTCAACAAGCTCAACAACGTAAATCATGCAATAAGTGTTGTTAAACTTTCAAAATCAAAGGCATTGCCATTGAAGTGTGTTACACAATTATTCCGCTGCAGTTTAGGGTACAAGTTACTAACGGGCAACATTTGGCAAACTTGACGAGTTGACAGTGTCAAAGTTCAAACAATCGTATTGTCAAGTTGATTTTAATGTACATTACAGTTCCGTTGAATCCAATTTGCATCCCAACTGGCGAAACATTCAACACCTCTAGGTATCTCTACTTAACTGGCTTTACAGACGGTGAGTAACTAATTGTATTATACTCCTTTATATTTAGACACCGATTATATGGTCAAGCTGGATCGCGATCCGTGATCACAATCAATGACCGTGCCAATTTTACCGACAGACTCGTATGATTTTTTTCTTTTTCTTTCGGAAAGCACATGAAGATTTTCATTATATTTTGCAGAAAATAAAAAAATGGAGAAAGTAATCTACAACATACAATATTTGGAAAAACAAGTATGCGAAGAATTTTATAACAGAGCAGGGGTAAGTTTATAAAATAAATTGACAAAGTGCGCTACGAAGGTTTGATGTTAGCACCGACGCAATTTGGTACATTTCAGCTGTTCTTTAGAAAGGAGATCTGCACCATTATTGCGTAATACACTTCAAGCACAATGTGAATCATTTTGAAGGATATTGCTATCTGTTGCCACATGGTCAAAATTTTCTATGCTCAACAACGTAAATAACCTGATGAATGTTATTGAACTAAAAGCCATTGCTACTGTTAGTGTGTTATGGAACTACCCTGCCAGTGTGATTATTTAGCTGGGAGAAACCTGTATTCCAAATAGGTAGAAAAAAGTGGACCAGACCCGAATAAACTGTATTTATGCCTTTTAATCGTCCACTTGCTTTATCAAAATACTTCCTTTTCTGTCTTTCTGTATTCTTTATTTCCCCTTCTACATTTGTGGTAATAAACTTATCGAATCAGTTTCCTCTTATGTCCACTATCATCATCATCCTCCTGCATTTTCCTCAATTCTCTTGGTGTCGGTGCAACGTTTCTTCTTCCATACAAATCTAATATCTGTCTTTTTTCTGTTCTTGTCTGTTCTCAAGCGCTTCGTCGCTTTTTAGGGTTCCGTACCCAAAGGGTAAAAACGGAACCCTATTACTAAGACTTCGCTGTCTGTCCGTCGGTCTGTCTGTCACCAGGCTGTATCTCAAGAACCGGGATAGCAAGACTGTTGAAATTTTCACAAAGTATGTATTTCTGTTGCCGCTTTATCAACAAATAGTAAAAACAAAATAAAATAAACATTTAAGGGGGCTCCCATACAACAAATGTATTTTTTTCGACGTTTTTGCCTTGTGGTACGGAACCCTTCGTGTGCGAGTCCGACCGGCACTTGGCCAGTTTTTTTTCTTTTACCCTGATGATATCATTACATCATTTGCACTACTTCTATTTCCAGTTGTCATCTCAGAAACGAATCCCGTCTGCATATTTGTGTGGTTATTCGCCGAGCAACGTGACACAGTGTGTCTGGGACAACGGGATGGCGCTTGTGTCCAACGTGACTGGATATTTCTATCTGGTGTGTATAGCGTATCCTTCACCCCGAAATGTTCTGTTATCTCTGCCTTCCCTTCAGGAAATACAAGCGTATTTTGTTTAATGTTGTTTCTTCAACTGAATCTCATCATCAGATTGGCTTCGGTATCCAAGGCCCCGGTTGCGCGGCCCCCGCTCGCTTCATCGACTTGTTCCCGTACTTCTTCTGGATCAATTCCGTCACCAGTCCGGACGAGGTCTTCTAGGACGCTGGCTATAGGCGCAAGGAACAACAAAAATATGAAGAGTTCGTTAAAAAAAAAATCGTAAATCTTACTCTTGTTGCTTTACATCAGCAGGTACTTAAGAAGTATTGTAGAATATAACACAGTGGAGGGCAAAAAAGGATGGCTTTTTGGTTAATACGCATGAATGATCTCCCCCGAAAAGTACGAATCGACACTTTTAAATAATATTATTTTTGCTGTAGGGAATTCTCACGAAGTTACTCTATGAATCAACTTAAAAAAACCTGGTGGTTCTCAATTTGGTTGTTTTTTTTTTTCCGGACTTAAAGAATAGCACCACTCCATACTTCCCGTGGGTGTTGTAAAAGGCGACTAAGGGTCGTACCGGAGAATGGGCAGCAGCGTTCTCTATGCATTCCACCAACATACTATACTGCGATTTTCGGCTGAAATGATGATGATGATGATTTTTTTTTAACTCAGATCTCCTTTATTTATAAGCCGATTTGCAAAATTCTTTTTCGATTACCTGATCAATAAACCCTCTTACCTCTTGTACGAGTTCTCTAATCTCTCCTAAAAAGATCTTGGGATTAATTTTGCACTTGCGTATTATTCGTCCTAAATCAAGAAATGTTGTAACTCTGGATGCAAGTGTTAGTGTAAGAACCCGACCGCCTAGTGGCGCCCTCATCGTTGGTTTGGTTATTTATTTTATTTTAGAATGAAAATGCAGAAAATAAGCACGTTGAGTTGTGCTCCACAAGATTATACGTAAATATTATTATAAACGGTAGTTTTACATTGTTTAGTTTTATTATAATCACTAAAACGGAAAATAGTGGCCACTATAATCATATGCGCACTACGCGTCATACTGATAGCACGCCAAATCCTGCATCTCGCAAGCAGAGTTTGCCGCGCAACTAGCACATATACAACGGCCCGACATGAATAGCCAGTATCAGTCAGTAGCCCGCCAGACACAACACCCGTCTGGTCGGAGGATCCTCCCTTTTCTATGGAGGATGAGTGAACTTTACATCCTGTTACTCATACGTCTCTACTGGTGACCACGAACATGAACATCAGCACAGCCTTCGTGCACTTACTCCAGCGTGACGTCTTCATCATCATTCCCGCAAGCTTTAGTAGTCATCCCTTCCAAAAGGTAGTTTAGTATGGAGAAGAATTGGTAAGAAACTCCACCGTTACTCTTTTAATTTTTTTTGTTGTATAATTTGTATACATTCATTATGTAATAACATGTGGTGACGATGTACCTAGAATAAAATTACTTTACCACAAAAGGTTAAAATAATTAAAAATAAGTCAATGACATACGTTAAGTAATAGGTC
Organism: Mesoligia furuncula; assembly: GCA_916614155.1. Classification (NCBI taxonomy): domain Eukaryota; kingdom Metazoa; phylum Arthropoda; class Insecta; order Lepidoptera; family Noctuidae; genus Mesoligia; species Mesoligia furuncula. The sequence continues at coordinate 523,447 of OU744814.1, forward strand.
ATTGATATAGATTAGAGACAAGAAAGGACCTAGTCTTGAACCCTGTGGAACGCCCATGGTGACCGCTGATCCTGCAGATCTCTTGTCATCAACATCAACTCTTAGAATTCTGTTGTTCAGGTAAGAAGGCAGGGAAGGTCGAGTGTTCGGCCATTCACACCGTAGAGTTAAAATTCTCTGATGAGTGTATCATGATGTACGAAATTCGAAGGCCTAAGGCAAATCGCAAAAAATGCCAAGATCCATTTTTCGAACACTTTGCTCAAGGTATCTAAATAGGCCGATTCATGGGATCATTTAGTTGTGTTGTGCTACCAGATTTAAACAGTAGAACTTTGCACGTTTCAGTAAGTCAGGTAATATGCCAGATGCGATACAAGAGTCAAAAACAACTGCAATAACATCAATTATTTGAGACATGGAGTGTTCCGACAAACCATAAAGATAATTTTTTTAACATAATAGGTATAATAGGATTATTTATCTAAAAATTTATTTACGTACTTGTGTTTATGTTTTTTTTTACGACTTTTAGGTATCTCTGTTTATGCTGTACCGGTTGTCGCCATCATTTAAATGACGGCTGTCGCTGCAAACCAGCACTATGGCTCTGCCTAGCATAGTGTCACAGCATTACCCTGAGCGGTGGCCGTTTTGCGTGATTGTGATAAATATTTTTCCCAAAATTTTTCTTATTGTGTTTGGGTTCCTATTTTTTATAACTCAATGGGTCGCGTTTAGTGCAAATAAAGTAACTTCTTTCAATACAATGTTGATGAATTCGCACGACTACACCGGCACGTCGTCTGTGTGGTGCCGGACTTAAAGATGTCTGTGTGGTGCCGGCCTTAAAGAATTGCACCACCCCTTACTTCCCGTGGGTGTCGTAAAAGGCGACTAAGGGTCTTACCCTTACCGGAGAATGGGCAGCAGCGTTCTCTATTTATTCCACCATCATACCATACTGCGATCGCCAACCCGCCTGCCAAGCGTGGCGATTATGGCAACCCCCCCCCCCCCCAAAATTGGGGGAGGCCTATGTCCAGCAGTGGACGTCTATCGGCTGAAACGACGATACACCGGCACGCTGCTCGAGCCCGTAGTCACCGTGAGATGCCTACATACTATTTTATAATCAAAACAAATATATCACAGATCGAAGAACATGAAGTGGTCATTTTACAGAGTGTGCGTGTTTGTGATGGTGATAAACAGAACTTCTATAAAACATGTATACATACATTTTTTTTTGTAAGTCTGCTCTGTCCCATGCCTGGGCCCCCCTCCACTACTTCAATCGTTGGTGAGCCCGCGCGTCCTCTTTCTAATTTTGGTGAAATCTATCCAGTTCATTCCGCCATATCCTACGTGGCTTACCACGACCTCGCCTCACTGTCTCAGGGTACCAGTTCTGTGCTACCCGGGCCCCCAGCAGACATGTCATGCCCAGTCCCATTTAAGTTGGACAGCCTTTTGAGCCACGTCAGCTATCTTTGTTTTGGAGCGCAGTATTGTGTTTTGAACACGATCCGTTAATTAAACACCTGCCTCCATTGCGCTCTATTGCTCGTTGGCAGATCTTGTGTTTGGAGTTCTGGATGTTAGTCAAAGACGAAGTCTGTGCACCATAGGTTAAGACGGGAAGAATACAATGTTCATATGCCTGTGATCAACGCTATATGCAATTATCCCCTGAGTAGTTCCTTATAGTGTAGTTCCTGAATAAGTTCCTTCATGGACCAGTAACTCTTCCAGGCGTTTCCCGTTCGTCTTGTGACTTTAAAATGACCCCCCGACCGAACCGGTCGAATTGGCGGTGCTTGGGGTAGGCCTCTATCCAGCGGTGGACGTCTTGTGGCTGAAATGATGATGATGATATTTCATACTTAATTATTACATAATTTTTAAGATATTCGGAGCAAATAAATTAGGTTTCCCATTTTTCTACGTATTTTATGGCAAATGAAGAGTAAAAAACCGGGCAAGAGCGAGTCGGACTCGCTCACCGAGGGTTCCGTAACATCCGGGTTTATGCATAAGGTTTATGTTTATGAAATTAAATGTTATTTTTTTATACTTGAGTTGGTTGAAAAAAAGGTAAATTGCGGTTTACGATTTATGACGTATTAAAAAAAAACTACTTACTAGATCTCGTTCAAACCAATTTTCGGTGGAAGTTTACATGGTATTGTACATTTATTGGTACATGGTATTGTACGTTTACATGGTATTGTACATACATATTTTTTTTAGTTTTATCATTATCTTATTTTAGAAGTTACACACATTTTACGACTTTGGAAGTGTCTCTCGCGCAAACTATTCAGTTTAGAAAAAAATTATATTAGAAACCTCAATATCATTTTTGAAGACCTATCCATAGATACCTCACACGTATGGGTTTGAAAAAAAAAAAATTTTTAGTTTCAGTTCAAAAAACAATAAATTTTGGGGTTCCCCATACTTATATGGGGAACCCCAAAATTTATTGTTTTTTTTCTATTTTTGTGTGAAAATCTTAATGCGGTTCACAGAATACATCTACTTACCAAGTTTCAACAGTACAGTTCTTATAGTTTCGGAGAAAAGTGGCTGTGACATACGGACGGACAGACAGACGGACAGACAGACAGGCAGACAGACAGACATGACGAATCTATAAGGGTTCCGTTTTTTGCCATTTGGCAACGGAACCCTAAAAAGTATAAAAATGAGTTTTGGCTATTTTACTTTTGGTAACGAAGAGTAAATGAAAAAATAAATGTCTGATCGCATTTTGCGGCTTTCAGTCAATCGCACAAACTCTACGAATGAACCCTCCATTTGTTAACTACTCCATGTCTGTATGCAATGTAAGTTGTTTGTCACAACAGTTTTATGATGATCATTGATATTAGTCATTTGATTATTAATACAATGGTCTCACTTAGTGGATCGGTATATACCTGCGAGTAGACATAGTTTTGTGTCTGAATGTGACACTTGTTATTATTGCAGCCATAATGGATTTACAAACGCTTCTGTTATTAAAATTGACTCTGATTATCGGTAAGTTTTTTTTCTATAACACAGTCTCACCGGGACAGGGACACCACTACGCAACCTGTTACCATCAGTACATGATTCTGAAGCCTCTTGATTTAAAATTTTTCATTGGTTATTAAAAATAAAATAGCTGTTACATACTATTGCTTATTATACACGGTACAGGAATTTCTGTAATATTATTTTAAAGAAAGTAAAACCTGCAGATAAATCAGAGGTCGAAAAAACAAAAAAATATCCAAAAAGACTCTGGAAGGTAAAAACTACCTTTGCAAAATAATGTAAGTTTTGGTTTAGCTCAGATGATGATGAATATAAATATCTCCGGTCAAAGATTGAACTCTTTTGTGATGGAGGATACTAGTGAGGATGAGGTTTCTCGCCTTGTGGAATGTTCGATAAATCGAATAAACTCTTAAAACAACTTATTACAAGGCTGATACGGTAAAGTATATTCTATCGTGCAAAGAGCAGACAAAAATAGGCCTTAAGGTGACGAACAGACGACACTGGATCTAGGAGTAGGAACGATTGTTGCCATTTTTTTACTTTCTAGGGCGTTCGTCAGCGGCGCACTGCGACCGGACAACTGCGCAGGCGCAGGAGGGGAACCTCGGACAGAGTGGCGACTTCAAGTGGCTCGGAGTCCTCAAGGTGCATCTATGTTAGTACCCGCATCTTGTTTTGACCTATCAAGCTTTGACTGGTGCATATAACGCTATCACTGCTGGGTAAGGCTCGACCGAGATGAGTTTTTTGTTCTCGGCCGAGACCGAGACCGAGAATAAAATAATATCTCGGCCGAGATCGAGAGCCGAGACCGAGAATAGACAATGCGTGAAAACATTTTTTTTTAATACTGTTATTTTTTTAATACACTACTAATTGTTTAACAAAATTAACTGTTTTAATAATCTAAGTTAAATAACATTATATTATAACGTAAAAAAAGCAATTTTTCGGCATTTTCGCCCTTCAAAGAGTGTCGCTTCTCGTCATACAATTGTCCAGCTTTGCTAAACAGTTGTTCACTTGTTACGCTAGTAGGCGGCGCAGATAAAAACTTATTTGCTGCAGGCTTAAGCACCTTAGAAGGTGACGAAAACCTGAACCTGAAAGCATTTCTTTGCAGTCTTGGCTCTCTAAGAAAGCTTTCTAGCGCTATTTCGATCACAGAGCTTGAACTGTATTCATCATTGGTCATTGGCTCGTCCTCCAACTCTATCGAATCATGAGCTGCCCATAAGTTGGATTGATTTGTTGCAGCCATGTTCGACGAGTTAGTTGAAGATGCCCATGTCGTCTCACGAGAATCTGATCCTACATTTTCATTGTAAGTGAGAATTGTTTTTTTTTTTAATATAGCCTTTTTTTCCAATATATTCACAGATGAATGGGATAAGCTTCGTACAGCCATATCTGTGATCGTTCTCATCAGAATGAAATACGCGCTCGCTCACGCAGACGACGTGGTCAGGATTCCACTAAACATCTTCAAGTGAGTCGGACGAATTTACAGTAGAAACTATAGTAAATCAAAACATTGAAAAGATTGACTACTAGAGATTGAGATCGTCTCAATTCAAAATCAGATCAAAAGACATTTATTGAAACTAGGCTGAGAATCAGCACTTATCAGCAGTCCCCCCCACGCCCCCTTCACGCCTAGTGCTTTAGCTGGGAAGAAGAAGTGGCGCAACAACCTCCCCAGCAAGAGCAGCTATTTCCAGTCAAACAAAATAATCTCCAACATATTGCGCACGCTCAAATGTGCATGCTTCCTCCTTTTCTGTGCTCTGAAGCCATTTTCATTTTTTCTGTAGAACGAACAGCACAGCCATGTTCCTAGCAGCTCGGGACACTCCATGGTACGCCAAGCCAGCCTCCTACGTCACTCACCCTGAATACGAGTACTCCACCCTCAACACCATCGCCGTCGTCGAGCTGAACCTTGACGATACTGACGACTGTGAGTCTTCTGTTTTTAGTTTAGTCTTTATTGGTGTGCCATTTGCTGGTCATTGCTAATCCGCATAGTGTTAGAAAAAGTTGTCTGCTCAACAACGTAAAATGAATGTTGTTGAACTGTTAAATTGCTACTGTTAGCGTATTACGTAATTACGAGGGCTGCTATTTATTTATATGAATAACAAAGCATTTATTATGGTTTTATTGCTTTTCAAAGTATTCGCCATGATGATGGATGCACTTTTGAATACGTTGGAACCAATTTTCGTAGCACTTTTTCCATTCAGATTGAGGTATCTCCAAAACGTGCATTTTGAACGCAACAACGGCCTCTTCACGGCTCGAAAAACGTTGACCACGTAATTTATTCTTCACAGTTGGGAATAAATAGAAGACGTTGGCCGACCCGTTAATTCGTCGAGTTAGCCCTCGCCGAAAATCGTAATAAATCATAGCACGAAAATTTTCACGAGTTTTTAAATCCATGGTGATAAAGACACGCAATTTTCAAAAAGACGCCACAAAGGAAAAACAAATGACAGCTACATGAAACAAATTGTATTCTTCAGCCAAAGAGTTTTCACATTGTTCTTTTCATTTGTTTTGTCATTTTTAAATGTTATAATTACTTTTTTAATATTGTTCTGTAACTGTCCAGTTCCGGATGTATAAATAGCCTCTATACCGCTGGTCATCAGAATCTTTCAAAAACAAACGTGTTGACTATATATAATATTAATGGTAATTCCAGTTCCGTTGACTCCTATTTGCCTGCCCACCCCGGACACATTCAGTGCTTCTAGATACCTCTACCTCATGGGTTTTACAGACGGTAAGTAATTTATTATTTTGTCAATTAGGTACATTTATAATATTCATGATAATTATTGGCGGCCTCATGCCACCCACTGCTGCACTGGTGAGTATATGCACAGAACATTAGTACATAGTACAAGTAGTACACGCCTCCTCCCTTACATATTACTTTATATTGTTTTTGATATCGTAATTAATAACATACTAATAATTTTAACCTTTTGTAACCACCAATCATTACTTTTTTTTTAGATAATCAAGTGTTGGAGAAAGTTATTTACAAAATACAATATGTAGACAACACAGTATGCGAAGAATTTTATAATAGAACAGTGGTAAGCAATTTTGAATATACTAAACAAGTACATTGTGCGTCTCTGGTTTTAATGTTTCTTGCTCAATAAAGAATAAATGAATTTGCACGCAGACAAATGCACTTTCAGATGCTTTTAAAAACCGGGCAAGAGCGAGTCGGACTCGCGCACCGAGGGTTCCGTAACATCCGGGTTTATGAATAAGGTTTATGTTTATGAAATTAAATGTTTTTTTATTATTTTTATATTTGAGTTGATTGAATAAAATGTAAATTGCGGTTTACGATTTATGACGTATTAAAAAAAAACTACTTACTACATCTCGTTCAAACCAATTTTCGGTGGAAGTTTACATGGTACATCATATATTGTTTTTAGTTTTATCATTCTCTTATTTTAGAAGTTACGGGGGGGGGGGACACATTTTACCACTTTGGAAGTGTCTCTCGTGAAAACTATTCAGTTTAGAAAAAAATGATATTAGAAACCTCAATATCATTTTTGAAGACCTATCCATAGATACCCCACACGTATGGGTTTGACGAAAAAAAAAATTTTTAGTTTCAGTTCTAAGTATGGGGAACCCCAAAATTTATTGTTTTTTTTCTATTTTAGTGTGAAAATCTTAATGCGGTTCACAGAATACATCTACGTACCAAGTTTCAACAGTATAGTTCTTATAGTTTCAGAGAAAAGTGGCTGTAACATACGGACGGACAGACAGACGGACAGACAGACAGACAGACATGGCGAATCTATAAGGGTTCCGTTTTTTGCCATTTGGCAACGGAACCCTAAAAAGGTAATCAGTTATGTTTTATAACTACGTGTGAACTCAAACTCAAACTCAAAGCATTTATTTCAATTAAACCTTGTACAGGCACTTTTGAATTGTCAAAATTAAATGGTCTGTCAGTTAGTCAGAAAGTTGAAGCTAGTTGCCCATTCCAAAACGTAGATCTCTATGGAGAAGAACGGGCAAGAAACTCCATGGACACTCTTTTAAATCAAGTTATTACAAAATCCTGGGTACATTATTCTTGTTGCTTCTGTATGTGAGAACAATGTAAAAAAAAAAGACAAATGAAGAAACAATTCAAAATATAAGATTAAAAATAAGCCTTGGCAGTTAAGAGATGACCAGTCTCAACCGACGGCACCCGTTCACGAACATGACGCGTGGATCAGCACCATCCAGCTCAACCATTTTGTAGGGAACCGAATAATCCAACACACGCGCCACCATCGGTGAGACATTTAAGTGAGCATGACACGTTCTCAACTGCCATGCTCTTTCAAGTCAACAACAAAAGAAAATCATAATAAACGAAAACATGGTTCTTACATTTACAAAATTTAAAAAAAAAATGCTTCTTAATTATACAAAACTATAGTTTGCAATTTATTTAAGATGTTAATATAATTTACTACCAAACAGGAAGAGGTATCTAATATTGCAGTATTCAACAATTAAAACTGGATTGAATATAATAAAAAAGTTATGTTCGTAATGTCAGAAATATTGAAAAAAAAAAAGGGAAGCACCTCTTCCAAATATTGTAATTTTAACTAGTGAGCCCAAGTGCCTGTGGAGCAGGACCAGCATTAAGCCAAGCATTTTTATCTACGATATAATCATCCAACTTGTAATATGCTTGTCTACATAGTGTGCGTTTAATGCATGTTTTAAATTTCTTCTCATTTAATTGAAGAATATCGAATGGTATTTTATTATAACATTTTACACAGTAACCCATAAAAGAAGTTTTTACTTTAGACAATCTGAAACGCGGTTGATCTAATTTGTCCCTATTTCTAGTGTTAAAATTATGCCTGTCACTTATCTTACTAAAAAGATGTAGATTTTTCGAACGTACATAATGTTTTCATATATATATTGACAAGCAACCGTCATGATGTTAATTTCTTTAAACAGTTCTCGTAGAGAATCGCGTCTGCTGAGCTTGTAGATGGCTCTGACAGCCCTCTTTTGCAGAATGAAGATAGAAGTGATGAAGTAGCGGCAAATATACTTATAGATTGATCATTTAAAAAACGGAATAAATCAGGTTTTGCAATGTATTAAGATATATTAAATGATAAATGATTTATTTTCTGTAACTAGGTTTGTACAAACACTTTTACACGCCAATTATGATTATGACACAATTGTCGTGATTTTATATTGGAAACATTATGTCGTCGTAGCCGTCATCGACTACCTGAGTGCCAAAGATGTTTTTAAAACACAGAATTAATTACTCATATTCATTATTTGTCTATTATTTCAATAAATGGTACATATAAATTACATTTTTAAATATTTATAAATCCTTAAACAAAACAATAGTGTATCCTTAAACAGAATTAATGGAAGTTAATTAATAATTGAAGAATTACCAGAATTTAAATAATATGCTTTGAGAAAAGGATGGTACAGCCGTGCCGCTTTTTGCTCAACTTGGCGGGGGCACTACCGTGGCCCCAGATTTCATTACTCAGAGCTATGTAGCTCCTCACCGACTAACAATAAAACAAGGAATGTATAAATAACATAAATCCTACTAATATTATAAATGCGAGTTTGTGAAGATGTTTGGATGTTTGTTACTCAATCACGCGTAAACAGATTTAGATGAAATTTGATAACGAGATAGTTTAAGTAGGTACCGGGAAAGGACATCGGATAGTTTTAACCCGATATTCTCACGGGATCGAAACTTACGCGGGTGAAACCGCGGGGCACTGCTAGTGATTATATAAATACCTATCATATAAAGAAAAAATATAATTTTATCTCAAATCCAGGTATAAAGGATTGTGATCAGATATCGTATGTTGCTTGTAGAATAATCTGACAAAAAATCAGAATTATTGTATGTATACTCGTATTAGTATGGTTTTTATTGTAAAAAAAAAGTTTTTAGAGGTATTTTCATGATTTTTTTCTATCGTATCAAATTAGTTGTATTATTTTTCCAACACACTACCTACATAGCATATATCCTGAAGAATAACATATATTTTTCTGATTTTGTTTACTGTAGTCAATCATATACTTTTACGCATTATAAAACTTGCATTTTTTGCGTTTAGGTTCTGTAGTCTCCTTATGTGCATACTCATTAAAGATCCGACATACTCGCATATATTCTCATAGATGAGATCTATCCATTGACATAATTATATTACCGCTATTGGGCATTATTTGGGTGCTATTTGGCAGAATAACCCAATCTCCTTTTATGGAATTTCGTTCAGTAGTTAAGGCGTGAAAAGGTACCAGACAGACAGACTTTTTCTATATTGATAATAGTCCTTGAAGATAAAAGACAAAAGCGGCTCACTGTCTAGTTTGGCCACTTTTATCCATTACTTCTCTGTCTTCTACTTTTTCATTTTGCCTTGATTTCCCCTTCCTTATTATTTTGAAGTGATAAACTTAACGTGTTTAATTAAAGGACTAATCAGCTTCCTCTTATTTTCTCTATCATCATCATCATCCTCCTAATTTCTTCCCAATTCGTTTCAGGTCGGTGCAGCAAGTCTTTTTCTTTCAAACGAATTATGATTAATTCTTCCCTATGAGTTCCAATATTTGTCTATTCACTTTTACTCTGACGAGGTAATGCAACAGTCCTTCTGTTTCCAGGTGCCACCTGTACAGCTCACCCCTTCTGCACACCTGTGTGGGTACGCGCCGAACAGTGTGACACAGTGTGTCTGGGAGAACGGGATGGTGCTTGTGTCTAACGCAACTGGGTCCTACGACCTGGTATGTATTGTGTCCTACACTACGAAGTATGTCCTATTATCCTCTGTTCATGTTTATGATCCTGCGGTCGATCCCAGTATTATTGGATTTGATCAGGTCTTGTAGACTGTACACTTGTAGACCATTTTCTATTTTATTAAGTACCTGGAACTTGTTGACAGGCCTACACTGTCCTTCTATACCCAATTAAAACTAATTTGAAAACATTGTAAAATCTAATATTTTTAAAAGAGTAACCGTGGAGTTTCTTACCGGCTCTTCTCCATAGGAAACGACCAGTTGGAATCGTGCACTTAGCTCCTGACGTTTCATAAGAGCCCATTTATGTGAAATTTTGATCATTATGTTAGAGGATGTTTCTAAGCAGCAACGCGGAGTCTAGATTTGTGCTCAGTTGATGACAATAGGTTGTGTTTATAGGTATGTCGCAGCCAACTGGTTTAATTACCCGTTTAGTTAACCGCCTAGCCTTTTAACTAAACGGCGGCCGTTCAACTAACAGCGTGAATGACATTCAATTATAGTTTAGGTTGAAACTGTAACCCATCACGCGCGAGCCGAATTGGTCAGAGTAACTAAGCCGGGGTACCCCGACCAAATGGGTTAGGTTAGGTTAGAACTGTGATCAACCGCGTGCGAGCCGAGAGAGCGAAGCGAGGCGAGCACTACTTTTAAAGGCCAGGCGGTTAACTAAACGGCTAATTTAACCAGTTGGCTGCAACACATACATATCTTACCAAACTATCCTTTCGGGGAGTACAAGCGTGCGTGCTTGTGAGTGCGTGCGTGTGTATGTTTTAGCTGCCAATAGGCTCGCTCCTTATGACAATCAAGGGACTTGGCGAAATGTATTGAACATGCCTTCCACTTCAAAAAAAAAGAAAAAAAAAAAAAAAAAAAGATGGCGCTGCCGTCACGTACAGTATAGCTCCGTATAAATGTGTTGTTTAAAATATAAAGAAACAGAAATCAGTGACAAAACTAACTCTAACGGATAGACCGTCGTGCATATATTAGTGACTAATGTTAGTGGAAGGATTCATTAAGACAATATAAGTTAAGTGATATACAAAAAAAAAACTGCCTAATCATCTGTGACGAGTGGACAAAAAGTGCAAATTCAAGTAACTTATAAAGGCAAAGTCGATGATACACTTCGACAATATTGGATCGGACGTTTCACATCTTAATCACAGAAGCATTGGATGTCTCATTCACAAATTGGACGCATAGAAGTAAGAAAAGAGTAACCATAATGTCGTTTGTTTACATTGGTTTTTGAATAAATTTAAATCAGCTGACAGCTGTGAACGAATTCACAGTGTTACAAGACAAATGAATGTCAAAATTTAAATAAGAGCCATCTATGCAAATAAGAATAAAAATAGGAAAGTGTTACCAGAGAGAAAAAAAAAACCCCTATTAAAACTTTAAAAGAGTGCCATCTAATGAGCAGAAATTAAATTAATACATCACATGGTATATGGGCTAAAAATACGACATACAAAGATACGGTTCAAGTGGTCGAGATGGTATAAGACCCTACCTGTGTGGGCGACAAGGTGAGCGTTCGGATCTCAGATACTGTAAAACTTTGTGTTCATTTTTGACACAAAATAATTCCCAAGATGAATTTCTTCGACAGTTTAAACGTAACGTTTAGGCGTCCCAGGCCCCGTACGCAATCGGAATCACCAACTATCGACGACAGAGACACTGTAATTCCGAACACAATGGAGTTAACCACCAATAGTATGCCAGACATGTCTGATGATGAAGACGACCAAGTCAAGTTGTTAAGAGAGGAGATACAAAATCTTGCAAAACAGTTAGAGAGTGCTCATAAAGAAATAGAAATATTATCGGTTGAAAATAGTACACTAAAGCGTGAAAATGATAATTTGATAAGAAAAAATAACGTGTATAAAATAGTAGCCACAAATAGTCCAATTAAATCCAACCAAAATACACCAAGAAAAAAAAAACCCCACAGGAACTGTAAAACAAAGCAGACGCAAACAGATATTTTGGAACGAGAAAAAACTGATATAACTATTAACACACAAAATAAACTAGATACTACCAAAAATGAACAGGGGACAAAAACACATACGAATAATTCAGACATAAAAGAAATAAAGACTTCTATAGGAACAAAACCCAAAACCCAGACCGAGATTCACACTCCACAACAACTGAAACAAAACAAATTGTGCATTCTGAGTGCTAATAAACAAAACAGGATCCTGTCTTTATTAGAAGAAAATTTTGAGAAACAATATAATTTTTGTCACTATTTAACAACAGATGGAGCTACATGTGACCTCCTGCAGGGTATACACACAAAACTGACGGATTACACGATGAAGGACTACTGTGTGATTTTAATTGGTGAACAAGACTTTAAAATAGCTAAAAATTACTCTGAACTCATATTAGATATAAGGAAGACTCTTAGTGACATAACTCATACTAATATTATTATCTGTCTACCCACATATAAATATAACATGAACTCAAATATGTATAATTGGCGAGGCATGAACTTTAATTATACTTTATGTCAAGATATCTGGACACACAAATATGCTCATGTATTAGATTCAAATGCAAATGTCGAATATGATTATAATACATTCTTCAGGCAGTCTGGCCAACTAAATAATTTTGGGTTCCGTTCAATATTTGTTAATCTTCTAGAGTTAATTAATTACATTCAATGCATCAATATTTATAACAATAAGACTGTAAATACTACCCTAATAACATTAACGTCTCACAATCCCACACACGTATTAGAAACAGAAAAGCAGTTTTTTCGTCACTAAAAGCCTTAACGTGATGCATCAAAACATAGCGGGGCTTTTAAATAAGGTCGATGCTTTAAATGTTTGCCTAGACGAATTGTCAGAAAAGGACATAAGTGTTGATGCGCTGTGTGTTACCGAGCACTTCATGATGTCAGGGTACGAAAGCCATTTAAATATCCCCAATTACTCTTTAGCATCTTTTTTCTGTAGGAAAGAAAGTAAACGAGGTGGGGCTTGTATTTTGATTAGAAACGGGCACCAATGGAGAGAAGTTCCGTATATAGCTGGGGCATCAATAACTGGTGTAATTGAGTGTTGCGGTGTGGAGCTCATACAATACAATTTGATTATCTTGTGTATCTACAGAGTACCGAAACGAAATAACCTAAATGTATTTTATGAAACAATAGAACAAATATTACAAAAAATATGTAAAAAGAAGTATGAGTATATTATAATGGCGGGAGATTTTAACATTGACATAATGAAGAAAAATAGGGTTGTGTTGGATTTCGAATGTCTGTTATTAAATTTCAATCTTAAAAACAACCAACCAGAATTCATAGCCAAACTTGCATTGACAATTTCGCACATAATTTTAGAGCCAAATGTAAAACGGACGTTATTGAATTTGCACTGTCAGACCACACAGCGCAAATAATAAAATTCCCGGTGAAAAAAACTTTTATGTTAAAATACTGGCGAAGAAAACGTCGGGACTTTAGCGTTGAGAATATGACTAAATTTAGGGACTGCTTAAAACAATTGACTTTTTCGGAAATATATGAAACTGAAGATCCAAATACCGCTTTTGACATATTTTTTGACAACTTTAAACTATATTATGGCCTTTGTTTTCCATATAAGCTGACAACAATAAATGTAATTAAAAAATCAAAATGGATCTCACATGGCATTAAATTATGCAGCAAAAAGAAACGTCAATTGCTCTGGCATTGCAGATTAAAACCAAATGTGACGAATAAAAACATTTTTAAGAACTACACAAAAAGGTTTAAAAAAGTAATGAGATTGACTCGCCTAGCTCAAAACAATTACTCTATTAAAACTGCAACAAATAAATCTAAAATGACATGGAACATAATCAATAAATCGAAACCGTTTTTACCTAAAGAATCCATTAGCTATATAAATGTCGATGGCAAAATAGTAAATGACCCTCTAGAAATAGCTAACGCGTTTAACAATTTTTTCGTAGATAAAATTCAAACAAGTGAAGGTTCGGGAAGCAAAGTAACAACTAATATTATAAACCAGAAAGACTCAATCTTTGTAGCACCCAGTATACCTGTAGACATATTGAACATAATTAAATCTTTAAATGCTACAAATAGTACAGGTTATGATGGTATTTCCGCAAAGGTTGTCAAGTATGTTTCTCAAACCATATGTACACACTTAAGCTACCTAATAAATCTGTGCATCGGCTCAGGTGTATATCCGGATGCCCTAAAAGTTTCAAGAGTGAAACCATTATTTAAAAAAAATAATAAGGAAAACATGGCTAACTATAGACCAATTGCCTTAATTCCTATAATGTCCAAAATTTTTGAAAAATACGTTTATAAAGAACTTTACTCATACTTTGAAAAAAAAAATATATTTAGTAAAGAGCAAAAGGGGTTTAGACAAAACATGTCAACCAGTATGGCCATTTATGACTTTTTATACACCGTTATGACGAATATGGACAGGAGAATCCCGGTGTGTGCTATATACTGCGACATGACACAGGCTTTTGACTACGTTGACCATAGTATCTTGCTACAGAAATTAGAAGCTTACGGCATAAGGGGAAACATACTAAAGCTTATTCAGTCATACCTTACTAATAGGAAACAATACACAGAAATTGAGAGAATTAATATTAAGACTAAGAAAGAAGAAATGTATGTATCAAGCGAACGCACACCTACGTACGGTGTTCCTCAAGGCGGCGTACTCGGATCGTTATTATTCATACACACATCAAAAGTGTCTAGGGATCAACATATATTTTTGCAATAACTTTTCTCCTGATTAATATTAATTAAAATTTTCTTTAAGGATTCATCAAATAAAGTGTTTTCGTTTGTCACAGTAACGATAAACCAAGTCACCTTTGCATTAATAAAGAAATTTGCCATTTTCCTAATAAAGGGATTTTTGACATTTGAACCACTAACACAAAAGTTCGAAAAAAAGACTGAAATAACAGTTTTCTTTAAAATTTTATTGGGTAACTTAAACAATTAATAATCCGTGTTTCTACCGCGAACACTAACAACACAAGAACATCGGTTTGGCATACTCAAAATGAGTTCATCCAAATCACGCTGTGGAATGGCCGCCCATGTTCGTTGCAACAACAAAAAAAGGTCTTCTTGCGACTGGATACCCTCCATATTCGGCAGAGCTCTTCTCTGTAGCATATCCCATGCATGCTCAATCGGGTTCAAGTCTGGCGACTGAGCAGGCCAGGGCAGGACATTGATGTTAGCTGCGGCGAGAGTCTGTCTTACAACTCTTGCGGTGTGCGGTCGTGCATTATCATGCATTAACTGAAATAAGGGACCGATTTGCACTTGTAGAGGAATGATGACGTCTGATACAATCGTCACAGCATAAATTTGAGCGTTGAGGTTGCCTCTGATCCAAATCAACTCAGTTCTTCCGCCGATCCAAATACCCGCCCATACCATGATGGTTCCACCACTATAAGGATGGACTTCCTGGCAGGATTTTAATCGCTGTTGGCGTCCAGGGGTTCTCCAGTGTCGTATACGTCTTGTATCCGGTCTCATACCAAAACGAGACTCATCAGAAAAGCACACGAAACGCCATTGTTCTTCTGCCCAATTTCTGTGTTCAAGAGCCCATTGATATCGAATCCTACGATTGTGCATTGCTATAGGTGGTACCCGTAGCGGTCTTCGGGAATGAAGGTTCACTTCATGCAAGCGGTTTCTGACTGTTTGGTCGCTAATTAAGTTCCCTGAAGAGTGATGAAGCCTCACGGCTAACATCATGGCGGTTATTGTTGGAGCTCTTCGAGTTAAGATTTGAATGTATCGGTCTTGTCTCCGTGTGGTGCAGCGATACCGTCCTCCATGGCGCTCAGCCACGGTACCAGTGCTTCGGTAACGTGTCCAAAGTCGACTGATAACACTCTGACTTGTATTCAGAGCTAAAGCCACAGTACGTTGCCGGGAACCAGCTTCTATCATTCCCACGGCTCTGAACATTTCTTCCCTGCTTAAATGACGTCGCCGCTCCATAATAACGTTGGTTTTAATCAGTAGTAGGGAAACAGTAGCACTAATAATGTCTTCAATGCGTTGTATGTTTTTATAGGGAAAATATTGACAGCTGATTTTCATCTTTTACTCGAATTTGATTCACAGTTCCTGATTCAAATTATGAAATGCACCAAAAAGGATCCATATAAATTTATAAAATCATAAATTTATTACAAAGCCACATCTCAATCTCAAGAAATCCGCATAAAAATGCTTGATCCCTAGACACTTTTGATGTGTGTAGTATACATCAATGACCTGCCTAGTGCTATTGACCACCCCATGACTCTCTTTGCCGACGACAGCACGATGACTATAGCATGTAAAAATAAATACGTATATGAAAATGACATAAATGAATCTTTGATATCAATAATATCATGGTTAAACAGGAACAATCTAAAAATAAATCTAGATAAAACAACGATTATGCATTTTAAACAACGGACCCAGGATGTATCCGACCTTAACGCAATTTACATGGACACTGTACTTAATAAAGTCGACGCAACAAAATTTCTAGGAATTATGATTGACTCTAAACTGAACTGGAAGGCACACATCGAATACCTAACTAAACGTCTGAGCTTCGCTGCGTACGCCTTATATAAACTGGCCCCAGAGCTAAACACAGATGCCTTAGTAACAGCTTATCATGGTCTAGTAGTATCGTTATTGCGTTACGGAATAGTATTCTGGGGGAATTCCACAGACAAAGCAATTGCCTTTAAGGCCCAAAAGAGATGCATTCGTGCTATGTTCAATTTGAAATCGACTGACAGCTGTATGCCATTATTTAAACAACACAAATTATTAACGCTACCATCTCTGTATATTTTTGAAATTGCGACATTTGTTAGGGTAAATCAATTTCTATTTCCACGACTAGCTGACACCTTCCCACGTAACAGACGTGATAATAATCAACTGTGTTCACATACGTCAAAGACTGTATTAATGGGAAAAAGCGTTTTCTGTATGGCTCCTAAAATTTATAATAAAATACCGCAGTCATTTAGAGAACTGCCGGTAAATTTGTTTAAAAAAAAGATTCGAGATTTATTAACGGACAAGTGTTATTATAACATAAATGATTTTTTGAATGACACTATTTGACATTTTTTATTTTATTTTATTATTACTTAAATATTGTGACATTTTATGATTAATTTCTTTTACTGACATATCAACGTTTATTATTATTATGTACTTGGATTGAAGTGTCTTTAGTAATTTAGTTTTTATTTTGTAATTACTATAAACTTGTACGCCTTACGGTGAAACATGTACGTACGAAATATTAATATTGTGACATCCTGCATGCTTAATTTGCATGTATACGCATGTTTTGACAAATAAAATTATCTTATCTTATCTTATCTTCCCAGCGCAAATCAGGGCAGGCCGCACCGTAGTGTAGGTAAAAATCCTCCTTTATCACTTTCATACATTTTGTATGAACTTTCGCACACTACAGCCAAGCCGCACCAGGCCGCAGCACAATGCACTGGCGGATCTCTCGGCAGACGTATTTTTGCTGTTATGCGATGCCCCGCCGCGGCTGTAATTTGCGGGAATACAGGTTAGATCTCATCGGGGGACATTCATCAAGGGACTCGTGGCTAAATAATACCAGCCACACACGTTAATCTTCATGCAACGCTTGCCGGGGTCGGTCCGTGGATGGGTGACCAATCATTACATACCGCGACCTCTCCGTGCCTTGGAAAGCATGTTAAGCAGTTGGTCCCAGCTGTCCAGCTGTCCTAGATCTTTGACAGTCGTTTCGGGTAGTAAGAAACTCGAAAGTCTAACAAACAGTCTTGCCAAGGTACCCCTTGGCAAGACTGTTTGTTAGACTTTCGAACAGAATACCTTCTGTCAGTCAGTAACTTGGTTGTGGAGCTCAGGCAGGCAGTCGCTCCATGTAAATTAGTGGTATTCAGCTGCATTCAGTTAGACTGGAAGCCGACCCCAACATGGTTGGGAAATGGCTATGTGATGTGACGGATGATTAGACTAGATCTCATCATCAGATTGGCTTCGGTATCTACGGCCCCGGCTGCGCGGCCCCCGCTCGCTTCATCGACTTATTCCCGTACTTCTCCTGGATCAACTCCGTCACCAGTCCGGACGAGGTCTCCGACGACGATGACGGGATTAAGCGCATGAAGGACGACAACAAGTTCATTCCAAATGTTCCAATACAGGAACTGTATACGTAAGTGCACCTTGTATAAGCAAGGATTGTCTTAACATGGCACATTATTTTTTAGGTCCGATTTTTCTTCTTCTATATCTATACTAATACTAATAATATTATAAAGAGGTAAGATTTTTTGTTTGTGCCAAATAAGCTCCGAAACTTCTGGACCGATTTAAAAAATATTTTCACTAATAGAAACCGAAATTATCAGAAAGTAACATAGACTATAATTTATTTTCAAAAAAATTAGAGATCCTTAAGAAAACTGCAATAATGTAACCCAAAGTAGCAAAATTTTACCTATAAAATTCATTATTTGGCGTGCGCTGAGAAAACTATTGATGATACATAAAAAATATGTACTACATGATTAAAGTACTTATTATTATCTACAAAATAGTTTCCAGGGAATATCTCTAACTATTATAGTTAAGTCACAATAGTAGCTTTTGTGTTCTTAAAAATTAGATCGCCGTCCGGTAGAAACAAAAGTTGGTTACATTCGTATCGTATTATCAATTCTTATTCAAATAAATAGGTTTTATCATCAATGGAATTTATGTAGCAGTGAAATACTTTTTAATTCATTCGAATCGGACATTTAATTTTGAAGTTATCACGGATTACTAGCATGTCGTCAGAAACGCAAGTGGTCAACGAGTTTAAAAAACCGGGCAAGAGCGAGTCGGACTCGCGCACCGAGGGTTCCGTAACATCCGGGTTTATGCATAAGGTTTATGAAATTAAATGTTTATTTTTATTTTTGAGTTGATTGAATGAATGGTAAAATGCGGTTTACGATTTATGACGTATTAAAAAAAAACTACTTACTAGATCTCGTTCAAACCAATTTTCGGTGGTACCTAGTTTACATGGTAATGTACATCATATATTTTTTTTAGTTTTATCATTCTCTTATTTTAGAAGTTACAGGGGAGGGGGCACACATTTTACCACTTTGGAAGTGTCTCTCGCGCATAAAAAAAATGATATTAGAAACCTCAATATCATTTTTGAAGACCTACCCATAGATACCCCACACGTACGGGCTTGATGAAAAAAAAAATTTTGAGTTTCGGTTCTAAGTATGGGGAACCCTAAAATTTATTGTTTTTTTTCTATTTTTGTGTGAAAATCTTAATGCGGTTCATAGAATACAACTACTTACCAAGTTTCAACAGTATAGTTCTTATAGTTTCGGAGAAAAGTGGCTGTGACATACGGACGGACAGACAGACAGACATGACGAATCTATAAGGGTTCCGTTTTTGCCATTTGGCTACGGAACCCTAAAAATGCAATACGTGAACCATTCGAAGCCGAACGCTGAATTTGCGGATCAATATGAAAGCACATCCAACGAACAATTGATGACAGTCATTTTCCAGAAAAGTTGCTTAAACTTGGAGAAGGAAAATTTCCTTCTACAAATGGAAACTGCCACTAAGTAGGTAGGTATTATATAAAGGATTAGGTCAAATTGTTCACAACTTAGAACGTCTTATTAATGCTGTTTATCCCGAAATCGAAAATCTACCTATAAGGAACTACAATTAGCTTTTTCCACAGCAATAGTGTTACCACGAAACTATTCGGTTAATGAAATTAATGATATTATTCTACAAAAAGTACCAGTGCCCCGTTTATCAAGACTTACAAGTCTACACGTTCACAAGTAACACTTTACAAGGAAGTTTTTACAAGTTCCTGTAAATTACGTTTTATCAAAAAAATCTACAGGGTTTGTAAAATCGCATTGTAAAACACTGGTAGATTCTACTTGTAAGTTATAAAATCAATAAATTATGCCACCATATTCTTTTCCCGAAATCTTTTAATATTTTTTTTTTTATTGATTATGCTCTACTCTCTGTCTGACTCTCTCCTGTTTAATATGGACAGGACGATGAAAATAAGTACTAGTGACAAAGCATTCCCGCCTTTTCAAATTTATAATTTGAAGATTAATTTGAGATATAATTGACAAAAAATATGACAGTCGGGGGACCCTTTAGAATAGAAGGTGTTCCACAGAACGGTCCCCCGACTGCCATATGAATTTATCTGTTTTAGTCTCGTTACATAAATTCTTTAAGTCCGGGGTTTTTAAATTATTTTATCCTTTTCCAATTACATTTAACCGTCGTAGTTTTTTTAATTTTGCTTTTTATTTGAAACTTTTTAAAGAGCATATTAAGTTCATTATACACTTATAGAGAAGAAAAGATATGAAAACCGCATCAAAATCGGACTAGTAGTTTTGGAGATAAATGGCAACATTGGTTTGTACAAACAAATGTTTACTGCAGCATCCCCTGGTAAGTTGTCAACGTAACACCTATCTAAGAACATGCATCAGTCAAATCCAAACCCATCACTGAAAACCGCATCAAAATCGGACTAGTAGTTTTGGAGATAAATGGCAACATTGGGTTGCACACACATCCTCTCACCCCAAACGCATATACCGTCTCCGTACCGTCGTGTTAACTCACGATGGTACGGAGACGGTATAGGTAGACGGACGTAGGACGGTAGACGGAGCATAGGTTCATTATACACATACATAGAAGAGAAGATGAAAACCGCATTAAAATCAAACAAGTAGTTTTGGAGATAAATGGCAACATTGCACTCACCCCAAATGCTTAAACCGTCTCCGTCGTAGATAAAAAAATGTCTAGCAATGATAATGAAATTACAGATTCGTGACGAAATACATTTTATAAGGTGCATTGTGCGACATGTTGTCCAAAGATAAAAAAATAGAAGAATGGAAGAACATTTTCGCAATCAATGTAGAGCAATTTGTAATATTAATTTGGGTGACAGAACACCAAATTGTTAATTATATGTTTCATTTTTTCTGCTTTAAGTCGAAACCTTTCGTTAAATTCATAGGGTCGGTCGTAGTCAATTCTTCTTTTGTAACCGACTTCAAAAAAAGGAGGAGGATCTCGATTCGGTTGAATATTTTTTTAAATTTAATTAGAACTCCTTAAAATAAGCCGATTTGCAAAATTCTTCTTATTCATTTTTTTTTTATTTGAAAGCATATACTTTCAGATTGGTCCCATAGAAATTTCATCAAAATTGGTTCAGTAGTTTGTACTGGTAAAAATTCAAGTAAACGAAATTGCGTCTTTCGCTTTCCTATGACTTTTCAGTGGTGGCTTAGTGGAATTGCCATGGGATGCATTGTGGCTCACGATGATTGATGCAGGCATGCCGTCTGTTGGGACAGGTCAACTCAAAGCTGCAATGACTCTTTCTTCTAAAGGCCCTTTCAGATATGTCCCTGCATTGTTAGACTTACATAAAATTATAATAATATAATGTTTGGACTTTGGGACCAATGACCTCTGAGTTTGTTTCGACTTTTCTTCTCAGGATCAGTCAGCTAGGAAATGCCGGCGCCAATTAGTTTTAAAATATTGACCAACTAAATGTTGACATACAAGTGTCATAAAAGATCTATAATACAGAAACAAACATTTCATTTCAGACATTGCGTATTATTTCAGAGAGAAAGGATCTCGTCGTTACTTCGAGGTGTTAAGTCATCATGACTTCGAGCCGTATCCATTCGACGTGGATGCTCTGAAGTTCCACCTCATTAAGCCTTCCATGGAAGACAAGAACACTTTACATATCATACCTTGTAAGTACTCAGCCCGACAAACGTCGAATGAACCAGCGACAGCGATTGTTCATAAGATAAAAAAATAGGCATAATATGTGCCCATGCTGTATTAATATTATAGTCGGTATGGCGCAACGCTCAACGGTTATCACGAGTATACACCGTCAAATTAGATTAGCTAGCGAAACTTAGACGTGATGGGAATCAATATCTAAACATGATAAAACAAACAATATTTGATGACAGTTTATTTTGGGGTCAACGTCCCTAAGTAATGTATTTAATTTTAGTAATGTACTAGTAGAGCCCCGCGGTTTCACCCGCATAAGTGTCGATCCCGTGGGAATATCGGGATGAAAAGTATCCTATGTTCTTTCCCGGGACTCAAACTATCTCTATACCAAATTTCATCTAAATCGGTTTCGCGGTTTCAGCGTGAAGAGGTAACAGACAGACAGACAGACTTTCGCATAAATTATAATATTAATATGGATTTTTTTTTGGATGGGAAATCATCAAATGACTCCTCCCGCCCTGGGTGGTGCGGAAGGGTGTGTTAATATGGATTGCTGGGAGTTAAGAAATGGAAATAATTTGTTCTTTTAATTAAGCTAGTGGAAGCGGTCTACACTGTCACCCCATATCTATTAACAATCATCATCTGCCTAGCCTTTTCCCAACTATGTTGGGGTCGGCTTCCAGTCTAACCGGATGCAGCTGAATACCAGTATTTTACATGGAGCGACTACCTATCTGACCTCCACAACCCTGTTACTGGCTAATACGATACCCCTTGGTAAGTCTGGTTGTCAGACTTTCGGGCTTCTGACAACCCGTAACGACTGTCAAAGATCCACGAATGACAGCCGGGACCAACGGCTTAACGTGCTTTCCGAGGCACGGAGGGGTCTCGGTATGTAAAGATGGTCACCCATCCACAGACCAACCACGGCAACCGTAGCTTAACCTGATCGGTCGACCTGTGCGGCTGTTATTATTTAGCCATAGGCCCCTCTTGATTGAGTGCCTATTTACAGTCATCATCGCCATTTTAATCCGGAATTACCCACTGCTGGGTAGAGTCCTCCCCTTTCCTCTGACATACTTCCCGGTAGGTACTTGTTTCCCTCATCCAGGCGTTTCTATCGACTGTGACGATATCGTCATCCCAACGCACTTTTGGGTGGCCAAAACGGCCTATTAACAGCCGGCCTATTAAAAGTGTAATTTGAAAACAATGCAAAAGGCAATTATTTTTATTTAAAAGTGTATCAACGGTTCTGAACTACATCCGATCCGAATCCGTGAAATTTCACGGATTTACCCGGCAGGCTTCGGCCTGCGGCTGCCGGGTCAGCGGGATTGTCCGAAAGGGTTACCACTGGCCCGGAAAATAAAGAGCCAAGGAACACGGGTGGGTTTTAGTCAGTAAGAGTCTGACACTCCCTTCCGCTCCACCCAGAGCGGGAGGAGTCATTTGATGATTTCCCGTCCGCAAAAAATAAAAAAATGGTAGGTCACTGATCAAAGGAACTGCCAAAATTTTTGCAGATTACCGCCTAATTCATATGATATACTAGCTTCCGCCCGCGACTCCGTCCGCGCGGATGTCGGTCTTCGCGTGGATGGTTTATTTCTCCATTTTGAGTAACTCTGACAATGACATCTTATAAATATCTATTGGACCCAAATACGGCTAAGCCTATAATAATTAAGGAGATCCCTCTATTGAGCTACTGCTGTTGAGATCGCGTTCTGTAGTAAATATTTTTTTCATAGTAATTCCGACCTTGATAAGTAGCATGTAGCAGTAAATTACTGACAATGACGAAAAGTTTGCAATAATAAAAAAGTGATCGTGACAATGCGACAGAAAGTTAATTGAGAGCTTCAGCATACACAACATTGTTAGTGAGCTCGTCCGGAATATGAACATGAAGATTTCTTGGACTGCTCACATGGGAAAGAGCTACGTAAAGTTGCCCGTGTGAAAAACAACTCGCGGTAAGATCTACGCCAGCAACTCCTAGGGTCTGACCTTGAGCCTTATTTATTGTCATGGCGTAACACAAAGCTACAGGAAACTGTATTCTCTTAAATTGAAATGGAAAATTATCCACTACGGGTAATGCAACGTGTGTTCGCGGTTCTACAGAACAACGTCTATGAATAAAACCGAAAAATAAGATTTTTTTTTCTACGTATTTTCCAGGATAAAAAGTATCCTATTTTATGCCCAGGATAATAAGGTATAATTATACCAAGTTTCATCGAAATCGAACCGTTAGTTTTCACGTGATGCCTGCATATACAGACAGACAGACAGACAGACAGACAGACAGACAGACAAAAATTTTTTTAATCACATATTTGGGTTTGGTATCGATCCAGCAACACACCCCGCTATTTATTTTTTCAATATTTTCAATGTACAGAATTGACCCTTCTACAGATTTATTATATGTATAGATTTTCTTTTATAATACTTCATGTTACAATACTACTAGCGGTCGTTGACCCCAAAATAAATTATCATTAAAATCAAATCTAAATAATTTATTTCACATAAACCTACATGGGCACCATAGATACCCGAATGGGCACTTATGAAACGTCAGAAGCTAGGTGCATTGTTCACTAATTTAATTTGACCCTGTTTTTCGACTCAGACTCCAACTTCAAATGCGTTTCTTATGAAGTTGAATTTAGTACCGCGCCGTCAATACCCAAAAGTCTTACCATAAGATTTACAGCGAAAGAGGTAAAAAATGCAATTAGTCAGATGAAACGTGGTAAGTCACCCGGACACGACGGGCTCAGTGTTGAGCATTTAAGACACGCTGGTAAGCATTTGCCCCGAGTCTTAGCGTTGTTGTATAACTTTTGTATCTCGCATTCCTATCTGCCCAGTGACATGATGGAAACTGTTGTGGTACCTATTATTAAAAATAAAACTGGTGACATGTCGGACAAGTCAAATTACAGACCGATCTCGCTGGCAACGATTGTCGCAAAAGTTTTTGATAGTCTCTTGAACACCTTCCTACAGAAGAATATTACGTTGAATGATGCGCAGCATGGTTTCCGCAAGGGACTATCAACAGAGACTGCTATATTGTGCCTAAAAAAGACAGTAAGCTATTACGTAGATAATCAGAGTCCTGTCTTTTCTTGCTTCCTTGATATGTCAAAGGCGTTTGATTTGGTGAATTATGATAAGTTGTGGGGTAAGTTACGCAAAGCAAATATGCCTGAAGAGATGATAAAGATCCTCAGGTACTGGTATGGTCACCAGGTGAATTGTGTGCGTTGGGCTGAGGCCAATTCTGATGAGTATAGGTTGCAGTGTGGGGTCAGACAGGGTGGTTTGACTTCTCCGATATTGTTTAACCTATACATAGACGGACTCATTAGTGAGCTCAGCAGCTTGCAGGCTGGCTGCTATATAGATTGAGTAGCGTTTAATAATATCAGCTACGCCGATGATATGGCACTATTGAGCCCGTCAGTCTCAGGCTTAAGAAAGCTGTTGGATGTTTGTGAGAGGTATGTTGAGGAACGCGGTTTAAGATACAATGCCAAAAAGAGTAAGGTTCTTATTTTTGGAGCAAAGTCCTCAGAAAGTTTTCCTCCCATTAAACTAGCAGGTAATATCTTAAATCGTGTTCAACAATTGAAATATCTCGGCCATATTGTAACAGCGGGCATCAAAGAGGATCTGGATGTAGAAAGGGAACGAAGGGCATTGGCGGTTCGGTGCAACATGCTTGTCCGTAGGTTTGCTCGTTGCACGTGTGAAGTAAAAGTGACGCTTTTTAAAGCATATTGTCAGACATTTTACACGTGCAGCCTCTGGACAGGTTGTACGCAGAAATTAAGCCATCAATGTTCTTCGAGTTCCATACAACAATGCGTTCAGGATGCTGTTGGGGCTTCCACGCTTCTGCAGTGCGTCGGGAATGTTTGCTGATGCGCACACTGATGGCTTCGCAGCGATCAGACGTAAGCGTGCCGCGTCGCTGCTGCAGAGGGTCCGGGGCAGCTCTAACAGTCTCCTGAATGTCATTGCAGGGAAATTTGATTGCCCGCTCGTCCATTATTTGTCCAACCTGCATGTGTACTAACAGTTTTTTTATGTTTTACTAACAAATTATGGATTTATAATTCTGAAATAAAATTATTATTATTATTATACTTTTCTTTACAAGAGATGGTTCCACAAGCCAATGCTACGATAGATGATTTACGAACGAATGAACATAAATAAAAGAATGTATGGACGAATGAATGGTCGCGGTGCGGGTTCGCTTGCTTGTGTCGCTCCAAGACATCTCAATCAGTGCGGTGCACGAACACCCTGTATACTGGTGATAACCGTTGAGCGTTGCGCCATACCAACTGTTATAATACAGCATGTCACATATTATGCTTATTTTATCTTTATAGATATTTACAAAGCACAGCCATGAGTGTATTGATGGACATGCGTTTCGGAATTTCTCTGGGGGGATCTTTAAGAGGGGCCGACTGGTATATCTCGTGGAAATTCTCCCCCTATTTCTATTTACAAAGTTTGAAAGAACCTAACACGAAGGAGATGACGTGAACTCCTTTGAACCTCACCTGTCCAAGGGTGGGTGCCCAAAGTCCCGAGCTTGCTCCGTTCGCTCTTAGGAAAATTTCTCAAAAAAATTAAGTAAGTAATTATCAAGCAATGTTTTGTCAAACGTTATTTTATGCTTTGCGTTGTTTTACCAATTAACATGATTATAAAAAGATTAGTTTGTCGAATTAATGATATTTTTATGTAATGAAATATTGTCTTTCAATTATTTGTCAAATAAGTTATTTACAGAAATAATAGTTTGTAAAGTGATAACTTTATCAAGTATAAAGAAGAAGAATCACAATTCACCCGCGTCCTACAGCAAAGAGAAGGATCTCAAAAAAATAATAATATTGAGTATAAAAAGATGGCATGCTTCCGAACGGCTCCTTACAGTCTAACACATAAAGAAATTGTTTTGAAAATTCTTTCAGGGTTAGTAATAAAAGTACAATGAATATAATTATGTAACTACAATATTGAGAAATACTTGGCTATCTTGACTTGACTTCAATTATAGAGTTCCATCATCAAACAACTGAGGTTTTTTATATGGACCTAACCGTGCCCCTTCTTTAGTTCATGTTATTTTTGAAAATTAAAATTTGTGATTCGTTTTCTGTCAAATGACAGGACACCCTTTTTATACTTATGGCTCATTATTATTAGACGAATAAATATTATGCCTTAAAAATATATGCCACTCCAAATTATGCCAAAACAAATTTGACCAAATAATAGTTATTTTAACCTTTGCATTATGCCAAAGTATTATTGTGCCACAGTATTATTATGCTAATAAATGTTATGCGAAAACGTTATGCCAAACAATATTGTGCCTTCAAATTGTATGCCAAGAGAGGGATTCCCTTCTAATACAGGCGTGATGTTGTGTTTCAGTCAAAGACTCGTGGCAAGAAGACGGCTGCTCGTTGCCTGCAAACCTAATGTATAGAGAATACTTCGAACTGAGAGCGGTGGATATGATTCAAGGAACTACAATATTTAAGGTTGGGCGGTCATACACCTTCGAGTTTGTATACATCAGCATTCTCCTGCCCTTATCCCAATTTATTTGGGGTCGGCGCAACATGTCTTTTTCTTCCATACTTCTCTATTTGTCGTCATCTCGGTAGTCACCCCTTTCTAACCATATCATCATTCACACATTCCATCCATCGTTTCTTTGGTCTTCCCCTACTCTTATAGCCATCGACATCCATACTGAAAACTCTCCTCACGACATTTTCCTCATTTCTACGTAACACATGCCCATACCATGACAACCATTCCCACGCAACTTTTCAGTTACCGGTGCCACTTTCAAACTTCCTCTTATGTACTCATTTCTTATTCTATCCATTCGTGTAACACCTCACATCCCTCTTAGCATTCTCATCTCTGCTGCATGCCTTTCATTCATCCCTTTTGTGGCCCAACATTCTGATCCATACAAGATAGCAGGTCTAATCATGGTTTTATATATCTTCCCCTTAAGTTTAAGGGGAATGCGGGAGTCGCAGATTGTTCCCGTGACCTGCCGCCATTTCATACCTTCGAGTTTGTATACACGGTCAAATTAAAAGTAGCTAACGAAACTCCGCAGATTCGATGGGTGTTTAGAAGTCTCCTCGTGTAGCGCAGTTTGTTCCGCCAGTTACTAAACCGAGCGCTCAGAGCATCCTGGACGCCTTATTTGACTGGCCAATTCTTCCCTTGCAGGGTAGGGCTAACGCCTTAGTTTGCGACCGTCCTCCCACCGGAGTCCGGCGTCAAGCGGCCTGCTGTGTTTCGTCGATGCGTGGGAGTTCTAATGCCTTAGGCATCTTCTGGGCACGCTCGTTCCATCATAGACGTCATCCATGGCTTTCCTTCAGGCGTGATCGAGGTCAAGACCAGGCCCATTCAGCAATAAAAAAAAATCTCCGAAACTAGAAGGTTACCAGATACAGTACAAAAAAATGTAGTACAGCGTCGAGTGAGTCAGGTTGGTGCCAAATAATGTAGTATAGCGTTGAGTGAGTCTGGTTGGTGCCGTAAAATGTAGTAGCCTTGAGTGAGTCAGGTTGGTGCCGTATAATGTAGTACAGCGTTGAGTGAGTCAGGTTGGTGCCGCATAATGTATTATAGTCTTGAGTGAGTCAGGTTGGTGCCGTATAACGTAGTATAGCGTTGAGTGAGTCAGGTTTGTGCCGCATAATGTATTATAGCCTTGAGTGAGTCAGGTTGGTGCCTTATAATGTAGTATAGCGTTGAGTGAGTCAGGATGGTGCCGTATACCTAATACCCATCACGTTTGTCAATTATTTCGTAACAGTATAATTTAAAAGTGTCCATGGAGTTTCTTGTCCGTTCTTCTCCATATACCAACTACGCTTTAGAATGGGTAACTCGAAAATCGATAGAGATACGACTAAATTGTTAATCCCTATTAATCCTTTAACGGCTAAAGCCGCATGTGCTGCATGAGCACACAAATATCACACATAGGAAACTTTTTGGTCAGAGCTAGTTCAAAGAACATTATGGAATGGGCAACTAGGCTAGCTTTATATTTTCTGACTGACCGACTTCTTGACATTTCAAAAGAGCCTATACATGGTTTATTTAAAATAAATGCTTTGAGTTTGTTGAGTTGCCCTAGCTAATTTAATTTGACCATCATCATTTGCCTAGCCTTTTCCTAACCATGTTTTGGTTGGCTTCCTGTATAACCGGATGCAGCTGAATACCTGTATTTTTCATAGAGCGACTACCTATCTGACCTCCAAGACCCCTGGGTAGGTAATATCCCCTTGGTGTCACTGGTTGTCATACTTTCGGGCTTTTGACTACTCGTAACGACTGTCAAAAATCTGACATGAATGAGAGCCGGGACCAACGGCTGTGCTTTCCGAGGCACAGTGGGGTCTATTATGTACCTATGTAACACGCTCACCCATGGTCCTACCACGACAAGCGGGTCGATTGACTGGTGCAGCTATTATACGATACGGTTTCCTAGAAAAGCGGTGACCGCACATAACGGCCGCAGTGACGGCTGTCATGGAAATGATGACAGCGGTAAAGATTAAATCGATAGAAACGTCACGTCAAAAGATAATCGCGCTTTGTTTCGTTTTGACACCTCTGACATACAATGACGCAGTGACTTGACATGATTGTCCTGGAAACGCTACATATAAATGTGTGAATTTACTCTTCTCAGTATGGACCCATTTTCACTAAGTACGGTGAGACCATATCTAGCGATTTCAATCTTTGGGCAGCGGGGTTTGACTTTGCGATGTTAAAAACGCTGTCTAGGAAAACACACCAACTTACCTACTTTCATAAATTACTTTTCAAGACGTCATCATTGGGAAATCGCGGATGCTATGTGGCAGCCACCGCTCTTCTACGAAATCATGACTTAACTTAGCCAAGAGCTAATTTAATTTGACATATATATATTTTTTTTAGTTATCATTATACGACAAGGCATATGCGACGTGTTCCTGTGTTCGTCTTAGGGTAAGTATCAAAAGGTCGTTCATTTATTTTCCGCACTTACTTATTCCCAGCATCATAATATGTATTATCCACCAGCGAGATTCGAAAGTCACTTTCAGCACCGACTCCTATTGCTCCTTCTTACGTACTTACAAGCTTTTGATCATATTTAAAGTAATTTGAGTAATTGAATAATTGAGTACTGAGTACGTCAAGTACTCACAAAGAAAGAATGGCAAAGTACAAAGCTAATTCTTATTTCTTGGAAACTCGGCACATAATAATTCAATGATATTGTAATTCATAAAACTATTCACTGAAGTAGGTATTAAATAATACACACAAAATGAATAGGTCAATAATTTACTTAAGAAAATAATAAGGTTTTGATTTTGTGTAATTCCCTCACAGATGGATTGTAGGGAACGTTCAGATGATGCTATACTCTCATTTAAAGAAGTAATCAACCTCAAAGAAAACACAAAGTTCGATGAAAACTTTTATAAAACACCCGAAGAAATTTTAAAAAACTTCCCTATTCATGACAGAACAGAGAAACCAGAAAAATATCTAGAATTTATAGACGATAAACTGCTCTCAATACCTGGTTTTATCGAAGACGACGATATGTATCCTAGAAAAGTATTGAATTATGATTTGTATATTAAATTTCAATTCACCGCGCGGGCTATAATGGAGTTTGAAATGTTTGCCAAACCTTTTAACCACAGTGTTGGGCGGTTACCACGACCACAATGACAACTCTAAACTACAACTACAACACCAGAAACGACGACAAACATTTTATATAGCAACAAGGTGTTTATAAAGCAACAAAAAAGACATTGAATCTTAGGAGACATCCGGTGCACTATGATAGAAAATCAAGAATAAAGAAAAGGTCGAGGTTTCATTGGGGAGTGGTCCTTTGGGCTGATAAGGTGTTGAAAGAAGCCCAATTTAGTGTAGTGGCTAACGTGGAGGAAGTGCAGGAGACTGAGAGTGCAGCTCGCAATGAGGGGGAGCCAGGTGCTGTGGTGATGGTATGCTGGCTGGTCAGCGCTTGTCTGAGGAGAGCGTTCTTCGTTTATTAGCTGCGCCCCATTCACGGGCTCAAGCAATGCGCGCGTCATCAGTTAGCGTATGTCGCCCCGCAAGTAGCGTCGCGGTGACTCGTAGAGCTTGCTACGAGTGACCGAACTACAACACCTAAAAAACTTCTTTCATTTGTGTCCTCCTCAGATGCGTGTCTTGTGATCCTGTAGTCGGCCACGGAGTAAAGATTACAATTTAAATGCTTTCACCCCATGTATGTATTTTGAACTGGGTAATATTTATTGGATTGTCCAACCTCGCACTTGTTTGCCACTGAATTAAAGTTGATATTTTTAGAATGTTTGCGGTGTTGTGACAATACCGCAATATTGTGAGGAGATAGTATAATAAAATGTATATAGTATAATATTATTGATCCTATTTTATTATTACTTATAATTTCTCTACTTCGCATAGTTTCTGATTTGTTTTTTTCCTATTTTATGTTTAGCTTAGTGAACAAACACTGAGCTTCACAAAATTCTAAATTATACTGTGCTTTCTTTTCTTTGTTTCGCTTATTCTGTTACACGTAATTGTAGTTCCAATTTTAACGTATTATTGTTTATTTATTTAAAATACATCAAATTGGTTTTATAAGTAAAGGAGGTCAGCAAAAGCCCATACAACTTTGCCCAAACATGTACCTCGAGGTACACGTGCACCAAATCGTAGAGAAAAAATAGGGGAATTCGAAAATAATTGTGTTTTTATCCATAAATAATTTAAAACTACATAATAAATTATTTAAAGTTTAATAAATTATTTTAACTTTGCAAGTACGAGTTGACATTAAGAGTATACGTGTTCTGTGGACATCACATTATTTCGTGGGTAAATGTTATTCCGTTCGTTTCTGCATAGACTAATAAATGTTTCTGCGTTTCGGGATACTCGTCTGTGTTGTGTATTTTGTTTAATAACTTGGCTATTCTTTCTGGTATTCCGTTTGTCACCTCACGATTTGGTTCCTGTCCTGACGGATTGGGTATTCATAATGGATATTACGATTTGGATACTCAGGCTTTTGGTTTGAGCGTCGCGTAAGTATCCTGTTCACGTTTTATCATTATGAAGAGAATAAAATACTTAAGATTTTAACATATCTATTGCTTTCAGGCTAGTGCTTACAAACATGAGGTGCGTTTCTTGTCAAGGAGTACAGGATGATAACATACAGTCTTACAATATCTCCCATGTAATATATCTAACAAGACCGGCAAGGCACATCACCAAGATAGTAATAGCCAACATATTGCTGTGATTGAAAGCCAACCATCAAATGAAACATCAAATTGTGTATGGTGTCAACAATCCCTTGCTGGTATCCATACGCATTCTTTGCCTCAAGGACCTGAAAGAGATGGAATAGCATTTCTAATATTACCTATTGATATGAATAGATGAAGAGCACATTTTCATAGCATTGATGCAGGTGTAACACTTTTGGAAGAGTTCTCGATGATGACAATGTGAGACTTAATTTTGTTTGTACTGGGAACTTATCAAATTAAGCAGGCCCGGTCATATTATGGGGAACACATTAGAGAAAATGGATCTTTTTTAATTGAAATCTGTGATGCCGAGCAAATCCATATACCAATTAAAAGTGCACAGGAAGTAAAACTAATAAGGGGACGAATAAAATCAAAACATACAGGGTCTAAAATATATTATACCTACATTTTATTAAATATGGCTCATAGCAATTGGGAGCATAGAATCCACAGCTACTACCTACTGTATTTGCATTGTTGGCAAATGAACAGTGGATTGCTGTGCTCACATTATGATAATTATTTGGTATATGGGTTGGGCTCGGCATCAGGAAAATATAACAGCGCCTGCCACTTTCCTTGATAATATTTTAGTGAGAGATGAAATTGAAAATGAAGAACGCTAATAAAAAAAACAAAAATATTTATTGTTTTATTCCATACAACTAAATCAATAAGTCTATTTATTCCAATGTTATTGGTAGATATTACTGAAAATATGACTTCCAGGCTTTAATTGATTCGAGTGCCGCTCGGGCTCCAGGGCCCGATAACAATAGGAAATGCTTTTGAATTTCATGAAGTGGGCTACTCAGTATCGAATCTCAAATTCAACTTCCACCCCTTATGCACATCACAATTAAGGCAGAGTAAGCATAAAAAAGGGTGTTTTATGTAGGTATTCGATGTTTCTTGGCCTAATGTTTTATTTATTTCAAGAAATCAAGATGAAGTCAATAAAAGGCTTTATTTAAATGCGACTTCTATTCACTGAAACTTGATGATCTGCCGTATGTTAAGCTTGCTTGAAACCCTTGTATGTCGACGCTAAGGAACTCATTTATTTATCGAGTTTGTTAATCGCTCTGATAGACTTCTAACACTGCTTCTAATATTATGTACTGGTCATCAACATTCACAGCTTGTATTCAGCTACTTTTGGGTAGGTATAAGCATCCTTTCTTATGTTAGGTAGGTACATAACGTTGCCTAACGATAATCGAATAGACAATGAGAGTTATTATTTAATTTGGATTGAATTATAATATAAAAATATTTGAAATGAAACAAAAACAACAGTAGCTGAAGCCGACAGCAGACAACTGTCAAACTGTCAACTTCACATAGTAGTACTTTTTGATAGACTGAAACGTCAACTTGACAGTTTTTTCTTTTATTAGGTAAAGTAATGGACCAAGGTAGTATAATTGTGCCTAAAATGGCGAGCTTTTTATTACGATAAAAGTTATTTTATTCTCGTCTCCGGGTAACCATAAGAAAAATATATAAATGCAACATTATTCAGTGTAATCTAGCGTATTTTATGCCACTAAGTGTACCTCGGTACTTCGTTTGGGCAGATTGTGGTGACATCCTTAACATATCATATGTATTTACAACCGCGTATAAATAAATAAATTTATAAACGAAACGCGTGAATCACATGTACTCGTATATAGATATTCATTCATAATTATAAATCTGTATTCAGACTGTCGTTTTATTTCATTGTCAGAACGAGAGAACGTACCTATAAACTCAATAATTATCACTGGCTAACCTGGGTACCGAACTCATGACCCATATTTACCCACAACGTCACCGCGCCGTCTTACTCAATTTAGTAAGTTAAGTCAATTATTAAGAAAATATTAGAAACAACAAAGAACCTAGAATGAAACCCTGCGGAACACCCGTGGTGATCGCTGATCTTATTTAAGGGGGAAGCGCTTCGGTTGCCCGCGAAATTCAAATTTTCTTACGTTTTTTGCAATTTGCTGGTCAGTTTTTTAAGTTGTACGTTGATTAAAATATGATTCGCGGTCGTAACAAATATGTACTTATTTAAAGAATTATAATCAAAATACAATTTGTTAAATTAGTATAATCCCCAAATGTCAAGATTTCATGAAATAGTCATTCTTGGGGATTACTTGGTCTTAGAGAGTTGTGTTGATGACTTTAATGATTATAATTCTGTAAATACATATTTGTTACGGCCGCGAATCATTTTTTAATCAACGTACAACTTAATACTGACCAGCAAATTGCAAAAAACGTAAAAAAAAAAAATTTCGCGGGCTACCCTGGCGCTTTCGCCTTAAGCCTCCTTCAAACAGGCGCGACACGCGATAAAATCGCGGGCGACACAATGGCACCGCAAGTTGCGCAACGAGCGCACAGTATGATAAATGCCTCAAAAAACGGACATCACTTTTTTATTCTATTAATCGAAAGAATGAACTATTTTGAATGCGAGAGTAGAACTCCCGGATCTTAAGTATACTTTAAAACAGAGTTATGATTTTTATTAGATTTTTTTGGATTTCCAGAAAAACGCAAAAATAAACGATGTGATGAAAATATTTGAACATTTGTCTTTGAAGTTAATTGACATTATATGCAAGGTATTACATAGGCGAAACAGAAAAGATTTCACTATAATAGAAAAATAATTATGCCTGATTTTATCTTTATTCCTTTTTATTTTTTCCCTCGGACATCTTTTGTCAGTAGCACCTAATATTTATCTTAAAATATTCTTCAGATCTGTACTAATAACTGTAAAAAAAATCAGATGCATATCTATCAGGAAATCGAAGATATGATGATTCAAATTTTTCTCTGATAATAGGGTTGTCTTTCTCAGACCACAAAAAATAAAATAAATAATTTCTGTTGAGAATATAACCTGACGAGGGCAAACCCCTTCCCTATACCACATTTACCCCTTCATCAAAAAAATATGAATTATGTAAATGTATAAAAAATATTTTTAAATCAAACGGTTTTAAATAACAAAACATTAAACGAACAAATATACACGTGAAACAAAATAAACTTTACAAAGTATACCTACAAACAGCCACTAAGGGCAATTTTTGAACTTCACAAAATTATTTTATGCCAAGAAATCTTTATAAGCCATTAATTTTCCTATGGGTACCTCTATACCTACTGTTTATACCTAAAGAGTAATATTTACTTCATTTTAAGAATTAAAAAATTAAAATGTTTTTGTTTTCAGATTTTTGATTTGTGAAAACCCTAACAACAAAAAATCGAAACTCGAAAAATCCGAATTCCTTCGTGTTAGGCATCTGATATTTTACAGGCAGGTTATCATAACACTAAACAATAATGTGTGTGAAAATAAAATGCTACTACCATATAGAACCTGCGCAAAAAAATAAATTCAAAATTACAGAAAAAATTACGTAGCTTGCTTTAAATAACATCTAAATAATTTTTTTTTGTTTCTAAAAATAACAGATAATTGGCATTATCACATACTATCACTAAAACATAAAAACGTTGCATACATAATAAGATAATACAATTCTTTTGATTTCTATGGATAACCTGAAGAAAATATTAAAAAAAATATAGCTCTGGTTCTAAGCTGAATTGGTTTTTGGGAGTTCTACTCTAGCATTCGAAACAGTGTATACTATCGATTAGAAGAATAAAAAAGCGATGTCCGTTTTTCGAGGCTTTTATCATACTGTGGAGCGGTTTGTGCCGCGGAGCCTTTGTGCCGCGCGCGATAATATCGCGTGTCGCGCCTGTTTGTAGGAACCTTTATCATTAACGTCTACCCTCCTAATTCCGTTGTTCAATAAAAAAGTCAGAAGGTCGAGAGCTCTGTTCCTCGTCTCTAATCATAGTATAAGCTGTCAAAAAAGTACCGGGAAAAGATCAATAATACACAATATGTTAGTTATTAATCCAAATTTATTTTATCGCTTTCAATAGTAGATTGTTATACAAGGGTCGGAAGGAATCAATTCCCATACGAGGCATTTAGACGCCCGAGCGCAGCGAGGGCGGCTATAGTCCGAGTGGGAATTGATGACTTCACCCGCGTTAAACACTCTACTTTTCATTTCGAATTTAAGGAAAGTAAAAAATAGTAGTTTTTTCTAAAATATTTATTGATTACAATTACATGAATAATAGGTACTTACCTATTAATTAGTCTTTTTTAAATTTGAAGTATGGAACACACCACGTCACCGCCACATGAGTAGAATCTGTGTCACCACCGCAGGCGGTTCCGCTTACTAGGGCCCGTATTATTATCATTCTGTCTGCATTCTTACTTTTACCATTTTTCATAAATTACTTAGAAAACACGAAAATCTTGATAAAAATTAATAAAAATTGTGTTGCGACTTGCGACGTGACACTTTTTAGTGCTGACCCACTTTCTTATTTCGATTCAAAACTTGCATACAGCCTAATCGATACTCGCAATAAAAAAATGAAAAAAAATTGTAGAAACTGAATAAAAACTCTTTAAACTAACAAAATGTATTGAAATGTAAAGTGTCTGCAGAATAACCAATCTATAGAATTAATTAATTATCATCATTCTCAAAAAAACTTCTGATAAGCCTACCTAAATAATGTTTACTGGGAATTCTGTAGTAAACTATTAGAAAGTATCAAAAATAAAATCCACAGTAAATAATTGTCCAATAAATTAAAATAATTTTAAACAGCGATCGCATTCCGAATATAAATTCAATTATAGAAGCATTTCGGCGCGAAATTCAGTAAATGAGGTACCTATTGGCCTGTCTGTTATTGACATGATATTAGAAGAGATTGAAATGATATTAGAAAAGCATAAATAATTATTATAAACAATGCTATTGTATTTATTGCTTAAAATAATTTTATTTTATTTTCAAATATCGATTACATTCGTCATATTAATTACTCGAGTCAATCGAAATTAAAAAAAAAATTGTTTGGAATAATCACTTTCACACATCACTGCAATAAAAAAAAAATAATGGTCGGCGATTTTGAACACAAATTGAGTAGTGGTAATGATTAATACGTATTATTGAACCTGTGTTTGAATAGTACGTTAAAACCTGGGCATTTTCGTGTTGTTTATAATATTATCAATAACATTTGTCACATTTCAAATCTTATCTACATCTGTGTGTGTGAAATTTGTGAAAAGTAAAAATGTAAACACATACGATTGGCGCGAAATTTCGACATTAGATATCAAAAAAAGTAATCAGAATCAGAATCAGAATCAGAAATATTTATTTGCTAACAATGTAGGTACAGGTTTGAGATGGTACAGAATACAATGTTTCCGCTACATTCTACCTTACGGCGTGCAAAAATATTGGTTAACATTACATTGACATTAAAATAACAAGACATCAAAAATTAATTCACATAAATAAAATGTCGCATAAAAAGTCATTACATTATAAATTAAGTTAACAAATTATAAATTATTGCAAAAAGGTGTTTAATTAAAATGTCAATTACAAGAAAAAAGTCAAGGTACAGTTATAAATCTTTGTCATTCAAGAAGTCATTTACAGAGTAGTAGCATTTTTGTAATAGTAATTCAGTCAATTTAGTTTTAAATATGCGTGTGGGGTGTTCTTTGAGATTATGTGGAATTTTATTATAAATGATGGGCCCCATTGACATTATATTTTTTCTTAATAGTGCTGTATTATATTTTTCCGTATGTAATAAGAACTTGTATTGTAGTCTTAAAGGGCCTGACCTTGATCTAATGTCGACAAGTGACGGAAATAAATTTAAATTCGACCTAACAAAAATGGACACTTCCAATATGTACCGCGATGGGAAGGTTAGTATTTTTAGAGACCTAAACACAGGCTCACAGCTATCTGTAGATTTTAAACTTGACATTGATCTTATGCAACGTTTTTGGGCTTTGAATATCACCTCCCTTTCGCTACAGTTGCCCCAGAATATTACTCCGAACCTTAGAATCGATGCCACCAAGCCATGGTAAGCCGTGAGAAGAGTAGTTTTGCTTACTTTATGCGATAAATTGTACAGTACATATGCTGATTTGCTCAATTTCTTACATACGTCCTCCGAATGAGGTTTCCAAGTCAGATTACTGTCGATCCAGATCCCTAGGAATTTCGCTATGCTTGTTGAGTCAACTTTTTCCCCATCATGACTAACATTTATATTTGGGGGACTGATCCGTTGGTAAAAATGCATTACTTTCGTTTTATATAGATTTATAATTAAGTGATTTACATTGAGCCAGGTAATAATGCGCTTTAATGTGTTATTTATATCACTTTCATATTTTTTTAAGTCTGAACATTTTACGATTGCCGTACTGTCATCCGCAAACAAAACCATGGGATGATGTGTTTGACGGGGTAAATCATTAATGTATAGGAGAAATAACGGGGGTCCCAGAACGCTACCTTGTGGTACGCCATGTTTTACCTCTCTACAACCCGAAATATATTTAAGTTCGCGTTTAGTTTTAGGGCATAACCTCGTTATTTCTGTGTACTGCAGTCGGCCTTCTAGGTATGATTTTATCAGATTTAGAATATTTCCTCTTATACCATAGGCGTAAAGCTTCTTTAAAAGGACGTCATGGTTTACATAGTCGAATGCCTTAGTCATATCAGTCAATATTGCACATACAGGAATTTTATTGTCAACGTTTATCATTATATTTATTAGGAGATTATATATTGCCATATTAATATTTTTATTTTTTCTAAAACCCATTTGTTCTTCGCTTAATATATTATATTTATTTAAAAATCTTTCCAATGCATGATATATAATCTTTTCAAATATCTTAGAAAATATGGGGACCAATGCTACTGGTCTATAGTTGGACATGTCTTCCCTATTATTCTTTTTATGAAGAGGTTTTATTACTACTGTTTTTAGGCTATTAGGAAATATACCAGATTCAATACTAACATTTACAATATGACTTAGAGGCTCTGCAATCACTTCACTAACAAATTTAACAACACTGGTAGTAATCTCATCGTAACCACAACTTTTTGTATTTTTCAGTGATTTGATTGCTATTAATATATCATTTGGTACTATCGGTGACATAAACATTGAATTTGAATTGTTAATTATGTCAAAAATTTCGTGAGGTGTGTCACTCGTTACATTTTGTACCTGGTCAACAAAGAAGTCATTAAACGATGTTGCAATATTTTTAGGATCCGTTACTGTCACATTTTGATTCATAATTTTTAGGATAGGTTCTTTAATCAGCTTACTATTGTTGATGATTTGCCACGCTGCTTTGGATTTATTGTGAGCGTTATTTATAATATTATTGTTCTGTGCTCTTTGAGTAAGTTTAATGATCTTTTTTAATCTTTGAGAGTATGTCTTAAATGTTTGTTTATTTTCGATTGACGGTTTCAATCTATACTTCCAAAGTAAATTTCTTTGTTTCTTACTACAGAGTTTAATTCCTTTCGAAATCCATTTAATTTTTGATTCTGATTGAATTCTTATCCATTTAATTGGAAAGCACTGTTTGTAAAGAAGTTGAAAAGCTTCCATAAACTTATCGTAAGACTCATTAGGGTTACTCTCGCTGTAAACGTCTGAAAATGATAAACTCTTTAAAAGATTTTTAAATTTTACCAAATTCTCTTTTGCGAAGTCTCGTTTCTGAGTGCGCCAATATCTTAACTTGCAAGTTCTACTGACTTGAATTTTAATTATTTGAGCTGAGTGATCAGAAATAGCAAAATCCATTACCTCAGCAGTACATTTTAGATTTGAGCTAGTAGCAAAATTATCCAAACAGGTTTGGCTCCTTGGCCTTGTTGGCTGTTTTATTTTTAAGATAAGGTTGTAATTTAGTAGCAAAGATTCAAAGTCCAAGGTGCATCTAGTTCGTTTTAAGATATTTACGTTGAAGTCTCCACATAATACTACCTTTACATTTGATTTATTGCACATTTTTTTTAATACACTGTCTAAAGTGTCATAAAAAAGACTAATATTACACATATTTGGTGGTCTATACACACATATTACAATTAATTTATGTTTGACTAGCTCAATAGCACAGCCTTCAAAAACGCCTGTGATAGATAAACTCTTTATATCAGTTAGTTCCTTATATTCGAGATAAGTCTTAATTAAAATACACGAGCCTCCTCGTCTCTGCTCTTTTCTTGAGTAACACGCTGCTAGCTTAAAGTTTGGCATATTTATTAATTTTTCTTGACCCGCCATGACAAAGTGTTCCGTTAGGCATATTATTTCAATACTAATCTGTTTTTGTAGCTGTTCTTGGATGTGCAATGTTAAGCGGTCTGTTTTATTAAGGAGGCCAGCGATGTTTTGATGCATGATATGCATATGATTATAAAAGAAAAAACTCAGAGTTATCCTTACATTTATCATTTACATTCAAAATATTGTCAGTGTCAGCATCATTATTTTTGTCTTCTTCTTCATCATTTTGTATGTCAAAGCTTCTTATGTCAGTAATTAATTGCAAAATGTCCTTAAAAATTGTATTTACTCCGCAGTTATTGATTCTTCCTGAATGTTTATCAAACATACTGTCGTCATATTTTAAGTTTAAGTTACTGTCAATGACAAATGCGTATTCATGCGTTAATAAGTCAAGATGCAATAAATGATTAAATGTCTCGATTCTCCAGTTTCTCAGGTCTGAATAATTCTTACAGATGAACGTCGGTGAGCATATGATAATATTGGTGTGTTTAATAGCCTGCAATGCTTCTCTTAAGTGAACGATAATGCTAACATAATTGTTAGTGGTTTTGAAGTCTTCCTCTCCAATCAGAATGATGCAAAAATCATCCATAGTAAATCCGATTAGTTTTGCCTGTAAGTCTTCTAAGAGGTGTTTTGTACCTCCACCGGATTTAAGATAGTGGCATAAGTCGTACTCATTAGAGAAGGTCGACTCTGCTATAGGAAGAATTTTGTTTTTGTTGTTGCTACTTATAATACATATTTTATTTCTTGTGTTTCTTTTTTGTGATACAGTTTGTTCGGGAAGTTGGTTATTTTTTAAGCTATCTTTTTTGAGTGACCTGCATGTACATTTATAAGCTTTTCCTTGTTGAATGTCTGACATCTCAGGTTTGGAAGTCGTTTGTTGTGTAAATATCTGTTCCGACATGTCAGTTGTTTTATTATCATTTTCTTCATATGTTACTTGTGTCTGTGGGTGTTTTAATTGAATTTTATTTTGCTCAGGTGTTTTGGTGGTGTTTTGTTTTGGTTTCCGTTTTGATCTTGGTGTAACATTATTTTCTGTTATGTTAATCATTTTATATGCTTCTATTACTTTTAAATATTTTTGTATATCAGCTTTCAAAGTACAGTTTTCTGAATTAAGATTTTCAATTTCATGGTGGGCTACTACTAAGTCGTCTGATAACTGTTTAACTTTTTCATTTAAGTCAAGTACAGTTTGACTAGTATTAAGTGACGTATTTGGTAAGCTCATCATAGTTGCATCAAATAGTGCCGAACTATCTCTGCTGACGTCATATAGTGAACTGGTTCTGCGTAATTTGCGATATGTGATATTATTACATTCTTCCATGATTTATATAAATAATAAACTAAATATTCCGTCAGTATTCATAAAACAACGTGAAAAGGAACGTTGTCTCAAATCGCTTGTATTCAAACTCAGTCTCGTCAAGTTTCCGAACGAAACTTCTCTTGTTATGTCAAAGTCAAAGTTCGCGATTGGTCGAGTAATTTGAATGAGTCATATTCCTTGTCTGTTTACTTTTTATAAATATTTGTAACCGTTTTAGGCTGATATTTTATCCAAAAGAATTGTATTATGGTTCAGTGTGTCAAGTTTTGCAGCTTAAATATCAGTCTACTGACGCTGATTGTGCATAGCTAACCTGTTTTTCAGATGTTGTTGATGGACTGTTCGTGATTCTGCACTTCCGCTTTTTTTGTATTATCTCCTTAAATCTGCAGTTTAAAGCTTGGATAACACTGTCACTGATGTAACAACTTATTCCGAATGTATTTATGTACTTTTTCGTTATTATACCGCAAAAATCAATTATTCATTAATTAAATTACACCGGGCAATGTTTCTTACAAGTTCATTACCACTACTTATTTACCTTAAACTATGGATAAATTCGTCAAATAATTAAGTGATGTATATTCACAGCCCCAATATGGTAAAGTCAGGATGTTCGAAATCCTCAATTTTTATGTTTTTTAGCCTCGACCACAACTGACATCAAAATGGTGATTATCGTACCTATGTATGTTGAATTTATTCAAGGTAAATTATTAACTTGTGCGCTAAATCTGAAAGATTTAATGGCGTTAACATATGAGCTTTTTATCCAACTCTCCTAATTAACGCACATTCATAAGATTTGATGGGTAGCATAATAAATATTTACATAATCAATTAAGGGTGTCGTATGTCTGACTAAGCTGACTACCTAACTAAATTTAGTTCTATTTTTAAATTTCATTCCCGCCCTAGGGAGGGAAGCAATTACTATGAGACTTTCCCGCCCAAGGGTGGGAAGCAGCGTTTTCCACCCGCTATTCGGATCAAACAAACACTACTTTCCGAGTATGAGAGATGAAAAGTATGTTTCTTCAGAAACGATACACATACGCAAACGAATAATCCATTCATCAAAACATTTTTTAAACGCTTTTTCCGGAATTGAGTTTAGTTCTCGCCGCGAGTTCTCCTTTATACATATATTGTCTTCTACCGAATGAAAACGGGTGCCACGAAATGGTATATTGAGCTTAGGAAAAAGAAAGAAGTCAGCTGGAGAATAAGATGGTTGCTCGATGGTATTTGTTGAGTTTTTGGTCAAAAATTCGTTCACAACGATGGCCTTGTGCGAAGGCGCATCATCGTGCGAAGGCGCATGATCGTGCAAAATCCAACAATTTTCTTTCGACAAATCTGGCCCTTTTCTTCGAATTTGCTCTCTTAAACGCCGCATAACGCGCAAATCGCTTCTACGTTATATACCGTTTGACCTTCTCCGGTAAGAATTCCGAGTGCACAACACCGCGATAGCCAAAGAAAACAGTCAACATGACTTTGACTTTTGATCGATTTTGGCATGGTTTTTTCGGTTTCGGTTCAGTTGGAAGGCGCCACTCCGAAGCTTGTTGACTATTTTGCATGTCAAACTCGTAAGCCCACGTCTCGTCACCAGTACGAGTAAAAATGCGTTTCATGAATGTTGGGTCGGAATTGACTCGTTCTAGTAGGTATGTCTTCAGCGACTCTTATGCGACTGAGTTTTTGGAGAAAATTCAGATCTTTTGAGACTAGCCGAGCGGCAACATGTTTCATACCAAATTGATTATTTAAAATAATACGGATTTACTCGTGAGACACAGAAAGTTCAGCGGCTATCTCTTTCAAACTTGAATGAGGATTTTCTGTCACTCAATAATTCCTTCACTTTTGCGATGTTAACTTCAGTTGAAGACGTTGCAGGCCTACCAGGGCGAGGCAAATCTTCCAGCATATCTCGACCGCTTTTTTGCTTTCTAATAAGCACATGTTTTTGATAAAGTCGATTCACCGTAAGCCTTCTGTAACATTTTCAGTGACTTCGAA
Organism: Mesoligia furuncula; assembly: GCA_916614155.1. Taxonomy (NCBI): domain Eukaryota; kingdom Metazoa; phylum Arthropoda; class Insecta; order Lepidoptera; family Noctuidae; genus Mesoligia; species Mesoligia furuncula. The sequence goes on from OU744814.1 coordinate 567,443, forward strand.
CACGAAATTCAATTGGCGATGCAAAATTTAAGACAAACTTTTTGTTCGATGTTTTTGTCCATTATGAGATTCGCAATACACGCTAGCTATGATCTAAATATAAACAGCAACTGAATTTATCTCTATTACCTAAATGACAGATGCAACTCAGACTCCGCGCCAAAATGGAAAACAGTTGTGCCAATCTTACAACAACAAAAAAACAAAAAAATGAATTTGGAACCATAAACAAATCATCCATTCCCGATACTTTTTGACTGAATGTATGTATAAAGAAAAAAATAAACAGAACGCATGTAACCCCGAAGGGTTAGGTGGAGGAGCACCAGTAGTGCACACATGACCTACATTTCTCCTCCATGCTGCTGCTGTTAGGCGGAGGAGCACCAGTAGTGCACACATGACCTACATACATTTCGCCTCCATGCTGCTGCTGTTAGGCGGAGGAGCACCTGTAGTGCACACATGACCTACATACATTTCGCCTCCATGCTGCTGCTGTTAGGCGGAGGAGCACCTGTAGTGCACACATGACCTACATACGTTTCGCCTCCATGCTGCTGCTGTTAGGCAGAGGAGCACATGTAGTGCACACATGACCTACATTTCGCCTCCATGCTGCTGCTGTTAGGCAGAGAAGCACTTGTAGTGCACACATGACCTACATTTCGCCTCCATGCTGCTGCTGTTAGGCGGAGGAGCACTTGTAGTGCACACATGACCTACATTTCGCCTCCATGCTGCTGCTGTTAGGCAGAGAAGCACTTGTAGTGCACACATGACCTACATTTCGCCTCCATGCTGCTGCTGTTAGGCGGAGGAGCACCTGTAGTGCACACATGACCTACATTTCGCCTCCATGCCGCTGCTGTTAGGCGGAGGAGCACTTGTAGTGCACACATGACCTACATTTCGCCTCCATGTTGCTGCTGTTAGGCGGAGGAGCACTTGTAGTGCACACATGACCTACATTTCGCCTCCATGCTGCTGCTGTTAGGCGGAGGAGCACTTGTAGTGCACACATGACCTACATTTCGCCTCCATGCTGCTGCTGTTAGGCGGAGGAGCACTTTAGTGCACACATGACCTACATTTCGCCTCCATGCTGCTGCTGTTAGGCGGAGGAGCACCTGTAGTGCACACATTACCTACATTTTGCCTCCATGCTGCTGCTGTTAGGCGGAGGAGCACTTGTAGTGCACACATTACCTACATTTCGCCTCCATGCTGCTGCTGTTAGGCAGAGGAGCACCTGTAGTGCACACATTGCCTACATTTCGCCTCCATGCTGCTGCTGTTTGGTTACTCCCATGTAACAGAGGACAATTCATTTTTGATGGCTAAATCCTAATATGATAATCTACTGCTATCTATCTTACTGTTATTTTTCTTTAAATTATTTATTACTCTTCAGCCTTAGCTGGAGATCAAACCCAGGAACTCACGCTCAACAGCCTAACAGCGCAATCAAAATGAAAGTAAAATAAAATGATTAGCTCATTCCACGTAGAAGTGAGTAATGCGTCATACAGGAGAATGCTGTAGCTGCCCTTTCTGTAGATACAGAGCTATTGTATTCTCGTTTTTAACAATGACAAAACAACAACAAGCAACTATGTTTATTTACCCTTTTGTTCAGAGTAATGAAATTGATCAAGTGATGGAGTGATCATTTTTCTACTAGCCGACAACAGCACGATTTCGGCAATAAAAACATATTGGTGAAATGTGGGTGAAAGAAAGTAGAAAAAAAAGAAAAGAAAGAAAGAACATAACTTTATTTGACCTAGGTGATAATGTAGCAGTATCTACAACGCCATATGCGAACAACGCGTCATACTGACGTCACGTAAATCCTGCATCTCGCAAGCAGAGTTTACCGCGCAACTAGCATAGATACAACGGCCCGACATGAATCATGGGGCTGTTGCCCGCCAGACACAACACCCGTCTGGTCGGAGGATCCTCCCTTTTCTATAGAGTATGGGTGAACTTTACACCCTGTTCCTCATACTACTGTAACTATAATACCTATCCCTTCATCTATGGGCGCAAAGTAATGCTTGTGATTGATGACTTAATGACTGCGAGTTTCAAACGCGACTTATTTGAAATAACCAATGCACGAAAGTCGCGGTATGGGGTAATAAATATTCTCCAAACAAAGTCCAATCACACAGTCACCGGGTAACTCTTGTCTCCTTTATATGACATTATTTTTTTACCACCCAAGGAGAGAAGCAAATTGTGGGAAGAGAAGCATCCACCACCTCCCGACTTCGTTAAACCCCTGGAGCATTTGCCTCCCGGGCGTGATCTGCAGTGGTCTATACATGAAAAGCTCTCAATCGCTTGCGTTCCCAAGTAGGCCGCTGCAGACACAATTTTTTGAAGTGGGGGATTACAGATCCATCCAACACCCAATGCGAGTCCGGTGCTTCTGACTAGACCATGTTCCACTTGCTGGAGTGTCCTAAGTGCCTGTACACCTGCACATCGGGTGACCTAAATAAATACCATTGATGTCGCAATCAACGTGGCTACATACTGGTCACAAACAATATAAAAAACTGGCCAAGAGCGAGTCGGACTCGCGCACCGAGGGTTCCGTACCATCATATATATTAACGCTGCGGTGTAGAATATTGCAGTTTTAGGTCAGCGCCATCTCTTGACCGATAGTGGAATTAATGTAATTTTTGTTGATGATTTCTGAAAAAGTATGCTTTTTAGAGACATCGTTTTATTTTTCTTGTAGTCTTTACATAGACTTATATAACATAGAATAATTTCGGATTTTTCTCTATGCAAACTTCGGAGAAAAGGAGGGGAACGGTATTTTTTTTTACCTTTTTCATCAAAAGTCGAAAACGGCGGCCTAAAAAAAAAGAAACAATGTTTGAGAATGTGCAAACAGCGTTCTTTTATATGATATCCTACATGCTCTAGTAGCCCCACTTTTAATTTTTAAACCCCCTTTCAGTCCCAAAAAAAAGAAAGAAACATTTTTTTTGCAACAAAAAATGTTTCTTTCTTATTTGTAAAATAGTTGGGTTTGCCCAACTTGAAATTTGGAATAGTTTTAGATGATGTTTGCATCATCCAAAACTATTCCAAATTTCAAGTTGATAGCATTAGTAGTTCTTGTGATATCCAGCTATAACAAACGGACAGATAGACAGACTGAGTCTCACCGTAAGTGTTCCTTTTTACCATTTTGGTACGGAACCCTAAAAACACCGAGTGATGGAGCCATCGATACGAAAAGAAGAAAAAGAACTGCGAAAAGTTACATAAAAATCGCCTGCTCCGCAAAGCTGTGTATCAAGAGTTTGGTATGAAGACTCCATTTGTTACCTCCGCCGTGTCTGTTTGTTTGTTAACTATTTCGCTCAAATAACTGCCAATCTTTACGATGCTTGATCAGTTTCTGAACAGCTGAAGCAATAAACGTGTGATTTGTTAATAATAAAGGTTCCTTAATTTTTTTTTATATTTTGAGATTTAGGCAAACTATGCGCGGAGTGTTACTCGTCAATATTGTGATTATTTTTTTCGGTGAGTTATAATTTGTATTTCCGTTAGAGCTGATTTTTCCAAAGCCAGATAATTTCATCCGAGGAACAATTTTGGATTTTTGACAGTTCTTCCATACAAAATCTGTCAGACTGACGTCTGACAGATTTTGTCTGACAGATTTTATTCCACAAATAAAAATTATCTGTCCATTGAGATGTTAGCCCTTAGTTGCTTATACATAATTAGGTTATTTTAAAGTTATTGTTTTTTTGCCCCTGTATTTTTTTCTTTGAACCCTGCGTCTTAACTGAAAGTGATTGTCGCACAAATACGCGACTACGCGATCCTTTACCTGAATAATCTATACTAATATTAAAAAGAGATATTTTTTTAAGTTTGTATGTAGGGGGTATTCTTCGGAAATACTGATGTGATTCTGAAAATTCTTTTTACTAATGCGAAGCTATAGTATAGCCGAGTGTTTACGCACTTAGTACTTATATAAACTAGCACGACGATCACTTAGTACTCATATAGACTAGTACGACGATCACTTAGTACTCATATAAACTAGCACGAAGATCACTTAGTACTCATATAAACGAGTACGATGATCACTTAGTACTCATATAGACTAGCACGACGATCACGAAGTACTCGTATAAACTAGCACGACGATCACTAAGTACTCATATAGACGAGCACGACGATCACTTAGTACTCATATATACTAGCACGAAGATCACTTAGTACTCATATAAACGAGCACGACGATCACTTAGTACTCATATAGACTAGCACGACGATCACTTAGTACTCATATAAACGAGCACGACGATCACTTAGTACTCATATAGACTAGCACGACGATCACTTAGTACTCATACAAACTAGCACGAAGATCACTTAGTACTCATATAAACGAGCACGACGATTACTTAGTACTCATATAGACTAGCACGACGATCACTAAGTACTCATATAAACGAGCACGACGATCACTTAGTACTCATATAAACTAGCATGAAGATCACTTAGTACTCATATAGACTAGCACGACGATCACTAAGTACTCATATAAACTAGCATGAAGATCACTTAGTACCCATATAAACTAGCACGACGATCACTTAGTACTCTGGCAATAGTAGTTTTCTGGATGAACGAAGAATATTCTCGTCTCTTCACGGTCGGGACACTCTACGTGTAAATGAGCCTTTTACTGTTGTGACATCACGGATATCGTGTGTTTCAGAGGTCACGTCGGCAGCGCCTCAATGTGACATGACGACCGGAATCGAATTGGATGAGGGCAACATGGGGCAGACCTCCGACTTCAGCTGGCTCGGGATACTCCAAGTGTTCCTAAGTTAGTGGCCATCTTCTTTTTTTCTTCGTAAGCCCATGTTCATTAGGCGAAAGCGCTGTTTGATTTGAAACTTTCGGCGCTGAGTCGAGGGTTGACATCGGACGGAGGGATTTTTCTTTTACTGGCATTGACATGTCTTTGTCGCAGCGAATTGTAAAATCCCCGTTTTACATAACCGTTAGTTGTTTTACAAAACAGCTTCGTTATGTAAAACAGCTGAATGACTTTTAGCGATTTTTAGGGTTCCGTATAAAAACGGAACCCTATTACTAAGTCTTCGCTGTCTGTCCGTCTGTCCGTCTGTCCGTCTGTCCGTCTGTCTGTCTGTCTGTCACCAGGCTGTATCTCAAGAACCGCGATAGCTAGACAGTTGAAATTTTCACAAATTATGTATTTCTGTTGCCGCTATAACAACAAATACTAAAAACAAAATAAATTAAATATTTAAGGGGGGCTCCCATACAACAAACGCGATTTTTTTGCCCTTTTTTGCTCGATATCAAAAATGGCAACAGGTAGGCACTTGAAATATTCACAAAATACTCAGTTGTATTTTAACTTTAATAATAAATAATAAAATTAAAATAAAATAAATATTTAAGGGGGGCTCCCATACAACAAACATGTTTTTTTCGGCGTTTTTGCCTTGTGGTACGGAACCCTTCGTGTGCGAGTCCGACTCGCACTTGGCCAGTTTTTTCATAATAACCGAATGTTAACACGCAGAATTGCATAAGCTTTTTGCGTTTATAAATGCAGTGGGTCAACGATTAGAGGTTTTGTAAAATATTAGACTATGTTTGATATATTTTACGAAGGTTATAGTATACGGAGCTCAAAAAATCAAAATGGCGAGCATACAACTGCTCGCATATATATACACGATTAGTCCGTATCCGTACTAGCACTGTATTATTATGGAATAAGATAGTTAGGTCACTACAAGTATACGCGAGTATTTGCGTACTATTCTTGTATAGATTGGAAGACCTTAGTAAAAAAATATTTCCAATCCATACTCGATTAGTTTCACACCCTTGAATGGAAATACGCGACGAGATCATATTTATTATGGCTCGCACTGTCAAAAAGTTATCGATCTCATGTAGAGACAAGCTTTTAACTCTACACACCCTAACTCTACAAGCCCTAACTTCACAAACTCTATACCTTAGTCAAAATTTCTGTTATACAATAGTTCTTGTAGTAACGAAACGGCCAAGCCTCATATTTTGAATAATGTGTAGAGTTTGTGAAGTTAGGGGCTTGTAGAGTTATAAGCTTGGATCTACATGAGATCTGAAGGCCAATAATTCTCGTAATTTAAAACGTTCAAAATCTAGTCGCGTTCTCATCTCGGCGACAAACAAATGTCAAAAACTTGTCGAAATGTAGGGAATATAGAAGCATTTTTTGACAGATTGAGACTGAGATCAGACTGTGAACGTTCTACCCTTCGCATGTCGCGCGTATAGGGTAGGTACCGATAACAATAGAAGTTCTATTGTGTCTGCTAATTGGACACGCGACGGGATGGAAGGATTGCCTCTCTGATAACTTTTTGACAGTACGAGCCAAAATAAATATGATCTCGTCGCGTATTTCCATTCAAGGGTGTGAAATTAATCGCGTATGGATTGGAAATCATTTTTTTTTCATTTCTTGGCAACATTTTACATGAACATGTTTTGGTGAGATTTCACTTGATTTTGTAAGTTGCATAAGACAAAATAAGTACAAATATTTTTTTCCAAGTTTTAGAATTTATACTAATACTAGCTTACATACCAAATTTCAGTTTTCTAGAACTTCAGGAAGTACCCTAAGTGAGTCAGTGACGAAATCAGGGTTTTCAAGATATCAATAAAATCTATAAGAGCTATGCAATTGAAATGTTATATGTTTAATAAGTCTACTTCCACATTTCCTTATACTGTGCCTTCTCCGTCCAGTCGGTCAGGAACGAGTCAAAATTGTCACGCCAGCGTTTCTTAGGCCTGCCTCGGTGGCGACGCCCGTCTTCAGGCACCCACTGTGTGACGATCTTAGCCCATCTGGAAGGAAATGGGGGAGGCCTTTGCCCAGCAGTGGGACAGAACAGGCTAAACAAAAAAAAAAAAGTCTACTATTGACATCATATCCCGAGAATTTTGTTTATCTGGTCTTGGGTTTGGATAATTATGTTATGAGGATTCAAAAAAAACGACGAAGCGCTTTGAGAAAGGGTACGTAGTGCCCTTGCGCTTCGCTTGGCTCGTCTTGGCGGGGGCACTACCGTGCCCCCAGATTTTAAGGACAATTTGAATATAAAGTTAGCAGAGTTTTATGGAAGTCAATCCTAAAAATACCAAATAGCTGTAACTGCGACAAACTTGCAAGGAGCGCTCGCCGGCCGTGTGAAACGTAACGAAATGTCAATTCAACTGAAAGTTGGTCAGTTGTTTTACATAACGGAGTTGTTTTGTAAAAAAAGTATCGGTTTTGTAAAACAGCGGATTCGAATATCGATCTGCGACATCTTTATAATCTTGATTAAATAATCTACACACATAATTATATAAAAAGTGTAGTGTTAGTTCTCTCAGCAGTTTTAAATCTCGGCCATCCAAACATATAATTGAAAATTGCCTTGACAAACGTCCTCCAATGTACTTTAATGGTTGAGTATTGAACTACTGAATGAGTATAGAAGAATTTCATATAATACTATACAGATTACTTTGGTGATAGTCACCTAAAATAAGCTTACTGAATGTTTCTTGTCTGTTCTCATGTAAGTGGCTTTTTTGTCTTAAATGAGAATAAATGATTTAAACCTATATCAAACCTAACCTATTGTTACCCGACTGCGCGACGCAAAGGAGTGGTAATGTGTTCATCAGCCTATGTATATATGTATGTTTATATGTTCCTTTGAAGCACTATACAGACCAAACGCCTGGGCCGATTTTTATGATTCACACGTTAATCGATTCCTCTTAGTCCGGCGAGTGTCACTAAAGATATGACGTTAGTGAAAATTCAATATGGCGACTACTGGACGCCATATTAAATATATTTTTTTAATTTTTTTTTTCAAAACCTTTCGAGTGGGATATCAAAATAAAGGGTTTTAAAAGGTGATTACAAAAATATATACAACATATATACTTAAAAGCAATTCGAAGTGACAAATCACAAAAAACACCCACCAAGAACTAAATCGTCTGCGAAATCTTTCAAATTTGTAAACTAAAAAGCTGGAAATAAAAAAAGTTATTTAAAAAAATCAAAATACCCGACTGCGGTAAAAAACTTAAGTTAAAAGAAACTGAAAAGCTAAAAACAAGCCCATTTTAAATTAAATAAAAGTTGGAAGCAGGCGGGACCCATTTGAATTTGAAAATACAATAAAAATGATGTGGGTCCCGCCTGCTTCCAACTTTTATTTAATTTAAAATGGGCTTGTTTTTAGCTTTTCAGTTTCTTTTAACTTAAGTTTTTTACCGCAGTCGGGTTTTTTGATTTTCTTAAATAACTTTTTTTTTTTAAATATTGTTTTTAGATTTTATTTGTTTTTGTTCCTGGACCTGGGTTCGACTCCTTAATCGAACAATATGTTGTTGCGTTTCGGTTCTTTCATTAAGCTCGCCCCTATTCCATGTGACTTATAGATAACTGTCGAAATGTATCCACATTCCCACATCCATACTACATCTTTGTTTACTCTTTTTGGTGAATTCAGGCGTGATGTCATTGTTATGATTAACTTGTATTATCGGTACTTACACACAGTATGTTGTTGGTGACCTATTCAGGTGTGAAACTTTTTTTTTAGAAAATCATTACATAAGTAGTAAGTACTTCAAACACGTTGCATAAAGTGTCGTCTGTACAAATCAATGGCATCGCAGTAAGATAGTATCAGGGCATGGTGATTGCAGTAATAAAATCCAAACGAACCACTCTTTCCTTACATCCATAGATGAAAATGATGACGTGCAGGTAGCGGTGTCAGGCATCGTGCTGATCAAAGCGGACCGCGCGCTCGCCTGTGCTGACGATGTCGTTCGGATACCGAAGCGAATCTTCCAGTAAGTAATTATTTACAACAGTCCACTACTGGACATAGGCCTCTCCAATTGCACGCCATCCAAACCGATTACCGGAAACCCTCATCCAGCTGCTATCTGCCACCCTGCGAAGGTCGTCGCTCCACCTAGCCTGAGGGTGTCCTACCTTACATTTCTCAATTTGCGGTCTTCTCAGGAACACCCCAGCAGTCATCGATTCTCCGGCTTATATGGCAAGCTGAAGTGGCACATTGCCACTTCTGCTTGCTTCTTCTGGGAGTTAGATAATGGTGGAGTAACGATCTTCGCAGAAAGGCTGATAGAAGAGCTGGATGAGAGTAGCCGGGGATAGATAAGTGATGTCCTATAGGCTCCTTTATTATTAATTAAAATAATATGCATTTAAATTACAGCATTAAATATTTAAATGTAAAAATATACTTAATGTATATAAAAAAAGTAGGAGCCCACTGGTATCGGGAACAGGGTCCAAGCTCAGGGTCAGGGTTTCTGAGAGAGGAACCTCCTAACAATTCGAGCCATGTCCAGCAGGCCTTCGAACCAGCTGCCCCACCCATAGATTTATCTTGATTGAGGCTCTTATTATTACTATCTTAGATCAAAATCGCAGCTTCTTTCATCTGTTTAAGGCACGACACTCGTGCCATGTTCTTTCCGGACGGCGACGTCGCCGTGAACTACTCGCTCGCATCCTACATCACACACCCTGAGTACCAGACTGAGACCTTCATTAGCATCGCCATCATCTTGCTGAATATCGACGACGATAGTGAGTATTCTATACTATAATAAATTTACAAAGAGGTAAAGTTTGTATGTAGGGGGTTAATTTCTGGAACTACCAGTCGGATTTGAAAAATTCTTTTTGCATTAGATAGCCCAATTCTTGAGGAAGGCTAAAAGCTAATTAACATGACGCTATGGCCCATAAGAGCCTACCAAAAATAAAATAAAGTTAGAAAGAACGCTAAGCGAAAACAAAGTGATAGCGTGGGCAGGCGATGCAATACCCAAACCATTCTTCCATACTATCCATACTAAGAACAGATGGCCGATGGGGCCGGAAGGCCTCCCACAAGGTGGACCGACGACCTTGTGAAGGCCGCAGGAACCCGTTGGATGCAAGAAGCACAGAACCGGTCGAAGTGGAGGTGCTTGGGGGAGGCCTACGTCCAGCAGTGGACTTCTTTCGGCTGAAATGATGCAGAAAGACAGGTTTTGAGGTCTGATCCTGGAGTCGGACAGCACCTTGATGTACCGGTAGTCAATCTGGCTCCGTTGAAGATACTGCAGTACAGCCCACGTCTCGATCGAATCAAAGGCTTTCTCGTAGTCCACAACGCTAAGCAGAGAGGCAGGTTATACTCTTCGGTCTTCTGTACAACCTGTCGCAGCATATGTATGTGGTATACGGTGCTAAAGCCTTTACGTAATCCGGATTGTTCCAGAGGCTGAAAGTCGTCAAACCTGCGCGCGAAACGGTTTGTGTTGACTCTTGAAATCAGCTTATAGACATGGCTCAGAAGTGAGGTGGGCCTATATCGTAATTCTTAAGAATTTCTTATCACCACACCTCTGTCCCATACCTCCGGTGTTTCACCCTCGAGTATGACGGAACCAAACAGCTTCTGAAGGGCCTTGAGAACGGGTTTTTCGCCGGCGTTCAGAAATTCGGCCGTAATTCCGTCATCACTCGGCGCCTTATTGTTTTTGAGCTGCTTCAGACCCTCCTAATCTCGTACAGGCTAAATCCGGGATGTCGTCGGTATAGTGTCTGGCCAATCATCATATAATAATCTTATAACAAAAGTCATAATTATATACAAATTAGACTGACAAGCGACAATCAGCACTTTTCGTCGTATCTGCTAGTGAAAGTCCCGTCAAAATCGGTGCAGCCGTTTCGGAAATCAGTCGGCATAAATAGATAGGCAGACAATTTATTTTTAATTGTTTTTTGTTTATAAGTATGCATTTAGTAAAAAAGCTGTTATTTTGACATTTCAAACAGACACTTCAATTTTATTTATTTGTTGATGTGTAGATAATTTTACTCGAATCGCGCACGTTACGTTTTTTCAACCGTCGTCGTCCATCTTATCTTTTCCATCCCTTTCTTCCCCGTCATACTTCTTCAGTCGAACAAAGTTGTCATACCAATCATCTAACATCCCTCCTGTCTTGTGTGTTGCCACTTCGTTATTCCCGGGTCGGACAAAGTGTTATGGGGTTTTCCATTCGGAATTTCTTAGTAACAGTCCGGAGTTTGCAAGTTGGCAGCTTATAGTCCCTGTGCCTTAGAAAGCACGTAAAGCCGTTGGTCCTGCGCTTGATCTCTCCCCGGTCGTGTCGGATTGCCGTCCTGTTGGACTATGAAAGTAAAGGAACAGAGAGTGCACCTGTGTTTATGCATACACTTGTCAACTATAATATCTCCTCCGTTACTGGCTAATCTCCGTTGAGATTGGCCAGCGTGACCGAAATCGGTCGGGAGGCAATTGTTCATTCGCACATAAATAAAAAAAAATTGATGGATCTGTTTTCAGGTCCGTTGGTGCCAATATGCTTTCCTGCCATATCGTATGACACTAGCTATCTCTACCTCACTGGTTTTACGGATGGTAAGCTCTATTGAATTAAAAACTAGTTTTACAATAATGGGTGTAAAAAGTCACGGAAGCAGAGAGTCACTTGTACTCCCCGTCATTATAATATTTTTTTGTACTGGACCATACCTGGAAGCCAGAAGGCTTCCAGGTATGGTCCAGTAAAAGTTGGAATTTTGACCTTCAATATCTCCGTAACCAGAAGGTTACGGAGATATTGAAGGTCAAAATTCCAACTTTTACTGACAATTTTTTTTTATACGAAAACAAGTTGTGATGTTAACAACACAACTTTTAATACCTCCACGACCCCTGTATCGTTGCATGCACCCAAAAGCACCATGTTTTGCGTGTGTTACATTGCGCACTACCGCAAACAGCTCACACCACAAATAATAGTCGTTTCCCAGCAATTATTTTTGTGCAGTGTTACTTAGTTTGATGTACAGAATGCGTAGTTGACGGCTTTATGCTGTGTTTTTTTACACCCTGAATACTAAAACATAGCCACTAAACACATTTTTCGAAAAGAAAAACAGTTTAGTACTAGGGCACAGCTCTGTCCAACCCTTTGAAGAATACAGACGTACTGTTATGTTATGTGTATAATTAATTCTACATTTATATCCTAGGACAGTGTCACGTCACTATTATTTATTTTCTATAGATAAATGAAAAGTAAACGTAATGTCGTTCTATGTTGCAGAAAATAAAATGTTAGAGAAAATGATTCAGCGAATACAATATACGGACAAATCAGATTGCGAGGAATTTTATGAGAAAGAGGGGGTAAGTGCCCTTTAGATATACAGCTTCTTACACCGATGGTTGGTCTGTCGTGTGTCGGGTCGATGACCTCCTCAATATAGAGTTGAGCTATACTATAACTGCTTTATGTTTGTTGTCTGTTTCTATTCCAATTCAGATGTTATATTTACATGCATATCATTATTTTATGTCATCATCTGCTCAGCGTTTTCCCAACTATATTGGGGTTGGATTTCGGCCTATCCGGATGCAGCTGAATACCAGTCTTTTACATGGAATGACTCAGGCTCAGTGACTGCCCATCTGACTTCCACAAACCAGTTACGGGGTAACACGATTGGGTTGCTGGTAATTTAAGACTGGTTGTCAGACTACTTGTCTGTGTGGTACCAGACTAAAGAATAACACCACTCCATACTTCCCGTGGGTGTCGTAAAAGGCGACTAAGGGTCGTACCGGAGAATGGGCAGCAGCGTTCTCTATGCATTCCACCACCATACCACACTGCGATCGCCAACCCGCCTGCCAAGCGTGGCGATTATGGCAAACCCGGGGGGGGTTTGCCATAATCGCCACGCTTCCCTTTGGGGGAGGCCTATGTCCAGCAGTGGACGTCTTTCGGCTGAAATGATGATGTCAGACTACGAATGACAGCCAGGACCAACGGCTTAACGTTTCTGCTAGGCACGAAGGGGTCTCGGTATGTAATGTTAACTCGGCAAGCGTTGCTTATCCTTTGAGATCGACCACGCGGCTGACATTACTTAGCCATGAGCCCCTAAATATGATAATATAATTATTTATAGATTCTTATTCATTTTTACATTTATTCTTGTTTCAGTTGGTCGTCGAGAACCGGCAGCCTATTTCGTACTTATGCGGCAAGGGACAGAGTTCCCGCAAGAGATGTGTTTGGGACAACGGCATGGCGTTGGTGTCGAACAGCTCAGGATGGTTCACGCTGGTAGATACAGTCGAACAAACTATTTAGTAGGCAAGCAGCTAACTTGTAACCACTTTTAAACCCAGCCAGATAGCAGTGATGATAAAGATCAGTGGCTCAGTGGAAACGGCCACAGCTTACGAGTGACGCATAAAAAGAACACGAACACAAAAAAAAATAAGTTGGGTCACATCCACGCAAAACGGCCGTCGCTCAGCATAAAGCTAAGACTATACGAGACAGAGCCGGCGTTGACGTGATGACGTCAACCAGTGCAACATACGATTAGATATAAATAAAAAACAACAATCAAAATTAGAAATAAAATAAATATACATTACCTAGTTCTAAAAGATTGTATAAACATGAAATTTATGAAGCGGTAACATTCCGGGTAACGACTCACGCGCCGCCGGCACAGTAGCTGCACAACAGCTGTAGATTCACTTACTTGTTTCAATCACCATGCAGGCAATTTACTTTGTGTGAATCATTTTATCACCACTGCTCTTAAAACTGTGAAAGAAATTCTTCTTCTTCTTCGTGTCGCTAGCACGACTGTATTTTATTTAAATCTTGTTTTCCCAAAACTTTGCCACTTCCACGGCGTTGTTGGTGGCAGCGCAGAGGACACGTTGACTGCATGTTTTGGGACACAGAAGGCAGGATAGGAGGTGGAGCATAGTTTTTGACATAGCTTCACAATCACACTCTACTGCCGTTTCGTCAAGGTAGCCCCACTTTACTAGGTTGGAGTTACATCTTCCCACTTGTATCCAGAGACGGTTCAGAGACTTCCAAATGGACCATGGAAGGTTACACCCTGCAGGGAGATGCTCCTTTGGTTACTTAGTTAGTAAGTAACCAACGGGCGTCGCCGTCGGCCGGGTTTCCTGGATTTTAGGAAGCTGTGCCTGATTTTTAGCCGTGAAAAGAAAATATTGTGGAGGAACTGGAAACTAACGAAAAGTTCGAAGACATGTGGTATGCACCAACCTACACTATGGCCCACACACATAAATATTACTGAGAAACGGCCTGAGTACCGGCAGAGGAGACACGTAACTGTCTCTGCTTGGACTCAGCTGATTATGCTTATGCTATCGTTGGTCTAGCGGTCGCAAGCGCTACTGATGAGCATGAGTTCCTGGTTTAGATTTCCGGGCCAGGCAAAGCGTTATTAGGTTTTCCGTGTAGAATTTATTTTCAAAACTAGCTACGCCCCGCGGTTTCACCCGCATAACTTTCGATCCCGGGGGAATATCGGGATAAAAAAGTAGTCTATACATTAATCCAGAGTGTCAGCTACCTCCATACCAAATTTTACACAAATTGCTCCAGCCGTTTGAGCGTGAAGAAGTAACAAACATATAAACACACACACACACCCCTGTTTGTACAGACACCCTTACGAGGACCTTGTTAGTCCTAGAACGAACCGAGGATCCTCCAAGAAACTGGTTTAAAAACCTCGTTGGCCTTTTAGAATAAGATAGTTAGTTGTGTGGTGCCGGACTTAAAGAATACCACCACCCCTTACTTCCCGTGGGTGTTGTAAAAGGCGACTAAGGATCGTACCGGAGAATGGGCAGCAGCGTTCTCTATGTATTCCACCATCATACCATACTGCGATCGCCAACCCGCCTGCCAAGCGTGGCGATTATGGCAAACCCTCCCAAAATTGGGGGAGGCCTATGTCCAGCAGTGGACGTCTATCGGCTGAAACGACGAGTTATATAGAGACAGGTGAGTAAATCTATAGTGATGAGCTTATTGGGATAATGCTATCTCAACATTTTTCTGTATGAATTTCGGCTATCATACTGAGGACCTGAAATACACAGCTAAATGTGACGAGCGATGCACATACGAGAACTTTGTGTTAGCCAACCGAGGACCTCTTACAGCCCTGCGACGTCCTTCCGAGGACGTATTTTTACACAATATTTCTTATAGCTTGTACAAAGTGCGGACGTTGTGTTAGACTTTATATCACTAAACCAATTACAGTTTTTCGCGTAGACCTTGTACAAACCGAGGACCTGGAAAATCTACCTACCTAAAACATTTTACGTGTAAGATAATAATTATATCAATAAAAGTAGAATGTTCCGATTTATTTCTTACACACTTTTTAGGGTTCCGTAGTCAACTAGGAACCCTTATAGTTTCGCCATGTCTGTCTGTCCGTCCGTCTGTCTGTCCGTCCTCGCTTAATCTCTGTGACCGTTAGCACTAGAAAGCTGAAATTTTGTAGGAGTACGTATATCAGTTACGCCGACAAAGTGGTAAAATAAAATTTTGGAAAATATTTTTTTTTAGGGTAGCTCCCCTACATGTGAAGTGGGGATGAATATTTTTTTCATCATCTACCCCATCATGTGGGGCATCGTTGAATAGGTCTTCTAAAATGGCTTAGGGGTTGCTAAGATTATTTTTCGATTGAATGCTCCATTTACGAAATATTAAAGTTTAAAGTGCAAATTTTTGTTCCAGTAGGGCGTCCCCCCCCCTCTAAAAGCTAAACTACTAGCTTGAAAAATCTGGAAAAATTCTTGATGAAAGTGCATTTCATGAACTTTAAAGGAAAAGTATAGCGGTTAAGATAACTTTATTAGTTTAGCAGTAATAGTCGTTGAACTTGGGTGTTGGATAATTTTGTACCAAATACAAAATCCTTAGCATTAATCCTTTAAAGTGACTAAGATGAAGTAGTTGCTTGTTTATAAATGGGTAAAGACTTGCATTGAAAACCAAAATATGTTTTTTTATATACCTATTCAGAATAAAGAACAACAGAATCGTACTACATTGTGATAACGGGCTACTACGGAACCCTACATTGTGCGTGGCCCGACACGCACTTGGCCGGTTTTCTAAAATGAAGTACCAAGCGAGAACGAGTCGATGTCGTGAAATGAGTGTAAAGAGTCTGTGTATGAGGCGACAGTGGCACCATCTGGTGGATACACAATGTTTGTGTAAGATTATGAATAATCTTGATCAAACCGAGGTTCAGACAACTTTTTCGTATTAAGTATATAGATAGACTGATTTTTGCAGTATACGAATCATTGGTCAAGTCAAACCGAGGACCCCTGGAAAAGGTCCTCGGTCGTGCCTTGTGTATTCATACGCACGTCCTCGGATGGTACTTAAAACACACTCACAAACTTTCGCCTTTATAATATTAGTGTGAAAAGAAACAGTGCAGCGTACAGTCATCCCTTGAATTTGTAAGTTAGTTATAAGTGTATTTTATAGTATGTAGTATGTATGTGTATATAACCTATTTATGTATATGTGTAGATAGTTTTAATAGTTTTATTTTATCATTGTTCCTTTCAACCAAAACAACTGCCGTCTAATCTCTTCACCACCCTTGGTTGACTGGTAGAGAATGCCTAAGGCATTAAGTCCGCCTTTGTACCTTTTTGTGCGAAAATCTTAGAAGCAGCTCGGAGTCTGGATGAGTACCCGGTTGATGTCAATAGGCTCGCCCCTATTACTTGAGACTGACAGGTGAAATGTGGGTGTAGGACTAGGTACTAATAGTACTATAGGTAAACCTCTGCCTAACCTTTCGGGGAATACAGGTGTGATATTATTATGTTATACTATTCAGCCAGATCGATTTCCGTTGTTTCTCAGATCGGCTTCAGCGTCCACGGCCCGGGCTGCGCGGCGCCGGCTCGCTTCATCAGCATGCTTCACTATTCCGCCTGGATCCGTGACGTCACGCGCGACAGAGATGACGAAGAGAACGACTCTATGTCCCCTGACTTCAGGAGAACTGACGGCTTAGACGCGGAGTACATTCCCATCCATAGGACGTTTACGTAAGTGTTCTGCACCCTTCTTTTCTTCATCGTGTCCTTCTTTTTCTTGATGATTCCATTTTCATATTTTATATGTATAAGCTTCGACCAGAATTCAGCCACGTTGACAGCGTTAGGATCGGCCTGGCAAAGATTAACCTTCATAGAAGACCATGCAGGAATACAGCAGGCAAGAGGTGTGGCATCGTATGCGGTGAGGCTCCACACTCGCGAAAAGCGGTTTCACTACAACTATATCATCACCATCATCATTGACAGCCTTGTTCCACCTACAGCACACTGCTAAGTATAGGCTTCCTCCCTTGTGTGCCATGCTTCCTGGGCCGTGCGACTATCGTCTCTCTCTCGCAACACTTCTTTGTATTTGTTTGAAAGTCCGTATCTTTTGTGCCAGGCTTCCCTGGGCCGTGCGAGTATCATCTCTCTCTCGCAACAATTTTTTGTATTTGTTTGGAAGCCCGTATCTTTTGTGCCAGGCTTCCCTGGGCTGTGCGAGTATCATCTCTCTCTCGCAACAATTTTTTGTATTTGTTTGTAAGCCCGTATCTTTTGTGCCAGGCTTCCCTGGTCCGTGCGAGTATCATCTCTCCCTAGCAACACTTCTTTGTATTTGTTTGGAAGTCTGTATCTTTGACTGTTGTTTTTCTTTTTCGTAAAGGCTCTGAAGCACTGACCTCTATAATACAAGTACGCTGGACTAACGATACTCTACGAAATGACAGTTGTTTTTTGTGCCGATTCAAAGCGCCCCGCTCGTAGGCCCAAGGAACTAAAATTGACACGTTCTTTCAAATGGACGTTGATTTGTTTACTTCGTCTCTGATGATTTAGGTCTAAATCGTAAAAAACTAGTTTATTTGTGTATTTTGTGTTTACTACGTGATATTTGGAACATTTTTATTATGAAAGCATGCGGATTTTGTAAAACTCGCTGCCAAAAAGACAGCGGATTAACCTTTCACAAGTAAGTGAATTTTACGACTATAAAATTGTTTCGATTGCTTATGTGAGCATTTTTATTACTATCTTATGTTTAGAATAAATGTTTTCATTAATATCCCATCATATTTAAGTGTAATTAGGGCTCAGTTTTCACATTTAGTGAATACAATAATTTGAATAGGGTTGTAAATGTTCCATGTCGATAATGTGTCGATAGTTTTCTTCAGACAGTTAATAACTTTAAATTTACGTCTTTCAAATAGAAATTTACTGTCGCCAGAAATTTCTGCAATTTGATTACCTACCTAAAACAAATAAGCAAATACTAGTTTCTAATTTCAACAGATAAATCCATACTAATATTATAGGTAAATTCGAAAGTAATTCTGTCTGTCTGTATGTTACATTTTCACGCCTAAACCACTGAACGGATTTCAATATTTGGCAGAGTATAGTTTTTATCGACATATCTCGTGGGCGAAGCCGCGAGCGGAAGCATAGTATTATATGTAATGTGTACTTGTTTCCGAAGTAAAGACCTAACATCAAAATAAAACTTGTCATCTACAATGTACTGTATACTTTAGTCAGTTTTACTTTAATTAAATACTTAATTTCAGATTTTCCACCAAATCAACTAAGCAGGGCTCAAAAACATGAAAATGGAAAATTGGAGTCCTAAATCGAATTATCATCTTTGTAGCAATTTCACTGCGGACTGTTTCGTTAAACACTCTACACTTACGCTCTTCTCCATACGAACACGGCCTTTTGGAAGATTAGAATCAATTCTATTTTATTGTATGTTTGACGTTCAAAAGTGCCTATGTACATAGGCAAAATTTGAAATAAAATAATGACGTTCATAAGTGTCTAATTCATTTGAAATAAATTATTTGACTTGGACTTTGTTATTTCTTGTGTTTTTTTCCATTAGTACGCACGCAATAATGAAAATGGAATCCCTCTCCTTTCCGCTAGTAATGACTACATGGTAATGTTACAAGGTTCACTTTAGGCATTCAATTTGAGTGAATTTGATTGAATTTGTATGGACGCTGTTTGTTGTTTTTTGTTTCCAACATGGTTCAATTCTTCCAAATTGAACACCAAAAGTGACAACACGAAGTCACGAAGAATACAGCTGCCATTTTATTTACTAGGTTAGAGCGAAATGGCAACATAGTTTTTAGTTCATATTGCGAACTAATGTGACCCCAGTTCAGATTGTAAAACTAGTGTAGTTGAGCCAGGAGATATTAGCTCAACCATAGTAGTTTTTAGGCTAAATTCTAAGCCTATCCTCATATTTAAAGCTCACTGATCTGACCGTCATGCGCTATAACCTTACTAGGACACTATCCACTAGTTTATAGCGAGCGATCTGACCGCGCCCTAATGAATTTTAATTATTGTAATTCAAACATATTCTTAAGATAGTTTGTATTTATTCCGATTAGATTACAGAATATCTAGGTTCCCAAATATATATATTGAAAGGACTCTGATATAAAGACGAGAGTGAATTTCAAATTTCTATAGAAAACTTATTTTTCTCATAACTCGTCTTTAAATCAGTGTCCATTCAAAATATATATTTGGGAACCTAGATATTCTGTAATCCAATCGGAATAAATGCACACTACATTAAAAATTTGTTTGATTTACAAATTATTTTGGTATTACGTTTGTATGAACTACGCATGCTCCGCCGGCCCCTTAACTTTTGCAGAGCAATTACACTATTACTTAAAAATGAAGCATAAAAATAACTGGGAGTGATCCGATATTATTCTCTTAAGTAATAAATTACTCTGTGGTTATAACGGTCGATAAAATTCATAAAAGTATTTTTTTATCGTAGGATATATCCCATCTCTAATATTAGTTCTATGGTCCCTTCACATTGCTATCAGCGCCAAAATGGCGAAAATCAAATGGCTTCAATCTGTCATCCATAGTCTGCAGTCCAGCGTACTTGTATTATAGAGGTCAGTGCTCTGAAGGTTTTCTAAACTTTTACACAGATAAAATAATATTATGAAGGCGAAAGCGTTATGAAGCGCGAAATTAAATTTTCTTAAGTTTTTTTTGACATGTCTTTGGTCAGTGTTAGGTTGTACGATACAAAATATGATTCGCGACTTAACAAATAATATGTATCTATAGAACTATTATAAAAATCATCCATACAACTTACGCCTTTAATGAGTTTTCACGAAATCATGACTTTTGAAATTCATCCTAACTCAGAGTCTACAAATTGCAAAAAATCGCGAGCTACCTTAGTGCATCGCGCTTATTACTCCTGCATGCATCATGCAGTAACCATGCATGTTTTGTTGATAATCCTACCCGGTTATTTTACGGATATTTTGTTTTATTATACAGAGCACTCCGGAAAAACGGGACAAAAGACAATCGAACGATCATCAGGTACGAGTATATAAGGTGGCCGTTCACTGTTTATAAGATGGAACACTATAACGTAATGCCGTCACTGCAAGGTGAGGACGTCATTTGGATAATCCCATGTAAGTTACATTAATACATATACTTTCATATAAGTTACATAATATATTTTCATGTGAATAAGAGTAAGTTAGACCACGAGGAATGAGCCGTCATTTACACGGGAAGAAAAAATAATTATGCTTGGAG
This sequence comes from Mesoligia furuncula, assembly GCA_916614155.1. Lineage (NCBI taxonomy): Eukaryota > Metazoa > Arthropoda > Insecta > Lepidoptera > Noctuidae > Mesoligia > Mesoligia furuncula. Next base: position 588,163 of record OU744814.1, read on the forward strand.
GATTTTTGATGACTTTTCTTCTGACAGCTGGCTATGCTGCTGGGGAGTTTGTTGAACAGACAGCTGTCTGTGCTACTGGACAGTTTGTTGAACAGACAGCTGGCTGTGCTGCTGGACAGTTTGTTGAACAGACAGCTGGCTGTGCTGCTGGACAGTTTGTTGAACAGACAGCTGGCTGTGCTGCTGGACAGTTTGTTGAACAGACAGCTGGCTGTGCTGCTGGACAGTTTGTTGAACAGACAGCTGGCTGTGCTGCTAGGGAGTTTGTTGAACAGACAGCTGGCTGTGCTGCTGGACAGTTTGTTGAACAGACAGCTGGCTGTGCTGCTGGACAGTTTGTTGAACAGACAGCTGGCTGTGCTGCTGGACAGTTTGTAGAACAGACAGCTGGCTGTGCTGCTGGACAGTTTATTAAACAGACAGCTGGTTGTGCTGCTGGACAGTTTGTTGAACAGACAGCTGGCTGTGCTGCTGGACAGTTTGTTGAACAGACAGCTGGCTGTGCTGCTGGACAGTTTGTTGAACAGACAGCTGGCTGTGCTGCTGGACAGTTTGTTGAACAGACAGCTGGCTGTGCTGCTGGACAGTTTGTTGAACAGACAGCTGGCTGTGCTGCTAGGGAGTTTGTTGAACAGACAGCTGGCTGTGCTGCTGGACAGTTTGTTGAACAGACAGCTGGCTGTGCTGCTGGACAGTTTGTTGAACAGACAGCTGGCTGTGCTGCTGGACAGTTTGTAGAACAGACAGCTGGCTGTGCTGCTGGACAGTTTATTAAACAGACAGCTGGTTGTGCTGCTGGACAGTTTGTTGAACAGACAGCTGGCTGTGCTGCTGGACAGTTTGTTGAACAGACAGCTGGCTGTGCTGCTGGACAGTTTGTTGAACAGACAGCTGGCTGTGCTGCTGGACAGTTTGTAGAACAGACAGCTGGCTGTGCTGCTGGACAGTTTATTAAACAGACAGCTGGTTGTGCTGCTGGACAGTTTGTTGAACAGACAGCTGGCTGTGCTGCTGGACAGTTTGTTGAACAGACAGCTGGCTGTGCTGCTGGACAGTTTGTTAAACAGACAGCTGGCTGTGCTGCTGGACAGTTTGTTGAACAGACAGCTGGCTGTGCTGCTGGGAAGTTTGTTGAACAGACAGCTGGCTGTGCTGCTGGGGAGTTTGTTGAACAGACAGCTGGCTGTGCTGCTGGGGAGTTTGTTGCCAGCTAAAGTTTGGTGCCACGTCTTCTTCCCAGCTAAAGCACTAGGAAGTGGTGAAGGGCGGTCGTTTTGGGGGACTGTCTTATGTAATTTTGATTTTAATAAGTCTTGAAAATTGTGTTTTAAGTCAACGACACGTTTGAAAAGCCCGAACACGCCTGCGCGAGCAAACAAAGTAGGCTGATGTATGCAGAGGAGTTCTTTCTGACGAGCAAGCGAGACGCGTATGGTACCGTGACTTATAAGGTAAGAGGCTGAATGCCACTCTGTCACATTTCTCTTATCCTACGTGAGCAACCTACCCCAACTTCGCACGGATTTTACAACTAAACCACTTTAGGGTTATTTATTTGTTTACTAAGGTATACCAACAAATATGTATGGTAGGGTAGGGGTAGGGCTATGTAGTACCTAGCTGAATTTAGATTTTTGAGATGAGTACCTATTTTAAATTTTAAAATCGTTCGAATTTATATTAACTTTACTCCATGCATTCGTGGCAGGCCCACCAGCACCCTATTTGCGTAATACACTATCAATCACAATCAGAATCATTTTGAAGGCTATTGTTGATCCATTGCTTCTTAATCTTTTGCTATTTCTTCACTTTTACACAACAAGAGAAAACATACAGTCAAAATATACATTACGCCATAAAAATTACCCATTTTTATGGTAACTTTTTTATGGTACCCTTTTTTATGGTAACCCATTTTTATGGTAACCCATTTTTATGGTAAATTACCCATTTTTATGGTAATTTTTATGGTAACGTACTGCGTAACTTACCAAGCTCTAAGTTAAAAATGCACCCAACAAGTACACTAGTCATGTCAATTAAAATATACAATAAATTACAAGAAATAAATTAAAGAAGAACAAAAATTTAATACATTCATAAATAAATTAAAACAATTTCTATTATATAAATACTATAATAATATCAATGAATATTTAAATGACGAACTTTATATTACATGTTTTTATAAAATAATTACAATATTTATTATAGTTGTTACAATAAATATTGTAATAATTTTATATGTCTCCCTCTTCCTCTGTCCTACTTTTGCTGTGCCCGACAGGGTCCACAATGTATTCTGTGAAACCTACCTCTTAAGTGTGGAAGAAATTAATATATTGCGTACGTTTGAAAAAAATTCTGCTCAACAGCCTTACTAACGCTATGAATGCTGTTGGACTGTCACAAAAAAAGCTACTGACACTGTTACGCGATTACCCCGCGGGTGTAAAACCGTATAATTAACTTTGAAAAATATTATCTGTAAAATAAAAATTTGCAATATATTATAATATCTGTCTTCTTCAATAAATTATAATATATGTCGGAGAAGGTATAGTGCGTCTCGTTATCATCAGGCATATTTTAATTAGAGTGGGCGTACTATGGGTAGTGCTGGTTAATGCGCAATAGAAAAACAATTTGCAGTTCAAATCAGATTATAATTTCACGAACAGTTTAATTACACTAGCGAATCACAAATTGTAGGTACACACTCAATAATACGGAACGTGCGACAGTTTCTGAGCACATGTTGTCCGTCCGATGTCCAATGGTCAAGTCCGCCGCCGCACCTCGCTGCTGGCTCTCCTCGACCCCTCCACGGACTCAGGCTAGACTCTGTCCAGCGCCACCAGATGGCGCTGACGTTCCGAATAGTCAAATGAATGACGTATTTCCGACATATACATAAAGGGTAGTCGCACATCAAACGGAAGTTGCGTCGGGCGTAACTTCGATAACTTTCTTAGTACGTTCGACGCACTAACTCATCATCGGTTGATTGTGGAGGGTTGAATGTGTTATTTTCTACTTGTCCGTTCTGGCGATATGCGATGCATCTTCCGTCAGATGTGCGACCACCCTAAAAAACACAAGATCACTTTTATACTAATAAGCTGGAACACAGCAGCGCTGCTTAGCAGCAGACAGAGGCGCAAGGATCTTATGGCGCGTGGCCAACATCGGAACTAGAGCCGCCATCTTGTTTTTAGGGTTCCGTACCTAAAGAATGCCAACGGGACTCTATTACTAAGCCTCCGCTGTCCATCCGTCCGTCCATCCGTCCATCCATCCGTCCGTCCGTCAGTGGGCTATAATGAACCGTAATAGATAGACAGTTTGAATTTTCACAGAATGTGTATTTCTGTTCATCATCATCATCATCATTTCAGCCGAAAGACGTCCACTGCTGGACATAGGCCTCCCCCAAGGTTTGCCATAATCGCCACGCTTGGCAGGCGGGTTGGCGATCGCACTATAGTATGGTGGTGGAATGCATAGAGAACGCTGCCCATTCTTCGGTACGACCCTTAGTCGCCTTTTATGACACCCACGGGAAGTATGGGGTATTTCCGTAAATAATAAAAATAAATTTAAACGTGATTTTTTCGGCTTTATTCCTTGTAGTACGGAACCCTTCGTGTTGTGTTGTGTGTTGTCTGTGTGTGGCCGCTTTTTTCAACAAAATTTCTGTGACGGTTCCACAAATGCTTACCAACAACGCCTCCCTGTCCATGTCATTCAGGCGCCAAAAGATCTTTGCAGCACTCTCTGGTGGAACTGCTGCACACAAGGTCCTTCACAGATGTCCTTTAAGTGATATTGTCCTGAATTGACTGAATCATAGTCCTGGAAGACCCCAGTTACACGGCATTTAATAAAGCGAGGAGCAAGCTTTCCAGAAAAATAATGTGGTCCAGAGAATCTGGAGAAGTTTCGTCTCCATTGTGAAGAACCTTGTCCGGAGAAATTCTACTAGAGGGTGATTCTATTCGGAATCATCAGGTAGGAAGGTACAGCCTCCCCTCACCGGAAGCATTCGCCTGTAACCTTCACCCGCGTTACTTATCTATACCTTATCTATTTCGATGATGACATTTTTTATTATTTTAAACTCAAAAAAATATTTGTTTGCAAGCAATACTACAAAAAGTCCTAATTGAAGCTTTAAAAGAATCCAGGTAGCTAGATATATCTAAATGTCTTTAAATAACTGCTAGACAAAGACGGTACTACAATAGAAATGACGTCACGAACTCACGACTATTTAACTTCATACTAGCGCCATACATTGTCAGTACCGCGCGACAAGGAAGGGAATAATCCTCACCAAAAACTTTCCCCTTTTACCCTTTTTCTCAGGAACGCGTGAAGTTATCGAGTTGAAATTAGTATCAAATTCCTGAGAATTTGATACTAATTTCAACTCGATAACTTCATTGCAGCCCTGAGGCTGCAATCCCTCAAAACAATGAAAAAATCAAACTTCTAAGTCAACGCAAACTCAAACTCAAATCATTAAATTCAATTTAACCATTTACAGGCACTTTTGAATTGTCAAGAAGTCGGTCAGTCAGAAAACTTGAAGCTAGTTCCAAATCGCTCATTCCAAAGCGTACCTATGGGGAAGAACGGGCAATAACTCCATGGACACTCTCTTCAATTATATTTTTACAAAAATATTAGTTACATCATTAATGTTGAATTTAAAATTAAAAAGCGTCCAGAGTACAGCAAATAGTAAGAAAACGACAATCCAAAAATAAAATAATTAAAAATCGCAATCAAAGATACGGGCGTTTATAAGTTCCGGAATAAAAACCTATAGGGTACTTCCCGTTAACCTAGAATCATGAAATTTGGCAAGAAGCAATGTCATTTAGCACAAATAAAGGAAAAAATCCGAAAACCGTAGTTTACAATACAAAAAAAAAACATTTTTTTCCCGTGACAAACTATTTACATATTTACAAATTTGTACGGAACGCTCAGTGCGTGAGTCCGACTCGCACTGGACCGGTTTTTTCGGTTATCTCGTTTTACTATGCCTTCCGTGCAATTACATTATTTGTTCGAACATTTGTAGTAATATTAGTTACCATTGCTATTGTTAACCCAACCTGCTGGTTTCAATTATCTCTCCACTACCTGGCAGTTGACGCCTGCGCAGTCTACTTGCAGTCATCGTGGATTGTTACATTACAGGCGAATGCTCCCGATGAGGGAGCGCCCTAACCATAATGCTCCCGATGAGGGAGCGCCCTAACCATAATTACTAATTTAGTAAAAATGATTGTTTTGTATATTTCCAGTTAGGGCTGTACGACCTTTTACTGCTTCACTGTACGTGTGTGACACTTGCGGTAAATATTTGATGAACATGATCTATTTTATTTATTATACTAAAACTGTAGTACTTATGTAATATTTTTGAAAAAAAAAAATGTGATGTCCTATGAGGTGTGATTATGTAAAATATAAATACTTAGACCGATAGTTTATAACCTGCATTAACGTAACGTTGTACGTTCTCGAGGTATATTTTCCGAAATCGACGCGTGCGAAGCCGGCACAAGCTAGTTAAAACATGAACTTAGACAAATAAACACAAGTGCAACGAACTGCTGAGCGTATGGCCTGGGTTCGATCCTCGGGTCAGACAAAATATGACTTGCCAACTTCTACCTGGTAAAATATGAGTGTGCTTTCCCTAAAATCTGCCTACCTCCAGGGAATGCAGGAGGTAGTGGTATTCTATATTTTAGTTCCATCAAATATTCCCACTTTTCATGAACTTGAACGTTTTCGCTTCGCAGGTGGACTGCGTTAACCGTACGGAAGCTTTTTTAGAGTTCAAAGAAGAGTTTGAGTACGCCTCCGTATCCGGCCCTCCACCCGATGAAGTACTGCAATTTGCCTTAGTAAATGAAAGAGGCTTTAAAATCAAAGACGAGAAAGATAATCCCTCTTTAAAACCAACATTCATCCAATCTCGCCAACCAGACAGAGGGGACCAGTTAAGTTACGATTTGTCTATACAATTCACTTTTAAAAAAGAAGCTGTCTTGAAGTTTAAAATGTATGCAGAAGCGAGACAGTCACAATGGAGGCGAGTTTCTAAGAAAAAAATGAAGTTTCCGAGGAAGAAGATGAATTACTGGGGCTCGTTTCGAAAAGTTGATAAAAACGTTAAAGCAGATCCTTTGGTGGTTGACCATGAAGTAGTGTTGGACACTGTGAGCGAAGCATGGCGCAGAGACGTCACTCCGGGATTGCTGATAATAGGGTGCTTGCTCGTAAGTGCTTGTTCTACGAGAAATTTATTTTTTTAATCGATAGCGTCCATCAGAATGCCGGAAATATCCCTAGATTAACTATATAATACCGCTAGATAATACCTGGAACTGAAAGCGGTACAAACATTAGGATATTCCATCATCTTTCTGGTACCCTATACTTACTATATTTGGGGTATTTTTCCGCCCTATTAATTGACCATCATCTCCGTGTTCACTTTAGTCCTATAATAATTATATCATTAGCGTGTTCGTGTATCATTTTCAAACCATCTATATCTTCTTTGTTCTGCGTTTTTATAGTCATCCACATTCTTGACTTTACACATGATAGTGTACGTTAAATCAACAATTATATCAACATCCAACGTTGAAAATCATCAACACCACTTGATCGAATGCAAAACCAACCAACTGCTAATTGTAACAACAATAAGTTTTTCCAATATGCGTTATATGTGAACCTTTCATAATATTTGTCATGAAATTCGTTGCTGTAGAAAGATTTTCATGTATTGTATAAATGTTGTAGGTGTAGAACAAGGAATTGGTAATTATAAAGTACCTGTTTTAAAATAATATTTTGTTTTGTTTAATACTAGCGGCCCTGCTTAGTACGGTTTGTACGACTTGACAAGACTTCGAGATTTCTTTATTGTATGTTAGATATTATCATAATATATTATCATAATATATTTATATATCAACCACGTCATGGCTATCTAAATTCACTTAAACCTTCCGGAATTAATTTTCTAAATGTTGGTTGCAATTTGACAAAAAATTGAGATTTCCTTAATATAAAGAAAGAAAAATAGGTCAGTAGGTAGAATAATATTAGGTTAATATTAAGGTTAATATTAATGTATTATACACATACAACCGTTTGGAATAATTGATCGTAAAAACCGCATCAAAATCAATGGATTTTGTTCTTCTATACTACGCAATGGCGTAGTATAGAAGAACAACGTCGTCACAGTCACACACATAGATTCTATATGAAAAGTAATGTATAAATTCAATCGCAAAGGCTCCCACAGACAGGCTCGACGTGACTCTATTAGAGTAATTCCTATGATAACTTTAAGGAAATTGTTCTACCACAGTTGTGTAGCACCGTCGCGTCACGACTGCATGCGGGAGCTTTAAGGTGCCACTTGTCGATATTTTTCCCATACAAATTTCGGGAGAGTATTGCTCCACTGTTTGACATTTTGCATCCAAAATTAAACATGATATCGTCTTGAATTATTATTATTTTGTCTGTACGGAAACAGGATAGTAAAATAAAAAGCCATTAAAAAGTTATGAGCCAACAAAGATTCGTTTTTCTTGCTATTTTTAACCGACTTCAAAAAAGGAGGAGGTTTCTCAATTCGACCGTATATATATATATATATATTTTTTATGTTTGTTCGCGGATAACTTCGTCGTTTATGAACCGATTTTGATTATTCTTTTTTTGTTGGAAAGGAGATATGCCAAGGGTGGTCCCATGATAAGGAAACCAGGATCTGATGATGGCATCCCAGTGAAATCGAGGCAAAGATTCGAAAATCGTAAGAGCGACTAGTGCGTTTGTTAATGTTTTCATTAAGTATTTTAAAGCACTACAATTGAATGAAGGCCTGGAGTCGATCTGATGATGGAGCCGAAAGACAGTCGAGGGGACTCCTCAACGATTTACAGTAGTTACCTTGTGTTTGGGTTTGATTCATTTGTATTGATGTGAACTTTACACCTAGATGGGTTGTGACTGTCATTAGGGGTCTGATGATGAAGACGAAGGACAGTTAAGGGAACTCCTCAACAGTTTACAGTAGCTACCTTGTGTATGTTCACCGATTACTCGAAGACGGCTGGACCGATTCCAAAAGTTCTTTTTTTATTTGAAAGGGTATGCTGTCGAGGTAGTCCCATTATCATCAAGTTGGAATTTGATGAGAGAATACCATGGAAATCGAAGAAAACCCTCAAATTTTATAGGCAAACCTATAGCGAATTCGGTATTTTTTAAAGTAACTTGAGCATTTGCTCTCGGAAATCATCATTTGGTAAAGTGGAGCTGATGATGAAAACCACAGATGGCCGTCGGATCTACTCAATGACAAATATTTCACGGGTTGCGATTCGATTACTTTAATACGATTGCTAAACAATTTATGCTCGTCACAATGCGTATGATGAGTGATTTTTGAGGAGTTCTCCTGGTTCTTACCGGGAGAACTCCTCAACAATTAACGTCCCAGCATCGGGAAAAGCAATATTTTGTAAAAGGTGATGAAGAGTCGAATCTTTGGTTCTAGGACATGCCGGTTTCATCACGACGTTTACCGTTTTAAGAGCAGTGGTGATGAAATAATTTACACAAAGTAAAGCGCCTATCTGGATTTGAGCCACAACTCGTAAGTTGCAGCCATTAGGTACCACTGACCCACCAATGCTCTTAAGTCAGGGCACATTATAACTTTGAAGCGATGGCTCCGAGCAGACTAATGCAAAGAAGATTATAGAACATAGAGCTCCTCAATTTCTGAGTTGAGCTGCACGATTTTTGACAAATGCGTGCACTGATTGGACAGGTCCGCTCAATCTGTGTGGTTCTTTCCTCAAAAGACCATTTCAGACATCAAACTACATGGTCTTCACACGATCTGACCAAGATTTTGTCTGGACTTTAAAAGAGACAGTGACCTCTGAGTTTGTTTCGGCCTTTCTTCTCAGAGTAGTCAGATAGGAAACGCCGACCACATCTAGTTTAAAAAATATGATGAAGTGTAAAAGTGTTTGTAAAAACCTACTTACAGAAAATAAATCATTTATCATTTATCATAACAGAACATAACTTTTGCCTCTATTGCCCGAAGGGTTAGGAGGTGTATCTATAGTACACCCACATTTCATGTAATAGGGTCTATTGCTATGAACCGGGCACAAATCTAGACTCCGGGCTGCTACTGTGATATTCCAGTGGGAAAACCCAAAAACACCCGACCCGAGAATCAATCGAACCCAGAACCTCATGCTCAGCAGTAACACTTTCGACCACTAGACCGAAGAGGCCAATTATATTTAATAACTTGATAACAAAGATCGCCAATAGCTATGTCTGCCAGACCACCTTTATATGGTCACGGAAACATGATTAACTAAGGTGGGGTACTGCAATTATCGTACTTACAGGTATTACGAATACAAACAGAAGATGAATATAAAAGTATGACGGAGAAGGTATAGTGTGTCTCGTTATCGTCGTCGTCGTTTCAGCCGATAGACGTCCACTGCTGGACATAGGCCTCCCCCAATTTTGGGAGGGTTTGCCATAATCGCCACGCTTGGCAGGCGGGTTGGCGATCGCAGTATGGTATGATGGTGGAATACATAGAGAACGCTGCTGCCCATTCTCCGGTACGATCCTTAGTCGCCTTTTACGACACCCAACGGGAAGTAAGGGGTGGTGGTATTCTTTAAGTCCGGCACCACACAGACGATCTCTCGTTATCGACGAGTCTCGTTATCATCAGGCATATTTTAATGACTGTGGGCATACTATGGGTAGTGTTGGTTATTGCGCAATAGAAATCAGTTTGCAGTTGAAATCAGATTATAATTTTACGAACAGTTTAATTACACTAGCCAATCACACACTGTGGGTACGCACTCAACGATACGGAACGCGCGATAGTTTCTGAGCACATTTCCGTTGCCCGTGCTGTGTCCAATGGTCAAGTCCGCCGCTCCACCTCGAAGCTCGCTCTTCTCGACCCCCCACGGACTCAGGCTAGACTCTGTCCAGCGCCACCAGATGCTGACGTTCCGATTAGTCAAACGGATGATGTATTTCCGACAAGTATATCCCACAAAAACATTTCATGTTAAATGTTGCCAAGACGAGACCAAGTAGCTTGCACTGTCAAAAAGTAATCAGATTTCATGTAGAGACAAGTTTCTAACTCTACACGACCTAACTTCGCAAACTCTACACCTTAGTCAAAACATATGGCTTGGCCGTTTCGTTACTACAAGAACCATTAACAGTATGAGACTTTTTCACGTTACGCTCATGTGAATGTAGCGAAATGGCCAAGCCATATATTTTGACCAAGGTGTAGAGTTTGCAAAGTTAGGCCTTGTAGAGTTAGGGCGTGTAGAGTTAGAAACTTGTCTCTACATGAAATCTGATTACTTTTTGACAGTGCAAGCTACTTGGTCTCGTCTTGGCAACATATAACATGAAATGTTTTTGTGGGATTTCATTTCTTTTTGTAAGTTGCTTACGATATTTATACGAGTATTTTTTCTGTTGTTCATTTTTTCTTTCTTTTTTTGGGGTTTATTTATAACAAGGACCCCCTATATAAATTTTCAGACCTCTAGCATCAAAATTTACGGAAGTCTCATACAAACTTTCACCCCCTAGTTTAAGGGGTTGGGGGGTAAAAGTTTCAAGTTTTAAGATTTTTTTGTTGTTTGTGTACTATTACTAGCTTACATACCAAATTTCAGCTTTCTCGGACTTCAGGAAGAACCTTAAGAATATTGATGATCATCAGTCAGAGAATCAGTGACGAAATCGGGGTATTTTAGATATCAATAAAATCTAAAGTATAAGAGCTATGCAATTGAAACTTTATAGGTTTAATAAGTCAACCACTGACATCATATCCCGAAAATATTGTTTATCTGGTATAATCCAAACCCAAGTTAAGAGGGTTCAAAAATACGACGAAGTGCTTCGAGAAAAGGTAGGTAGTGCCCTTGCGCTTCGCTTGGCTCGTCTTGGCGAGATTTCAGATTTTTTGCAATAGAGTGCTACGAGGAAGTTTTGGCGTTGACAGGGTGGCGCCATTGGTAAATATTTTGGGAAATTGTATTGTGCAAAGTATTGAACAATCAAAATTAGTTCCGATTTTGGCCACGCGCCAAAATATTTTTGTCCTTGACAAAGAGCTCTTTTTATAATCCCTTCTCTCTAGCAGACGACATTTTTGTGTAATTAGGCAAGTAATATTAACAGTGGTGTCGACGCGGTAACACGGGATGTGACAGAGATGTACTCGTAACGAGAAATTCGCGCCCCGGGCGAGTGATGCGACCGACGCGAACGGACACTCACATTGATGTTGGAGCATTCGACACTAACTAGTCGTATTGCCCGATGGAGTTTACCATCGGCCAAAATTGACGAACTTTTGTACACACTTCAATGCCCTATTTAATCTTTTCTGGGGATTAATTTTCAAAAAAACCATCCTTTGTGCTCACCTTTTTACCCGACTGCGCGACGCAAAGGAGTGGTAATGTGTTCATCAGCCTATGTATGTATGTTTGTATGTTCCTTTGAAGCACTATACAGACCAAACGCCTGGGTCGATTTTTATTATTCACACGTTAATCGATTCCTCTTAGTCCGGCGAGTGTCACTAAAGACAACATGACGTTAATGAAAATTCAATATGGCGACTTGTATATACTTAAAAGCAATTCGAAGTGACAAATTGTAAAAAACACCTACCAAGAACTAAATCGTCTGCGAAATCTTTCACATATGTAAACTAAAAAGCTGGAAATAAAAAAGTTATTTAAAAAATAAAAAAAACCCGACTGCGGTAAAAAACTTAAGTTAAAAAAAAACTGAAAAGCTAAAAACAAGCCCATTTTAAATTAAATAAAAGTTGGAAGCAGGCGGGACCCATATCATTTTTATTATATTTTCAAATTCAAATGGGTCCCGCCTGCTTCCAACTTTTATTTAATTTATAATGGGCTTGTTTTTAGCTTTTCAGTTTTTTTTTAACTTAAGTTTTTTTACCGCCGTCGGGTTTTTTTATTTTTTAAATAACTTTTTTTTTCTTTAACCTTTTGACCGCTACTCGTCAAAAAATCAAAAACGTGCCCTCGGCGTCAAAGTCTGTCATGTAGTCGAACCGTGGCGTGCTGGACATATTTTGGTTTGTCATCTATAGATGACTGTGGCGGTCAAAAGGTTAAGGAACTCTTGTGCAAAATTTCATGCTTCTAAAGCTTGTAGTTGAAGCTGTGCGTTCGTCCCGCTCTTACCCTCGAACTCGCCCAATGGAAACTGATGGATGAGGTCTACGATAGAACAAGCGTGCCCAAAAGATGCCTGGTTAGTCTTGCGTTGAAAGGTGACATTTTATAGGTGGTAGGGAATACAGACGCTGCGGAGTTCCGCACTTGGCCTACGCGTATAATAAACAAGTGCGAGTCGGACTCGCACACGAAGGGTTCCGTACCACAAGGCAAAAACGCCGAAAAAACATGTTTGTTGTATGGGAGCCCCCCTTAAATATTTGTCGGCGGCGTTGCCGTACGTCATTTCCCTAAGCTGTAAACAACACGAGCACCGATCACGCCATCGACAAGTACGTCACTCGACTTCTCCCACCGCCCCACTGCTCGACTTGTTTTGCTACCAGTATAAAAGAGCGAGCGGCGAAGCGGCGAGGGACTTGACCATTGGACATCGTACGGACAACATGTGCTCAGAAACTATATCACTTTCCGTATCTGGTTGTATCGTGTACCTACAGTGTATGATTTACTAGTGTGATTTAATTGTTCATGAAATTATAATCTGATTTGAATTGCAAACCGTTTTTCTATTGCGCAATAACCAACACTACCCACTTAGTACGCCCACAGTAATTAAAATATGCCTGATAATAACGAGACACATTATACCTTTTCCTATATCAGAAGTGGGATTCGTGTTGGTTCATGCGCAAAATCAGAACGCTAAAAGTGAAAGTAACCGTTGACATTTTAAAAAACAAAGTGCAAACTTCGAACGTTTATTAAATAATCGTGTGGATCTATTCGAGTTGGACCCAGACAAGCCAGATACGGATGCGCGATCATCGTGCATGTTGTTTTGGGCATAGGCTGTATGCAGAAATACCTTTGCTGAGTGTCGCGCCTGTTGCAACTACCGCCATGTTTGAAAAAGGACAACGTGCTGGAAGTAGTGAACGGCGAGTGGTCGTACAACTACCCTCAGGCACGTTAAAAAAATAAAGGTGGGCTGTATTGTTTTATTAAAGATTCTGGTGCTGAATGCTCGTTAGTAAAAGCGAGTTGTGCAGCGAAATTAAGTGGCAAACGAGTTAATAACGTTATAGTGTTGACTGGTGTAGGTCAAAGACGTGTATTCAGCACAGAACAATTCTTATGGCGTAATGTAACGATTAGCGAGCTAAAATTGAAATTTTATTAGATGTTCTACCCTACATCTACTTGCAAAGTAATATTATGATAGAACAAAGGCAGTTGTAATAAATTTCGTGTTATTAGAAAACGAAGAGCAAAATCAGATTATCAGACTAGGCTAGATCGGAAGTTCAGAGGTCCGTTTAAAGTAGCGGAAGTTTTGAATTGTGATCGCTTTATCTTAAAAGCTTTAATTTCTAATCGTACGTATAAGTACGCTCACGATCGCATACGAAAGTAGTATTTCTAGGAAAGTAGTGTTTTTACGGAAGCAGTGTGTCTAAGTAGTGTTTCTAGGATGATGAGGAGAGTTACTCCACTGAGTAGTTAGATCACATACAAGGGCTAGGTCGCACTGTACGCACTTGTCTGTAGTCGTAACTGCAACTCACTTGTGAGTTGTTGAGGGAGCGATGGGCACTGGTGGTGCAGCGGGCACCAGGGTCTCAAAGGAGACTATTGTTGTGTTGGTCTTGTAATGACCTGGGAGTCGTAGACTCTATGTGAAGTGAAGTATGTTGGTCGTATCACTTGAGGTGATGACGATATGGGTGGCATGGGTGTCACTCGCTGCTGCGGCAGCAGGGCCATGAGCGTTGTTATGTGATCTAAGTTGATATAGTTCCTGACCAATTATTACTAAGGCTTAGAGGAATCTCTTGTTGTCGATGGTTGCTATCGTTTTTATTAGGTTTTTCTTAAGTAATGCATTTCGATAACTATGTGGTCAGAATTGGCCGAGTGGAACATGCACTGCTGTTAGTTTTTTTTTTTGGTTACAGGTTAACACACAAGGACGTGTGCAAGCAGGATGGCAGTGTCAGACAGCGCTGCACTCTTTTGGTCTCCTGTACGAATAATCGCTGATCAAGGACGGTGCTTTCCGTGCAAGAAGTTTCATGACTTCTGCCAAGGAGGCAGTGACAGCGAGTGGATGTCTGTACCATTAAGCCAGCTACAGATTTCTTGTCTACCGAATCTGGTGAGTCGTTTTAATTTTGTTTTGACTCTGGTACTGAGTGCTTCTCTGGTATACCACAGTAAAAGCGGTTGCATTGTTAGGTATAGCCCAATCTATTTAACAATGCAATTTTTAAATAGTTACGAATAATGCCAGTAGGTCATGTATCAGTCGAAGTAGATGGTGATCACAGTGGTGATGAGCAAGCCTTCATTACGCGAACCACACGAGGGGGGTTCTCTATCTGCCGTAGTAAAAAGTGTGTAGTCATTGGGTGGTGCACACGGATCCATGCGCTGGATGTGTGACAGCAATGCGATTGCGGGGCAGCTAGAGAGCCGTGGCGTTACAGTGGTTTACTCGTATGTGGGTTTCGGGGTGTCTAAGGCTCTTAGTGAAAAAGATTATTGTTGTAATGTGGATAACGATGGTACATGGCTCTGGTTTAAGTTTCTTTTTGCTATGATTGATTAAAGTTTGATTACATGGCTCTGGTTGAATCAAGTATGCTCATGAGGCTAAGGAACATTCGAAGGGATCAGAGTTTTACTGACAAATTTGAGGAAAGTTAGAAACAGAGTAGAGATTAAGTTGTGTGTATGTGTGATGATAGTTTGGATCAGAGGTTAATTTGTAGCTGTGCTGGAGCTACTAGTCCGCGAGTACGTGGTAGGCAGTCAATTCTGGTATATGTAGGGTTTCGTGAGAAACCATAAAGTCTGGGAATGACTTGGCAATCCGAGGGGGGTGCACAAATTAATGGTTGAGTAAATGGACGTTACTAGATAGTATGAGACACGTGCACCTAAGTTGATTATTTAGTTTGCGATCTTCAGATTTGGCAATCAAATAGTGAATAATTCTCTGAACTCTGCTATTTTATAGTTTGTTCGAATTTTTATTCTGTTTTTGTCTGTACCAAATTCGGTCAGAAGTGACCGAACTATGTGATACTTTGCGGGGTATGTTTCTTTGCAGATTAACACACGAGGACGTGTGCGAGAAAGATGGCCATGTCAGCGTCATTCGTTTGACTATTCGGAACGCCAGCGCCACCCAGCGGCGCTCGACAGAGTCTAGTCTAAGTTCGCGGGGACTCGAGGAGAGCACACAGCGGTGTAACGAGTCGGTCTTGGTTCTAGCGTGTCACGCTGGGGTTATGGACCCCTAGCGTAGGTGTGAGGTGAAACACCGGGGTGCTTTTTAGTCAGTAAGAGTCTGACAGACCCTTCCGCCCGCCCCGGGGCGGAGGACATCCATGAGGATTTTCCACCCCGGAAAGCGTATCACGGGGCACAAGTTGTACTTTATGTCCGTTTATTCGGAGTCGATCAATAGTAACGCGAGCTGATGTCCATAAAACTAATGATGGCAGTTAAATTGCAATAATCATTGTAGGGTTAAACCGGCCCAATAACAAGTCAAAAAAAAAAGGAAAAAAAAATGAAAAAAAAATGAAAAAAAAGGGAAAAAAAAAAGAAAAAAGAAGAAAAAAAAAAGAATAAAAAAAAGAAAAAAAAAAGAGAAAAAAAAAGAAAAAAAAAAGAGCTATAGGGAATAATAATATTCCAGACTAGCCGAAGTTCTGAAGGGCTTGTAGCCGGACCAGAACTTGTTGATCTGTAGGGTATGTAGCCGGACCAGATCTTGTTACTCTGTAGGGTTTATAAAAACCGGACCAGTGCTTGTTAATCTGAAGGGTCAATAAAGACCGGACCAGAGCTTGTTAATCTGAAGGGTCAATAAAGACCGGTCCAGAACTTGTTAATGTGAAGGGTCATTGAAGACCGGTCCACAACTAATTCTTACCAGTCTGTCTGTAGGGTGTAGATAAACCGGTCCAGATTGTAAAGTACGATTTTTGGTCAGGATAATCGAACGGTTTTTGCTTATTACAGATATATGATTTGTAAGCGCACGAGGACGTCCGCAAGTCAGTATGGCCGTGTCGGCGGCGTTGCCGTACGTCATTTCCCTAAGCTGTAAACAACACGAGCACCGATCACGCCATCGACAAGTACGTCACTCGACTTCTCCCACCGCCCCACTGCTCGACTTGTTTTGCTACCAGTATAAAAGAGCGAGCGGCGAAGCGGCGAGGGACTTGACCATTGGACATCGTACGGACAACATGTGCTCAGAAACTATATCACTTTCCGTATCTGGTTGTATCGTGTACCTACAGTGTATGATTTACTAGTGTGATTTAATTGTTCATGAAATTATAATCTGATTTGAATTGCAAACCGTTTTTCTATTGCGCAATAACCAACACTACCCACTTAGTACGCCCACAGTAATTAAAATATGCCTGATAATAACGAGACACATTATACCTT